>JAOWCC010001729.1:9613709-10853600 GCA_030867875.1 Actinernus sp. WN-2022
AGTAGTAATAATAAGGAAAACATGTATTCATAACCTTTTAAAAGGTTGAAGGGGAGGGGGGCGAAATCGCTAGAGGGGGGCGAGGAAGGGGGGCGAATTCACTAGCGATTTCGCCCCCGGGGGGCGAATTCACGGGGGGGCGAAATCGCTGGTACACCGGTTCGTGAATCGATGAGAATCTCAGCGTGATCAGTTTTACCCAGAACAATCGCTCGAAGTATCAAACTTTACAAGTTACACCGAAAACTCAGCTATCCAGGGATAGCTGTAAAAACGGTAGATTTGGTCAACCAAGAAAACCAAGATAACCGCATGACAGGAGCGTAAAATCACTACTATTTTCAAAATGTCCGACGTTCTTAATATTTACAACTTTGAAATATTTTACGTATCACATGAGTGTTGACAGTGTCAAAAGCCTCCGGTATGTGAAAAATAAGTGTATTCACAGGGAAAACCGCTGACGTACCGCAGACCCGTCATGACCGGAATAGATCTTACGGTTTTAACTTTTAGCGGCTATCAGTTGCTGTTGCTTGGATGTCGGGGAAAACGCTTCCTTCAACAGCAGCAAGCCGAAGCTCCTGCTCCTACTTTTTTGCCAGTAGTCAATGACTGAAGACTGCAGTATGAGTACTCGGCGGCCGCAATGTATATTACGGAACAGTTGAAGCAGCTTTTGTAGTCCAACTGATTTCGTATTAATAAATACTAATGGTCGAGGGGAATATAATGTAAACCTGGATCAGGACTTATTGCGATTTGATACGAATTTACGCCTTTCATTTTTCATTCACTTTGATTGCGATTTGATACGAATTTACGCCTTTCATTTTTCATTCACTTTGAATCAGAGTCGTCTTGATTCCTCCAGTTCCACCCAGAAACCTCTCTTCTTCCAACGACATTCTCGATTATTAGTCTTTGCTTAGGTTTAAGCTCGTGAAAATTGGGAAACACTTGCAAACTTGTCTCCAAAGAACTAAAAAATATCTTCGTCATCCACCATCTTGATCGAATGAAGTCTGAAGACGACCGAAGGCCTGCACAAAACATTTCGTACCATATGACAGGATTCGACAGGACGCCAAACGCTTATTGTTTTCTGTGGGAAAAGGGTGATAAATAACAACGTAGCTGATTGGCCACAAATTGGAATGTTGTTTCACATTCCAATTTGTGGCCAATCACAGTGAGTCTGGAAATGCGCTCAGGAGCTGGTCTTTACAGAGGGGCTATTCATTCCCCTTTTCCTTCTCTTCCTCCCCTTCCTTCTCCGTCGCTTTTTCGTCCGTCGCCCACTAACTGCCCCTGGGTATCCGAGGATAAAAAAATGCAGGATCAACAAATTATCTCAAAATTACGCAAAAGACGAATTGGCTTACATCACGGATATGTATATATCCTTTCCAGTTTCCTATTTATTTATAGTATCTGGTCTCTAAATCTATATTACTTCTTATGTAAATTCGATACAATTATATCACGAAGTATAATTTTATATATGAAATATGCTAGAACCTCTCAGATTACTGACCAGGGGCCAGATTCACGAAGGTGTCTTAGGACACAAGAGCCGCAAAAGTGTTATTTACGAACACCTCCTAAGTCTTAAGACATGGCCTAAATTTAAGAGGTCAAAATCGATGTCTTAAGTTTTAGGATATGTCCTAAACACAAAAATGACGACCATGTTATTGGCACTCGTCGACGAGCGTTAAGACGTAAAAATCAACCGTAAAACCGTAAAAATCAACCGTGAGTCGAGTGTAGTGTGTCCAAAACAGTTAATGTAGTATAGTGGAGAGTATGTGAGGAGTAAAAGCAGGCCCCCACAAGCTTTAAGCTGTAATACTCAGCCTGCTATAACAAATAAAATATTTATTTATTTATTTTCATTTAGTCTTTCGAGATCGCGCCAATTCCTAGCTTGGATTTGGAAGAGGAAATCCTGTTGAGGCAATATCGCTTTACTAGACAAGAGATACCCTCTCCCGTGCACGTTTCTTCTGAACATTTGTGTCCGTGTTATTTAAGGAGTTAAATCAAATTTATTTCCTACTTTCTACGGCTTCTACCAAAACCACTATTTCTTGTTCGGTAAAATTCGGCCTTCGCCTCTTTGCGTCGACTGATTTCGCGAATGATCAATTTAAACACATAAATATTAATTAGGCCATATAAGGCCAGCGCTGATTGGCGTTTTCATTGTAATCGATAATTTCACGGAGGCTGGAAACTTAAGAGATGCCTTAGCTGAGAATATCTGAATCGCATTTACAACATCCGGCTTAGGACAGTCACAAAATTTCAGGAAAAGTTTCGTGAATCTGGCCACTGAGCAACTATCTGAATTCCGTGTTCTAGAACGATTTATTCAAGCGAGATATTTTAATGGAGTTCTAACGCTCGGCGTTGTTTAAAAAGCTAAGGACTTATTGCGAGCTATTTTAATAATGATTTACAATCCGAGAAAATTAAAACACGTCGCCGATGTGCTTGCACTACATTCTGTCAGTCAAATAGCGTGGACGTCGTTTGCACGGAAGCCAATTAACGGTCGCTAAGATTCCTTCAGTTACCGATAACAATTCAGGGACAACAGTTTTATATGTCAAACTATTAAAGTGAATTGCCATTAAAGCTTGAAACTTAAATAAGCGTTTCTTTTTCTTTTCTCTCCTTAATGAACGAGCGAAAAGGAAAATGGAAAAGAGAGACCGTTTTCTAAAAAAAAAAACAAGCATAAAGCGAATTGCAGTCATTTAACTGCCCAGTACGTTTTCTTATTGAACACCATATGTTAGTTTCTTCGTATCTCCTCTATTAGGGTTTTTCGACTTTTCTTCCTGGGATTTAGTTGAAAACGAGGCTGTATACAGCCTGTAACTCGGGTCGTATGGCAATCCAACAGAAATGTAAGTGCTTTAACGTGTACCAGAAGTTGAATGGAATATAAATATCCATGAAGGAGAAATGCTAAGCGTCGAAGTCGATGATTGTCTGTTACAATAATTATTGCACACACACAAGGCACAAGTTATGTGAAATGTTGTGGGCGGATGGGAATGGAGTCGATTTTGTTTCGTGAAAGGTCGGCTGCGTAAATGGTGCTATTTTCCCATGTCCTTGGATTTTTGGTGGGGGGAGGGGAGACTGGGGGTTACACCGTTGAAGGTTCTATTAAAAATAGGTCCTCTAGCAAATAAAAGAAAAGAAAAAAGTCATCTGAGCAATACTTCGTGTTGCGATCTTTATTTTCCAAGGCGCCTTCAAGAAGTCATTGACACAGCGAATAAACCTTATCCTTTTAGCCTGCGAACAGACTATTGGGATAGGGTTTGGATCTTATAACCATATTCAATTTAACCAACTGGAACGAAGACATGGAGTCCATCCAGAAAGAAACACGATCGTATTTTTTCAGGGAATAAACAAGGAACGAAAAAAACTTAATTATGCAAGAATGGAGGTTCCGGTAATATATTTTAAAACATACAGTCCCGCAGTAGTTTTCATGATTAAAAACTAAAAAGTAATAGCCGTGAAAAACAACAGCTGCGAGCACTACCGGACTGTCTCACAGCTCCTGTGAACCGGCTCTTAAACTGAACTTTAACTTAAACAGTTTTTCGTACGAGTCCAACATTGCCGTACGAGTCCAACATTGCCGTCCAACATTGCCGTCCAACATTATCTTTTGTCTAATATTGCCATTTGTTCAACAATGTTGGATGATTTTGGACGGCGATGTTGGGCTCATGTGGACAGCCCTTCAGCATGCAATTAAGCCTCCTCATTAAGAACATTTTCTTTACCTTTCATGAATATAGTGCTGAGGTTGTCGCAGCTAATACTTGAATCATTAGTGTGGATCGTGAATTACATGGTATGTTTAAAAGAATCACTTGCATTGGGAAATATGTATTCAGACTTGTGTATGGTAGTTTGAAGAGAAACCAGAGTTGTAAAAGCCATCTCCGGTGAACGTGTCCAACATCACCATTCAATATCATCCAGCAATGTTGGATGAAATGAAACAAGGTTAACAATTCCGCCGTTTGGAAAGGCCTTAAAGTGAACATGTAATTATCAAATTCATTATCAAATTATTAACTTTAGGTCAAATCTGGTCTTAGCACCATGCTTTTTTTATTCACTGGAAAATCTGGACTTCTTCCTTGGGTTGGAAATATGTTGGAAATACTGTTGGAAATATGCTGGAAATTTGTTGGATTTCCAGCGCATGAAAGAGGTCCAGATTTTCCAGTCATAATTCTTGATTAAAAAATAGAAAAATACACGAATAGCTCTTGACCAGTCAAGAGAGGTGAGCTCTAGTCTAAAATATTTTTTGTTGGATTCTAGTGATAAAAATAAGAGCTGTTCTACCCTCTTCTCTGTATTACATGTATGTTGGCCATGGTTTTCCGGTTTTGGAAGTCTATCGAGCGCAGTCAACCGCTTTAGCTTCTGTGCTACGAACAGTGAGTTTAGGGTTAACAAATCGAATTAAATATTACCCTTAACTTGGATTTATTAGCTTAATCGGGCTTTGAGGAATTGGGCCACCCATAGTTTAATGTGTCTTATTATTATTGTTTTCCCCGTGAATTAAAAAAAGTAGACTGGCTACGACACCAGATTAACCTGAAATACAGTCGCCGCAGAGACGTCTGAATCATTAGCCGGTAATGCTGTCCAATGACGTCACTACTCCAAAATCGCGGTAGTGATTTTGATTGGTCAACTCTAATTATGTGCCTTCATTTCACGCTAACTATTTTGGATCAAAGTCAACATGGTGTGATTTGCAAAATGCTGTTTTAAATTGTCCTACATTGTTGTTAGTGGTTCGGTGGAGAATAAGAGTGTTCGTTGGGATTGCTGTCGACAAAGTACACTGTAGTGTTTCAAGTCTGCTTTCCGTGACAAACCGAGACAGTACACGGCCTGAATGCGATATTTTCACAAGTTAACTCACAACGAGTGGAGCTATTTGAAAAATCAAGGACTTTCCATAACCCGTAGGCAAGTTTATAGCAACATTTCTCCTTGATAAAACTCTAGAAGTGATTTCTCTTGATGTGGATACATGCAGCTTTTCCACATAAAACAAATTACAGCTTCTTCACGCTAAAAACAAAAATTATTATTACATTTTTAAAGAGACCATGCTTGGGGTAACAACTGGGCAAAGTTAAAAAAACAATTCAGCTTCTTTTTCAATCGAATCACACTGATTAAGCTCGTGGGAGTTCTATGTCCAGGAAGTCAGGGGAGGACCCCTGCCTGGTACAGAAAACTCTTCAAAATAACAAAATTCGGTTAAGGGTTCCTTATAGTCCCGCAGTAATTTTCACGATTAAAAACAAAAAGAATTAATAGCCGTGAAAAACAACAGCTGCGAGCACTCTAGATACCCTACCGGACTGTCTCACAGCTCCTGTGAACAGTTTTTCGTACGAGTCCAACATTGCCGTCCAACATTATCTTTTGTCTAATATTGTCTTTTGTTCAACAATGTTGGATGATTTTGGACGGCGATGTTGGGCTCATGTGGACAGCCCTTCAAGCATGCACGACTTCTCATTAAGAACATTTTTTTTACCTTTCATGGATAGTGCTGAGGATGTTGCAGCTAATACTTGAATCATTAGTGCGGATCGTGAATTACATGCTATGTAGACTTGTGTATGGTAGTTTGAAGAGAAACCAGAGTTGTAAAAGCCATCTCCAAACGTGTCCAACATCACCATCCAATATCATCCAGCAATGTTGGATGAAATGAAACAAGGTTAACAATTCGTTTGGAAAGGCCTTAAAGTGAACATATTCTTATCAAATTCATTATCAAAATATTAACTTTAGTTCAAATCTGGTCTTAACACCATGCTTTTTTTATTCACTGGGAAATCTGGACTTCTTCCATGGGTTAGAAATACTTTTGGAAATACTGTTGGAAATAAGTTGGAAGTTGGAATTTCCAAGATTTTGCACACTTCCAACGGATGGAAAATTCATTTCCACGGGTTGGAAATATGTGGGAAATTTGTGGGAAATTCTAATTTCCTACATATTTCCAACGCATGGAAGAGGTCCAGATTTTACCGTGATAATTCTTGAGAAGAAAATACACGAATAGCTCCTGACCAGTCAAGAGAGCTGTTCTACCCTCTTCTCTATATTACATGTACTCCAAAATCGCGGTAGTGATTTTGATTGGTCAACTCTATAATTATGTGCCTTCATTTCACGCTAACTATTTTGGATGAAAGTCAACATGGTGTGATTTGCAAAATGCTTTTTAAAATTGTCCTACGTTATTGTTAGTGGTTCGGTTGAGAAGAAGAGTGTTCGTTGGGATTGCTGTCGACAAAGTACACTGTAGTGTTTCAAGTCTGCTTCCAGTGACAAACCGAGACAGTACGCGGCTTGAATGCGATATTTTCCACAAGTTAACTCACAACGAGTGGAGCTATTTGAAAAATCAAGGACTTTCCATAACCCGTAAGCAAGTTTACAGAAACATTTCTCCTTGATAAAACTCTAGAAGTGATTTCTCTTGATGTGGATACATGCAGCTTTTCCACATGAGATAAATTACAGCTACTTCACGCTAAAAACAAGAATGGCGACCCCCTATTTTTATTGCATTTTTAAAGAGACCATGCTTGGGGTAACAACTGGGCAAAGTTAAAAAAACAATTCAGCTTCTTTTTCAATCGAATCACATTAAGCTCGTGGGAGTTCTATGTCCAGGAAGTCAGTGAAGTGACCCCTGCCTTGTACAGAAAACTCTTCAACATAAAAAAACGATTCGGTTAAGAGTTCCTTATAGTTTCGACATTGGTGTTTGGAAAGGGTACTTCGAATAATGTATTTCACTTAAAGCATACTTACAGAAACTAAAACTAGAAGGAAGTCACTTCAAAAATATCTTAATCAACAGAATAAAAGTCAGTCGCTCTGACCGCTTTGGAAGAACAGTCTCTTGTGCAGTGAACAAACTATTCATATATATCGGCAATCTCAGTAGAGAATGAAACAAGAACTCGACGGACTTTAATGGTGTCAGTCGTTGTGCTCGCTTTGGAAGAAGACTCTCTTGTATGAACATACCGTAAAGTTAATAACAACATCATTATCTCAGGAACAGAAATGAATGTCAGCACTGATAATGAGATTAACCGCCCTCTCGAGGTCTTCGAGTCCACTGTAATGGTGTTAATCATTGTGATCGCTTCGTTCGGTAATGGTCTGGTGTGCCTGAGTGTGTACAAGAATCGTCGCCTGCGAACACCGACGGGATTACTTATTGCAGCTCTCGCTGTCGCCGATCTACTCACAGCTCTGTGTGTGTTGCCTCTAAGTGCTGCCGCATTGATCGGAGTAAAGAACGGTAAAGCGTACTGGGTTTCTAAACAGCTCGTAGGACCAGCGAGCTTTTACCAAGGGTTTTTAATGTACGGTCTTACATGTGTCTCTCTGTGTACTATTGCTTTAACGGCTGTCAACCGCTATCTCTGCGTTGTCAAGCCATACCTGTACATTAAATACTTCACAAAGAAGACAGTTCTGCGGTTGATCGCCACAATGTGGTTTGTCACTTTTGGTACGGAGGGTATCGTCGTGTCTTTAGGTTACACAGAATTCGTGTTCAGCAGAACGATGGCATTCTCTTTTTTCGCCCTCAAAAAAGAATACGTTCACTACTCTGTTATGGTGCACAGTTTGTGGGGTTTCGGTATCGTTGTAATACCTCTTTTTATAATAATTTGTTGCTATTCTAAAATATATTGGACAATTAGACGGCATTACCGAACCGTCGCTGTAGCTAACATTGGATACCAGGAAAACCAGAACCGGGGCATTTCGTGCAGATCAAAAATAAGGAACAGGTGCAAAGTGGATCCCATTGACGAAATTGTGGAGTTCGAAAATCAGGAAAGTGACATGGGGAGAGACGTGGATAGAAACATCCAGGAACAACCAAACCAAGGAACTCAAACGATAACCGTGAAAGATTCAACGGAACAAATTGTTGATCCTGATAACATTATTGGCAAAAATATCAAGTCCTTGCCTCATAATGTCAACCAGTTACAAGCGAACTTTTCAAACATTAAAATCGAAGATCAAGATCAGTTCAATAGCATCAAGAAAAACTTGTCAAAGACATGCCAGGCACAGGAAACTGAAAAGGAAGTTGACAGTTCATATCAAATAACTAAAGATGGTGGAAACATTGAACATATGAGCAAGATATATGTAGTTAAAACTATAACAAGCGAGGAGAGAACTAACCAGTCAAAGACATGCCAGGCAAACGAAACTGCAAGTGACGTTGGTAGTTCAGATGGTGCAAACATTGAACATATTAGCAAGATAAATATAGTTAAAGCTACAACAAACGAGGAGATAAACAACCAGTCAAAGACATGCCAGGCAAAGGAAACTGCAAGGGACGTTGGCAGTTCATATCACACAACTAAAGATGGTGCAAACATTGAACATATTAGCCAGATATTTAAAGCTACAATAAGCAAGGAGAGAAATAATCAGTCAAAGACATGCCAGGCAAAGGAAACTGCAAGGGACGTTGAACATATTAGCCAGATATTTAAAGCTACAACAAGCAAGGAGATAAATAACCAGTCACAGAACAAACCGAGTACCAGTAACATAACATACCGTCTTGACCAAATATACCAATCAAACAATGACACAACATCTACACCAACGAAATCACCACCCAACGAACAACGGATGAATGTACACAAACCCACGGCTTCTAACCTCTCAGACGCCAAAGTAACCAAGACTTTGCTAGCCGTTTTTGTAGGCTTTTGTTTCTGTTGGATTCCAGTGATGATAACGGGTATAATAACTGGCAATCCAGAGTTCAGGTTTCGTCATCTGCATGTGCTCGTTGTCTTCTTTGGAGCTCTCTCGAGTGCAATCAATCCATTCATCTATGGTGCTCTTAACAGAGACTTTAGAAAGACCTACGTCAGAATACTAAGAAACAAATGACTTGAGGATAGCCCCAAGGAGATTCCCACGTCAACCAGGCAAGATATAAAAGCAATACTACTGCATTGTCAGTAAGTTGTTCCATAACTTTTTGAAGAGAACAGCTTAAGCATGTTAAGGCCTGGTTTATAGTTAACATGTGCTAATTAGTGCTAAATATGCGTTTTATTCGTTACTCGGTAATTTCTACAGCTAGAACAACCAAATTCGGTAGTAGGATGGTGCTTGATGCCTGAAACAATTTTAAATGTTTGGTTTCCATCGTGACCAAACTTAAGAGGGCACTGTCAGAATGTTATTTTCCCCGAAATGGGGTACATTGAACCGGCTTTGAAAATACATAAGGTTAGCACAAAGGTTACCACAAATCCCTAACGATCAGACCCATCCGAAATTTTTTGTGCCCGGAATGGTTGTCATGTGACCGTGGGAACCGTTACCATAACTTAAGGGTTAGGTGAACAACCATTTCGGGCAGAAACAAGTGCATACTTCAAGAATGCATAAAAATATTGCTGGAACAAATCATGGGGATGCAGGTTGGCGCAGTGGTAAAACACTCGCCTCTCACCGCTACGGTCCCGGGTTCGATTCCCGGCTCGGACACCGTATGTGAGTTGGGTTTGTTGTTGATTCCTTATCTGCATTCGAGGGTTTTTCTCCGGTTTTCCTCCCTCCGTAAAAATTAAGCGTGAGTCGAGTGTAGTGTGTCCAAAACAGTTAATGTATAGTAGGGAGTGCGCGAGGAGTAAAAGCAGGCCCCCACCAGCTTTAAGCTGTAATACAGAGCCTGCTATAACAAATAAAATATTTATTTATTTATTAAGGGGCACCCATAAATCCGGTTTCCATGGCAACCAAATACTTTAATCGGACCATGATAATAATAATTATTCTTTATTAACAATACTTAAAGTATACGTTTAAGTTTATAAATTGGAAATTAAGGAATCTAATTAAGGAAATTAAGGAAATTGCGGAGCTCCCTCGTTCGTTTAGGAGGCAAAATATCCGCGTAAAGTTGGCTTGTTGGATCGTTAGATATCTTATTCCACAGACGTGTGTCACTATTCTCTATCATATCAGTAATATATTGAGCATGAATTAAGTAGCCAAATTTAACAGCACGTTTAATTAAGGAACCTGCCTATTTGACTAAGGTACTTAGAATAATAGGCGGAACCCTACATCTTAATGCCATACCGAAAAAGAGAGAGGATAAGGCTTTAAACAGATGATCTAACTATTCAAGCGAATAGCCAGTGCTTACATACCCTAATAATATATAGCCTGCTACTAGCCTTACTACTGAAATAAATGCTGAAACTGTAGGTCTCATTTAGATACCAACACACTTGCCAAGTTTGGTTTGGATAGCATGTTTAACGAACGGAAATGGGCAAAACACTAGCTGTTTTTTTCTGAACAATAGCCTCTGACCCAGGTAATAACATGCTTGAGAGAGTAATTTTACTTTAAACTAGTTGTAATCACATATTAATTAGGTGCGTTCGAAATGGTTATCATGGAAAGTAAAATAAGGTGGATCCACATTGAAATAAGTTTCATGGTTTAGTGAAAATGAGGTGATCGTAATGCAGTTGTTTGAATGTAAAGTTATTTTCACAGTTGACAACATGTTGAAAGGACAATATCTTTCTGCCAAGTATGGCTGTCCACCAAAAGCGGTAGCTGAGAAAATCTGCTGCTAGGAAAACAATTCACAAGAACACTTGATTAAAGTACAAGCACACTAGCAGAAAACTTGCAGCACTTTTTATCTTTTGTGCATGGATGTTCTTTCCCTTTGTTTCCCATGACCAAGGAATGTCCATGAACTATTATTGAGGTATTGTGATGCGGTAATACATACATGCACGAACTTAGTTCATATGATTTGTGACCACAAAGGGTCGTTTGGCTCAATGGCCACCGAGTGCAATGACTCAGTTCATCTGGTTTGTGTTTGTGACCGCAATTGGTCAGAGTACAATAACTCGGTTCGATCGTTTGGTTTTGTTGTTCAGCATAGTCGACATCTTCGCCATCGATCCAGAGCCCGGGGGGTACTCCCTAAAAAATAGGATGGGGGTGTGCCGCTGACCCCTTGAAACCCTTACCCTGTTCCAGACAAAATGGTTAGAAAGGTACCCCGTTCCAGGCTAGAAACAACGAAAACATACCCTGTTCCAGGCAAAACGGACTCTGCGGTTTGCAGCGACAAGGTACCGTGAATAACTCTTCCAAAAAATTACGACCTTGTTCCAGACCAAAACAGTGATTTATATACCCTGGTCCAGGCTAAGAATTGTCAAAAACCATAACCTGTCGAGCGGCACGTACCCGTATAGCCAATATATGGGACTACCTCCCCCGGGATTCAGAGCACTGAGGACGACAGCATACGGCCACAGGCCATGTTCGGTTTGTTGTAGCTCGGACGTTGGGCTTTCTATATGCTCCAGGAGTAGTACACACTTTCCTGATAAGGCTTGGTCAAATTGTACCTACGAACGTTTAAAAAAAGATCGTACGAACTTTGAAAAAAGAATCGAAAAAACACTCGTTCTAAGAGCCCATGACTCTTTTGGCCACCCCGCACTAGGCCTTTCCAGATTGTGCTAGTAAAAATGGAAAAAGTTGCTCCAAAAAAGCCCAAACGTTTGCTCAAAGAAATAACAAAAATAAAAGTTACTCCAAAAATATTAATAAGTTTGCTCAAAAAAATTAAAATGTTGCTCAAAAAATCTAAATAGTTGCAAATTGAATTGGAAAAATGCTTGAAAAATGAGGCATTTAAACACAGATTAAGTAATTGAACCTCGAATTTCTTTATTTCACTTTTTAAAATAAATCTTTTATTTGTTATAGCAGGCTGAATAGTACAGCTTACAGCTGGTGGGGGCCTGCTTTTACTCCTCCGGCACTCCCCACTACTTAACTGTTTTGGACACACTACACTCGATCACTTTGGAGGTGTTGTTCGTGGGCGGCGGTTTAGTTTTTATAACCGCTGTTATGTTCGTGGGCTTCAATATCATCAAAGGACAGACAAAATTAGCGTTTTAATTGAAACGAGATTTGGTAATTGGCAGATTTTGCATCTAAATTTGAGTAATTTCGTGCTCAAAATCTCCAAAAAGCTGATATTTTGCCAAAACGTTGTTCCGGAAGGCGAAAGTCGCTCAAGGTTGCTCATGCGAGCGGAGTCGTGCCAGTCTCCTTTTTCCATTTTCACACGGCCAAAATTATTTTATCACTTCCTTTGCGTTGAAATAACACTGAGGGCTGTTTCGTAGGCTACCACCCACCCCTCCCTTGGATATGCATCGTTCTATTAATGATTAACCATTAAAGGTTAGGATGAAGTGTGGGGGAGGGGTGGGGGTTTCCCAGCCTGAACCGGGATTGATCCAGTATTCTTTGGCCATCGGTATCAGCTGTTGTTTATTGCAAAATAATTGCTGTTGACAGCAGTCCACAGGGTTAGTTCTCACTGTAGTAGGTTTCTAGTCCACCTGTTTTGATGTATGGTTCGCATCGTCGGGAAATTTTGAAAAAGTGCATTTATGCTGAGACATGAAGGTCAGTTACTGAATTTAACCAGTTTTTGGACTTCATTTGGTACCCGCAGTAATACTTTACTGAACAATTACATAGACATGTGGTTAGATTAAAATGACCACACATGATATCATTGTACATGTCATTCAGTACATATTCAATATCAGTTACAGTAATTCAGTGAAAACGTTTTTCTTCAGGCTACAATTTTCGGAACAAATTTATTGCATGGCACACTTACCTTATATTAACTCTGAACAACCTCCCATAAAGGCCATAGGTATTCTTCATAGTTCATAGCAAGCTTTCTACGGTTTCAGAAAATATCCATTGACCTTATTCACAATGGTATCAATGCGAGACTAGTTGCCCCGGCTTATCACAAAAAGAAAAATCTAAAATCTCCAAATTTGCGATCTCTCGCTCTGATACCATTATTGTTACCAGACTCCTCGCGGAGGTGAGATATAAATATAAGGTGCATATATTAACTTCTTATTAACCGAGAGCGAGGTCTTTACGGGAAAATATCAGACCGAGGTCTTGACAGTACGGACCGAGCGATAGCGAGGTCCGTACATAAAAGACCGAGGTCTGATATTTTCCCGTAAAGACCGAGTGAGCGAGGTTAATAAGTAGTTTATTATATGGCACTTTGTGATAAACGAAGAATGAGAAAATAAGTGACTCGCGTGACTCGCGCCCCGTAACACAACGTGATATACCTAATTTGCATAAATTTACATACCAAAGTGGAAGCCGTTCAGAATTTATTCCGGGATCTATTTGACAGATCTCCGTAAATCAATACAAAAGATGAATGGAAATACAATGTCAGATGTCAGAATCAATTCAGAATTAGAAAACTTTGCTAATTCAAAGTGCATGAAAAGTGGAATTCGTAGAAAAAGCTATCAGAAAAGAACATATTTCCACTAAATCAAATCGAAAAACAAACCGTTCGCTCAAGTCAAGTGCCTTGTGGTCGGCGAAAAAGTTCAAGATCTTCGTCGGATCACTTTCGGCGATGACAGTTCTATGCTGTTTGTTTGTATCCTGGACAACTTTGACTGGGAGGACATCAGTGGAAAATCTGGACCTGAAAATCTCTGATATTTGCTACTGATCGCCAAAACTGGTTGCCGGCTATGGAATCAGAACTTCCCTGGTTTATAGTGAGGGATTGTAATTTGTAAACTGGACGGATGCTGACATTCAAGACAAATTTCTTAAGCCGAAAGAAAGCCGGCTGCAGAGGAGTAAACTTGTTGAAATATGGACTATGACTTCTGGCTCTGGTGATAGTCGCTGGCCATGGCAGAGTTGTTGTCTTGTAGTTTTACTCGCTACTTCCACTGGACGGATCGAGTTCTCGTGTCAACACTCAACAGAGCCACGAAGCTTTCAGGATCAGCGTTAGCAGGTTTATCTTTATTGAGTCGGATTATTCAGTTATTTCGCTGCTGGGGTGTTTTATTCCTGCATTACCTGATACATTACTGAGCTATGTTCTAATTTCGTTTCTATACCGAGTGGAGACTTCATGTTGGGACTCGCTTGTAGTGGACGGCCAGAGAATATGGTTCTTCCGTATACGCACATTGAACTCAGCTAGACGGCGACTTCTGAAGCTTCTGTAGAACCTAATCAGTAGGACATGTATCTTGTCTCTGTAGCACTAGACCTTTGGATGGCATTGTATTTCAACTAGTTCTTTCCTGTCCTTTTCTGGTTGACTTTGCGTATATACATCAATGATGTTTGACAACAAATGGTCAAGTTCGTTTTGGAGGTAAGCTTTGTAATTATATTTACAGGTCAATTTTTTTGATGGACCGGCTTTCCCTCTTTTAAAAACGGTATTATTACGATGTTTGTGCTGTTAAACTGCATCACTAAGTGCATAGTTATCTCTGTTTTACCCGGTTCGATTTGAGTTTTCAATTTCCCGAACTTGGACCAAAATATGCGAATTTGTGACTGTTATCATGGTAACGGTCCGTACGGCAAAATCCCGACCGAGCACCAGCCAATCAAAACACTCGATTTGACATTGAGAGTGGCTTGCCATGTAATAAATATATATATATATATCCCTCTGGATTTTTTGTTCCAAAAGTGTTTGAAAATAACTACTAAGGTTTTTGTTGTTGTTGTTTCGTGAAACCTTCAAATGAATCCAAAACTATATTTACTTGTCATTTTCCATCACACAGCGGTCAATCGTCTACGCATGCGTCAACAGTCTTGCAACAACAACATATTCCAAAACAAATTCAAAGCGAGCCAGCGGCCGTCACTGTTCACACACCCGTTTTCAAACCTTGAGAACTTTTTTGGTCAATTACGAAAACATTTGGTAAACTCACAGTTTGAAGTTTGTTCAATTTCCCGTCGACTGTGTAAATAAAAAGATTAACTTTCACGTATTTTTCTAAACTTTTTGGGGTAGAAGTTCACTGTAATATGTTTTAAGGTAAATTTTGCGCGGGAAATTCTCGCAGCCGCCCACCAGACTGACCGTAATACGCACGCGCAGACGTTTGACCGCTGTGTCATTTTCCATAGGATTCATCTCAACGCTGACCAGTACTGTTCAAGAAACAGAAAACCCCAACTAGAACTGACACCAGCCGTGCTCGTGTCAGTCTCCTTTGCAGCCGCGCAGCCGCATGAGCTGGTTAGCCGATTAACAAGTTGTTTATTATATAAATTTGCTAAAAACTGTGGGAATATATTAAGCCATATTATTTCCCCAATACGGTCTCACTTTATTTCTTGCGTTATTGTGGACATTACGTGCGTTCGTTGACATATTTATAAATACAATAACCTATTTGTGGCGTCGAAATATGCCCTGACATTTCGTCCGCGTACATTATTTTTATCTGATCCGAGAAGAGAACAGTTCCCGAGAGCGTGTTAAGAATATTTGATGGGTTGTAAATATTGATAAATCAAGGTAATATATGTAGATGTCAAAGTCAAAGTCCGCGAGAAAATTTACAGACAATGTATGGTAAACTGAAAACTCGATTGACCGCTCCCCAGCACAGATACATCTCTCAAATCTTTTCCCTGGTATCTCAAAGACCCTGTGTCCGAGCCCATGGTGCTTTGCGCGCGCAAATCATTTTCGTATGCTACGAAATTCAGAAAGATCGTTGTTGTTATTATGTGACTCTCGAATCTTTCGAAATCCATGTCTAGTTTGGGCCATCGTGTAATTATTTATAGATATATATATGCTTAACTGACTTTCTTTTATCTTAACTTTTGTATATATACCTTTTAAAATGAACTTTAGCGGTCGAATATTTCTTCGAATCCCGGTCTAGAGTGGCGAGTAGAGTAGAGAATGCCGAAGAAAGAACACTGAGACAGCGAGGCTAAGCGACTCGACAAATAATCCTTCAGCAGTCCACATTTTACTTTCTCTAGGTCTGTGTTTGCTCGTAGAGTTGTGAAAAGTCACACTCGTAAACCGAATTTATAGAATGTGAAGGCAGTACAACTGGCTTCCTGTCGAGTCAGTGTTGAAATCATATTCGAAGCATCCGGGGGGAAATTCGTGGACAAGATTGAGTTTTTAATCCGGTAGAAATTATGAAATTCGTTATACAAAGTGTATGTGTACTTCTTTTATGAAACTTATAAACAATCGAGAGCATTTTAGTTCGACTAAAAGGTGGCCTTTAATTTATGCGGCCGTTGATAAACAAACTATATAATCATAACATTGGCGCAAAGCACCATGGGCTCGGACACAGGGTCTTTAAGTTTGTATCTGAAGAATATTTCAGAAATTTAATTTTACGGATTTTATTTGGCATCGGATTCCCATACCAACACTGTATTTCGCGCCATGTTTGCACCCCTTTCAAAATGTCGGAATTAATCGCGAATTGGTCTATTAATACTTTTTAAAATAGAGCTTCCTGAATAAACAAGCTAATTAAATAATTAAGATCTAAAATGGCTGAACTTTTAAAACTTACCTTCAGTTAGCTTGAAACGAGTGGAACTCATATTTGGAAACAACTACCAGATAGCCTGATATTTTTTACAGGCATGAAAACCATAATGAAGTCGACCTAGTTATTGTGGTATGTAAGTTTTGATAACCCGTAATGCTCGCGCCGATCCATCTACTTTGAAAGAACTTTGCCGAATAAAGGAAGCGCGTTACCGACTCGAGTGCTTTGTTCTATTTTCAATTGATAACTTTTAAAAGAAAACTTCCTGAATAAACAAGCTAATAAATTCATAATTTATTCGAAGCTTAAAAGGATGGTGTAAGCGACTCGCGTGCTTTGTTCTATTTTCAATTGGTAACTTTTAAAAGAAAACTTCCTGAATAAACAAGCTAATGGCTAATGGCTCCTGATCCTTCCAATACCTGGAGCTTCAGTTTCACTCAAAGGCTTTCCTCCTTCTCCTCGGAATTTCAATTGTTTTTATGTTGTTGTTTTGCCTTGGTAAAACCTTGCCTTACAATGTGTCCAAATATAGGCCGGCTATTGTTACTGATCACAGGTTTTTCTGTAAGATGGCAAAATCACAATACAAATAGAATTAATATAATGAATTTGACACCACAGAAATTCGTTTTTCAGTACAAGGGCTCAATACAATATTTCGTTGCCTGTCGTAGTTTCAGAAAATATCGGAAAATTGAAAAAAAATACATCCTCTCCTCCTCTCCCTACAGGATAATAGGGAGCTTCAGATTCGAGTACGAGTACGACAACGAGTACGACTTTTCACAATCGACGAAGAGTTTAAAAAGATATATGAACAAACACAGATACTCTTAGTAGCTTGTTCTCGTGTCTGCAGCATTGCTTGTGTTACGGAGTTGGTACGAGATAGACGTAGACTCGGTAACGAAGATAACTTTAATCCATTTGTCTGCGGGGAGGTACCGGTTTAGACTGTTACAACTTCACTCACTAGTTTCTGGTACGAGTTGTCCCTCTCTGTTACAAGTTGTGCTATCCGTGTCCTTCTGTTACAAGATGTGCTATATTTATGGTCATTGCTACGTGCTGTTTGCGACCGGACGATAATCGTAGAAATACCAAACAACTGACGAGTATACCGCTAAATGAAATGTGGTCAGTAATCTACAAACCAAAGGGTGTTCGAACGGATGTTTGAAACATGTGGTGCAGCAAGTTTTATGTATTACTTGTGCGAGCACGTTCGAGATGATTTGCGGGGTGGCAGTTTCCTCTTTTACGCGCTAAAACATACGTTTTGGTATTTTGTTATTCACGTTCCTAGTTGTGGGTGTGTTCCTGACGGGTTGCTAAATCGCGCCCTTACACTTGGCAGAAATGAAAGATTTGTACTTTCTTGCGACAGAGATATTTTGAGTCTAAAAGTCGATCGTACTCGTAGTAAAACAAGGGCACCCAACGAGTACTTTTTGAAATTCGTTTGAAACCAGTTGTCTGCGGCTCATCTAGCCATTTTAAGGCGCCTACAATGTCTTTTGACGTATTCTAGAAAGCTATTAGCTGTTCGGATTTTCTAGGTGAAAATCGCGTCAACCGAAAATACAATGGCAAAATATTCCCGGCCTACGAATTTGTTAGTAGTCTAGAACATAAACAAGAATTTTCTAGCCCAAGTAACTTCATGTTGCAAAGTACGAATTTTTTAGGGGTTCTTTTGGATCGTTCTGACTCTATTGATCAGACGAATTGGGACGTACGAATATTTTAGGGAAACCTTTTAGTCTCTCTTTTCTTCTATAATTTTCGAGGGATTGAAAACAAATTTTCTAGCCAGTATTTCAGAAAACTATTTTCTAGGGACAATTTTTTCAAATCCGAAAGTTTTAGGCTAACTTACTCTCCCGAACAGCTTTTTAACCGAAAACTTCGTTGGGTGCCCTTGGTAAAAGTCGTACTCGTACTCGAATCTGAAGCTCCCTAATATGTTTTGTTGGACCACTCAACCCTCTTTGTCTCCGGGAATTTCCGTGAACGGCCCGGTGTTAGAAAAAGAAATCCGAAAGTTTTAGGCTAACTTACTCTCCCGAACAGCTTTTTAACCGAAAACTTCGTTGGGTGCCCTTGGTAAAAGTCGTACTCGTACTCGAATCTGAAGCTCCCTAATATGTTTTGTTGGACCACTCAACCCTCTTTGTCTCCGGGAATTTCCGTGAACGGCCCGGTGTTAAAAAAAGAAAATACCCCTTGAAATGTTCAAAGTTTAAGTTATTCATGATTGCTGTTGTGATAGCCTACGTAGCCAGGCGTTCTAGGAATAATGGGGCGAGCTAAAGAGGAAAAAGAAAAAGGCGCCTTAAAAATGAGTACCTGGGGTTGAATGCGCGTGCCGAAGTAATGCAAATGCGAAGATTATATTTTTTTTGTGACTTTTGAAAAAAAGTCCTTGATATGCTTAACATTCAAAGAAGGAACTGCGAACGAACAGGGGAGGCGAGCAGGTGATATTTCTTACATTATGTCATTTTTTTTACTCCCCCCAGAATAAAGGTTATTATTTTAGCATTCCCTCCAACCTTTACTGATGTATAATTCCAACAACAAGCACAATTTATAAAACATGCCTATATGTAACCCAGCATTATCACGAGCATAATTTTACAGAACTGTCGTTTCGGTCCGCGAAATTCAGTTCATAACCTGGTATGATAACGTTTTTCATTTTTTATCCTCTCGGGTATATTCCAAAGTCCAAACTACATGAGAATCCATTGTTCTTCGGTAGGAAACGTTACCAATTCTACGTCAGGTAATCTGCGAGCTCTAATTCAGCATGACTGCAGGTTGGCGCAGTGGTAAAATACTCGCCTCTCACCGCTGCGGTCCCGGGATCGATTCCCGGCTCGGGCACCGTATGTGAGTTAGGTTTGTTGTTGATTCCTTATCTGCATTCGAGGGTTTTTCTCCGAGTTCTCCGGTTTTCCTCCCTCCGTAAATATCAACCGTGCGTCGAGTGTATAGTGTGCCCAAAACAGTTAATGTAGTGGGGAGTGTGTGAGGAGTAAAAGCAGGGCCCCACCAGCTATAAGCTGTAATACACAGCCTGCTATAACAAATAAAATATTTATTTTATTTATTTTTATTTATGACTTCACCGGTGTCACAGCGATTTCGCCCCCCCCAGTGAATTCGCCCCCCCGGGGCGAGATCGCTAGTGAATTCGCCCCCCTTCAGTGAATTCGCCCCCCCTAGGGGGGGCGAAATCGCTAGTGAATTGTACTCGTAATTCTTATTGAAATCGCCCCGCCTCAGAAAATAGAGGCAGTAGATGTCAACGCACTGAATAAAACAAATATTTTTTTATAAATCTTAAGAATTTTTTTAATAAAATGAAGTGTAAGACCCCTACTACTACTGACTACAAAAATACGCGAGTCGGTAACACTCCTTTTCTTCGGAAAGTCATTTCAAATTCTTCCCGGATTTGAATTAATTGTGCTGCTAGAACTGTACTGCAAAACTTACCGCCGTTTTATCTTCTCATTAGTTAATAAGTTGTTTATCCAGAAAGGTTTTCCTAGTTAGAACTGATCTAATTACCGAACTAACAAGCGCCGTTAGCTCAATTGAAATAGAACAAAGCACGCGAGTCGGTAACGCTCCTTCAAAGTTCTTTCGAAATAGATGGATCGACGCGAGCATTAACGGGTTATCAAAATCTTACATAGAACGATAATTACGACAACTTCATTATGGTTTGAAAAAATCATCAGACTATTTGGCAGTTGTTTCCAAATATGAGTTCCACTCGCTACAAGCTAAAGTAAGTTTTAAAACTTCCCGCCGTTTTAGATCCTGATTAGTTCATTGCTGCTTGTTTATTCAGGACGTTTTCACGCGAGTCGGTAACACTTCCTTTATTCGGCAAAGTCTTTTCAAAGTAGGCGGATTTACGGGTTGTCAAAACCTTTAAGTGCCCACAATAATTACATCATCTACATGTTGGCTTCAGGCAAGAAATACTAACAACTAATCATTCGAAGATTGCAGAATCCCTTGTCGAGTTTCTTGTTGCACTGCTCGCGCGAATGAAAATTGTAGCGTTTACCGTAGCTTTACGTTTACCGTAACGAATTTTGTCGAAGAAAAGTGAAGCGTGAATTTTAAAATAAAATTGAATTACATGCCTTTCTACACATTACTGATACCTTTTTACCGTACTATTCTCCACGTCCAATACATTACAGTAGTAATAATAAGGAAAACATGTATTCGTAACCTTTTAAAAGGTTGAAGGGGAGGGGGGGCGAAATCGCTAGAGGGGGGCGAGGAAGGGGGGGCGAATTCACTAGCGATTTCGCCCCCCGGGGGGCGAATTCACGGGGGGGCGAAATCGCTGGTACACCGGGATATTTTTGTTATTTTAGGTCTTCGGAAGTGGTGTATTCTCCTGCATTTCCTAAACTCGGCTCTGTGTAACGCGCGTGAACAGTTCTGAGAATAATTGTAATATTATAGAGGCCAATCAATCTTTATTGCTCTTATAATGACATGTATATAATATATAAAGAAAATAACTAATATATATACAATGTGATGGGCAATACAGATTAAGTAGTATTTGAGCCTGGAGACTAAATAAACTGTGAAGTTCTCGAGTTAGCCTCCAGCCTTGTTAATCAGCAATTATGATAGGAGAAAGGAAATCGGGAAAGAAATTTAAAAACTAGTTTAGATTACTGGGAAAACACTAAAAATTAGAATACTAATTACGAAAATATAAATAACAATTTGAGCAATTATAGATACTTGAATATTGGTCTGACAATAAATACTGTTTTATGCTTTTTGAGAAAAAAAATACATTAAAATTTTTGAGGTGGTCAGGGAGATTTCGTCAAAGGTCAATTGCCTGTGTTTGTTTGGCTGCATATCTCGTCATTGCTGACATATTGGAAAAAAATATCGAACAAGTTAGATAATTGACCTTTGTACCAGAGGTGAACAAAGTCTAATGCGTAGAGACAGTAAACATTATCTATATTGTGAACTGTAAGTATATCTAAGATATTTAGCAGTGGGAGAGTACTTTTAGTATTTCTACCATATAATGTGGCAAAAATTAGGAATCTTGTGACATGGTTTTGCTTTGTTTGCTTTGCTAATATCGCATATGAGACGTATGGATAAATAAGATTGTAATAAATTTGCTTTAGTTGTGTCAATGATAAATAGTGCCTCAGCTTGGACATAATACTTGTGTTTTGAGGAATACGCGAAGATACATATGATATATGGTATTTCCAACACATTGTATCGTCAATTAGGCCGCCTCCTAATTTGCATAATTTGGGAGATTAGTCTGTTGAGGGAAACTAATGCTACTATGTGAAATATCACATTAAAACTAGTGTTTAGTTATAGGGCAATGTACTAGGGTACTGCTGTTGAGGTACAGGCATTTCTAATGCTGGAGAAACATGAAAGCGAGGCTAGAAAGGCATAAAACAATAGCCTTAATTACAAAATACAATAACTGCACGTGAAAATGCACGCAGTCGCCTACATTTTTACCGTTCTCTGCAAAAAAACAACGTGAAAACCCCCAATTGTACGTTTTAAAGACAACGTGAACGTAGAAAGTAAATCAAATCATTTTTCGTTCGGCGTCAACGGAACTCTATAGTTATTATATTTTCCGAAAATGTGGTTGTGAAAAACAATTCAAGGCGAACAAGGGAAATAATAAACACCAAATTTCGGGAGAAATTGTGTCTACGTCCCGTCGTCACCGCCGTCCCCTTCCGGGTTGCTTAAGGTCCCTAATTTCAAATGGCTGTAACGTCACTACTTTTTAAGATACAGCACTCAAGTACGGACCTCGGGATTCTTCGTTTCTCGGCATTTGATCAATGTTTGATAATAATAATACTGTATGAATTTATATAGCGCTTAAAATATGTAAAATATTCAAAAGCGCTTTTCATTATTTAAGTTAAAAAGAAAATAAATATTTGTATGTAGATACAAGCAAGGCTAAAAGAGTAAAGGTTTAAAACGGAACTTATATGTTATTATAGTGCTACAAGTTAAATATGATTATACCATGGTAGCCTCGCATTCTTTTGTTCTCTGAGGCACATTTAAACCACTAATTTCCCCTGCATGCGTAATGAGGGAAAATTAGAAGAGAATGTAGGCTGGAAGGAAGAGGGTCAAACATCAACTACTGCTCCCCTCTGGCACGACTAGTCTAGCTCTCTCGGGTGTAAAATACTGAATCCAAACTGACCTGTCTTCATTATACCCGTCAACGTAAACGATGTGGGATGAGCTATTTCAATCTGCGCGTTATTCACTTCATTTTTCAAGCCCGCTTCTTCCATGTGGAATACTTAAAACCATAAACGTGCATGCTCTTTGAATATTTAGTCAACCTCATAATTACATTGTATTTTAGTGTTATTCTTCTCAAAAACAACACGCTTGTCCCCAAGGGAAGCCAGGGTCGTTCAATCAATGGCGCTCAGTCAAGCATTAAACAAAACGTTTTCGAAAGAAACTCAACTGCGACGTCTTTAGTTTCGGCAGAGAAAACTAAACTTCTCAGAGATTTGTTCCGTTCCTCGGCGATTATGGTATAACAAACTTATACCATGGCATTTCGGTGTATTAGTGATTTAAATTGTCCCTCGAGCCTCGGGAAGATTTGTAAAAGTCCCGATGCCACTTCCCTCGGCTCTCGTGGCAATTTAAATCACTAATACCCCTCTTGCCATGGTATAATTATAGGTAATAATAATTAATAATTAACAATTAAACGCTTTCTTAAAAAGATATGTCTTCATTTGGATCTTTGAAAGAGTCAATGTTAGTGCAGTGTCTAATTTTATTTATTTATTTTATTTACAACATTTGGGCGTAACGCCACAGGAAACAAACAATAGGACTCAAAGTCCCCTACGAGGCTAGTCTCTCAGGGGTAAGGAGTTCCACACTACTGGGCCTGCATGGGCAAACGCCCTGTCGCAAAGGTGTTGCATTTTGTGCCAGGAGTAGATGCCGATCATCTGACATTATTTCATATGAGCTAACATGCTTACTTATCAGTAATTTCGATATGTAATTCGGCGCCATGCCATTCAGAGCGATCTTGAACTCTACCCGATACTTAACAGGCAACCAGTGGCGGTGAATCAAGACAGGGGTGATATGGGCAAACCTGTCACTCTTGCAGCAGCATTGAGAACCTTCTGTAGACGATCATGCTGGTACTGGGGCAGTCCGAAAAGGAGCGAGTTACAGCAATTCAGGTGTAACGTCACAAATGCGTGGACCAGCGTCTTGGTTGACTCAACATACACGTTTGAATGTGTGATTGAGCAGTATTAAAAGTTAGGGGGAGGGGAGGGAGGGTAAAACATGACAAATTCACAGAGTACGTAAACACGTTTAATTCTTGACTTTCACTTCACAAACAATATGTAAACACGTTTTATTCTAGTTTTCACTTCATTATTGTGGTTTGCCTATTATAAAACCGTATAGTCTGCCTTTAACTTATTTGAGAATATCGGAGGAACGAATATGAAAATATCAAGAGAAATCAGAAAATTATGTTTTTTTTTTTATCATCGTTACCCTACGGCGTAATTAAAATTTATTAATTACTCGGGCCAGGCCTTTGGCCGGCACGAGTCAGAAATCGCAAGTGGTAATTTTTTTTTGTCGCGAGTTTACTCAACACGTGACAGGATAAACCAATCAGATTCGATATCCCTCGGGACACTGCGGAACGCTGCGGGTCACTTAATATAACTAACACAGTGAGAACAAGATGGCCGCTTCGTCGTGACTCGCATCTCTCAAATGCAAACAGTTTAATGTTTTATTTAACTTCATTCATAGGAAAGCCTTCCAACATGTCGGATTTTTACCCAGAGATTTATCATTCGACACGACGAACACCACGCGGTCCAAACGAGTACACTGTACAGTTTTGCTGAAACCAAAGGTTTCTTCGATGGAAATGGCAAGATGTTGAGTTTTTTAGGACTTTGGATGGAAATTTGTCACATTTTACGAAAAGATTAGGGATTAGCTGGCCTGACGTGGTGAAATATTTGTAAGTAAATCACACATAAAACTTACCAGAGACAGAGTTGTCATTTCATATTCGTTTCTGTTAAAAGTAATGGCATAAAATATAGCAGTAAATGGTCCGATTCCTGTTGGCCAGCGTCGGTATCCCAGTGATCGAAAAAAAAACGAGTGGAAATCACGTTTCGTTATAAATTTCAGCGTCATTCAAGAGGTAGAAAATGAACACTAGCACTAATATTTGAAAGGTCACCACTATTCGAAAATAAAACTGCATGCAGATCTAGATAGATGACTTTATTTCATATTTAGAACGACACATCCCTAAATATTCACAAGGGATATAGCTATTAGCTAAAGGAAAAGTCACATGTACATGTATGCTACAAGAGTCAATAGCACCTGTAGTTAGAAATAATATTATCAGTCCATGAATCCTACTGAAAAGCATTGATTTCTAAAAATGTTGAAAAATATGGGTTGGTAATGAACCCTGCTAAAAATAATTGCTTTCTAAAATACCCCCCAAAAAATCTCAATATTGTAATATTTTTGAGCAAGTTAAGTGAAGTTGTGTTTATTATAATTACTGGGAGCAGTTGTAATAGGCCTTTTCGGCAGGAAACAGTCATATGCTGGTATAATACTTTGTTAACAAATGAATTGAGCTTGTGATCTCCATGGGAAACACGTTGCCGTGGATGCTGGATGGCAAGCTATCTTTAAAAATGCTGTTTTAGAAAGACTGACAATCGATTGGATGTGGAAAATAGCATTTACTAACAGGTTTTGCTAATATCACTACCGATCTCGTACAAGTGCCTTCAAATATAAGAATTAAGATTTGTGTGCCATCTAGTACAAACATGTGATTACATTCCTGCAAAAGGTCCATCCCATTATATATAAATAATCATGAGCATGAGTAGTGAATTGATACTGAGACCTAGTCAGCTTGCCTGTTTGTTGTCCCATTTCAGACCACCAGACTTTTCCCTTGAGTAATGTTTTTTTTGTTTTTTTGTATCCCAAGAGGAAATATACCAATTTCTATAATTGGAAAACAAAGCACAGAATCCTCTGGAGAACTATCACGTGGTCTGAAATGGGGCAAGTCAAACAGGCAAGCTATAGCACAAACTATGTATGACACAGAAATATGCTAGAACTCCATGAACTCCTATAGGTGGCCCGAGTTAAGGCCACTCAGGGCCTCTTGTTATTATTATCAAAATACGCGGCCAAATATAAAACCGCTCTCATGAAAACGCGCGTGTATCGGGCTTCAAACGAACCCTGGCGGGCTGCAGCCCTGTATTTCATTGGCTCTTGCTTGATCATCCTATCTATTTACACCAATCAGATTTGGGCGCTAACGCGGGAAGCCATTTAGGTGCAAATCCCGCGTACGAGTCGCCAGCGAGTAATTTTGATAAGCTTGAAGCACTCAAGCAATACGCAAAAAAAGAAAAGATATCGGTGAATATGGTAAACTCTGAAGATGAAAAAATAGCCAGAATTCATTTTGGCCTTGTATTTTGATAATAACACTAATAAAATGACTTGTCGAGTCATATCGTATTTGTAGATTCATTGTAGATACCCTCCAAATTCATGTTATTCTCCTTTATTAAGATTTGTTTATAAAACATAGCTTCGCTGCCAGGTGTACTGAAGTTATAATACGACAAATTAGGAATCATAAGTCCACCTTTCTCTAGATGAAATGTATAGAATAACTTAGAGATAAGATGGCAAGAACGAACTCAATCAAGATAAAAATGTTTTATTTTTTATAGCTTATTGTTGCTGTTTTTTGTAAATTAAATTATAGTTTGCGCCTAGGTTTGTAAGTTGAAGACTGTCTTTCATCATGTACGTGGAAAGGAAAATCAATTTTGTTGCTGGCGGGTAAGTCTTATAATTCTCATACAAAAGTAATGACTACTCATAATGTGACAATGAAAGAGCCCCCAAACCAAAAGATTAAAACGCGATGGGGATTTGGGGGATTTCTTCGGCTAAAACAGCCGGCTAAAATCGACGGGAAACCAATAAAATATGAGTTTCTTGAATTTAGCTACGGCATATAGACTGTACAAGTTGGCCAACATGAGGCCAAACGGCAGGTGAAGAAATTATGAGTTCATCGCACAGTCAGCAAATGATTTGTCAATAAAACACAAACATAAAGTCTCTAACTTTTAATGTTCAAACTTAGTGCACAGCAGTGCATTTTAACCTAACTGAGTTGTCGAAAACCAAAAGCAATTAAAGCCGGATTCGGCAAAATATGAGAGGTGTACATTCTGTAAATAGTTCTACAAAGTAATAACATTTCAATAGGCAATGAATAACATAATAAGACCATATAAACTAATTAAATATTTGTAATCGCAATGGGTCTTCCTAAAATGAAGGATTAATTTGTGAAATTAGTCGGCGTTTATTTTACGAAGACCCATTGATTTTTTTACGAAGACCTCTTTTCCGAGCTCTTTACGTATTGGTTTCTTGCCTTTCTCAGGCAAATTGTCAATCCACAGCATATCAACTATAGTCTTAACAGTATCGTATTACCATTGTTATGCAACACGTCAATATATATATACTGTATATATTCATTTTTTTATTAGCATATATGATAGATTTAGACATACTATACATACTACTTAGTTAGGATTAGTACGTAAGCCTACGGCATTTGTAATGCGCGTGTGAGCATCTTCCAATGGAACACGCGCATTATAAATATTTAATTTATTATTAAGTAAGTAAGTAACTTTATTTAAGTGTCAAATGTATTTAGCTTTGCAACTAATTGGGGACACTAGTTCTACGATTTTACGTCCTTATCCGAGAAGATGTGAAGGTCTAACCATTTGCAGTTGATTCACAAAGGCAGCACCTTCTACTCAGTTATTTTAAGACCCTGAGTGTTGGTCCGGCCAGGGTTTGAACCCGCGACCTCCCGCACAACAGACCACTGAGCTAACCACTGAGCTAACCACTGAGCTAACCGGGAGGCGGTTACATTATTATTAGTAGTAGTAGTAGTAGAAGAAAAAGTAGTCCAGGAATACGAGAAAACTTTTACGCGGGTCTTCAAGCCGACTTGGTGTTTTTTTTTTACCGACCGACGGTACGGCCTTTTAAAAACCTTTAAAAAAAAAATTCGGTCAGGCGATGGTAAACGAAACATTTCATTATTGGGATGGCAAAATTATTGGTCATGCAAACAGGCATTGTAAACAAAATCTATGTGTGCTCAATGGAAAACCTGATTGGAAGTGGCCTCGCTCTGTTTCCGTTATATTCTCTTCATATTATGATACTAATAAGTTAACGGAAATAAGTGAACACAATGAACCAACGCCTTTTCGATTTGTATTAGTTTATTTAAAGTAAAACTAATATATCATGTTTTTACAAGCAGGCGAGGTTTCTTGCCTTCTGTCAGGTCGCGAACAGGATAAAACTCAACCCAACGCGTGAAAACTCAAACTATGAATGAATGAAACTCAGAATCTTTCAAACTGCTGATTTTTTAACTTAATATCTACAGCTATTTCAAAAAGGTTGTCCCAGCCGGGCAAACGGCACAAGCGACATTCCCAGACCGAAATGCATTGTGGTTATAACTGTCGAGCTGTGCGAAACGCGGGATAAACTACAGTGTAATTCGAGAATCGATTCACAGCAGACCATTAATATTCCTTGTAAAGTTTTTAACCCATGGCCAACATCAAACGAGTGGACCTTTTGCAGGAATATGATCACGTGATTGTACTGGGTTGCACAAAAAAAATCGTAATAGATCGTTCTCACCGACGTCACCCAAAAAATTGCGTCAAGAAAAGACTGATATTAGTAAAATACTTTTAATGTTGTGTATAGAGCAGGTAAAAATATGTAAATGACCGAAATTTTGGAGCATTAGAGTACTTCGTAACTGAGCTGTCAGACAAATAACATTCAAACAATTTAGTGTAATTTGTATGCGGCAGCAGGTACACCAACATGGCGGCCGAAAACGTACTCTTCAAATAAAGCTGATTTTCCCAGCAATATGATTAGCATTCACTCCAAAACACATTATATATCACTTTTAACGTTAAATCAAGTCAAACATTTTAAATTGGCAGGAATATATGGGTTTCCATGACATTTAGGAAACACGCTGAGCTGGGCCGTCACAAAATTTAAAATACTCTAATTCAATAACGATTCACCGTATCGACGTAAAACTTTCAAAGAATACCGAGTATAGCGATACCTAAATCATATTAAAAGAACAGGGTTATAGATCCTTTGGTTTAGATTTTAGAATTTTGATGACGTCACGTGAAAACGATCTATTCATTTATTTAAAGGCACTTGTACGAGATCGGTAGTGTTATTAGCAAAACCTGTTTGTAAATGCTATTTCCCACCTCGCGTTTTCAAAGATAGCTTGTCATCCAGCATCTATGGCAACGCCTTTCCCATGGGGATCACGGGCTCAATTCATTCGTTAACGAAGTATTATATCAGCACGTGACTGTATTATATCAGCACGTGACTGTATTATATCAGCACGTGACTGTATTATATCAGCACGTGACTGTATTATATCAGCACGTGACTGTATTATATCAGCACGTGACTGTATTATATCAGCACGTGACTGTATTATATCAGCACGTGACTGTTTTATATCAGCACGTGACTGTATTATATCAGCACGTGACTGTATTATATCAGCACGTGACTGTATTATATCAGCACGTGACTATTATATCAGCACGTGACTGTATTATATCAGCACGTGACTGTATTATATCAGCACGTGACTGTATTATATCAACACGTGACTATTATATCAGCACGTGACTGTATTATATCAGCACGTGACTGTATTATATCAGTACGTGACTTTTAGCTACAACCACAATCCATTGCGGTCTGGGAATGTCGCTTGTCGTTTATTCGGGACAACCTTGTTAAAGTAGCTGCATACTATTTTTCCTTGACAATCGCGATGCCCGCGCGTTGCTAAGCAACTTATATACATAATCATGCCCCGAGTTAAAGTGTCTATAAGCCCTTGCCAGTTATCTTGGACTTTAGAGTCAAACTGGAAAACAAAATGACCGACATAGGAAAGCTAATAGTTATAGTCTGCCAATATCGTTTATTAAGGAATCAAATTCCAATGACGTCATCATTTAAGGGTTTACCTAATTATGCATGGTTCCTTTTGCTCTGTTTGTATGTCAGCTCAACGTATTAAAAGTTCATCCGTCTAAGATTGTAAGTATCGAAATGTCTGGCATCTGAAAAACAACAAATTCAATGTTAGAACTCAATTTATTTTCAACTCATTCATACAACGTCCCTTAAATGACGTCATTTCAAGGATTTGTAAAGCTTTTTATAGCAATACGACGACCATAAATCACCCAAAAATGGTTGAACAAGATTTAAAACACTTTACTGCGCCCAAATAAATTATTTCTGGCCAGGGCTTCTAGGCACTTTAAGAATAAACTTCCCTCCATTTCAACCAGTCCGAACTCAGTAATTTTGCCTTATATGTCATAAGTAGAAAAATTCGAATCGAATAAGAATTTCCTTTCGTTCGGCAAAAAATAGTGTCGAGAAATAGTGAATCCGTCATAATTATGTTATTGAAATGATACTCATAACATGGGTTTCCCTTCATGTAGGCAGACATGAATTACTACCAAACTGTATTGTGTATTGCATTCTATTGTATTGTGTATTTCGTTCTATTGTTTTGTATTGTGTTAATTCTGTTGTATTTTGACATTCATGTGTTGCCTACATGAAGGCCCACCCATAACATGACTAAACAGACACGCCATAAAAACTGAAATTAACGAGCGGACAATATTATAATAATAAATAATAATAATAATAATAATAATAATAACGATTTAATCAGTGGCATATCCACGAGGTGGCTCTTCATCCACTGATGGGCCTACGATTTAACGTCCTTATCCGAGAAGACGTGAAGGTCTAACCATTTGCAGCTCGTGAACGAAATTGTTTCACAAAGGCAGCACCTTCTACTCATTTATTTTAAGACCCTGAGTGTTGGTCCGGCCGGGGTTTGAACCCACGACCTCCCGCACAACAGACCGAAGCTTAACCACTGAGCTAACCGGGAGGCGGGATGGGATGGTGGGAGCTAACCGGGAGGTGGGATGGGATGGTGGGAGCTAACCGGGAGGTGGGATGGGATGGTGGGAGCTAACCGGGAGGTGGGATGGGATGGTGGGAGCTAAGCGGGAGGTGGGATGGGATGGTGGGAGCTAACCGGGAGGTGGGATGGGATGGTGGGAGCTAACCGGGAGGTGGGATGCATGAGACAACCTTCTTGAAATAGCTGTATATACTATACACACTATACATGAAAACACAGGTCAAAAAACACTGACACTATAGAAAAGTGATAACATGGATTAAAATGGCATTGGTTTTAGCGAAATTCAGTAGTCAGAGGCCGTTATGTCTCTAATAAATCTATTTTTAGTAACCGGAAGCAAGTGCGCGATCGCTCGATAACAATTTCATGGCGGCAAAATATTTTAGCGCCATGAGATTGTTGTCGCGCGATCGCGCACTTTAAAGAGCTGCAATAAAGTATTTGGGCTAGCATGCTTCAGCTGCTTCCGGTTACTGAAAATAGATTTTATTAGACATTGTCATCGAACACCAAAACGCCACTGTGAACAACTCAGATGTTCTTCGATTTCATTCTGTAGCTTTTGTTTTCGATTTATAGATGGTCAAATCCCTGATTTTGATTGCAATTACAACCAAACAGCGCAATATGGGATTAATTGCACTCCTCTGAGCCAATCAGAATCGATACGTTTTGTTGAGTATATAATTAAATATGAACTGTAAAGAAACTGACGTTTCTGTAAGGAACAGTTTAATAGGTTTATCAAACACAATGGAAAGTATAGAATACAAATTCAAGATAAAATAGAAAACAAGTAATAGATACAGATTGAGTGACCGTGCTTTATGGGACAATAATTCTGTATCGGACTTATCAAATGTTTTCAGTTATTTTGGCGATACGACTTATTTTGGCCGAGAACATCGAAGCAAAAGTTTATGTAAACCAGGAAGAAATATGTATCAGATTAACAAATCACTTATCGCTCAGTGATTTTCTTTGTTTTTGCTTCATGAATTATTAATGAGTTTGATAAGGGATAGATACAATATGAGCCGCTTCGGCGAGCCATTGTAAATCCCATACAGATCGGACGCGAATATTGTATCTTACTTGTGAAATGAATATTAATTTATATTTTTAACTTGAATTGCTGGCTTTCAGTTGACGTCATAGCCGCCATGTTGGTTCCCTTAAACAATATATTCATCGTTAGCTTCTTTTGTTGGGGCTCCAACATGGCCGCCATGCCCTTTGTCATTTGAATCTCTGGGGATTGAGTGAAAACCAGCAATAAGAAGTCAATCCAGTTCTCAAGGGAGGCCCAGTTAACAAATTTTGTTCTTTCTTTAATTGATCGGCAACGATATGAATGTAGTTAGTTATCATTTTTCGGCGAGAATATTCAGTTGTCGGTTAACATGAATAAGAAGTATTTTCATCTTAACAACTTTTGTTCTTACTCAGTCCGTCATTGGTATGAATCCAGCAGTTCGTTTTCATTTGCGACGATAGGTGGTAACGGTTTGGATTAACTAGTACGACATTGAACTTTTGGCTTTCTAAATTTATTGCCGAAGCTGCTAATCGAAGTCGTGGTCGGTTCCTCCGAAGACTCTGTATTTACTGACCTGTGCGCTTAATCGTTATTTGGCGGGACCATTTCAATAGCCTAGAGAAAGCTGATCGAAGGTAAGACAATATATATTTCCTCGTTTAAATTCTCGTTGCCGCTATAATTGTTTAGAAAACATCGAAAACAAGCAGAAGTAAAAAGAGCGCAGGAATTATTAACTGGCGATGACATTTTTTTCAGATTTATTTGATTTGTCAGACGATGGTTTAGCAAATCTGTCAATGGCAGAGAGTAACTCAAAATATTTGCACAAATTCAGTGTTTAATAATTGCACTATTAATTTTATGGTTGACTCTAAGAAGATGTTCTCGCCTTAGAAATACTGCTTACACGCACATTTGTGTTTTATTTTTGCTGTTGCTGTATTAAATACTGTAAAATAAATGTAATAGAAATTAAACTTGGGATGCTTATATCAAATTGTTACCGAATGGTAATCAGATTAATTAGTATTCTGTATCAAAATTACAGAATACTAATTAGGTTAATTGGTATTCTGTATCAAAATTACAGAATACTAATTAAGCTAATTACCATTATGTATTAATTCATCAACCCCAGCCTTTCCCTGCTGTGTATTCAAACCCTCCTCGTGCTTTTAGTTACTGATACTGTATGAGGATATACAGAGGTATCCACGTGACTCGAATGCTGCGTTTGGATTGGTTAGCACACTTATGAATTATTAATGAATTATACAAGTGACAATACGTCTGTCGCACACTTTAACTCGTGACTGGCAGAATGCATTTAAGTAATGGTCCAGAAAAGAACTGTAGTAGAATCCATTGTTCTGCGGCAATGAGCCTCCCCCACATACGATTTTGCGTGAATATGCCTTAAGTGCTTTAGGAGGTATCTATAGTCCAAACTACATCTCGAAAATAAAGTATTTTTTATGCTATTGGCTCTTTTTTCTGTGAAAACGCAGATAAGCCATAATCCAGCCAATCGAATATATAGAGAAAAAAAGGATTTTTCAATCACAAATTTAAGAACTTTCCCCACACACGATATTCTTCGAAATTAAACTATAGGTAGCTTGATTATAAATAAATTGAAACCACAAAAAATATCGAATGAAAATGCATTATTTCGATGGGTTTCTATTGAATTTATAAGTATCAACCAATGAAATTACGAGAAAGAATAATAGAAAATTAACACCTTTTAACATTCCTTACCGTAGACACTACAGTTCTTATCTGGACTATTACTTAAATGTGTTTCAAAAAGAAATTCAATATATAATGTAAAGAAGATGACAACGTTTCTATAAGGAATAATGGAAAATATAGGATACAAATTCAAGATAAAATACCAAGAAATTATAGAAACTCCCTTCTATTGAAAATAATTAAACCACTCGTCAAATTTCAATAAATATATCACCGATATAAAATATATCACCGATATTTAAAAACAATTATTGGTGAGGCTGATCAGTGTGATATAATTATCAACACCAGTTATCGGCTTCAGTTGATAACACAGACGGAGGTCTTAATAAAATTCTTCAGTCATAACATGCGAAAGCCGAATCTAATAATTCGGTTTTATTATTCATTTTCTAAACTTCTGAAATATAATATCAAAATCATTGCACACAGAATAATACATTTGGTATTGGTGATCGCTTTGAAGTACATGCGATTTTATTTGAGAGACTCATAACAACTTCAGTTTATAATGTTTATAATGTGACTTACTTGCCGGGCTTACTTGTTGATATCGTAGCTATACGAAGAAGAATTCTCTGCTTTCGTTTGGACTCTCGAAAATCTCTCCTACTGCAGCTCCCGCCATACCAAAGGTCAACACAAGAGAAATTAAGAGTAAGAATTGGAACTTTAACATCGATTTTCCATACTCTAAACTCGAGAAACCTCGATGTTCTAAACGTCACAATTCTGGTAATCTATTCTCCTGTTCGAAACTGACGGTAAGAAGTCAGTTCAGATATGCATATTCAAGTTAAAACCAGTTTTTCCTTCTTGGTGGTTCCTAAACCGGTAACGCATTCTAAAAATGCACTTCAATTCGCGCTAGCAAATTCAAATTTTCCATGTCGAAATCTTAATATAATCACTCCAAACAGTCATCAGTCGCAGATTAGATGTTACTTAACTTTGACTCGAGGGTAAGAAGAAGCTATGAATCATTTTATGTTTTAGAAGGCAAAATAGCTCCCGTTATTTTCGAGTAACATATGTGAGCCGATACCAGAAGTCAGTCACCGGATATCGATATGTAGGCTTTTGTACGCAATGACTTTGATATGATATTTTAATAGCAAAGAAATACCTGCTGACGCGATAAGATGGTTCAGTGACGTCATGAGGCGCAACCTACAGATGCTTTGTTTATAAGGATAATATCTACGCCCGCCCGGATATTGAGAATTCGAACTCTTAGCCAATCATAATAGAGACTACATGTATATCTTTGAATGACAAGAGACTACATGCTTGTTAGATCCGTTTGACAATTGCCATAAAATCCATGGTTTAAATTAAAACGTTAAGTGACTAATGTTTAATCAGCTGCAGAAAATTTTAGTTTTAAGACAGGACAAATAGTACCACATATACTATAGCCTTAACAAATTGGAAAGGATGTGACATTCAGATGAAGCAGGACATATCAGTGTCGTCTACATAGAAGTGTCTTTTAGCGACATCATTCTAAGTGCAGGTAGCCTATTGTTTAACAGGACTCATCGAAAGTGCTCCAACAGAAGAGAATAACGCTTCACCTTCAGCCTATTACGCTCCTAAAAATATCGGAAGCTTTGTGGCTGCTGGAACTGGACATGGGAAAAAACAACACAACCGGTGAATGTACATCGCAGACGACACAATCTCCATTCGTAGAGCCAAAGGCATCTCTTATTTTCCGTGCTGTCATCATGTCGTTTATAATCTTGGTATCACTAACTGCAAATTGGACCGTGTGCCGCCTGACATGGCAACATCGTGGAAGAAAGCGGTTCGTTTACTATCTCTTAGCTAACCTTGCCATTGCAGAACTCATAGGCACCGTCTGCTACCCGTTTCTCTTCTACTATGACTCACCACCGTGGTCCTGGGTGTTTGGTGATTTCATGTGCCACGTTGTTAACCCGCTTTCCGTATGCACCAATTCCGTGGTAACCTTCACTATGGCAGCCATTGCTGTTTATCGATGTCTGGTAATCATTCAACCTTTCAGGATTGGTCGTATTTCCAGCGTATTTCAGTCTGCAGTCCTCGTTTTCTCCTGGATCTGGGCAACCTCACTTGCACTGCCTTCCTTAGTTTCAAAGCAAGTTCGCTTATATCACGTTTGCGACGAATTCATATATCGCTGTAGTGAAATGTTTCCCCAGTGGGCCGACCTAAATACTTACACGCTCGTTCTTTTTATCTGCCAACACGCCGCTCCACTTGTTATCATGGTTGCAGCCTACGGTATCGTAGCACTGAATGTAAAGAAACACATTCAGGACTCGCGACGCGACCGTTTTGAGATGCTTATTACTACCCGTGACACCAAAGCCCAAAAGCAGGACGATATTCACCAAGTCTCAAGACGTCAAAGCACAATAATTGAACGCGAACAGGAACTTCTAAAGATGATTTATGCCATTATTCTTATTTACTTCTTCTGCTACCTGCCTTACAGCGTGGTGTTTGTGATCAGAGAGTTTAATCTTGTTGACCTTTATGGCTGGGACTATGATTACGTGGTCTCCCTGTACTCGTACTTGCTACAGTGCTTTCCAAGTGCCCTTCACCCGATATGTTATTTAGCAATGAGGCGAATTCATGCTTTAGACTTGATAGATTTGTTGTTGTGCCGCTAAAACGTTGTCACAGTACAGTTTTTTTTAAACAAAATTTCAGCACAGCGAAAGGTGTGAAGATATCTTATTTATCAATGAGGCGGTTTACTTTGTGTTGGTGAACGAACTGTTAATTTCTAACAGTAGGCAGGAAGTAATTTCACAAACTGTATTAATTTGATTCACCTTCGTAAAATAATTGTTCTTATAAATAAGCGGATTAAAATACAATTGAGATCTAAGAAAAAAGAAGTGTCTCTATAACGTACGGTAGGATTCATAGAGAGTGATCCAATTCATTATTCCCCATTAAGTTGATCGCCATAATTATGTAAAAGAATTAATACTTGCTAAATAAACAGGTAAAATGTTTATTGTATTTTGCTCTGCATTTACTTATTTATATGTTTAAAATAAAGAAAACTAATAATATGAGCAGAAGCTGAACTGCGATGGTTGTTACTATGGTTTCGATCAAAAACTTAAGCCTAATCAGCAGCATTGATAAAACCAAACGTTCGTTTTTAAGTCGAGCTGTCATTTGGTTTATCCAGTGCCAGTAGTAGAATTGTAATTACATAACGTTATTCTAATTCAGAGAGTGGAAGTGGTCTTCGCAGTTATGAAACCGTTGCCAAGAAAGCCCAGAAAAAGTTCTGAGGCTTCAGTGTGCTAGCTTTCTTTGCAACGGCTTCATAAACTGCGACGATTACTTCCACTCTCAATCTATATCTGCAGTTCACAAATGTGATCTACATTCGTTTTCAAAAACATTGCACTGCAAATATATATATTTACCTTTTGTATTCTTGTCAAATTTGACAGCTAAAACAATGGAGAACAAAATGTATATATATATAATTTAATTCTACATTGTAATTACTCGGGTCAGCATAGCTAGCCCGAGTCATAAATCGTAATAATTTTTTTTTATTTTCGGCGGAATTTTGACCATCAACCAATCAGGTACCTTAGGACAATTTGTTTGACATTGCCATCGTTACGTCATACACGCCTTGGTTTTTCGCCCATCGCGTATCGACGTGGGACATAAACGATTGTTGTAGACCATGATGAGATGATGTTGCCGGATAAATCGTCAATCTTACATTCTGGGTTCCTTCATTCTCTTACGGTCTTTGACAGAATTATACCCTAAAGTTTGTGAGAACAATTTCGATGCATGTACGTGATATGTGGGGACAGCTAGCCGAAGCTGTGTACTCTAGCGAGTCTCAAACCAGTCAAGGTTCCGAGAGCACAAAGGCAGACATATTTTATTTCCCGTAAAGAGGAAAACTCAGAAACACTTTGCTGTGGTATGTAGAAGTTATCTGTAGGGATTTTGCGGCAGGAAATGAGTTAAAAGCAGCTTATACAAGTTCATGTACATTGTTTTAGTGGCAACACCGGCTGCCTCGTGCGTGTTCCTTGTTTGCTCGATCTGAATAAATGCAGCTTTCAGGTGATGAGTCATTAAAAACTGAATTAATGTATAGGTCGTAAGAGTCAGCGTTCTTAGTTTGGTAGATTTAACACAAAGTCTTAATTTTGAGTTGTGGCCCTATTTCACCAACACAACCAGAATTTCCTATTGTTACTCTAATATTTCGACCATTGTCTTGGTATTCTCAGGAGATTTAAAATAATAAGAAAAATCATTTTGGCAGTGAGGTATAACTGATACGTCATCATGCATAAGGCCAGCTATTAGCAGCGATTTTCGTGTTAACAACAACATACTTTATTTGCACCACTATTAATAATTACATTATAAAAATGAAAATAAATTAATACTAAATATTGGTGCAGGCTATCTAAAATAGCTTTCGCTAAACGAGTTAGATAGCCCAACTAGATAGCTACTTCATCTATTATTATTGTGCCAACCAGTCAATCATTGGCTCCTGACACAGAGGCCTTTTGAAATCATGGTTGCATGGACATTAGCATAACAGTTGTAATGTTTATAAACGCGAACCAACGATATTAACTGAATCAGTGACTTTATGAAGGCGCCTTGGGAAATATGGATCGGATTGGATCGGATCATGAATTATTGCTCATATGACTTTGTTTCTTTCCTTGTATTTCGGTGTAGCCCCCGCCCCCCTCCCCCACCAAAAAAGCCGGGAAAGAAAATGAACAAACACTCAGTTCGCCGACAAAGAACACTGGGGAAACCGTACCATTTACACAGCCGGTCTTTCTCAATCAAAATCAACCTCATTTCCATTCCGCCCACATCATTTCACACAACTATTGTGACAGACACTCATCGACTTCAACACTTAACATTTCTCCTTCATGGATATTTATATTCCATTCAACTTCTGGTACACGCTAAAGCACCTACATTTCTGTTGGAATGCCATACGACCCGAGTACAGACTGCATACAGCCTCGTTTTCAACTACATCCCAGGTAGAAAAATCGAAAAACCCTAAGAAAGAAAAAAGAGAATAGCGAGATACGAAGAAACTAACATATGGTATACGACATAAGTAAAAAAACCATACTGCATGGGAAATTAAATGTTTGCAATTCGCTTTCGGTCTGCCTTTTCCTTTTCGTTTGTTGATCAGGAAGAGAAAATAAAAAAGAGAATAAGAAAAGCTTATTTAAGTTTCAAGCTTTAATGGCAATTCATTTTAATAGTTTGACATATAAAACTGTTGTCCCTGAATTGTTATCAGTGACTTAAGGAACCTTAGCGACTGTTAATTGGCTTTCGAGCAATTAAAAGATGTTCAGAGTTACTTCTATACTTGACTGACAAAATGTACTGCAAGCACATCGGCGACGTGTTAAGTTTCTCGGGTCTTGAATAATTAATAAAATAGCTCGCAATAAATCCTTAGCTTTTTAAACAACGCCGAGCGTTCTACGACACGGAAAAGTGTTGAGAAATTCTAACTGATCTGAGATGTGCTAACGGTCATTTTTCATATGAAGTTATTAAAGCTTTATGATATAATATTAGCGTATTCACATAAAATAAGTAATATAGATTTAGAGACCAGATACGATGCTACTACGAACGTTCAGTTTTAAACAGACTGTTTAAGGCATATATATAAATAGGAAACTGGAAAGGGTACGTATTATACATATCCGCGATGTAAGCCAATTCGTCGTTTGCGCAATTTTGAGTTAAAATGTTGTTCTTGCTTTGTCATTTGACTGAATCTTTGTCAGCAGCTTTCTACTCATCGATCTATCTGACTTAAAATTGATGACGATAAAATGCAATGTAATTTTATCAAGATTGTCTGATAAGCAGTGGGTTTATATAATGTGTATAAGATAAACATTAGTTGGGTAGACTCGAAAGAAATCTTGCCTAAAACACAACAAAAGCAATAAACATTTAGCCAGTAGGCTTTCTGAATGAGAGAGGAGACTACCGACATAGGAGACAATTCTATACTATAAGTCTATATATGCTTCCTGCTGCCTTATCCCGTTGATGATCAGTTTGCACTGACAGGCAGATATGATTATGAACAACCGATATTCGTTTTCCTCTGGCTATTGCGAGAACTAATACGAAATGTTATTCTCATTCATTGATTCCTCTTTGATTTGAAAGTACTATTAAAATTTCTAAGTAATTTGAAGTGCAAGAGGAGGAAATATCGACAGTAGACCAGCGGCGCTGCCAACCTTTTCCTGCGAGAAAAAGATCAAAGGGGGATGCAGGTTGGCGCAGTGGTAAAACACTCGCCTCTCGCCGCTGCGGTTCTGGATTCGATTCCCGGCTCGGGCACCATATGTGAGTTAGGTTTGTTGTTGATTCCTTATCTGCATTGGAGGATTTTTCTCCTGGTTCTCCGTTTTTCCTCCCTCAACCGTGAGTCGAGTGTAGTGTGTCCAAACTACAGTTAATGTAGTGGGAAGTGTGCGAGGAGTAAAAGCATACCCTCACCAGCTGCAAGCTGTAATATTCAGCCTGCTATAACAAATAAAATATTTAGTTTATATATTTATGCACATATAACGGTGAAATCACACCCGCCGGACGAAGCCCAAACAAACTCTCTCATAGCACCATATCATGTTGAATGCTTTTCATCAAAAACCCTGGTATGCTGGCATAATCATCGCTGGAGCCAAGGAGCATATTAAACTGATCAGTACCACCGGGAGGTTCAGCAGCTAAGATGTACCAAATTGTATTCAAGCTGTAAATTGAAACTAAAACCGTATAGTCTGTATTTGTCTTATCTGAGAATGTCGGTGGAACGAAAATGAAAAAAAATCAGTAGATTGTATTTAGATCTTTTTGAAAATCATTACCCTAGGGTGTAATTAAAATCATTATTAAGATCACGTTTATGTGTTATAAAATAGTTTCCTGCAGGCAGAGGTTCCTTTTAATTTCCTCCCTTTCTTTTGCAATCGCTTCGGGAACTGCTGGGGGGAAAGAAACCTCTGCCATGCTTGTGTAAAATATTTGCTGATTTAAAATTGAGCCCGCTATGAAACCGAGCACCCTCCAAACATCAATCATTAGTGTGACACTAATTAGCGTCGAGTCACTTTCTTCTCATTGGTCAACCCGTCCAAGTGTGGCAAAAGTGTTTTCGTGTCGCTTTTAACGCTAACGCAAGCGCAATAAACAATGTTGCGACTGGGGCCAGAGGTTTCTTTTCCCCGCCAGTTCGCAAAGCGATTACAAAATAAATACCGTTGTAGTCAAGTCAGTAAGCCAGCACCACCAGATGACACCCTGTTAATCGGGTTCTGGGAACTGGAAGCCATAGGAATCAAAGACACGACCGCAGATGAAATGAACCTGGATAAAAAAGCCACAGTAGCCCAGGCAACAAAGACCTTACAGTTCAACGATGGCCGATATTCTGTAGGTATCCCTTGGAAGAGCGGAGCCAAAGCTTGCAAACAACTATGATGTTGCTGTCATTAGTCTTAAAAATCAAGAGAAGTCACTTACACGAAAGGGATCTGAAGCCATGCAAGCTTATAACAAGATAATAGATGTCTATGAGAAGAAAGGTTATGTTAAGAAAGTTGAGAAAACCGACGAAGACAACCAATGGTTCCTTCCTCACTTTGCGGTGGTTAAGGAAGACAGAGCTACCACTAAGATTCGAATTGTCTTTGATGCTGCAACAAAGAATCAAGGAAAAAGCTTAAACGATGCAATTATAGCAGGTCCAAAGCTTCAAAGGAACTTGATAAATGTATTGATACGGTTCCGACGCGCCCCGGTAGCTTTATCAGGAGACATATCCGAAATGTTTCTTCAGGTTGACATACCTGAGGCTGACCGACACTATCATAGATTTCTCTGGCGTAACTTTGATGTATCACAGGAATCTCAAGTGTATGAATTCCAGAGATTGGTATTCGGCAATACCGCGTCACCATTCTGCTCTCAGTATGTCATTCATAGTCATGCCCAGACCTTTGCGACAAAGTACCCTGAAGCTGCAGCAACAGTCAACAATTCCATATATGTGGATGATTTGCTTGATTCCTGTGAGAATGCAGATGAAGCTAAAAGTCTACGGCGGCAGCTTTCGGAGCTCTAAACAGTAGCAGGATTCCATCTGAGAAAATGGTCCTCGAATGAAGCATCAGTGATTGAAGACGTTCCAGAAGAAGATCGATTACCTGACCTAGAGATTCAAGAAGATGGACAACCCACTTGCAAGGTGAAAATACTCGGTATCTTGTGGAGAGCAGAAAGTGATGTGTTCACCTTCAATGTAAAAGCCCCTAATGCTGAACAAGCGCCGACCAAGAGAGACGTTCTGAGCGCCATAGCAACCCTATTTGACCCACTACAGTTTTTGTCCCCCATCAATTTTCAAATGGTCCGTCCCTAAATAAGTTCTTAAGAAGAGTATTCATCGTATGTGCGTATATAATAGTAACTATCAGCGGTAACAACGACGATGCAAGAAGATTCTTTACATGTAGACATTGCCGGTCACAGAACTGAATTTCGTGGTCCACGAAAATACTTGTTTCGCGCAAAGCATCACGGGGCGTGCTAAAGGGTCTTTAACATCTATTTTGAGTTGTGGCCCTATTTCACCAACACAACCAGAATTTCCTATTGTTACTCTAATATTTCGACCATTGTCTTGGTATTCTCAGGAGATTTAAAATAATAAGAAAAATCATTTTGGCAGTGAGGTATAACTGATACGTCATCATGCATAAGGCCAGCTATTAGCAGCGATTTTCGTGTTAACAACAACATACTTTATTTGCACCACTATTAATAATTACATTATAAAAATGAAAATAAATTAATACTAAATATTGGTGCAGGTTATCTAAAATAGCTTTCGCTAAACGAGTTAGATAGCCCAACTAGATAGCTACTTCATCTATTATTATTGTGCCAACCAGTCAATCATTGGCTCCTGACACAGAGGCCTTTTGAAATCATGGTTGCATGGACATTAGCATAACAGTTGTAATGTTTATAAACGCGAACCAACGATATTAACTGAATCAGTGACTTTATGAAGGCGCCTTGGGAAATATGGATCGGATTGGATCGGATCATGAATTATTGCTCATATGACTTTTTTTCTTTCCTTGTATTTCGGTGTAGCCCCCGCCCCCCTCCCCACCAAAAAAGGAAAGAAAATGAACAAACACTCAGTTCGCCGACAAAGAACACTGGGGAAACCGTACCATTTACACAGCCGGTCTTTCTCAATCAAAATCGACCTCATTTCCATTCCGCCCACATCATTTCACACAACTATTGTGACAGACACTCATCGACTTCAACACTTAACATTTCTCCTTCATGGATATTTATATTCCATTCAACTTCTGGTACACGCTAAAGCACCTACATTTCTGTTGGAATGCCATACGACCCGAGTACAGACTGCATACAGCCTCGTTTTCAACTACATCCCAGGTAGAGAATAAGCAAAGCTTATTTAAGTTTCAAGCTTTAATGGAAAATTCACTTTAATAGTTTGACATATAAAACTGTTGTCCCTGGTTGTTATCAATGACTGAAGGAACCTTAGCGACTGTTAATCGGCTTTCGTGCAATTAAAAGATGTTCGGAGTTACTTGACTGACAGAATGTAGTGCAAGCACATCGGCGACGTGTTAAGTTTCTCGGGTCTTCAATAATTAATAAAATAGCTCGCAATAAATCCTTAGCTTTTTAAACAACGCTGAGCTTTCTACGACACGGAAAAGTGTTGAGAAATTCAAAAATTCTAGCTGGTCTGTTATGTGCTAACGGCACTGATTTTTCATATGAAGTTATTAAAGCTTTATGATATAATTTTAGCGTATTCACATAAAATAAGTAATATAGATTTAGAGACCAGATACGATACTACTACGAACGTTCAGTTTTAAACGGACTGTTTAAGGCATATATATAAATAGGAAACTGGGAAGGGTACGTATTATACATATCGGCGATGTAAGCCAATTTGTCGTTTGCGCAATTTTGAGTTAAAATGTTGTTCTTGCTTTGTCATTTGACTGAATCTTTGTCAGCAGCTTTCTACTCATCGATCTATCTGACTTAAAATTGATGACGATAAAATGCAATGTAATTTTATCAAGATTGTCTGATAAGCAGTGGGTTTATATAATGTGTATAAGATAAACATTAGTTGGGTAGACTCGAAAGAAATCTTGCCTAAAACACAACTGAAAGCAATAAACATTTAGCCAGTAGGCTTTCTGAATGAGAGAGGAGACTACCGACATAGGAGACAATTCTATACTATAAGTTTATATATGCTTCCAGCTGCCTTATCCCGTTGATGATCAGTTTGCACTGACAGGCAGATATGATTATGAACAACCGATATTCGTTTTCCTCTGGCTATTGCGAGAACTAATACGAAATGTTATTCTCATTCATTGATTCCTCTTTGATTTGAAAGTACTATTAAAATTTCTAAGTAATTTGAAGTGCAAGAGGAGGAAATATCGACAGTAGACCAGCGGCGCTGCCAACCTTTTCCTGCGAGAAAAAGATCAAAGGGGGATGCAGGTTGGCGCAGTGGTAAAACACTCGCCTCTCGCCGCTGCGGTTCTGGGTTCGATTCCCGGCTCGGGCACCATATGTGAGTTAGGTTTGTTGTTGATTCCTTATCTGCATTGGAGGATTTTTCTCCTGGTTCTCCGTTTTTCCTCCCTCAACCGTGAGTCGAGTGTAGTGTGTCCAAACTACAGTTAATGTAGTGGGAAGTGTGCGAGGAGTAAAAGCATACCCTCACCAGCTGCAAGCTGTAATATTCAGCCTGCTATAACAAATAAAATATTTAGTTTATATATTTATGCACATATAACGGTGAAATCACACCCGCCGGACGAAGCCCAAACAACTCTCTCATAGCACCATATCATGTTGAATGCTTTTCATCAAAAACCCTGGTATGCTGGCATAATCATCGCTGGAGCCAAGGAGCATATTAAACTGATCAGTACCACCGGGAGGTTCAGCAGCTAAGATGTACCAAATTGTATTCAAGCTGTAAATTGAAACTAAAACCGTATAGTCTGTATTTGTCTTATCTGAGAATGTCGGTGGAATGAAAATGAAAAAAAATCAGTAGATTGTATTTAGATCTTTTTGAAAATCATTACCCTAGAGTGTAATTAAAATCATTATTAAGATCACGTTTATGTGTTATAAAATAGTTCCCTGCAGGCAGAGGTTCCTTTTAATTTCCTCCCTTTCTTTTGCAATCGCTTCGGGAACCGCTGGGGAAAAAGAAACCTCTGTCCCTCGTTTGACGACCATATATGGGCGAATAAATGATAAACATATACAGTACGCATACTTGTGTAAAATATTTGCTGATTTAAAATTGAGCCCGCTATGAAACCGAGCACCCTCCGACATCAATCATTAGTGTGACACTAATTAGCGTCGAGTCACTTTCTTCTCATTGATCAACCCGTCCAAGTGTGGCAAAAGTGTTTTCGTGTCGCTTTTAAACGCTAACGCAAGCGCAATAAACAATGTTGCGACTGGGGCCAGAGGTTTCTTTTCCCCGCCAGTTCGCAAAGCGATTACAAAATAAATACCGTTGTAGTCAATTCAGTAAGCCAGCACCACCAGATGACACCCTGTTAATGGGGTTCTGGGAACTGGAAGCCATAGGAATCAAAGACACGACCGCAGATGAAATGAACCTGGATAAAAAAGCCACAGTAGCCCAGGCAACAAAGACCTTACAGTTCAACGATGGCCGATATTCTGTAGGTATCCCTTGGAAGAGCGGAGCCAAAGCTTGCAAACAGCTATGATGTTGCTGTCATTAGACTTAAAAATCAAGAGAAGTCACTTACACGAAAGGGATCTGAAGCCATGCAAGCTTATAACAAGATAATAGATGACTATGAGAAGAAAGGTTATGTTAAGAAAGTTGAGAAAACCGACGAAGACAACCAATGGTTCCTTCCTCACTTTGCGGTGGTTAAGGAAGACAGAGCTACCACTAAGATTCGAATTGTCTTTGATGCTGCAACAAAGAATCAAGGAAAAAGCTTAAACGATGCAATTATAGCAGGTCCAAAGCTTCAAAGGAACTTGATAAATGTATTGATACGGTTCCGACGCGCCCCGGTAGCTTTATCAGGAGACATATCCGAAATGTTTCTTCAGGTTGACATACCTGAGGCTGACCGACACTATCATAAATTTCTCTGGCGTAACTTTGATGTATCACAGGAATCTCAAGTGTATGAATTCCAGAGATTGGTATTCGGCAATACCGCGTCACCATTCTGCTCTCAGTATGTCATTCATAGTCATGCCCAGACCTTTGCGACAAAGTACCCTGAATCTGCAGCAACAGTCAAGAATTCCATGTATGTGGATGATGTGCTTGATTCCTGTGAGAATGCAGATGAAGCTAAAAGTCTACGGCGGCAGCTTTCGGAGCTCTTAACTGTAGCAGGATTCCATCTGAGAAAATGGTCCTCGAATGAAGCATCAGTGATTGAAGACGTTCCAGAAGAAGATCGATTACCTGACCTAGAGATTCAAGAAGATGGACAACCCACTTGCAAGGTGAAAATACTCGGTATCTTGTGGAGAGCAGAAAGTGATGTGTTCACCTTCAATGTAAAAGCCCCTAATGCTGGACAAGCGCCGACCAAGAGATACGTTCTGAGCGCCATAGCAACCCTATTTGACCCACTACAGTTTTTGTCTCCATTTTCTGTAAGAGCTAAGATACTCATGCAGGAGATATGGGCTGCTGGACTTGATTGGGACGACACCTTGACAGAGAACCTGATAGCCAAGTGGGAAGACTGGGTCAAAGAGTTACCTTACCTTTCATCCTTTGAGATTCCGAGGTGTTTACGGCGACCAGAACCAACTGAGATTGAGCTCCACATGTTTCTGACGCGTCAAAGGATGCATATGCTGCTGCCTCATACTTAGTTTGTCGTTATGAAGGTGATTCACCAACATCATGTCTAATTGCATCCAAGTGTCGTGTAGCACCACTCAAGGCAATGACGATTCCAAGCGGACTCGAGTTGATGGGAGCAGTCATCTCGTCCCGCCTAGCTAGTACCATCATCATGTCCATAACAGTAGCAAAGGTTGTCTTCTGGACCGACTCCACAAATGTGTTGTACTGGGTGCGAAACCAGAGTCGTAAATTCAAGCCGTTTGTAGCTAACAGGATTGGTGAGATACATTCGACAACAGACCCTGAACAGTGGAGACATGTTCCCGGAGAGCAAAACCCAGCAGACCTAGCCACAAGGGGGATAAAGGCGTAGGAATTAAAAGACAGCAAGTTCTGGAGAGAAGGTCCTGGATTTCTGAAGAGCGATGAGGCAGACAGGCCTGCACGCTTACCTAATCAACATGAGACAGAGAGAGATGATTTAGAAGTCACCAAAGCTGCGAGGATGCAAACAACACAAGTATCTGAGAATTTTGGTCTAAACCCAGGTGACTTCTCAGACTTCCAGCACCTAATTCGTGTCACGGGATGGATACAGCGCTTTGTGACCAACTGCAGACAGAGAGAGGAGTCTAGAGGTAAAGCTAGGATGTTATCAGTAGAGGAAGTAAAGAAAGCGGAGGTATTTTGGCTCAAGCGGGCACAGACAGATTCGTTTCAGTCTAGCAAAGGTGAGAAGAGTTTGGAGAACTTGAGCCCCAGGACAGATGAGGACGGACTGCTTCGCACGGATGGTCGTTTACATAATGCAGATTTATCATATGAAGTTAAACACCCCATCATTCTGCCAAAGAAACATCCTGTGACACGACTAATTGTTAGAACTGTCCATGAGAAACTTGGACATGGCTCCGGCGTGGAGCATACGCTGACAGAGTTGCGCACAACATTTTGGGTTGTAAAAGGCAGACGTGTTGTGCGCGATGTTATTAACCAGTGTCCTGCCTGCAAACTGCGGTTTACTGCGAAACCTATCGGTCAGATGATGGCGCCTCTTCCAAAACCAAGAGTGACTTCTTCTATGAGAGCGTTCGAGCATGTAGGTGTGGATTACGGCGGGCCATATCTCACCAAACAAGGGCGTGGTAAGACAAGAGCTAAACGTTCTCTCTGTCTGTTCAACTGTCTTGCCACCCGCGCAGTGCATTTGGAATTGTCTTATACGTTAGACAGTGATTCGTTTATCAATGCGTTTACCCGAATGACGTCAAGGAGGGAAACGCTAACTTACGTCATATGTGACAACGGTGCCAACTTTGTTGGAGCAGAGCGTGAACTTCGAGAGTTGATCAAAAACCTCGACCAAGACATGATCGCGTGAGACATCTCGACGGTACCACATCGACTGGAAGTTTAACCCTCCTTGTAGTCCACATTTTGGAGAGGTATTTGAGGCTATGATAAAGAGCGCAAAGAAAGCAATCAAGAGTATTCTAGGAGATGCAGATATTTCCGATGAAGAACTTCACTGCTATTTGCGGAGCAGAACAGTTATTGAACTCTAGACCAATAACCTACGTAAGTTCGGATTCTAACGATCTCTGTCCGCTCACTCCCAACCATTTCCTCGTCGGACGGATGGGAGGGTCGTTTGCAGGGGAAGCATCCGATAGTGAGGAAGCATTCGAGCCGCGAAAGCGATGGCACCGTGTGCAACAACTAATAGGGCAAGTATGGAATCGATGGAGAAAGGAGTTTCTTCCCAGCCTGAATACCCGAAAAAAGTGGTTCCATCCGAAGCGAAACGTGAGTGAAGGAGACGTGGTACTGATGATAGAACCTAACGCCAGCCGGAACGAGTGGCCTATTGGTCGAATTGTGTTAGTCTACCCAGGAGATGATGGGCTAGTGAGGGTAGCTAGAGTACAAGCTAAGGGCAAGGAGTATTTACGCTCGGTACATCGCTTATAAGGACATCATTAACAATGTCTTCTAGTGACACGTGGACTGCTGATGTAAATAACTGATATTATCGTTGTAAGCAAGAACTGCGGTAACAAGCAACTATGTTACGTTTTAGAGACTTTATTTGAACTGTTAAGGTTTTTAGACATCCCATGGACTTATCAGAGACTATTTGATGTTAATTCGAATGCCTTGCATTCGGGAGGGGGATGTTTCAGATCGTTTTTTGATTGACATTTTGATTTCCCGCCTTTCCAACCGCGTCCGATAAGTACCGCGGGCGCGCGTGTAAAAAGTGCTTGCTTGCTTGAAGAAAAATGGCGGACATGAGTCAACACGACAGTTCTGAGGAGTGAGGTAAGACGTTTGGGTCTTAGAAAGGCCGAATAAAGCTAAAGTTTGAACCAAAAATTGACCGTTCTATTCAAAAGAGAACAGATACTGTAAACCACAGTATCCTATTACAGAAATTATATCATTATGGCATCCGCGGAATCTTGTATGAGTGGATTGAGTCATACTTATCTGGGAGGACTCAAACAACACAAATTGGTTCTGACAAAGAAGAAAATCCTTTTGGAGTCCCACAACTCTGTCCTTGGTCCTTTGTTATTCTTACTGTATATCAATGATATTTATAAAGCCTCAGATAAACTTAGTTTTTTCTCTTTGCAGATGATACAAACTTATTATATGCAGATAAAAACCTAAAATCTCTTGAACTTATAGTAAATAATGAACTTATTAAGTTATGGGACTGGCTCACAGCAAATAAATTAACATTAAATATAAAGAAGTAAAATTTTGTAATTTTTCATCCTCATCAAAAGAAACTAATTTCTGAGGTGACTATTAAGTTCTTTGATAATTCATCTGACAAGCTTGTTCTCCTTGATTGCAAAGAATATGTTAAATATCTTGGTCTTTTCATTGATAGCAGCCTTTCTGGAAGTTCCATATTAGACTGATCAGCACAAAAATAAGCAAAACAGTTGGACTTATTGCTAAGATATTATGTCCCTCAACACACCCTGCTAACTTTATACCGATCTCTTATACAACCATACCTTACCTATGGTATAAGCGCATGGGGACAAGCTGCCAAAATATATTTAACTAAACTACTCATTTTACAAAAGCGTGCCCTTAGACTTATTTATTTCAGTGACAGGAGAGAAAGTGCTATTCCTCTTTTTATTGATGCCAATATCTCACCTATTAATGTTCTATACCTTGAATCAATTGCAAACTTAATGCATGATGTTGTCACTCAAGAAGGCTCCTACCAACTTATGCAATTTATTTTCATTCATAAGTGATATACACTCATACAATACTAGATCATCTACATCTCACAATTTATATACACGGCACTCAAGGCTAAACATCCAATACAAATCATTTTCTAGGACTGGTGTAAGATTGTGGAATGAAATACCAAATGAAGTGAGAAATCTATCCAAGAAAGCTTTTAAGAAAAACAAAACTTTTTACATTACAAATCAAGGCTCATACCTTGAAACCCAAATATTAGTCAAAGAACTCTCGGAAATCCCATGGCCTAAAATATAGAATTGCATGCATGCTCAAATTAACTATTATCATAGTAAATTAGCGCTATACCACCTAACTTTATTCCTGTTCATCAGTGTAGTTTAACAAAGTTTTATCATCCATTACCTACCTATACACTTTAAATTTATAGTAACGATACTTGTACATTTTTCTGTTATCAAATTATTCATACTTTCTTTCTTCCTTTATTCAGTTAGCTTTTAATTTCTGTATGTTCCACCTAACCCGCCTCGATTAGCTTTGCTATTTGCGGGTTAGTGTAATAAATTGTTGTTGTTGTTGTTGTAAAGAGCCGCCAAATCAAGAGATTTTTTTTTTTTTCAAAATACATTTATTTATTTACTTAGACAAAAAAGGATATTAGGTGAAGTTAATGCCGCCTCTATTAACGTATGTAATAGTAATTATCAAACTCATTAATAATTCATGAAGCAAAAACAAAGGAAATCAATGAGCGTGGAGGGATCTGTAAATCTGATACAGATTTCGTCCTGATTTACATAAACTTTGGCTTCGATTTTCTCGGCCAAAATAAGTCGTATCGCCAAAATAACTGAAAACATGACTCTCTACATCTAGACATTTGATAAGTAAGATAAAGAACTTTATCCGATTTACAAACTAGCTTTCAGCTTGAGTTTGTAAATCGGATAAAGATCGCGTATCGGCCGCTCATTCTTTATCTAACACGTAATACTTAGCAGTTTGAGAGTTTGGTCTTTCATTGCTGCAAAGTTATCGACATTTAAATACAGTGGAACCTCGATTTAACGAAGTGCCAAGGGACTGGGGAAATTAGTTCATTATATCGAGGGTTCGTTAAATCGAAAACCTCGTTATAACGAATTTGCGGGAAAACAACCAAAATGCATATGTTCGTTATACCGAGGTATAGTTAATAATTGTTTTGTAACGAAGTTAATAGAACTAATAAGAGACAAAGAGGATAAAGCGGATCTGATGTCTCGATAGTGCCAGTGTATGTACTGTATATACACATCTAATGACCTGTTGACTGAGAGGTTGTTCTCTTGTTACAGGATTAGAGGATTTTCATCACTGTTGGTCTGTTCCGCATTCATCTTTTGTCGCGTGTTGACATTTATTCGTTATATCGGGGTAGATTTTACGTTTGGTCTGCCGGAGTGTGTTCGTTATAACGAGGATTTCGTTATATCGAGGTTCGTTATATCGAGGTTCTGTTACATACATTTTACTTGTAATTTTGCCGGGCTGAAGAATATCGTTCGTTATACCGAGGACTTCGTTATATAGAGGTTCGTTAAATCGAGGTTCCACTGTACAGGGAAAATCACGGAAACGAGGCTAGATAGGCATAAATGGCTCAAACCATACATACAAAACTCTATATATTGAAATCTCGATAACTTAGTACCATTTTATGCTATCGCCCCTAAAATTCAGAGCATCGAAGAGCCATTCACATTTCTTACCATAAATACTGACAACTGTACACTCGTGATCAGTAGTTTTTCTAGACCTCGTAAAACGCTGCGCAAACGACAAAACATTGCTGCGAAAGCATTTGTGAATTTCAGTGTTTCCCAAAATGTTTTCTCGTTTACGCGTGCGCGAAACATTTGTTGCGGAAGCACAATTTGCTTCCGAGAAGCAAATTCAGCTTTCGGAACAAATGTTTCCTCGTTTGATCGCCCAAGGATTAGGAGGATGAGGAAGATTAGGAGGATAATTAGGAGGTGGTTTAGGATGATTCTGAGGAGGATTAGGATTAAGAGGGTTAGGAGGGGGGTTAGGATTAGGAGGTTTAGGATTAGGGGGAGGAGGAGGATTAGGATTAGGAGGATTAGGATTAGGAGGATTCGCATTAGGATGATTAGGATTAGGAGGAGGATAAGGAGGAGGAGGGGGATTAGAATAAGGAGGAGAATTAGGGGGAGGAGGATTAGGATTAGGAGGTTTAGGATTAGGAGGATTAGGATTAGGAGGAGGATTAGGATTAGGAGGATTAGGAGGGGGATTAGGATAAGGAGGATGATGATTAGGAAGAGGTTTAGGAGGATTAAGATTAGGAGGAAGATTAGCATTAGGAGGGTTAGGAGGAGGATTAGGATTATTAGGATTAGGAAGCTTAGGATGATTAGGATTAGGAGGATTAGGATTAAGAGGGGATTAGGATTAGGAGGATTAGGGAGAGGAGGAGGATTAGGATTAGGATGATTAGGATTAGGAGGTTTAGGAGGAGGAGGAGGATTAGGATTAGGATTATTAGGATTAGGAAGCTTAGGAGGATTAGGATTAGGAGGATTAGGATTAGGATTAGGAGGATTAGGGAGAGGAGGAGGATTAGGATGATTAGGATGATTAGGATGATTAGGATTAGGAGGTTTAGGAGAAGGAGGAGGATTAGGATTAGGATTAGGAGGGGATTAGGATTAGGAGGATTAGGGAGAGGGGAAGGATTAGGATTAGGATGATTAGGAGGTTTAGGAGAAGGAGGAGGATTAGGATTAGGAGGATTAGGAGGATTAGGAGGAGGAGGAGGAGGAGGACAAATGGAGGGGAGGGGGAGAGGGTTTCCTTTTTTCTTCTTCTTATACCCACCCCCTCCCCCGTCCATTTGTCACTCGATCCCGGGTCTCAATCCTGTTCGGCCAATATGGCGGCCGTTTCGGTATCCGTCTTCTGCGATCAGTTTTCTGCGAAAAAACAAACACCCTCTACCGCCTGCAAGCAGGCTACGTGACAACCAACCGCTACAAGTGGTCAGCGATATCTGTATAACAATAGGTGATTGTGTACATACACAACATCCCCCCTAACTAAATTAAAATATAGTTTGAATGATAGTAAAATAAAGCATAACCTCATGCTTGTATAATATATTTTTATTTCAACATATATAATCATCCCAAGAACATGTAAACTCAACTAGGGACGAATGTTTTGAACTCGTGGATGCGCGCATGCAGAGGAACGAGTTATTGTGGTGTTGCCGATTTGTCATATCAAAGCGGCCTATTCCATATTAGGAACATTATATATTCCATATTTGGAAAAGCTGCCAGGACACTCAAAATGGCGGGTTCTAGGTCCCAGACCTCTAAATCGACACTCGTTGTTTATGCACTGCATTGATAACGCAAAAACAATGAAATGTGCCTCGGAACGAAGTTGCTCTGTTCGGTCTCCCCAGATCACCCAGTAAGTAATTAATCGGACAATCGGACAATTTGGGTTAAATAAACGTATATATATAAGCGTGTTAATGCACCAGTCAATTCCAACAATGCCCATCCCCCCACTGGGCATTAGACATTTTTGAAAAAACGAATTTCAAATTCCCCACGGTGGGGCCAAAGAATAAGGCAAATGTCCACCCCTCGGCCACATTCCCAAATACGAGTATTTTGAATCAGCGTGAATCGAATGATAATCATTACTTTAAGATAAATCCTAACCCGAACCACAAAACTAACCCTAACCATCGGACGAGTTCACGGGTAAACGACGGGTTCTCACTCACCTAGAGCTAGGATTCACAGGTAAACAAGAAGAGAAGGTAAACGAGAGAAAAACGTTTTTCGAGCGGTACTACTGGGGCTCGAACTCGTAATCCTTTGCCTGCAGTGCAGCGTAGTGCAGATGGCATGACCACTACACTAAGCGGGTCTACCGCCATTCGGAATACGACTATTGTTTATCTTCATCCTGGACTGGTCTTGACTGGTTTTAAGAGTAATGATTATCGTTACTTTTAAAGCGATTTGACAAGTAATGATAATCATTACTTTAAGTTCGAGTGACAAAAGTCCGCCATCCAATTCACTCGTTTCTGCGCATGCGCGCATCCACTAGTTAAAAAGAAGAGAAAGAAGAAAATAATGATCTGATCTCACTCATTATTTATACTGGAAGTGTTTATTTTTTAAATATAAATAACTGAACATGATGAGCCTTTGTTCGGATGATGAAACATCAATGAAGACCAATGAAGACCAAAGAGTTTAGTAAGTCAGAGGATGTGTATATTTTACTAATTATTATTCCACATGCCTTTCTTTGAGTGAAAATAATGAGATAAACCAACAACTTTGCGTCTTTCTATCTCTAATCCAGCCTGTAGAATTCTATCCGCCATTTCGATGTCTTCGCCACCCCATCTACTCTTGAATTCATTTATGTTCATTCCACCAAAATTATCCCAGTCTCTCTTGTAGACGCCAACAATACCGTAGCCGTGAAACTCCCAGTAAGACCCTTTCTTGTGTCCTGGTCCGTACCCACATTCAAAGCGTTCTATGACAGGCAAGAAGGCTTGTCGTCCTTTGATTGTATGCTAGAAGAAAGCACAACAATTAGAATATAATTGCGGGGTTTATCACAACAACACGAGGGATGACGGCAGATAGGGCCAGGGCCAGGGCCAGGGCCAGGGCCAGGGCCTCTTCTTTGCTTTTAGTTAACAGTAAAAACTGTAAAACCAAAGTAACGTTTTGTAAAAGTTTCTTAACTAATACAATTTTCATAGGATAACATTTTAAACATATGGAACGCAATGAAATTGCAAAAACAATAGCGACAACACCTATCAGAATTATCAGTTGCACCAGTACATATAGTGGATTTCGTATGTGCTATAAAGTTACAGTTAAAGAAATGGTAAACGTGCAGTTTGCGTCCATCGAGGGCGGTGCGAAAGAAGCGTAAGAGTCGGTCAACTTCGGTCGAGGCAAGCTGGGAGCAACTCTAGCTTCTTGATCGCTAAGAAAACCTCCCAAGTGCCTCCATAACTCGATGGACGCACAGCTGTGGCATTTACCATTTCTTTATAACATAATTTATTCCAACAGTCGGGGATTTCTTTAAGACTCACCTTCCGAACATCTTCGATAAATGACGAAGGCACGTCAAGATGAAGATCTAACACCAAAATAATTTCATCTGAATCTACAACTCTATTGACTCCTTGCTGTATAGCTAAAGACTTCCAGAATGGTCCAGCATTTCCAAGAAGCATGTAGTGTGGGAGAGAACTCCTCTCTAGGGCAGCCTTCAGGTCCACATTGGGGCTCAAGAAATCCACTATAATAACATTGAAATTCGAATCATTTGTTTCTTTGTAGATTCTCTCAATGTTGTTAATAAAGTGATACACCCATTTTCCCTGATTGCGTCCGGACACAACTAACAAGTTCACAACACTGGCTTTGTTCAATGTGAAGTTTTCAGGATAGCATATCTCATCGTTTCCCTTCATAAGATACACATATTCTGAAAATCGAACCATGATCTGTGTTTTTGTGTCCTTTAGTAATAGTTCTACTAGATAGCGCGAGTGTTTCTTCTCCATATTGACTATAGTCTGAAGGAGTAATTTCCTGTAGTGAATACAAGAAAACATGTATTAGATTTAGGGCAGACATTAGGGATTGTATCCTCGCAACAGAATTTACGCGCAAATGCAAATCACATCGCTTGCCTTAAATTTATAAATTAATTAGTACATTTTAGTGTCATGTATTTTTTCAGTATCTATTCAATAGTTTTAGCTTTTATCGCTTTTAGCTCGAGTTTGTAAATCCCATAAAGATCGCCACTCATTCTTTATATAGTACATAAAACATCCTATATTCTACAAAATATACTTATAAGTAACAACATTTGCCATTTTTGAAGTCCTTACAGTGCTTAAATGTTCAGATTTATCACCAGACCTAAGGTTATAGCAATTATTTTTATTTACCGTTTGGTCCCTTTCTGATTTTGTCTTATAAATTATTTACAAATATTCACTCCTATGAGACAGTGAGTCCAGCTTGGCTACTTTGGTGTCATAATGCAAACCTGGGTAGACAATCCTCATTGCACGTTCCTGGACAGTCTCAATGCTGTCACACAAGTAAACGCTATATGAGCCCAGACTGGGACGGCATATTCAAGAACAGGACACACTAAACTACAGTTAATGGATACAAGCTCAGTGGAATGGCAACTTGCCCTCCATAACTGACACAGTATGTAAAGTCGTTTAATGGCTTTCTTGACTATGCCGTAGCAGTAGCGTTGTTCCACACAAGAGCGTTAGAGATGCAAATATGCACTATTAGACCTTAGACATGCAAATTACAGCGAAAACCGCACGCGCACTCTTCGTTAAGTCGTTTGATTGTTTTTAGTTAAATAGATTTAAACGAGCAATTATTTTCTAATGCTAACAGTGTAATTTCAACATTCGCATCGGACCCACTGTGTTACACGACGAAAAAGGAATAAAACACACTTTTTGTCGTTTCTCTTTTAGTAATTGGCGTTATTAAAGCCAAGGAATAGTGGTTTTCTTAATATATACATGTAATCAATATCTTGGCCCCTAGGGTAATTACTGTGGAGTTTCCTTTGCTGACACGAATCTCATTATTGACATTTGCAGTTAGTTTGACGGATACTGGACAGCGATTGCACCCGTTCATTTAACGTTCGGCCAAACGTGGCAAGCTAGCAGCTCATAGCTAGATTATATATATTCAAAATATAATTAATAGGAGGGGTAGAGTTAAAGTCAATTTTCTCGGTTGGATTTAGAAATCCAGTCCTCAGGATTCGCTAGTTATGTTCCGAGAACATATCAGTTCCTCAAATTAAATATTAATGGCAAAATAAAACTACGGATAAAAGAAAATTAACAAGAGGCCCTGAGTGGCCTTAACTCGGGCCACCTAGAAATAGGTTAATTAATACACGGAGTTCTACTGTTCTAGTATATTTGTGTGCCATACATGGTTTGTGCTAGGGGAACCGGATAATTGATTCACTACTCATGCTCGTGATAATTTACATATAATGGGATGGACCTTTTGCAGGAATACAATCACATGGCTGTACTAGATGGCAAACTTGTATGAGATTGGTAGTGTTATTAACAAAACCTGTTTGTAAATGCTATTTTCCACCTTCTTCCAATTCTCAACCCCCAAAGGTGGTCACAGGCCCTTACAGGAACTTCCAATTACAAAGTTTTACTGAAATAGGCCCTTTGCAGGGACCTGGTAACGTGACCTTTTCAGCCTGTCAATAAACAAAATTTGGCAATAGAACAACGTGAATGACAGAAATGGAAAGAGCAAGCCAAAACCGGTAAATTAAGAGTTTGTGAGGCTTTTTTTTTGCTGACTGGCAACACCCCCCCCCCCCCCCCCCCCCCCCCCCCCTTACATCTCCCCTGCTAATTTTTGACTAGTCCCCTAATGTTTAATAAAATATTGTGTTGATTTCATGCATGTACACCACTTGGAAAATAACTATTTAAAAAGGGTAACACTAACTAGTATAACAAAGTGAAATGTGTGGCCCTCCTACCCTGCGAGCAGGTTTCTCATCTCTTTGCCTTTCCTCCAAGTAGCAGGGAACCTCTCGAGATCTGTATTCTGATTGCACCCATAATACTATTCTTCTATGGTTTTTGCCCGGGGGGGGGGGGGGGGGGGGGGGGGGGGGGGGGGTAACTCCCATATATGGACTATACGGGGATGATCCACTGGACAGGGTATGGTTTTTCGAGGTTTTGATCTTAGACAGGGTATCCATTTTCACATCGACAGATCTTGAACAGGGTATGGTATTTATCTAGTGCCGTTATTTAGTCTAGTGCTTGATGAAGACTTATTTAGTTATGACACTCATTATACAAGATCACAATAAACACTGACATCCAAGTATAGATAATTTGTTATTTGTCTTACAGAGGGAAATTTTTTAGCACTTTGTCTTGAACAGGGTATGGAAATTTGAGTTTTTTTGTCTTAAACAGGGTAAGGGTTTCAGAGACCCAGCGGCACACCCCTACCCAACGTGCAGTTCAGCAAAATAAGAAGAAACAAAGCCGGACTTTGAAGCCCGTTCGTATCAATCGTCGGCAAACAAAAAACTGCGTGACGCGCAGCGAGGACATAGTGTCGAGGAGAGAAGCGTCGCTTCGCTCCTCGGTGGAAGAGCTACGTGCCTAACCTTTGCGAAGTGAGAACCTCTGGTACCCAGGGTAGAGTTCCGCCATATCCTGCTAGATTTTCGTTCCCGAATTTATATAAACATGTGCATATAATATTGAGAAATCGCGACAAATCGGGTCATTTCTACTATACTTTCCGAGGTTAATAACAATGAATAACAACACAACCACAGTCAATTGGTATAAAAGTTATCATGTTCAGTTTAGCTACTTACATTTACAAACTGTCGTCTCACTCTTAATCACATCTTAGCCATCTATCACGGTATCAGACTGTCACGAGTGCATCTGGATATGTGATAAATTCCCGTCCAAAGCTTTAGAAAAACACACAAAATCTTCGCAGTTCACTTGAATAAACCTTTGGTTTACTCAAAATAATAGCAAGATTAAAGGTTTTCCTAAGTCAAAACTCTGCTCATATCGCCATCTTGAAAAACAAGCACTTGTCCATTGTTCACGTGACCAGCACAGTACAATTTGATTGGTACGGTGGCAAAAAGAACTTCAAAGAAGGTGCAATCTGATTGGTTGACGGCGCAAAATCTCGACACAAAAAGTTAAAAAGAAAAAATAAAGGATAAAGGATAAAAACTTGCGATTTCTGACTCGTGCCGGCCAAAGGCCTTGCCCGAGTAAAAAACATGTTTCCTCATTGGATACCTAATTATCGGCGCTCGAGATTAGCGAAACTAAGTGACACCGCAGGTCTTGTTGCAAAGAAAGCTGTCACTATGACGCCAAAGCGTCCTGATAGTCTTCTTGGAAGGTAAAATTAATGGGACTAAGGGATAGTGGTGACATATCTGATTATATTGTGGTCAGAATCGTAAATCCTACGGATGTTCTCCTTATGTTTCAACATATATTATTTGTATAGGGCGTTCTCACAAAAACCTATACTTAAGTGTTTAACCTAAGTTAAACTTCTGTTACCGAGGACATTCTTCTTTAAATTAAAGGGGCAGTGTCACGATTCTGATTGGTTGTTATAGACAATGGCACAATCACGCTATGTCACGCGCCGCTGCAAATTTCCCTTTCGATTGAAATAAATAAAATGCTGCTTTATAAAAATATAACATCAAACCTAACCATATAATACTGAAGTATAGTTTTAAAGCAATTTCGGCTCGAGATATCGTGCAAATACGCCGATGTAAGCGGATTATTCACGGACTTCTACTTCTGTCACATCTTTTGATTTCTTGTCCGCCTGACACATTTTCAAAACTTTTGGCATGAATACTAATCGTGACACTGCTCCTTTAATGCACGTTTATCTTGTGCGTTTCAACCGAGTTCTTTTTGTATTCTAAATGTGTCTTTGACAATATTTTACCTGGCAGCAGTTAGTCCCTTGCCCAAGGTAATATTAGCTTAGTAATTACTGGCTTGTTAATTAATCTTAATGTAGTTTTGCATCCTGTTATCATCTTCTGATAACACGTAGAGATTTAGTAGAACTTCTGCATGACCAAGTTATGCAAATTCACGCGAACAGCGAACAAGCACCCCCTTGAACGTATGTCATTTTGTTTATTTAGTCATTGACTAGAGAGAAATTTGACCTTCTTGAATTCACTTGTTTTCGATTTTAACCTAGATATTTCTTCTTGGACAGTTAGGTCTTACTGTCTTAAAACGAACATCGTTAAATTTGGTTAGTTTCATAATTCTAAAATATTCTAAAATTCGTTTTAGGTTCGTTTGGGCAACGATTTTACGTTACGTCATGAAGCTGTATTTCTGGTAAGACAGGTTTATAACTTGTTTTCCCAGCATATGTCTTTTACTACTTAAGGAGTAGCATTGTAAAATTTAGAGAGAGGAGAGAGACTGAACGAAAGTAGAGAAGAGAGTTGGTTGGTGCGGGAGGACCGCACGGAGTTGGTTGGCGCGGAGCCTTGCGCGGAGTACGAATAAAGCAAAGCGAAGTCCAACTCAAGCCTCGTCTGCTGTTTATGGAATAACGTTCCCGGTCCCCGGAAAGGGGAAACTAAAGAGAGTTTCCCCCTTAGAAACAACTGTATACTTGCTCAAATAATGTGAGACGCCGCTCAGTTAGATACGCACATAACTCTATGACACTCGGTGACAGCCATCTCGGATGGCGCCAAATTCCTGTTGTACATTTGAAATCCTTCAGGTGTTTGAACATATGTTCAATTTTAACTCTATTGCGAGACAGTTCTCGATTGAATCGCCTAGCTATTCGTCTATCTCTGTTGTTCAATATTCTTATTTGTGCCTGTCTAAATGGTGTTAGCAGTGGTAGGTTATCTGGGTATCCCTTATCAGCCAGGAACACTACACCTGGAGGAATGTCTAGCGTCAGTCCAGGCCCTATTGGCTCCATTAGGCGATAACTCTGCGAATCATGGGTGCTCCCTAAGAAACCGGCTTGTAGAAATCGAATGCGGCCCCTATTGTCACAGATCATTTGAGTGTTCAAAAGATGAAAATGTCTATGTCAGCTGTAAAACTCGCGTTGTGGCTCGATCGACGGGATAAGTATTTCATGTGGCGTAACATCTATACACCCAACAGCGTTAGGAAAATGTTGCCAAGTATTACGCATTCCATTCCATTCTCTGTTGCTAGGACAGGTCACTGCCAAACTGAAATGGCGCCACAGAACACTTATTCCTTGGTACAGTAAAGCGCGTACGGTTTGTGGACTGACATCAAACAATAGTGAAAGGGTGTGTACCTGCGGATACTTTCGATGCCAAATAAACACAAGCAGTATCCTGTACACTATGCTCAGCTTAAACCTCCCCGCTCGCTGCCTAGGGTTGCCACGTCTTGTCAGCATAAAAAAGCGTGGAATAGCATGTCGTGCAATTTCTACGAACGACTCCGGCGTTTCCCCTGTATTCAGCCAAAACAGGTACCGTTGTCGACAGATGAGAGAAAACACATCTCGTCCATGGAACACTTGACCATGAAAGTCATACAATAATCGGTCTCTATGTGATCTAAGTGATAGTTGACGTTGGAGTGGAGGAGCAATGATAGTGAATAAACATAAGAATTGTCCCAGTACGCTGACCAAGAGTGTGGTAATATATTCTGTCTCCACGTAGGGTAATGGCGGTGGTATCTGAGTTAATGTGCCAAGTGTTTTAGCTAACAGGGTAACATACACGATTAATAAACGCATCTCGTCCGCTCGATCCATCTTCGTGAACTAGAGAAACTAACAATTCAAAAGCTCAATTTCTTACAGAGGCTGCAATTATTTCTCTCGTTTCTTCCTTCTGTTTAGCTGCAAATTTTGTATCGAAGGTGATAATACCATCGATGAAAAATAGGCAGAAGGGCGTGCTATACGTGTGCTGTGTGACTCGAAAGGTGTAAGGTATTTACGGGAAAGTATTATAAAAGCCTGTGTTCATTGTCGAAATTTCTCTCGCTCCTCGATCCTCGTAGCGGTTCGAACATGGCAAATATTCGATGAAACTAGAGAAGCTCGTCACAGACTGAACATAAAGGTTGGCGATAATGAAAGAAAGATTGTGATGAATGCGTATCTACACTCGAGCAACCAGGGATGAATGCGGTGCTAAAAAAGGTACAGGAAGATATCGAGCAAGAGCCGTTAAATTCAAGATTGGTCGATTATTACTTGGAGACTGCGGAGGCTACGTCTGTCAAAAGAATCCAACGAATTGTGCGGGAGCAGCTTAAACCCAGCGGCCTCGTTGACAAGCACCACTGCTTCTACCTCTACTACTACTTCTTCCGCTGCCAGCAAAGTTATCCAAAATCAGCTGCGCTAAGCCAAGAAAAGAACGCCTGAAGAAAGACGACAGGCTAAAATGTCGGAGTTTGCTGAAAGTTCAGAGGACGAGGACGACGTTATGCCCTCCAAAAAGTCGAGAACAACAATGCGAGAAGCAGCGCTAGAGGCGCAGAACGCTCACACGGAGATGTGTCAAAAGGCGACAGCTGGCATAACGCTTATGGAAAGAATTCTGAATATAAAACTAGACAGAAAAATTGATGATATGTAATATCATATCGGAATAAATTTCTTGATAAATTTCTGTGAGAGATGTGTTATCAATTGCATGCTCCGCTGTTCAGTTAAGCCTCCCAATAACTCGCATGCTTTGCTAGAACTCAAATGATGGCCCTTTATGTATTTTCCATTTCTTTGCAATTCTACCGATTAAAGGTTAATTGCTGCATCAAGCGACTTAACGAAGAGTGCGCGTGCGGTTTTCGCTGTAATTTGCATGTCTAAGGGTCTAATAGTGCATATTTGCATCTCTAACGTTCTTGTGCGGAACAACTCTAGTGGGTGGACCAGATTAGATCACTTATCAAGTAGACACCAAGGAGTTTAAAGGATGTACCAAATTGCCAATACACAAAGGAGCTGGATCGGAAGGCGATACTGTAAAGTGTCAATTATCATCTCTCTACACTTCTTAGGGTTTAATTACATGCCCCGTGCGCACGCAAACCGGTGAATATCATTTACAATATATATGGTGTAATACTAGGTGATAGCCTCCTCTGCAGATTTTAAAAATCGTGAATTGGGTTACCTGCCACAGGGAGCCCATAATCTGATTTCCTCAAAAATTAGAGATTCCTGCGGAGGAGGCTAACTAGTCGAGCATCGAGGAATTATCTCAACAATAGACAAATCATCGACATACTTAATTCTGAAATTCCAAACAGGACAGGACCTAATTTAGTTCCTGTGGGATTGCCCCATTTACTGTTTTAAACTCTGAAGTTGAGCCGCTGATCCTAACGCACTGAGAAAGTAAGATTGATATTCACATCGATCTCATCCCAAAGTTCATTACACAAGTAGTGACAACTACGACCTGCATTGGTTTGGGTGCGTTTTGTACAAGCCATAAGTTTATCAATAGCTCGTTAACAGAAATTACCATTTTGGGTAAACAAAAAGTAGCACTGATTTACTTTATTTAGCCAAGTCGCTTTAGTCTGCTTCCCAAATTAACGCAAGAAATGCTACGGACTGCGTTCAATCGGAAGGTCGTTTTATTCCTTTAGACGGTTTTATTGACTCGAAGTGATTTAAACAGCTACCGTGTATTGAAGCGGCGATACGATTAGTACGTCTATTTATAATCAAGTACGTCGCGATAAAAGACCTAATTTTATATTCATAAGTTAATGAACAAATATGGTTTCCAACCATTTTGGGCTTTTATATCAGTTTTGTTTGCTCAATGAGAAAATTGTTTCACGGAGGGGGGCGAAATCCCTGAAGTGGGGCCAAAGAGGGGGCGAAATAACTAGGGGATCTCGCCCCGGGGGGTGAGATTACAGGGGGAGGAGGAAAATCCGTAGAACACCTTATTATATTATGTTTTTATTTTATCATGGCTATTAATAAAATTTACAAATATTTCTATAACTATAACATTTTACACTATGTTATAATTTCTCATTTCATAAGTCGTAAGGAAGGCTGTTCCACAAAACTGCTCCGCGGTAGCTAAAGCTTCGTTTGTAGTAATTTGTACGCGGATGTGGAACAGCAAGCTTATTGGAAGAATCTCCGAGAATATAATTTGTCAGCTCATTGCGAGGTATGAATTTGGACGAGAGGTATTCTGGAGTTAAACCATTCGGGGACTTAAAAACTATTACCAAATGAGCTCGATGCTGGGTTTAGAAATTCTTCCAACCCAACTTTTTGAATAATTGCTCAGCATTGGAGTCGTATGAAGCGTTCAATTGAACTCGTGCGGCGCGATTCTGGAGTTTCTGTAATTTATCGTTCAAACATTTGTTGAAATTTTCCCACACCTGACAACAATGATCAAAGTGTGGCTGTATTAAATTTAGTGCATACAAGCCCTAGCCAGTTATCTTTGATATTGATTGTACACTGAAGTGAATAGTCCAACGGTAGAATATTTCTTTATTTGGGTGTTGCGTCTACGAGATATAAAGGTTTATATTTCCAATATGCTAATGATGTGATGTTTACCCGAGAATTATGATGAGCCAAGCAATGCCAATGTTCAACTCTCAAGGTAAACTTCAATCTACTGTGGTCTATTACTGTGGATTATTATGTATGATTATGTGAGTAATCTGCACAGGCTGTACATGATGCTCAAAGATAATCTAGTATATCCTGTACGTTGTGTTTTTAACATTACGATTTATATCTGTTATAATTTGAAGAACTTTGCCTGAGAATATTCTTAACCTTTGTTATGGAAAATGCAACTTGTATATATCTTAAATACCAACACAATCCTAACTATTTCATAGTAGACTAGGCTTCAATAAACAAACTTACTGAAGAAAATGAAACAAACAAAAAATAGCTTAATATACATGTAGTTATAATAATCATGTTTTAATCGGCAGCTCATTTAGTTCCACAAATTTTTTTTTATATCAGCTGGAAGCTTATTAGATCATGGTTATATCAAACCAAATAACAGTTCAAATAAAAGTCCGTAGTTTTAAGTTATAAAAGCAATAGGCAATGTTATTTGAAAATGAATAAGAACACCAAGCTAGGCCAAGGATATATTTGTACATGTAGATGTTATTGTGTACTTTCAGCTGAGTAACACAGCTGTTTTATATTTATGTTCTAACACTTCAAATATATTTATACATGATAATTCGCAAAGGTGTACCATCAACTGCGAATATATAAAATACAAAAACAAAAAAACAAAAAATGAAAAGTAATATTAATTGAGCAGTCATTGGTCATGGCTGAAATATTGAACAAGTGTGGACTTGAATTCACTTAAACTGGGGGCTTTTCTAGAAGATAATTAGGCAACATGTTCCACTCCTTAACGTTCTCGTAAAGAAACAAAATTTATACATATTACTCGAACTACCTACATGTAGGTTTACAAAGCGTTTTGGGTGAGAGGATCGAGTAGCACTACTAGGCATAGACATGTCATACTCTTATTTAGTTAATTATGATCAACACACAGTTATTGCACTGTACATACAGTCCGGGCATACAGTGCACAGTGCACCCAGAATGTACGAGTGGTCAAGAATTACATCATGGCGTACATGCAGGTATGTTTTTGGTGAACCTAGTAAAGATTTGACCCTCTGAACAGAGGTATTAGAGATGATGTGGGTAGGGCATAATGAAAAAAACCTTTCTTTCTGCGAGATACTGTATAATTGACTTCACATGCACCTCATACAACTAGACCATCAGGTCAGATGTAATGTACTATTGGGTGGTTATTATTTTTTCTAAAATTTCTATTCTGTTCTCCTTTACAGGTTACTCAAATCCAAGCAACAGCTCTTGAAAGTCTTCAACCCAAGAGATAGTGACACCATACTATGAGAGCTTCAAAGAAATAACTGATACAATGCATAGCCACACATTGATCAAATACTGTATGATGTTTCAGGAAGCAAATTACATGCGCCTTTGTTATAGACCAGTTTACGGTTTGTGTGCAGTTCACGCACCCTTTTGTAATTCATACTTAATAATAATGACTGCTAAATTCAGCTAATAATTATTCCCTTTGGTTATTACTAAGAGGATTTAAAATGAAAGTGTCTTTCATCTTCAATCTCATTCGGGACACACCATCGGAAATCTGAAGAAGGGTACTCCAAAATGAAATTCCTGGAACACAAGATATCAAGGAAAACAACCTGCCTTGCACAACCAAGGGGCCAAAAAAACGTGAATATTGAGGAAGTCTTATCTCCCCCCTCCATATTTCTAATGGTGCTTCCCTTGGACACTGAACAAAATTTCTTTATGGGAGTATCCCTTCCTCCATAAAGGTGGGACATAAACTAGAGGACATTTTGTGGGGACATGCTGCAGGAACATGTTGCAGTGACACCCCTAGTGTGCACTGCACCATTTCACGAAATAATCATGTTGTAGGGACAAAATTTTGTCACCACGACATGTTGCAAAAACTCAACATTTTGTCCCCGCAACACTTTTATCGTGAATGGTGCAGTGCACACTATGGGTGTCGCTGCAACATGTCCCTGCGACAAGACTCACATGTAATGCACGCTGCAGCATTTTGCAGTGACATGTCCCCTGGTGTGTGCTCACCTTAAAAGAGTGTCTGGCTGCATTGATGTATATATAGTGGCCCGAGTGAAAGCCCAGTGGGCTCTTGTTGACATTATAAATATATGGCGTTATTTATATAATTTTGAGGCCAAAATGTGGATTCAACCTCTTCTAATGAACCAAACTAGTGTGCCACATCTAGAATGATAGCCCTGCTTTTGCTGCAAATTGCTATACTTTGATTGGTTTTTAATGCTTTGGATTTCTTTGAAATGAATGGCGCACTTTAATATTCTCGGAAATTGGTGCCAATTTTATATATTTCCTTCTCAAACTCATGAATAATTAATGAATTTGTGTTTGGTCACATGCATGAATCTCGATACCCAATGAAATGATTTGGATATGTGATCGAAATCACTAGTGATGTTCATCTGTGCTCTCATTGGGTATCAAGATTCATGCATGTGATGGACCTAATTAAGCTACAAGGATTACAGCATAAGTATGACTTTACATGGAGAAGTGAAGGAGAAGATGGAAATAAAAATTGGTGTCCAATGCGAGTCGAACCATCAACCAGCTCTTGACTACTAGTCTGTTGTCTTGCCCACTACGCTATCAGGCCGTTTGTTGAAATGACCGCGACAAAATAACAATCACAACCCTTGTAGTCTATAATTGCATGCAATAAAACGGCTAAAGTGAACAAGTTGCACCGTAAATTTGTTGTCGGTAAGTGGTCGGCCGACCACTTACCGACAGCTTACCAACAGCTTACCAACCGCTTACCAACCGCTTACCAACCGCTTACCAACCGCTTACCAACCACTCACCAACCACTCACCAACCACTTACCGACCACTTACCGACACAATTTTACCGACCACTTACAGACACAATTTTACCGACCACTTACAGACCACTTACCGACCACTTACCGACCACTTACCGACCACTTACCGACCACTTACCGACCACTTACCGACCACTTACCGACCACTTACCGACCACTTACCGACCACTTACCGACCACTTACCGACCACTTACCGACCACTTACCGACCACTTACCGACCACTTACCGACCACTTACCGACAACGTATTTACGGTGCAACTTGTTCACTTTAGCCCAATAAAACTTCAGCCAAACAATACTTTGTAATGATTTATGAATGCAGGTGTTGTTTTCGCTTGAGAAGTCATATAAAAAACTTGACCTTCATGTTTCATCAGGGAATCCAAACACCTCGAAATAATAAAAGCACTCGGCCGAAGTGGCTGCTTTTGTGTTTTGTTGTCCATCCAGCGATGTCTTGCTCCTCAGGAATCGTTTTGGCTTTAAGGAAAGGCACTTAAAATGGATTGTCTTGAAAATACTCTCAAACAGATAAAAGATTTTGAGACAACTTATTTGAATTCTACAGAAAAAATGCAATGATCAGTTACGATTACATGCGTTACCCTCTGGAAAATATAAGCCTTGGTGTAACCCCCCTCCCCACTGATGGCTGAAAGGCACTTTTCTACGTCCCTTCATCATTGCCGTCGCCGTTCTGGTTGCTTAAAGTCCCTAATATGTCCTGCTTCGGCAGTTCTAACTGCTCTTTACTCATCTGTTAGGCTCCAGGGTTAATACAAGTTCTCACTGACCTATTTGTCACAGCATATTCTAGCTGCTACACAGACGTGTTTTTTTTCACTCATATTGCAGTCAGTTCAGCAAAATCGTCTATAAAAAAATATTGTACAACTTACCTAATGAAGCATTCGTTTAGTTCTGCTATGTTTCTCATCCTCTCTCCCTGCCAAGAATATAGTGGTTCGTACCGAGCTCAACTATAAATTACATTTATTAATCTCTGTTCAGACAATTAAAATCCCTGCTCAAATATTCACCTTAAATCCATGACTATGTAAGCGCTTCACTTGATCCTTCATGAGGGCAACAAGCGGAGTAATTTCAATAACTAATGCATTTTTCTTCCAAAAGTCAGAACCTGGCCGCGAGTTGGTTTGAAGGGGCCACCAGATGAAAATATCAATGACCTTCCCAGCCTGTTGGAAGGCTCACAAACACATCTTTCTCACAAATAAAGTTACATAAAACATTAAGCTGTTCACATTTGAGAGATGGGATTCCAAATTTGAGAGATTTCCTCTACGACAGACTTCATTATGCATAAATAGCTAATTACCAAAAATTTGGAAGTGATGTCACAGACACGGTTTTGGGCTCGGAGTCGCAGACCTTACATGGGGAGAAACGGAAACGATGAAATCGCTGTTCTTCCTCAAGTAGGGGATGCTGTACGCAGGCTAAAAAAAGCCCAGAAGTGCCTCAAACCAGTAATAAACACATCAGTGATGCATGACTTTATTGATCATTTTATTACAGTTTTAGATTTTTTCAAAAAATTCCCATACATTCCTACCGCACTTCCATTATTGTTCCACGGTTTGGCATTTTTGTAGTTGTAGAAACACTGATAAATTAGAAGCCTTAAATAAGCGTATTCTGAGATTTATGTTCGATGACAGGAATTCTAACTACAACCAGCTATTATATAAAGCTAAAACACCTTCACTATATAATAGAAGAATACAGAATATGCTAATTATACTTTTTAAATCTCTGAAATTTTCAAACTATCCAGGCTACCTAAAAGATATGTTTACTCTAAGATCTGTAATCTATTCCTTAAGAGGCACTGATATTTTGAACTTACCTAAACCTCAAACAACAACTTATGGCCTGCACTCTTTCAAATATTCGACTGCAAAATTCTGGAACTCCCTACCTGATAATCTTCGATCTTTAACAACTATCACTGATTTTAAGAGAGAAATCCGTAAATACAATCTAATCTAATTTTACAGTAATGTCTATTTGTTAATAATTTCTAGGTTTCATTGTAAATATTTTTAGTATTAGTAATATAACAATAGTATTAGTATTAGTAACAGTAGTTTTCTCGAAGATATTAGCATGTATTTGCTACTCTGAAAATTCGAGTTGAAATAAAGTTTATGTATGTATGTATGTATGTTTGTATAACTCTATAGAAACATGGCAAATTATGCTGGCATCGTGGCCTTGAACTCAATTTGAAACTCGGCGAAATAATTCCTACACTTTTCTAAAAACATTGAGCACTAAATTCAATTCGACGAAGAACCAGCTACAGTATTGTAAGAAACGACAATGTGTTGTTAGTTTAGGAACAAGCCAATGTTTTATTGAACTCAAAACAATCTCAAAGTACGAATTACAATTTTGACTGACTAAGCTCAATTAAAAACTATTGTTTGGTAGATTTAAGCCGGAGAACTTCAAAACAAATCCTGTCTTAAATATTTCTAACATGATCTAGATGCACAAAATAGAGGTTGAATCAAAAGTACAGCAAAATGTGGAGCACAAACCTGACAAAGTTAATCAACATCCAAGTGCTACAGTCTTGTACAGATGCTAAAACTCCATCCAATGCCGTCCCTTTCGACTACTCTTGGTTACTTGAGGAATGTACGGTTCAGTATGACTCTACTACAGGTGCCGTAGAGGATGAGAATGGCAAGGAAATCTGATAAAGCTTGAAGTGTCTGATGAAAACAACCTGCCGTCCGTATGCGACCGCATGAGGCATGACACACGGCGAATCGACGAAGAACTATTCTAGTCCTTGGAAGACAGAATGTACAAAACAACTGATGACCCGAGTGATGACTTCCATGCTTTGTAGCTCTAGATTTTAAAGAGAAATCCAAAATATCCTCCTTTCTTCATTCTTGCAACACGTCTTGATCTCCTGCAAATTTTGATCCGCTTGATCCATGCCGTGAAGTCCATGTTTTAGCATTAGTTTTCGCATTTAAGTCCATAGGGATTCTTTTTCTTCATCATTCTGTGTAATTTTCGGCTCCAATTAAAAGGTAACTGTTTTCAAACTCACTGAATCGGATAGTCATGTGATAAGTTCATGACGTACGACTGCACGAGTTAGGAGAATTTATGTTTTGATTATCATAGTAAACACGCGAGTTTCCTTTGTTGTACTTATTTTCTGTGGGTTATTTTATAAAGGAAATAGAAAACATTTCCTGTGTTTCTATAGAGTTATAGAAACACGAGTGGGAGTTTGGGAGAACGAGAAATGGCTGTGGGAACACGAGCCCGAAGGGCGATCACGCCGGGCACAAAAGATCGTAAAAAGGCCGAGGTTGAGTGCACACAAAAAAATAAAATTAACACCAATTCTTTACGACTACTCTAAATTTGAAGAAATTTTGGCAGATTGGTAACAAAGTGAAACTTCATTTTTTTAGACAATTGTTTATGTATTCTGCCGTTGTTGTGACGTCATAAGAGATGTCTCCTTTTTTGGTGAAATATAACCTTTAAAACACATTGGAAACAGATTATGTGATCAAAATGGCTTCATGAAATATATTCATTTAGCAAAAATTTGAAGTCTCTACGATAAATATATCCAGAGTTATGGATGATTCACTATTTCTATGACGTCATTATCAGTGACGTCAGGCTTCAAGCATAAATCAGACTGCCTACCATAAAAATAGCACTAAAGGAAATACTATGACTTCTGAGTGTTAGACAAAGGTATTCCGTCGATAAAATTAAAAAAAATCTGAACTGGCTATTTTCTGAGTACATCCAAATATATTTATGATGTCATAATGACGTATACCAAAAATAAGGCTTCAATTCTAAGCTGTTATACTCAAAAAATCAAAATTCTAAAAAGAACACGTTGTTATCAATAAAGAGTTTTATTATTGTGCAAAATATGATGTACCAATATTTCGAACTCTAAAAGTTAAAACAAGCGATATGGCGGGAAAATTGCCAAAATTTAAAATTGAATAACTTTTGTTTACCTCTACCAATCGAGAACGGGTTTTCGATTCCTTCATTCTCATGAACAAGAGATTTAAAAAAGATATAATAAAACGTTTTTAGAGGTAATAAAAATTTATAGGAAACCTATTAGAAATGGACAAATGACGTCGTGGTGACGTCATAATGATGGCTACATTAGCTCAACTTATTCGAGACTAAATGCAATTTAGACATGGTTAAATACACCAGCGCTTGGTCTTCCTGTGGCATTCTCCGCGGGGCCTGGGCCGGCGTCTCTTTCGGGACTTTGTTTACTGAAATTTGGCGGGCTCTCAGTTGCTCTTCGCATCGGTCGCAAGTGTTGGTCTCACGTTCGCTGTTGCCAGGATTATTAGCGTTCCTCGCGGGTAATTTCCTCTCCCTCCCTCCCCTTTTTCTTTTCTCATGTCCACTTCGGTGTGACCCAGTGTACTGGGCTGGTTGGTTGCCTAGCAACCAAACTCTCGAGCACTGACCCAACTTACAGCCTGGGCACTGAACCTCCAATATAAATCAACACTATAGGTTATCCATCTCAATAGCAGGGAAATTTAACAAATTATGTTTTGTTGGTACTCATTTATACACCTACCAAAATTCATTTATCTACACTGAACACTTTTTAAAATATAGAAACCCCGGCCTTTTTACGTACATTTGTGCCCGGCGTGGATGTACCTTCCGGGTCGGAGGCAATCAATTTACTTACCTATTTATCTTCCTCTCGATTTGTCGCAGAACTTTCATTGCAATATCTCTTGCTTCGCCTTCATCAATGATATCATTTCCAAATATCACAGCCCCATTTTCTTGTGTACGGTTAGAACCATCAGATGGGAATACCGACGAATACACATTTTCCCATTTCGATCCATAGCGCCACAATTTCCTTCTCACTAAATAATTCGGCGTGTATTCACACTTGGGAAATAAATCCTGTACTATTTCTTTATCAATGAATGGAAATCTTGGTAACTGTTCTTGGACGGATTTTTTTATCTTTGTAAAAGATGAAGGTACATACTTATATTGCCCGAGGAAGCTTTCAAGATTCACTGTACTGTCGAGAATCTCTAAATCGTCCTGAAAACCCTTCAAGAAACTGGGCGAAATATCATGGAAATTGTCTGCGCTATTTTCTCCTGTTCTCCACTGAACATTGAGGAAGTCAGTATGTTTTCTGTTACCATGTTTATGTGCAATATCAAAAAAATAGCGCACAGATTTTTCCAATTTAATTATTTCACCTTGTGAATGTGATGTGATACTCGAAGTTCGTAGCCGGCTGTCTGTCCCGACAATAATTTTGCAGTTCTCTGGCTTGGAGTCCGAACTTAACCAAAACTCCGCAGAACCACTAGCAAGTAACCGAAAAGTATAATTTGCAGTTTCTGGAGCTACAATATACCCGAAAATTCTCTTTCCATAGTTCTTCGCGAGTCCTGTGATTTTCAAACTTGGATGAAGTTTCCTTGAAGAAGGGACGTTAGGAAAGAGGGGAAAATTCAGTAGCGTTCTAAGATCTTCGCCACACAGTTCGTCCCACGAATGCACATTTAAGAGTCCCCTTCTCCCAGGTTTTAGTAAAGCGTGGACACCAAATGGGAGCATTTTTTGAGTTCTCAAAAACTCCAGCTCTTTTTGCTCCAGCGAATCTGATTTCCCACTCATCTTTGACTTTGGGAGTCCTCGATGAGCCAGAAGAACTGTCGGCGAAATTACTTCATCATCTGTTAAATTATCCTTACAATATCTCCACACCACGAACAGTGACAGCATACAAACTAGCAACCACAAGAAATTCAGTTTTCTTCTCTTGAAAAAGGTCGGCGCTGCCATAATTGTTCGTTGTTTTTTCGAGAATGGTTCAAAGGTTCAGTGTCGCGTGCGACAGTTATAGCTCATAGTTTGGGTAGGGGGGGGGGGGGGGGGGGGGTGTGGGGGGTAGTATTGAAAAGTTTATATTTTCATCTTCTTCTGTTTGCACGAAAACAACCCCCAAAATCCCGAGTGCTTAGCCAAGTGAGCACTACTAGAATGAGTATAAGTAAAATAAAGGGAAACATAAAGGTAGAATAAACACATAAATATTCACGATCCTATTTTTTTAAATAGGTTGTCTTTCATTCCATCCCTCTTCCCCTTGGGGGACTACATATTTATGCCTAACTCGCGCTCATTCTTCGCTCGGCCACAATCGATTTTCTCTCAGAGAGGAACGTGTTTAAAACATTTTGGTGCCAAAGCGTGCTAAAACGTACATTCAGTCGTGCATATATTGTATTTTAGAACCCGTGATGGCTGTTGGAAGTGAGATGTTGAAAGGCTTTTGAAATCAGGTTATTCAATGTCATTTGAGGACGACTTTCGTCGCTGGCACAGGGCATCTGGTCGTGTGTTAAACTTGAGACAGACCTCGGCAGATTCATTCTTCACTGATGTAAACGTGATACTAGATGAACTCAACTCTTTGGACTTTTCTGGACGAGTTGTCAGCAGAAACGAGGTATACAAAACGTACGCCATGCTAATATATGCATACATAGCGCTAGCTGTATGGGTTCATAATGTGTCAGTTGTTTCATTAGTTTCATTAGTGAAAACTATCCCAGGGATTATAACCATCTAAGTATCTAAGTTGTGTTCAGCTTTAATATACACGTACAAGTACGAAATGTGCAACCTAAAAATATATACGGATAACATTCATGTACTAGAAGGCTCATAAAGTGATATTGAAATATGTTGAGGCTCCTATGTTGAAATATGAAACCTGTTTATATCCTATGCAATAGGTGAAGTTTGTTGTGGTAATTAAATTCACACATGTACATTTGTAAGTAAAGCATATATACTAGCTGTTACTGAGTCCGAGGTGTGTACGAGATTTATCAACCCACACCGAGGAAGTTAACAAATAAAGAAGCCTTAGCCATGTTTTATACTATCATAAAACACGATGGGCACAAGCCGAAGGCGTGCGCTTTCAACATTTCTCGAGTGTTCTCAAATGACCAGAGTGTTTTGTGATACATGTAGTATAAAACATGCATTCGAGGCATCTTTATCTGTTTTATAATTTAGATTTACGCATGCGACGAAAGGAAACCACCAGTTGAAAACAATAAAACACAGCAAACCATGTTATATACTCTGATAAAACATAGCTTTTTAGCCAATCAGAGCGCGCATACTATCGTATCTATATTATAATGGCATATAACAGTCTTATATAATTGGTGGTGAAGTTTCCTAAAAAATAAATATTTGGGGTGATAAGTAGGTTATTAACCTCATGAATTTATTAATGAGGTTGATAACCTACTTATCAACCTTGGGTTGATTACTTAGATAAAGACCAGTATTAGAGAACAAAGGAAACTGAACCAACGAGTATATAAGCTGGTTATTTTAAGGCATGTGGCTGGGTAATTACGGTTCCTGGGCCCAGTTGGTCGAAGTAAGGGTAATTAACTTTATCCCTAGGGTAGTGATAAATCTTAGAATTGTAAATCTGTACAGTTTAACCTTGGGTTAGTGATTTAACCCTGGGGTAGCGCTTAACCCATTCTTCAAACAACTGGATTGTGGAGTTTCTTAACCCATTGCCTACAGGGCCAATAGGCATTTTGAAGGAAACAGTTCAATGGCCAGTTCAATGTCTTGGGTGACTCGCAGTTTCCAACCTGGGCCGTGGTCAATCCAGGAGTTCTAAATCGTGAACTTGAGCAAAGTTCAGCTGGTCGATTTTACGGAACTGAAGACATTTTGCAGCTAACACAGCACTGGTTTAGGATCAACATCAACGTTCGGAGCACGAGGTTGCCAGAAAAAAAAAGTGCCACTCACTTTTCCCTTCGCTCTTGTTTGTGGCATTGCCTTCCGACGCGATTTAGTTTTCGATATCTGGCCCTCTCCCTTCTTGGTACAACCTGTCGATTTACCTTTCTTTTCCCCCTTTTGCGCGTTATCTCTAAGTTTTGGCCATAACACAATGCTCTTTTGAATATTTGTGACACAACACTAGTATGTATGTTTCTTATGTAATTTGAGCCACATACTAATTTCCCGCGAATTGCTGGACTTCATTCATAAGCTCCAGGGATCCTACATATATTTGGCTGGTTGGTTTAAGTGTTGATGTTTGCTTTGATGAGGTGTGATGTGTTTCCTAACCTTCAGAAGCCAAACACGGCGATAGATTTTTATGCGTATTTACTGTCTTTGGATGAATTTATAGGGTATGAAGACTTGTCAGATCTTGATGAAACTTTGCCTAGTGTTAGAGGAGCTACATATGAACCAAAGTGTGTGAGCGTTTAGCGATATTCTAATTATTTTTCTTATAAGTCAGAGTACTTGCCGTGATGAAACACAGAAACTATTTCGATTGATTTAAACTTTGAAGATGAATTGCATTTGAACAAAGTAAAATATAAAATAACGCTCACACGCTTTGACAGGCCATTGTGTGCTGATTGACATTATGCATCGGAATCGTCCGTAGGCGCGAATGTGGAGGGACATCAATTCACTTCTGTGAGACTCGTCTTTTTTGCATTTGTTGCCTTAGCATTATTTTACTGAAAATGTAATATTTGTGCAAAAACAACAACATTTCAGCGCATTCTACATTATATAACCTTTCCAGTGATATATAGGTTTCTATACTTTCCTTTAAAATGATGCACGTGCGATTTTATTTGCGAGAGACACCCGCAAAGGTATACGGTAACCTTAAATTTGTGAAATCCAGATTGCTAACTCAACCCTCTCCCCTCAGTTCAAGTCTGGCTAGCCCTGGTTAGTTACGTACTGCTGACCTTCCAAGGGCTCAAACTTTCTAAGGTGATGCAATGGCAACAACTTGCAAACAGGTTTTTGTAGGGTTTTGAATACCCTGGTTCCAGGCTTCCATTTCTTAGAGAGAGCCACAAAGCTGCGATCAGCGAGCTGCCTAACAGTGAGGAGAGAAGAACCTCTGGTAGCGGGCAGCACAAAACTCACTTTCATGCTAACAATAGGTGTCAATAATTTTAACACCAAGATCAATTAACAAGCAACCAATCACAACACACCCTCCACGTGGTGTTTTGGTCTTGGGGTAGTAGGAAAGGAAAAGTGGTAAAATAGTACTTACCAGGGAGTAGAAAGGAAATATTTTGAATACATGCATTACAGAATGGAAACAATTTCTTCAACACCAACGATGATGGCCTAGCATTTCAAACTGTTTCATTTCTGCTCTTTAGCCCAAAGATATTCATGGGTGAAATTTTGCAGGCTTTTATAGGGACCCTACTTATTCTATTTTTTATTTATTTTTTATTTTTTATTAGCTTCGCCAACAGCAACATATAGACTGAAATATAAAGGAAAAGCATGTACACATACATGTAAGCAAAAAAATGTTTTGGTTGGCAGGGGAACTGCAACAGCGAATGGCCTATTACTGCGGGCCCATTCTACAATACTGATTTCAATTCAACTTTGCAGGCTTTATCTAGATGAGATCTTAGGTGATATCCTTCACATTTACTCATTCCTGCATGCATGCAGAATTATTAAACTTTTGCTCTCCTGTCATACGAGTGCGTAGCCTTGCAAGCATGTCCGATAACTTATGCCTGGTAAGTTCTTAGAGTTTGAAATGCATTTGTAGACATAGAAGCAGCATTCTTATTTCGAGCAGCATAATATTGACAAGTCTGTTCAATTTCAACTAGAAGAATGTAAAGGTGAATGACAAGAGAGATGTGCTAAAGATTTGCTTCAGAATTATTAAAGTTTGAAGCGTAAACAGTGGGTAAACGTTCAAGAAAAAGAGAGAGTGATCAAGATCAAGTCAACTATATACCTGGCCCAGTCCCAGAGCTTCAGTTGCTCAGAGAACAGAACAGATAATTTTTCCCAGCTGTTGATTTGCTACAATTTATTCACCTTCAAATGTATTGTCATGGTTAAAGTGCATATAAGCCATAGCCAGTTATGCTTTTTTTGTAAAGCTTAGACCTTAAAAGGTAGCAATAAAATACCGAAAAATTAAACAAAAAATCAGTCAATAATTTTTTTTTATCGTCACCTGTTGCATGAGGTTTCTCTTCTCTTCTCTCGAACTCTAGCCTTTCTCTGAGCTGAATGGAGAAAACCTCTGTGACCAGGGTTAGAAGTCATCCCACCAGTGATGCCATTGTCAAACCGGGCTATTCGACAGTCGTACATGTAGATAAACATATCTTTGTTAAATTATTTAATAAGAAACAACCATAAACTTTCTCGCTTTTTGATGTTGAGTTTCACTTTTCTACTTATCCCACTCCCATTGGTTGCAATTTCTAACTCAACCCCTCTCCCCTAGCTAGCAGTAAATAACAGCCAATCAGAGAATGCTGGGCTTCTTTCCGAGGTTTTACTGTACATGTATAAATGGAGTCCCAGACTCCAATACCCAGCATGCAATTGAAGGGGTCCGTGCAAGAACAACGTAAGTGACTTCTGATCAAATTCCAAATTCTTCTTGATATTCTTTGTTTTCTAAGAGAGAATTTAGAACTTGATCAAAAGTCACTTACGTTGTTCTTGCATGGACCCCTTCAATTGGAGGTGGGTGTAGGAGAATGGTAGAGAGAGAATGACATGTTATATAAAAAATATTTTATTTATATTATTTACATGTATCTTAGGAGGCCTGGCCTATCCTGTCCAAGTTGTCTGCTCTTGTCCCTAGTAATGGCACCAATGACTTACTTGCAACCAAACTCTGTCAGCTGGTTGTTAATCTCCTATCAAGACAAAAGGTACTGACAATACAATATAACAAAATAGATACATCTACATTATTTAATTCCAGTGAGAACAATAAATAAAATATTATTGCAGGGCTGAGCATGAAAATGACCTACATGTACATGTACATGTATGTGACAATTTACAAAATCTTGCAAGACAGTCAACTTCGCTTTTTCATCAAGAAAACCTGTAATTTTTCGTCAAGAATAAATTATTAAGATATCACTTGAAACCCAAAAGGAATGAAAATAATAGGTACTAAATTAAGCAAGTTATCAAGACATTTCTAAGGCAAAAAAAGTGAATATTTTTTCAGATTCTCAGTTTGTCTTGTGTGTTACGTTTCATTGGGATTTGACAATCAAAATCATGCACCATTTACTTTCATTTTCCACATTTTATTTCTCTTTAACCAAGTGATGCGATTCTTCCCTCAGACACCATTAAAAATATATATTGCGGGCATGCACAGCTTTTTGTCGTAAGACCGCTTGATTCTGTTTTTAGGGACTAAAAATTGGGACTAAATTGTCATAACTACTCACAAAATGAGACTAGAACTTTTGTTTATTTTCATGCCCTGCATGTAGTATGAAGTGAACTCCATGGCATACATGTATTTCCTTATATGACCTATACGGGGACGTGCCGCTGGACAGGGTACCATTTTTGGCCTCTCTGTCCTGAACAGGGTAATATATAATTTCATGTGAGTCTGTCCTAAACAGGCTCTGAACCTGTCCTAAACAGGGTATTGATTGCACAATTATCCTTGTCTTACCGGTCTTTAACAGATAATTTCAAAGACTCCACAAGATCATTGTCGCCCAATCAAGCATTATATATTAAAGAAAATAAGGGATGGACCATTTGACAGTTGATGGGGAAAGTACCGAAAATCCCTAAAAAAATATTGAGCAAGCCCAGAATACGCAAAAAATATAGTGCAAGGCAATAACCCTCCAAAATCCTCCTCTGACCTGGGGAGCGTATTTTCTCACTTGTCCTAAACAGGGTCATAAACTAAAGGGTGTTGTCCTACACAGGGTAGGTATTTATAGTTTTTCTGTCCTAAACAGGGCCAGGGTTTCAAAACTTCAGCAGTACCACTATACCCAAACATGGTGATTTTATCCATCTACCTTCAAGATTTTGCCTCCTACATGTACAATTGTACTTTTGCAATCTGAACCAACAACAACAACATATTTATTTGTACCAATCAATTTACATTTTTGTTTTATATAATAATAAGAAAAATAAGCAGAAAGTGTGTGGTACGGGCGCCCTAGAATAACTAAAAAGCTAATCTAGCTAGGTCGCCCTTATAAGATAAATGTGCAGAGAAAGGTGCGAAAGGGGAGAGTTGCGTGAAAATACTTAATTTGCAGTTAATAGTAAAAACGACAAGCACAAGAACGTCGCAGTCACAGACAAACGAACATACTAACGAACGTAGGAAGGCTGTCTTTAAAGAGAAAAGAAATATTAAGTAACAGAGTGGCGATGAAAAGTTTTATATTCTAGTTGTTAGCGGGTACAAGATGAATAGCAAGTTAGTATTGCAATAGAAAATCAGCTCTCAATTTGTTTTTGAAAGCGTTTCTCCTTAGTAGAACCCACTTCATGTAGAGGCTCATGTGTCTGCACCTACACATGTACTTTTTCTTTTAATTACTACAATGTACCTCCTACTTAATAAAAGTTATTGGAACCACTTTATACATGATTGTCAAATGCCTCATTGCATACTCTACTGTTTCTGTGACATTTTATGGATAATGTATTCATTATTAACCATGTAGCTGACTGTTAACCAAGAGACATGTGATGCACTTCTCAAATTCCTGTCAAACTCCATCCAAAGCTGCCAGAAATGGGCATTACCAAACCACCTGAGGGCACTTGGTGCAGTCCTGTATGAAAATGGACCTATGTGTAGCAAGGTACATGTAGCACACCTATCATTTAAAAAAAACATTTGTACTGTATTTTTGAATGTTTATTAAAAATTTTAGCCAATACATTGCATAAAACATACATATTTATGTACATTTGTATGCTGTCTGGCAAAATAAAGGTTTGAAATAGTCTAAGCTAACATGTCTCAGTTGATAAAGTGACATTTAAGTTGAACTCCACTCATTATCTGAGTGTATGTTTTATTCCAATTTTGCCAATGTCATATAAAATACAGCTGTAACTGTGGTTTTTGATTGAGTGTTGAAAGTATTAAGGTCTCGATAAATGTTTGATGTGTCATTTTGGAAAAATGCTCTTGCAGTGTTGCAATTAAATCCACATAGACGTATTATATACAGTTTTAAAGGTCTTGAATTGAAGAAAGTATATATTTAATCCATTTTGAACAAAAGATAAAAGCATAGAACTATGTATATTTTCAATGCGAAATGACTCTGTCTGCCAGAAGGAGTTCAACCCTTTCGAATCCCAACTAAATTGTCTAAAATTAACTGTGTCAGGGATTTTTGATATGTTGCGTATTACAGGTTTGATCCCTTTTAAAAGTTGAAAAAGTAGTTTTTCATCCCATTTTGGTACAAACCAGGTCATTAAAAACCAGAAAGAAAAATATATTCAAATTCCCTGACACAGTATTTGAGAATCAGCTGTTTTCTACAACTGACTAGGAAGTCCTGCCTCCAACGATAATCTCATTAACTTTAGCCATTCAGAGCGATTCATGTTGTGTTCAGTATCTCGGCCGATTACAAAATTCAGACGAGCTGGCTTGTCAACTGAGAAGAGTCAGAAAGCTAAATAATAATACAGTTTACTGATGCCCAATACTTCTACAGAAACTACAGTGTCAATTCCAGTTTATTTTCAAAGAAGAAACACTCTTTTAGGAGTACAGAAAATGGCACCACATTAAGCAAACAATTAATATCAGAGCAGAGAAAACCATTGAAGTGCTGGCAGCTCACACCATGTACATGTTGACTGTATATACAGTGTATGTCACATTGTATTACATTTCATTGTGCTGAAGCAAAACCTACAGATCTTAGCGAGAAATCAGAATGTCACATTTTCAAGGCTTTAAAAAAAAAATTAGTTCAAGTTTTTTTGTAATGCTTAGATTAGAGCTTTTAGATTTAGAATTTGTGGGGGGGGGGGGGGAACGTATATTCGAAACTTTTCCTTTATCGAGACCTTAAGTGATAGTTTGGTGGTACTTTTTGATTAGGTTTTCTGTTGGCAGTGTAAAAAGTTTTATGATTATCAGCCAATGACATTCTAAACTAAAACCAAACATTGTTTTTGGTCTGTCAGCTAATGCATTTTAGTGAGAGTTATCCATAATTGCATTTACTTTTCAAACTTGAACGAATCACAAATTACTTCATTTCTTAGAGCGGTTTTCAATTGAGTGTTGAATTACTTTTGAATTTGATTGGTTAGTTATCCATGATTGTGTTTACTTTGTCTCGTGATTGGTTCACGTAAAACCAATTGTGAATTACTTCAGTTTGTGATTGGTTCATTGAAGTTACTTGCTCCTGTGATTGGCTCACTGGATTTGGTTTTATGACACTCAATTGAAAACTGATCTAATTGGCTCAATGCATTTGTACTTGATCCCATGATTGGCTCTGGGACTAATTGGGTTTGGTTTAAACACTCAATCAAAAAATGCTCTAAAAAGTTATGATTAAAGTCATAATTAGGTATAGGAGTGTCTACTGTTTATAAACATTAAAATTATAATGCTAATGTAGACATGTACTTACCATGATATAAATGGAATATTTGCTTGCGAATAGAATTTGTATGTTGTTCCACTGGCTGGTTTTATTGTAATGAGAATTATATGTAAATAGTTGCTGCATAACAACCCAGTGACATGCACGTGCAATGGGGTAGGGGAGTCTCAATTCAATGCACCCCACTCACTGAGTAGTGGTGCCACCCATGTAAAAATCAAAGGCGGGATCCCGCCAATCCCACCTGGGATCCGACCTTGATCCCACCTGGGATCCCGCCCGGGATTATGGAACGTCCCGTGTGGGATCCCGCCATCCAATCCCGTGTGGGATCCCGCCCTCCCACCCGGGATCCCGCCCTCCCACCTGGGATGTTCCATAATCCCGCCCTCGCACCCGGGATCCCGCCCTCCCACTCGGGATCCCGCCCTCCCACCCGGGATCCTGCCCTCCCACCCGGGATTATGCCCTCCCACCCGGGATTATGGAACATCCCAGGTGGGATCCCGCCTACATCCCAGGTGGGATCCCGCCTACATCCCAGGTGGGATCCCGCCTACATCCATCCCAGATGGGATCCTGCCTACATTTTTGTACATCCATCCCAGGACAGCATATACATATCACAAATTAATGAAGCGAATTTGTTTTATTACTATGAAATGGACAGTCTCCTTAGCTAGTACATAATGCATTCACAAAATGTCAATACATTTCAACACATTTTCTGTTGAACTGCAAAAATGTAGATTTTGAAAATGATGTCTTAATATAATTTTCATTGTTGCACATACATGTATATAATAATTGATAATAATTATAATATCCAGGGTTGCAGATAGTATTAAAAGCAGGTAAGACTGCTGCCCTGGTATATATATAATTATAATAATTAAATCCTGTTTATACTCTCTTCTGGTATGATTAAGCCCGCTGGCTATAGACTGGTAACATAAAATCTAATAAAAGACCTCTACCACGAAACACGGCAGAATTATTGCAAACTAACTTGATGTCCATTATATTTCATGGTCTCATACTGCACTGGCTCACTAAAACTGAATCCACACAATTTCTAAATGATGTACTTGATCTGATCTGCAAATCGATAGACCTCTCCTTGTTCAAGCACTTGCGAGAGATCAAGTGACAAAGTGCTGTGCCGAATCTGCTGTGCCTATGATGGGAGACAGTAGAGTGTTATAATTAATTTTATTGAATACGAGGGATGTACGTAGTACTAGTTATTTTCCAAAATTGTAGTGTTCTATTTATACACACACTGTTCGAAAAGATTGTAATGTGGTGAAGTGAAATAAACCTTAAAAAGTGAAATTTTACTTTAATTTGTCAAGTTTTGAGGTGAAATTGTATTTCCCCTCGAAGTGCAATTTCACGATGCCACTAATTTACAGAAGAACTTAAGTATTGACTGAATTTGTTTGAATTGCAATGTATAAACACGTGCAATTTCACTTCTAAAAAGCAATACAGTGGAACCTCGATTTAACGTACCCCGATTTAACGAAGTCCCCGATTTAACGTACAAATGTTTTCGGCCCGGCCAGAGTCACAGTAAAATGTATGGAGAAGAACCCCGATTTAACGAACCCCGATTTAACGTAATCCCCGATATAACGAACAAAATTTGGAGGACCGAACGTAAAAACTACCCCGATATAACGAATAAAATGTCATCACGCCACAGAAGACGAATCCGGCAAGAGATGAAACCGATAATATGTTGTTTATTCTCTAAGAACATTGTCAGCAGCTATCCATTACATGCCGCTAAACGGATCCAAGCCAAACGTCATAGGCAATCTAAACTGGAAGAATACTTCCAGACTTACATGTAAGCATCTGGTAATTTTCTAGCATATACGGAAATTTTGTATTAACATTTTTCGATTGTTTAAGTTTTGTTAGTGTATATCCACAGAACTTGCGTAGTATACCGACGTACAGAGCTGAGAAGAACTGAACTATGTCAGTATCGTTGATATGATAGATACAGTATTTATGTTTTGTACGAAAAAGTGTTTATGTAAATGTACATGTATGCAGCACAGTACTGTACTGTAGCTACATACAGTAGTATTACGTACATACAGTACATTAATAAATCACGAGTGCTATAAGTTATGTGTACACTGTGCAATACCGATCAGACGGGGAAGTGTTGGACAGTGAAGCAGAACGGTAAATTTTAATTATTACCTATACCCCGATCTAACGAAGCTTTTGGTCATTTTTCCACAAATTCGTTATATCGAGGTTCTCGATTTAACGAAACCCCGATCTAACGAACTGTTTTTTCCGGTCCCCTGCGCTTCGTTAAATCGGGGTTCCACTGTATTACCTTTTGTTGTATGAACTATTAAACGAAGTGTGAAATATCACTGACATTATTCCTTCGAATGGTAGTACTCCATGACTACAACATTTCGATCGATCTTTTAGCTAAAAGATTCACTCTACATAAACTTGGTAAACTTTTTCGTCATTGATAATGAATAAGATACAACTACAAGCAGACCACGTGCACGAGACATGATCGAACCCGTTCAAACAACAGCTGAACTAAAACTATGATAACCAAGCGCTATATTCCCTTTTCTTGTTACAATCCACAGCAATTGAATTATCACATCTTACCTTTATAGTTTTCTTATCTCCCATTTGTTTGGAAAACCCTTTGCTCAGTCTGGAAGCCATATTATACAAGAGATCGCATGTTGTGCCGCCGAATCGAAGTCGTTAGTTTTGAAAATGGCGCGATGTGCCCGCACAATGGACATCAGCGGTCTTTAGATAAGCAATGCATCCTGGGATTATTTCACGGCCGCCATCTTTGTTTTTTGTTGAGAACTTTACCTGAGCTTCATTCATCTGACGATTAATTTGCGAAATGGTCTGGCTATAATATTCAAGGCATCTAAATGCTAATGAACTGGTCAACCAACTCCTTCATCTGTTTTGCTGTGTCTGCCTGCATGGGAAAGCATGTAAGTCATAAGGCCATTTTAACACCCAAGGCTGCATGCTAGCTGGGCCAAAGAACTGGTTCTCACTTTATATTAGTTTATTATAAGTCGAGTCCACTCGATCGATCGCTGAGCGTGTACCTGTAGACATCAAGTTTAAATATACTGCCAACTCACACAACTTGTACTTCATTTCTGTATAAATCTCATAATGTTTCAGCCAGTCATCAGCGTTCCTCTTTCCTGGAGAAAGTTATGAAATCTGCGCTTTTGTAAGTAACTTAATTGTAACGCGGCTATATCATTATTCACTGTAATTTATTTAACATAAGCTCTCTAGATGCATGAGCTTCTACTGGCTCTTAGAGCAAATGTTAAGTCTTAATATTGTTTAAATAAAAGTAACTTTAGATCGTTTGAAAGCCAATTTGTTATTGGTTGGAGTTCCAATTTGTTCTATCAAGAATTGTTTGGGTGTATGTTTCCTCTGGACATGGATCTGTCAGGTGCCAAACAAACTTTGCCTTGTGAAATCCGCAACTAATAAGGGTGTTCATGAATGTTCTAGCTGCATGCAAATTTGGAAGCAAGTGCTGCATATAACTTTGCATATGTACAATGTGTATCCTATGAAAATATTTATATTAGTATTAATACACTGTAACATACAGTTTTCATAGTACCTTAATTTCATAGCCTCTTGTTAAAGGCTTCCAGGTGTGATCCTGCCATTCCCACCTGGTATAGAAGGGATTTTCTAAGGCTTCCAGGTGGGATTGGCAGGATTTTACTTTCCCACCTGAGATCCCACTTGGGATACCAGGTGGGAGTATGTAGGTCCACAAGGTGGCCTGTCTGGTAGAGAGGATCATTGTCTAAGGATTCATGGTGGGATTCTGATTTCCTACCTGGGATCCCACTTTTCCCACACGGGATCCTATAAGTGGCAGTACATAGATCCCACCTGATAGGTGGGATCAACTAAGGATCCCGGCTGGGATTCCACTTTCCCACCTGGGATCCAGCCATTCCCACCCGGGATCCTGGGTGGAAGTACATAGATCTCACCTCATACGTGGGATCCCAGGTGGGATTGGTGGGATTCCACTTTCCTACCTGGGATCCCGCCATTCCAACCCGGGATCCCAGGTGGGAGTACATATATCCCACCTGATAGGCGGGATCCCAGGTGGGATTGCCTAAGGATCCCAGGTGGGACTGACAGGATCCTGCCATCCCGCCATTCCCACCCGGGATCCCGCCATTCCCACCCGGGATCCCGGGTGGGAGTACATAATATATCCCACCTGATAGGTGGGATCCCAAGTGGGATTGCCTAAGGATCCCGGGTGGGATTGGCGGAATCCCACATCCCACCTGGGATCCCGCCATTCCCACCCGGGATCCCGGGTGGGAGTACATATATCCCACCTGATAGGTGGGATCCCGGGTGGGATTGCCTAAGGATCCCGGGTGGGATTGGCAGGATCCCGCCATCCCACCTGGGATCCCGCCATTCCCACCCGGGATCCCGGGTGGGACAGGTGGGATCCCGCCTCAGTCCCACCTTTATTTTTACATGGGTGCATATGTGACCTCTCACCGGTGGTTGTACCTATAGTCATTCATTTTCGATTTTCATCAAGTAAATAGGTGTGATTGGCTCTCCCACCCTTCCCCTTTTACTAACCACAGTGTGTCTATGGCTTTTATGCTGTGCTCACCTTTACTGGGCCAAAATAATTTACCAGATTGTGAATATTTTATATCTGACAATTTTGTTATCCAATAAAACCGGCTTTGGGTTTTTAACCTGCTTATATATGCAAATGTTCACCCACTTCATTCTTATAAACTGATGTCCTGTATTTATTTCTCAATAGTTTGCTCAAATGCTCCTGGCTAACAATTCTCCTGAGGGTTTGCTGCCTGTCTTTGTTCAAGCTCCAGGCTGGAGTATTGATGTCAGATGCTGTGCTATAAGCTGTACTGGAAACATTTGCATGAAGTAAGAATCAAAGTTGTTTGCTTTTTGGTATTTGATTATACAGTTGTACATGTACATGTACATAACCGCAGGCTTGAAATAGCAAGAAAATACGACCTATTTTGGGGGGCAGACCATTGAGTGTTTGACATAATTTCCAAGCATATTTTCACCTGCCATGCCTGAAATTTGGCCATTGGCAGGTCTCTATTTTGAGTCCTGATACAGGTATAATTATTTTAACAGCTTAGTTGAAGCTACATATACAGTACATGAAGTTGTTTCGATTTCCATGTTCTATTTAAGAAATCATAATAGAAAACATTTTCCGGAAGTTTGAAAGAACAAGAACAAGGATAACGTTTTTTGACCATTTGGAAACCTGAATGTTTTGAAGTAATTTTGATTGGTCAAAATAAACAATCCGTAAGTCACAGAACACAAAAATAATGTGGCTCGAGTTGGCAGGCATTGGTGTGGGAGGGAAATGGAACCACACAAGGTGTCTGCATTGGAGGCTATAAATGAAGATTGACTAGTGAAGATTTTTTTCAGTCCCAAATTATTTAATTCCATTTCGTGAGTTTGTAGCCTGCGAGCCGGCTCTCCTGTGGGTTTATTCGGAAAAGTTTATTCTCGTTTTCAGGGTTCGTGTGGCACGCGGACACGTAAGTTTATTCTCAGGGTTCCTGTGGTGAAGGAAAGGAGAGCCGGCAAGGATGCCTTTGTTTCCGAGTATTTCGCGTTTGCCGGCGAACACAAATTTCCAATTGGCTGATTTTGACAGTGAACAACCACAGATTTATGTAAATTTAGATGGACTGCAACTGGATAGGATAGAGAGGAAGTTGAGAAAGTGATTGCGAATACTCCACGAGAATTAAACGCTCCTTGCCAGGAATTAAAAGAAGAGCAAAAGCAAGCAGTTGTTGCACTTCTAGAAGGTCTCAATGTTTTAGGCATCCTACCAACCATGTTCGGCAAAAGCCTCATTTTTCAAGTTTATGTTGGCGTGAAGACAAAGCTAAACTCTGCCATCGGAGAGGAAGAAGCAAAAATATTGGTGATGTGCCCGCTTGTAGGTCTCGTGAAAGACCATATGAAGGAAGCTGAAGCTATCTGCATAAGTTCCGTTTGTTAATGGGATATTGAGGACTACACAAGAGTGAAAGAACAAATTGTGTTTGCTTCTGCCGAAGAGGTGAAAACGACAAAATTCAAGGCTGCATTAAAACGGCAAGACTCAGCCTTGCGGCGTGTTAGCGTGATAGCGGTGGACGAATCTCACACCGTGGAGACATGGACGGGAAGCGGTCAGTTTAAAACTTATTTCAATTTAATTGCCGGCAGCAATACTCTGTATTATGATATGGAAAATATTTCTTTTTCATCCAATTTCAAAACCCATTTGAAATCTGTAGCCAACCATCAGAATCATGTTTGGAAGAGATAGAAATACTACTAACTTATTCTACTAAAATTATTGTCTCTGATCAGCTACATGTACGATCAAGCTTAAACTTGTATTCAAAAAGGAGACTTGATTCTGTAGAGTTTTATTACTTTTATTGACAACACATTCAAGGCCGGTCTGGACAACACATTCTTGACAGGTCCAGTGATGAACGCCAGGCATGTGAGGTCAACCGTGAATGGGGCGTAATTCTGGAAACAAAGGCGTCCTTGCCGGCTCTCCTTTCCTTCTCCCCCCTCCTCTTTTCTCCTCAGCCCCAGCATGCCCCGAATAAAACTTTTCCGAATAAACTCACAGGTCAGAGCCGGCTCGCAGGTTAGTGAGTTTGCTAACATTAATTTAGAGCCCTGCACTGGAAGTCAATAATTATTGTTAATGATCTAATTGCTGAGTCTGAGTGAGTTTTAAACTGAGACAATTGCCATTCAAGAACATATCAAGAACTTTCATGAACAGTTAATGCTGGTTCATGAAATCATGAACATATTTTCGCTGGGGCAGTGTTTTGCGCAGCCAATTGAGTTGGGATTCTTTTAGCAGAGTTAGGCCCATCCCCACGGTCAGGGAATTAAGTCAGGAGAAAAAAAAAATTCAAGGTCAGGGAAAAGTCAGGGAACTTAGTATTTGGCCAGGGAAATCCCAATTTTCAATGAAAAGTCAGGGAATTTTTATTTCCAGGCTTCACAACCTATTTTTGGGGCTGTTTTGTTCAATGTTGCTGTCCCAAAATAGCGATTGAATATTTGTAAAAAATACAAGCATGTGCTGGAGGTCTTTGAAAACGTCAGTGAAATGTCAGGGAATTTTTTCCTGCAAATGTGTGTGAACCCTGAGAGTGATGGTTTAAAGCTAAATATGCCATGTTTAAATCTCTGCATTACCTACATGTAGCACCCTCTGTTTCTGTGAATCATTCTCAAAAGACATTTACATGTATTTAGTATCTACATGTAACCACGCATCATATAATTTGTGGGAGTCGAATACCACTCTATACATTTCCTGACCAAGGACTGTGTCACTTAAAAAAAGCTTTTCTTATGATGGGGCTATATTGTATTAAATTAGTACTATTTACAATATTCGTGGTGATGTTGTATCGGATATACAATGGCGAGCTGCTTCGGCGAGCCGTTGTATATCTGATACAACATTGCCACGAATATTGTAAAGTATTTATGATATGCACTACATAAAATTTTAAGCTTTGATTTCTCCCACCTTGCTATCGATGTGGGATGAATTAGTTTCTCACAAAAACATGTCCCACATCGAAGAGAAAATGTGTATGCAATAAGAGAGCAGAGTGTAGTGTGCAGAAAAATAGGTCCCACATGGAAGAGATGGTGTGTACTCAATAAGAGAGCAGATGTACTTTGTCATTTCATGTGGCACGGGATAGGGGAAGTCAGTGATCAGTCCGACGTGAGACCTCCTCATACAGTACAGCCTGGATGTATGTTAACACATTTTGCGTGTAACGCGCGCGGAATTCCGCGCGTGTACTACACTCAACTGAGTGTAATTACACGAACCGAGTGTAATTACACGCACTTCAAGTGTACTACACGCACGGAACTACACGCACCACAGTGCCTCATTAACTCGTTGAACTCCAGAGAATAACTTCTGAAGAATACGTAGCTCAACAATACCGGTTCGCGAATGAACATTTTCGACACTTAGCCATATTAGCATTGGACTAAAGTGTAGAACATCAGCTAAAAACTTCGGTTTATACTTCAACGGCGCTGTTGTTTGACACTCTAAAACATATTTCTTCAAACTCGGCACGCTACACCGTCATTAACAAAAAGCTTTAACTTCTCAGCTCGATTAAATACACAGCAACGTTTTATTCTTCGTCTGGTTTACACTTCAACGGCGCGTTGTTTGACACTCTAAAACAGTATTTCTTCAAACTCGGCACGCTACACCGCCATTTACAAAAAGCTTTAACTTCTCAGCTCGATTAAATACACAGCAACGTTTTATTCTTCGTCTGGTTTACACTTCAACGGCGCCGTTGTTTGACACTCTAAAACAGTATTTCTTCAAATCGGCACGCTACACCGCCATTAACAAAAAAGCTTTAACTTCTCAGCTCGATTAAATGCACAGCAACGTTTTATTCTTCGTCTGGTTTATACTTCAACGGCGCCGTTGTTTGACACTCTAAAACAGTATTTCTTCAAATCGGCACGCTACACAGCCAGACACGTGTCTCATTTCTGACACAAATACCGCGGGGGCGCAATTAATTACCATTTACGCGAACTAACTGATCTGATCCGATGCATTAAAGCTCTTTTAATTCAAAAGGAATTGCAATTTCCCAGTAGAAGTTTTCTGGTAAGAGTATAGAAGTTTTAGCACGTCTTTCAATATGACAAACGTTGCTTCAAAACTCTGTTGATGTTCAGTAAAAAATATGACTGACACGTTCACGCCTGACTGATTGCACGTGGAAATTCAGAAGAGTTGAGATTTTAATATGCAAACGTGCAAACATTTACAATGATTTCTGCCGAAACCTTTTAATACCAGTAACAAGACAAGAATCTACTGTAAATGTGAAACTACACTGAAGCAAAAGTTTATTTGGTGTTATGCTTTGCGCTCAGTCAAGCTTTAAAGCGGGCCACGCACCGCCGGTCTGGGAACTAAGCGAGCAGCCGTTGTTTTGTTTATTTTACGGCTCACGATATTTCGATAACTGCATGGTCCGAATTTACTTGAAAACTTTATGCAACGACTTTTACAAAGATCTGGAAGGCTGAAGGATTATTATTCATGAGTTCATTTGGCTGGGACGGGCGACTAGGTGCATTGACTTACGCAACTTCGCAACAAAAAATTCTCAGAAGAGTTTATTAGCTGTTTCTTTCATGTAAGAACTAGAACACGAAAATGCTCACGATCGACACTGATGAAAAGTCAAAATGGCCGTCAAAGTGAAAGGAACTTCATGTTTCTGTTGCGAGCAGCAACGATTAGGTTGTCCACAAGAGTAGTTCGAGAAAGTATTACGTGAATTGCAGAGTGAATGTGGAGCAGACAATCAAGTTTCCTTCAGCATTATTAAGTTTTGGCGAAACCTTTGGTAATTGAAACCGCTCAAAGAGATGGCTCATATCGGAACACAGAGTTTGGAGTTGCAGTTACAAACAATTATTTCATGCCGAATTGATTTTTGTAATAGAGATGCTTACAGAATCAAAGTTTTGAAAGTTTTTACTTTAGCGCAAGTTTAATCGAACGTTTATTACGTGAATTGCAGAGTGAATGTGGAGCAGACAATCAAAAGTTTCCTTCAGCATAATTTATTACGTTTTGGCGGAAACCGTTGGTGTAATTGAAACCGCTCGAAGATCTAGAGACGGCGCTGGAGTTGCTGGTTACAAACAATTTCATGCCGAATTGATTTTTGACAATAACTGTATAACAAAAGAAAACTACACGCATTTTGCGTGTAATACACGAGTGTAGTGCACGCGTGTAATACACTCAAATGCGTGTAGTAAATTAATTTTGTACACGCGCGTTACACGCGTGTAAATGTTAACATACATCCAGGCTGTACTGCTAACACTAGCATGTTAGTATCCTGTATCATTGCATACAGGATTCTAGATGGCTTATACTCTGTATCATATAATACAGAATACTAATAGGGCTTAGTAGTATTCTGTATCATTGATACAGAATACTAATAGAGGCTAACTAGAATTTTGTATCAGGTTTACAGTGTATCCATGTGACCTGAATGCTGGGTCTGGATTGGGTAGTTAACCCTTATGAATTGTTAATGAATATTATATATAATGAAATTTAGATGTATTGCCAAAATCAGTCAAAAAGTAAGAAAGAATAAAATATACATTTAATGTTTCAGATCCCCCCCCCCTCCCCCCCCCCCCCCCCAAGTCTTTTTTGTGATTTCCCCCTCCAGAAAACAAGCCTGATATAGGTCAATTGAAGGGCTGTGTGCAATAAGGGCATAAGTGACTCCTGATCACATTCTAAATTCTCCCTTAGAAAACAAAGAAATTGAAGGAGAATTTAGAATGTGATCAGGAGTCACTTAAGCCGTTTTTGCACACAGCCCTTCGATTTGAATGTTAATTGCTACAACTTGCTGACTTGCAGGACTCCCAATGGATCCCATGTTGAAGAGGAACATGTGACAAGTGCTTTCCTGATTGTCTTGGATGCAATCCAGTACAAACCCCAATCAAGAATGGAGAATGTGGAACACTACAGTGTATGCATTATTTTATTGTTGATTAATAAATACTGCTATTTTCAGTTGAGCGTGCTGCACACCACTTTTGGGGCATTTGAGACACAATGTGATTAGTCTGTTCTCAGCTGTCAATTAATGGTTTCACATCACAAATTCAACTTGGCGTCGACTGCACATGAACTTGGCATTTACAACACATGAACTTCTTGTTCCCACACAGTTAAGTAGATTTTGTACAGAGTGCAATGAAGGTTTAAGAATACTTACCAGAAAAATAAGAACTGCAATATGATGAAGATCTTCAGTTGTAGGATTACTGGTATGCCCACCTCTCATTGGAGAAGGATTTTCAGTCAATTTGGTACAAAATTTTGTGTTGTCAATGCCAAGTTCATGTGCTAGGAAACCGTTAATACATGTACAATGTAGCTGATATGAAAGTGGCATCTATGAATAGCAGTTTACCCAAATGCCTCACTTCGATGTAATGAAGTGATATTCAAACTACAGTCATGTATGTATCTAAATTAATAGTTGTGCTTGTTTAAGAGGGTATTGGTGTCATGCAAGAATGATGGTTTCAATGGCGTTTCATTGCATCAAAGTGAGGCATTTGGGTCAATACCGCTGAAACTGCAATTTGTAGATGCCACTTTAATATCAGCTATAGAGGTTTTGCACCACCACGTGATGGCAGCCATGTTGGTGGCCAGAACAATAGAATGTTATTCCTTAGAGATTTATTTTTTCACATGATTGAACAAATCTCATTGTTCTGGCCACCAACATGGCTGCCATCACGTGGTGGTGCAAAACCTCTATTGACAGCTGAGAACAGACTAATATTAATACCCGGTACTAATAATGCTAATAATACTAATAATGCTAATAATATTAATAATGCTAATAATACCAATAATACCAATAATAATGGCCATATTTATATAGCACCATAACACCACAGTTTCATGATGCTTTACATATTACGGACTGCTAATTATGGCGCTAATAGCAGGCATGCAGCTTACAATGTTGAGTGTGTAGTTAGTGCAATGGCCAGGACACAGCCAGGGTTTGAAACACAGACCTCCCACACTCTAGACAACACAACACAAGGAGGAAAGAGGACTTTTGTCTTCCCTAAGCCCAAAACGAACCATTTAAAGAGATCCTTAAAATACTCTGCTATAAAACTTTGGAACTCAATGCCTCTAGATTTATGAAAATCAGATTCCCTTAACACTTTTAAATGATGAGCTCTTAAAGCTTGTTAAATGTTTTTAGTGATTATATATATATATATATATGATATTTTTCTTTCATTTTATTGACTTATTAATTATCAGGTTGTTATTGACAGATTGAAAGATAGATTACTTTATTGTATGTTATATTATGATATTTATTATTACTTTAGCTACATGTACATGTATTCAGGCCGGGTCTCTAGGGAGAACAGAAATTATTGACTTACTGCTAATCCTGAATTAAGTCTTACCCCATGGTGTTGGTTCTCTCGGTAGAAGGTATTTGTGTCCATGGAAATCTAGTAAGACCAGTAGAAATGTACATGTACTTGTTGTTTCTCCTCCAGGAATAATTTTTTAACCTCAAACATGTAGTTCACAAGTTAGCAAATCGAACTAAAGTTTGCCATTAATCCTGGATTACATGTAGCGTAATACCGGTAATTGGGCTTCAGACAACCAGGTCCAGGTTGTTGGTGGATTATACAATGACAGCCTTAGTAGTAGTTTATAATACAATGTATGTACATGTATCAACAGCCTAAAGCTACTAAGATCTGATAATTTGACTTACATGTACAACTTACATAATTTGTTTACATAATTTTCTACTGAAGTAGAAAATACATGTGCAAAATGTACACATGTAGGTACTGTGTGTAGTATAAAACAGTCTTCTGTTAAGTCTTCTGTTGAAGTTTTACCGAAAAAGGCCAGTGCTACAGTATGATGAATTAAAATTAAAATCTGGACCTTAATTGATGTAATTTTTAAGGGCTGATGATGACTTGAAGGATTTCAAAGTACAAGCAGTTAGTTCCAGTCTAAGGTGCAGTCCGATTTGGAAAAACAAAGCTGATTACAACCTGTGTTAAGTTCAGTAGAGGCATAGTTAATAGAGTGGAATGGTTAGGAAACCCGGCAAACTTCAAAAGGGCTAACAAAGGCGCTGCGATTTAGGTTGGAAGGGGTAAGACAAACGATTGTGCACGATCATAGTTCATTAGCATTCCCTGAACGACTGAACTCACACGTTTCTATTGGCTGATTGATTAACATGTTGGAATTTCTATTGTGTTTTGTGCATGGTAATGGTTGAAAAAAGCTAACAAAGACATACATGTATAACAAAGAAGGTCCCTGAGTTTCCTAACCATTCCACTCTATTAACTATGGTAGAGGGGAGTGATGATTTGAAGCTATGATGTACATGTATGTGGCATCGCTAGGTAAAAAGTACTGTGGAGAGGACTGTTTACAAGGTTTTAAAGTTCATCATATTTCAAATAGTGAGACAGTGAATTGGCTAATTCATGAGACTGAGAAGGGGACTTCACTGGTGCTCTCATCTGACTTCATGTTTCTCCTTCTCCGTAGCTTGTGTTGTCTGCTCTCAGAGCTCTTCAAAGCATTCTGGTGGTCTTCCGCACAGTGGACAAAGCACAGCAGCAGCCCCTTCTTGCTGCTCTAAAGGTAGACATAGTCACTGCATTAGCACTTTTCTTTCAGGAACTGAATCAAACCAGGAGCCAATTTAATATAACTTTTACACATGAATTTTACAAGTCTGATTTTTTTAAATAATGCCAGAAAACAATGGCCAGTGTTGAAAAATATATATGTAAAAGTTTTATTGTGTAATGGCCTTAGTATGCAATTGCAGGGCTGTGTGCAAAAAGGGTGTAAGTGACTCTTGATCACATTCTAAATTCTCCTTAGAAAGCAAAGAAATTTAAGGAGAATTTAGATTGTGATCAGGAGACACGTTCATTTGTATGCCCTTTTTGCACACATCTCTTCAATTAATAAGTGATGTCGGTGATGACATCACATCATTAGCATATTGGAAATATAAACCTGTATATCTCATAGACGCAACACCCAAATCAAGAAATATTCTACCGTTGGACTAACCACTTCATGTACAATCGATATCATAGAGTATCACGATTCACTGATCACTTTGTTTACTTTTGAGACGCCAATATAACATGGTATTGCGTCTCAGAATACCAGCCTCTGATTGGCTCTTGCGCGAGCCCTTGCAGTTACATGGGTTCCAGGTCAAGGTCAAAAGTCGTTTGTTCAACAGCAAGATTTCTACAATTTCACCTTCAAAACACTGTAAATTACAAGATAAGCATCATTCAATCCTAAAGGTAAGGTTGGCATTGTAGTTTCCGTCAGAAATCTAACACTCTTATTCGCTAAAAGTACAATTTTCATAATTTTTGAAGAGATTTCAAAACACGTCGCGAAAGTTTTCGCCACTCAAGCCGTGAAACCGTTGCCATAGATATACTAGGCGCCTTTTGAGAATTGAAATTACGATCAGAATAAGTTTGGTGGTTCATTCTCTTCTTTCTTTTAACAATTCCCGACTTAACTGTTGAATCGCGATACAAAACTAATTGAGATTTTGAGACGCGATACCGAATTATATTGCCGGCGTTGGAAGAAAATATATTCTTCGTATTGGGCTTCGTCGCTGCGCGACTCCGCCCAATACGGAATATATTTTCTCCCAACTGGCCGGCAATATAATTCGGTATCGCGTCTCAAAATCTCAATTAGTTTATAGTATCACGATTCATTGATCACTTTGTTTACTTTTGAGACGCCAATATAACATGGTATTGCGTCTTAGAATACCAGCCTCTGATTGGCTCTTGCGCGAGCCCTTGCAGTTACATGGGTTCCAGGTCAAGGTCAAAAGTCGTTTGTTCAACAGCAAGATTTCTACAATTTCACCTTCAAAACACTGTAAATTACAAGATAAGCATCATTCAATCCTAAAGGTAAGGTTGGCATTGTAGTTTCCGTCAGAAATCTAACACTCTTATTCGCTAAAAGTACAATTTTCATAATTTTTGAAGAGATTTCAAAACACGTCGCGAAAGTTTTCGCCACTCAAGCCGTGAAACCGTTGCCATAGATATACTAGGCGCCTTTTGAGAATTGAAATTACGATCAGAATAAGTTTGGTGCTTCATTCTCTTCTTTCTTTTAACAATTCCCGACTTAACTGTTGAATCGCGATACAAAACTAATTGAGATTTTGAGACGCGATACCGAATTATATTGCCGGCGTTGGAAGAAAATATATTCTTCGTATTGGGCTTCGTCGCTGCGCGACTCCGCCCAATACGGAATATATTTTCTCCCAACTGGCCGGCAATATAATTCGGTATCGCGTCTCAAAATCTCAATTAGTTTATATAATTGGCACTGTATTATAAGTGTAATGTGTGAGCCCCCTAGATGAGCTAATAGAGCTCTTGGGGTGAACTCGTAATAATAAAAAAATATGTTTAAATAAAGAAAAAAAGCAGTGTATATTTTCCTACGGCCATCGGTCGCTCTCCCCACCCCACCCCTTGTAGCAATTTTTCTCCGAACAAAATCAATTTGTGTTGCGATAGTTTGCAGTTTGCAAGGTTCAGTTTCCCGCCCTATTTTTTTACCCCAGATACCATTTTGTTTAGCTGTTCGTTCCTCATTCTGTTATTTTTCGAAACAAATTTGAACTTCTTCTGGTCTCGGACTCGGGTCACTTACTTGTGCCAGATGACATTTCACTGTAACAATAGCTGATATTACAGTGGTGTCTACGAATAGCAGTTTCAGCGGTATTGACCCGAACTCCTCACTTCGATGCAATGAAACGCTATTCAAACCGTCATTCTTGCATGACACCAACACCGCGGCAAAACGGTATGCTCCGCTGGCCAAAAGAACGAAGGCTCCGCTATCAAATTTACAAATTACCGAGGGTTTCAACTTTTTTAGTAAATAATTTTATAACTTAGTAAACTCACAGTGAATTACAAATTAAGAAAACTTCAACCTGTTAAAGCCTTAGGCTTAGCTTTTAAGTAGTTTTCTTAGTTTTTGACAAAACAGTTCACAAATGGATGCTTTTAAGCAGAAATTTTAAAATCACGGGTATGTGCCTGTTGTTTCATTTCGGTTTTCGCGGGAAACTGGGGGCGGCCGCGCGCCGACAAGAAATAGCAAATACGCATGCGCGTAACGTTTTGCCGCGGTGTGAATCGAGATACACATTTTGAATAGCACTTTATTACATCGAAGTGAGGCGTTCGGGTCAACACCGCTGACATTGCTATTCGTAGACATACCACTGTAATATCAGCTATTGGAGCTTCACCCATATGCTTGCCTATGATATGTATGAAAATTGCTGAAAGTTACTGTGTCCGGTAGGCCTCTGACAGTTCAACTTTAAACCGTAGTAATCTCAGATCACGTTTCTCTTTTTACACAGAACTGCATGTTATGTGGGCTGCCAGGATACAAGCCATGCTTCATGGAGAGAAGTAAACTGGCTCAGTCTGGAAGCCTTGGTAGGGTTATCGTAATAGTACAGTTTCAGCACACATAGATGATGTCCTGTACGTTTGACATTCTGACTACATTACCAAGAAACATTCGTATGTAGAAATAGTTTGTTTAGGATTGTGTCAGTCAGTCGTACTGCTGGGCTCCTGACAATGTCTCTGTGTGGTATAATATGATACTTAACAATTATTCACCGAAGTGGAGGTGAATAGTGGTGGATATTTACCGAGCCGCTTCGGCATATCCACCACTATTCACCAACACTATATACTATTGATTCACTGTTTGACTAGCCAATCAGAGCGCGCGAAAAGTGATATTCACTGGTGTGGTACATGTATATACTAAAGCATATTATCCTAACTCAAAAGTGCCACGCCAGATACAAAAAACCACAAAAACCACTGTTTAGATGTGGCCAAAAAATATATTCCCCGACTAATGCAGCGGCACTGACCTTCGGGTAAAAGGTACATAAATACTTGGAACCAAACACTAAATTTTAGCACGACCGGGATTGAAGACTAACTGCACGTAGAAAAAAAAGAGGTTATTACACTGAAAGTTGTATAATATGCCTGGGTATTTTTACGAGTCAGTAAAATTCCCAGCCGTATTACACAACTTTTCGTGTAATAAATTGTTTATTATACGACAATTAACATACACACAAACGTTTATTTTCGTTTACCTTACAGCTCTGTTTGAAGAAATTATCTTGAGAGCAGAAACATCAGCCATTTTTGAAGCCAAATGTCGGGGGAGGGCGCACGCTGAAGAATCTGTTTTCGCGCGCTAAAATCTCAGATTGGCTATTACTCAAACAGACCCATTTTGATTGGATTGCATGCTTACAAAACCTATTAAGTGTTGAATAAACCTGTGCAAACCTGTTCGTGACCCGTGTAATACACTCGCATATTTGCACTCGTTTAATCCTCGTTTAATCCTATTTTATACAGAAGTTACAATCTGTTCAGAATGCTGCTGCCCATATCTTAACTTATTCTAAGAAAAATGATCATATCACACCTGTCCTTAGAGAACTCCACTGGCTACCAGTAGATAAGCGGATTACATTTAAGTTATTATTGTCAACGTATAAGACACTTAATAACCTAGCTCCTGTCTATCTACAAGAATTATTAACTATATACAAGCCTACCCGAACACTCCGATCCTCAGCTGATACATTACGCCTTGTCCGTCCTACTGCCAGACTTAAATCCTATGGTCAGCGGGCCTTCCAGGTATCTGCACCTACATTATGGAACTCTCTCCCGTTAAATATATGCCAAAGTCCATCCGTTAATGAATTCAAAGCTAAACTAAAACACTACCTTTTTTGACATACCTATAATCTGTACACAGTAATCAGTCTTGTTTTCAGCTGAATGTAATTTCTGCGCAGATATTTATATTTACACTTATTTAGTACATGTAGTTGTCAAGCGCATAGAACATTTATGTATATGCGTATACAAATGTCATTATTATTATTATACAAATGTCATTATTATTATATGCACTCGAAAAAGCTAAGTCGTATAATAACATCTCATATTTGGTGCGGACCTGTGTATATTTTATAATAATTACATGATTGTCTATAAATATATATTTATTTATTTTCAAAACAGGAATGCAACCTGATGACCTTTCATCCATCAACCTTCAACCCATGGCTCCCAAGTCCCGTTCATATCAAAACGTTGCAGCCATCAACAAGAAAAAGAAGAAACGAAGTGGCCAGCGAAAAGACAAAACCTTTCCACAGACATCAACCAGTTATCCTGGCCACAATCTGAAATTTCCAAAGGATCATTATTCAGTAGATGCAATGACGCCCTCGTTTGCAAGGACACATCTCAAAAGCACCCCGCTCAATATAGGGCCATCTCAGGTTAAGCCCACTGCTCAAAACGTGCCGTGCTCTTGTGAAGTGACAAATGAAGTACCGAGTGGTACATTATTGGCGGGTGCTAGTGTGAATGGTACGTCGCTGGGGCCCATGACTGAGGGGGCCTGTGCTAATCAGGAGTCAGCTGCGAGTCAGGAGAGCAGCTCCGAAGGGTTTTCAGCTACGAGTTCGGACTCAGACTTCTCGGACAGTGAAGCGGGACAGGCTGCTCGGCTGAGGTAAGAAGAGGAGTTGTTACTGGCGGAATACATTTGTATGGATTTATCAGTAAACGGATAGATACTTAAACTAATATAACGAGTTATTGTGATGGGAAAGTTGGATCTGTAACGTGTTTAGCACGGTCAAAAGCATGGGAACGACGTTGGCGGACCCAACTTTTCGCTCCGTTTTCCAACTGCGCATGTCAGTGTCCAACAATTGTTACATCATGTTGAAAGCATGGGTGTCAAACGATTTCAACATCGGTCCAACATTTGTTACATCGTGTTGAAAGCATTGGTGTCAAATGCTTTTAACATCTATCCAACATTTGTTACTTCATGTTGAATGCATGCGTGTCAAACGATTTCAACAGCGGTCCAACATTTGTTACATCATGTTGAAAGCATTGGTGTCAAATGCTTTTAACATCTATCCAACAATTGTTACTTCGTGTTTTGAATGCATGGGTGTCAAACGATTTCAACATCGGTCCAACATTTGTTACATCGTGTTGAAAGCATTGGTGTCAAATGCTTTTAACATCTATCCAACATTTGTTACTGCATGTTGAATGCATGGGTGTCAAACGATTTCAACATTGGTCCAACATTTGTTACATCGTGTTGAAAGCATTGGTGTCAAATGCTTTTAACATCTATCCAACATTTGTTACATCATGTTGAAAGCATGGGTGTCAAACGGTTTCAACATGATTCAACATCTCCGAGAACAGTAGAAGTTAATTAAACGTTGGAGAGATGTTGGATCAAAGTTTGAACGCATTTAAACTATTCAATATGGTTTCAACACCTTTCAACAATGTTGTCAAACTGTGTTTACATCGGGTTTCAACAAATGTTGTTCCGGTGTTGAAGCCGTTTGACCAAGGCGTTGGTCAGTACATCACCAATTATTTCGGCCATTTTCTTGCAGGTCTATAACGTCTAAAGTAAGGCAGGCTGCGTTAGGCTGCCTGCAGACAGTCGTCAAGGTGAGCAGGATAAACCGGTTTACTTTCACTGGCATGAAACAACACATCCTCGTTGAATTAACACCTATCCTTAAATGGAAAATACGCTTGAAATAATGATAATCGTTAATTCTAATGGCATTCTTAAAACCAGTCAAGATAAAGATAAACAATTGTCCTAATCAAAACGGCGGTAGACGCGCTTAGTGTAGTAGTGATGGCGTCTGCACTACACTGCAGTACACGCAAAGGGTTACAAGTTCGAGCCCGAGTAGGAGCGCTCAAAAATATTCATATCAAACAATTTATTGAGAAAAGTGTCGTTCCTGAGAGCACCCTGTGCTATTCCATATATGGTCAATATATTCCATATTTGGAAAGCAGGACGGATCGTCGAATACTAGAACACGTTCAGGAAGTGTAGCGGACCGGCAGAAGAGCGGCGGATACAACGTAGGCTACAGGAAGTGCGATTAAAAAGATCAAATCGTTTTTTGAAGATTCGATAGCGAAATTTGAAAAAGGATGAGCGTATGCGTCACTAGCATCTAGTCAGGCCCAAATATTACTCTGAACGACAACAATTGTTTGATATGTTTTCTCTCTTTACCTTCTCTTCTTGCTTACCTGTGAACCCTAGCTCTAGGTGAGTGAGAACTCGTCGTTTACCCGTGAACTCGTCCGCCGGATGGTTAGGGTTTGGTTCGGGTTAGGATTTGTCGTAGAATTAACGATTATCATTATTTCAAGCGTGTTTGCCATTTAAGGATAATTGTTAATTCAACGGGGAGAATGTGTTGCATGGAAACACCTCTGCTGTCAAAACTAGTTAGGGAATTTTGAATGTTTACCAGAATGCATCTTGATAATCATCTTCATGAAGTGGGCATCAAACCGTCCGTAGTTCCTCTAATTTCTATTCATAATGCGGAGTTCTGTTTCAATGGTTTATCCACATTCCCATGTGAAAGAGCATGTCGACATTAGCGATCTTGTGAAATTTGAGGGGCTGTAGCTTAAAAAAGCAATGAAGTTAAAGCCATTTGAAATTAGAGACTGATTTGTATGAGAAAAAACAACGGAGGCACTTCTAGCTTCGCTTGCATGCTTTTCCAGCATTTGAAATGCCAATAACTCAACAGGAATTCTCCATATAGCTCTAGAACTGAACACAGTTACAATGTACTAGTTTTAATGTGATCTTTCATGTGGTAGCATTAGTTTCCAAATTAGGTATCATTATGAATTTGGTCAAAGTCACGCCTCAAAACATTACTACCCGAAACGTGTTAACCCATACAGTGATCATACGATGCTGATTGTATTGATGTTGTTTTGAACGTAATCGTTGTCATAGTAACGTGTATATTCTGCTGATCCAGGGAATGGACAAAAAGGTCATGTTTGGTTACTGGTCGTCGTTCATTCCCGACAGCACCATAGGGACGAGCTGGTCTCTGTTCTCTACCATACTGAGGGACTCAGCTCCACGGGTAGGTTGTTACCCCTCTCGTGACCTTTGTGGGTCAACCTCTGAGGGTGGGGATTGATGAACTTCTAACTTGTAATAGGCCTTTACTGGAAACAGTCACGTGCTGATATATCACTTCAATGACTAACACATTGATATCGTGATCCCATGGGAAAGGCTTTACTGGAAACAGTCACGTACTTATATATCACTTAAATACATGTAACCAATTAATTGTGCTCATGATCCCATGGGAAAGGCTTTTCTGAAGGCCAAATAATCTTCAAAAGTGCAATTTTAGTAAGATTGACAATCGATTGGAGGTGGAAAATATTTGCTAATAACACACCGATCTTGTACAAATACGTTTTATAAATTAAGTCAGAATATATTTCCTTCAGTACAACTACGTGATTATATCCTGTAAAAGGTCCAAAATATGCATTGATCTTTATCCACGGATATTACCTGTTCCGAGAAGTGGATTAGTTGAACCGCGTCACGTGATCCGATAACTGTTCTCTGCCGTATGACGGTTATAATTCTATGATAACCTACTTGTTGCGTTGAAATATAAATACATGATATTTCGTCCACGGACATTATCTGATCCGAGAAGAGAACAGTTCCCGAGAGCTTCGAGGGTCAGATGATGTCCTTGGATAAATATCAGGGCATATTTCGACGCCACAGTGTAGGTTATTGTTGTTATATGCTCACTGTTATGTCCCACTCACGGTGAGACAATATAGGGTTACGTGACGCATTTAACCAATCATGCGAGAGAGAATATTTGATGGGTTATAAACACTGATATTTGGTTGCGGACATTGTCTGTTGTGAGACGAGAACACCTTTGAGAGCGAAGCATATTTATTACAGTAGGTTATTTATAGTTCCACCAAGAGAGCCTAAGTAAGAGGGAATCTCGAAGTGTGCGATGATAATGTCTAATAAAGTCTATTTTTAGTAACCGGAAGCAGCTGAAGCAAAGTGCCCGAAATTATTTTGCCGTCTTGAGATTGTCACGTGCTAGCGCACTTCTCAGCTGCTTCCGCTTACTAAAAATAAATTGTATTCGACATTATCATCGCACAAGGGCGCGTATTGGAGTTAGTAAAGCGTTGCCTTCAGGGGCGTGTTCCTCAATTTTTTAACAACTATTTTACCTTTAATAGAGATATTGTGGCTAGGTTGACAAGGCGAAGCAATCACCTACATGTCCCTAGTGTTAAATTAGAATGCAGCATGAAGTCGTTTTATTATCATGGCTGTATCGTATACAATCAAAGTCTGTAAATTAATTAGTTTCTTTTTTATTATTATTTTGATTATTCATATCTCCTTTTTTGTTTTAAATTCGTATAATTGTAAACTGTATAATTTGATTTTTGTATATTTTGTTTATTTGAATATTGATCATTGATGTAGTAGTTGTGTATAGGGCCTCCGTTGATAACAGTTAAGTTTGTAATTAGCTGAAGGAGTTACCCTATCAAAATAAAGTTCTATACTATACTAAAAAAAAAACTTATGGTCTCTTAAGGCTGAGTCCAGTGCCAGTCTTCCTAACGTTTTGGATGACTTATCGATTTATTAGCTGAATTTATTAAGTCTTTGCGAAGAAATCAAGTTTGTGTTTTCATATCCTTTGGAAGAACTAATATGGGACAATATGGTATCCATGTTTTCCGGGGAAAACGTTGCTGCGTTCTCATTGGTCTAAACTGTTTTTAATTGACAGATGCGGAAATATGAATTGTTTTATTCATCCTTCAAATGTTTTTTTATCAGAACCCTTGTGCGCGCTATGCTCTTGTGGAGGTTGCTGCACTCGTTCCTCTTGAGTTTTGAACATTTTATGACGTGATCAATTATCAGTAAGAGTACAAACGATGAGCAAATGTATACGATTTGTGAAATGTTTAACGTTGGCTTTCAATTTTCCTAGTTGGATACACTACTTAATTCCATGATAACTAACGAAGTTATTCGCACTTAGCAACCAATAACCAGTAATATTTCTTTCTCAGGCTCGTGCTAGTGGGGTGGCTGTCTTGTCGGAACTTTTGGATGGCTCGAGACAGTTACTTGCTGCAGCTGATGACAGGTGATTGTTGTTAGCTCTACTATGCATGAAGTTTCCAAGGGACAGTACCAGCCGATAGTCCATTTTATTGCTTAGTGGCATGTCTGTCGAGGGACTATTATATCGTTTGCACCCTCTCATTGGCTAACAGTGATGACGTGACGTTATAGTATAAATGCACCACTGATCACTGTCAGGCATAGTTTACCACAAAATTCTCCAATTCTGATTGGATGAAATTAATCACGTGACGTGATAGTTGTCGTGCGTGGATGCAAACTATCAGGCGTTATAGTTCACCACAAAATTTTGGCGCGCGCTCATTGGCTAAGAGCGATCACGTGACGTGATAGTTGTCCGTGGATGCAAACTATCAGGCGATAGTGCCCGCTGAGAGCGGAAGACAATTTTGTGATGAACAACAACGACAAATAGTGTTTGTTTCGGAACTATCGGTTGATAGTTTCCCTTGGAAATTTGATGTTCTTAAAACTAGCATATAAGCCCTCGAACTTCGTTCTTGGGCTTATATTTGTTTTAAGAACATCAAATTTCCGCAGGAAACTATCAGCCGATAGTTCCTTGACGAACACAGTCTATTTGTATAATAGTGCCTGCTAGAGAGGAAGACAATTTTGTGATGAACAAAAAAATTGATGTTGCTGATAATGTTTCTTGGGTGAGGACATGAGGATACATTGTTGCTAATAATGTTTCTTGGGTGAGGACATGAGGATACATTGTTGTTGATAATGTTTCTTGGGTGAGGAGATCAGGATACATTGTTGCTGATAATGTTTCTTGGGTGAGGACATGAGGATACATTGTTGTTGATAATGTTTCTTGGGTGAGCAAACAAGTAAACGTTGTTGATAATGTTTCTTGGGTGAGGAAATGAGGATACATTGTTGCTGATAATGTTTCTTGGGTGAGGACATGAGGATACATTGTTGTTGATAATGTTTCTTGGGTGAGCAAACAAGTAAACGTTGTTGATAATGTTTCTTGGGTGAGGAAATGAGGATACATTGTTGCTGATAATGTTTCTTGGGTGAGGACATGAGGATACATTGTTGTTGATAATGTTTCTTGGGTGAGCAAACGAGTAAACGTTGTTGATAATGTTTCTTGGGTGAGGAAATGAGGATACATTGTTTCTGATAATGTTTCTTGGGTGAGCAAACAAGTAAACGTTGTTGATAATGTTTCTTGGGTGAGGACATGAGGATACATTGTTGTTGATAATGTTTCTTGGTTGAGCAAACGAGTAAACGTTGTTGATAATGTTTCTTGGGTGAGGAAATGAGGATACATTGTTTCTGATAATGTTTTTTGGGTGAGCAAACAAGTAAACGTTGTTGATAATGTTTCTTGGGTGAGGAAATGAGGATACATTGTTGCTGATAATGTTTCTTGGGTGAGGAAATGAGGATACATTGTTGCTGATAATGTTTCTTGGGTGAGGACATCAGGATACATTGTTGCTGATAATGTTTCTTGGGTGAGGAAATGAGGATACATTGTTGCTGATAATGTTTCTTGGGTGAGGACATCAGGATACATTGTTGCTGATAATGTTTCTTGGGGGAGGAAATGAGGATACATTGTTGCTGATAATGTTTCTTGGGTGAGGAAATGAGGATACATTGTTGCTGATAATGTTTCTTGGGTGAGGACATCAGGATACATTGTTGCTGATAATGTTTCTTGGGTGAGGAAATGAGGATACATTGTTGCTGATAATGTTTCTTGGGTAAGTAAATGAGGATACATTGTTGCTGATAATGTTTCTTGGGTGAGGAAATGAGGATACATTGTTCTTGATAATGTTTCTTGGGTGAGGAAATGAGGATACATTCTTGTTAATGTTTCTTGGGTGAGCAAACGAGCGGGAAACAAGTAACATGTGTTGCTGTCTGGTTGAGCAAAATGAGAAACGAGTAAACCTTGTTGTGCAGCCCTGGTATCCAGTCAACATTGTTGCTTTGGTGAGCAAATGAAGAAACATTTCTTGCGGAAGCAAAATTTGCTTCTCAGAAGAAGAAAATGTTTCAGACTTTTTTGACTTCTACTTCTGGGAAGCAAATTTGCTTTTTCAACAAATGTTTTGCACGCTGGAAAACGAGGCAACATTTTGAGACACTGAAATTCACAAGTGTTCCGCAATAATGTTTCCTTGTTTGTTTTAACGGCTGATTGTAGCTCCGAATTCACTATCAGCCATAGAAACAGAGAAGACTGCGATTGTTTTAGTAGAAACCAACTAGTTGTTCAATCTTATCAAGTAGTGGTCCGGCTTAGAATAGCCTGCGTCACCTCCAAACTGAACCCCGGTTAAGTATGTCTGCGAATTAATGAAAGCTTGTTTTGGACCCCCAGCGGAGTAGCACGATTATATGTACCCTCCTCCGATTGTTTTTTACTAACGCTCATTCTTACACGTCTTCTGAATGGCCATTCAACTGTCACCAGCCTCGGAGATTGTTATGATGGGCAGTTAATGCCAGAGGCCGCTTGGTTGAAACTGTTCGTTTGCATGTGAGTCAGCTGTTTACTTGGGATTTCTTGCCCGAGACTAGCTCAGTCGTCATTTCCCTGTGTTTTACTATCGGAGAAGGTTAGGTTTATTTCAATTTCGGGTCAGGTTTTGAAGTAATGTAACATAATAGGCTGGCTGTGGTTTAGTGCCACATGAAAGGAAACTTGCCGAACATATTAAATAGAATCTACAATGTAGCTGTCACGACAAAATGATCGTTCGAGGAACACACAAACAAATCTCTCATGCAGCTTGGAAAGATCTAGTATGTGCCACATATGAACTCAACTCCGGTCAACTGCTCTTGTTCTAGCAAACGAATCTTGATTTCAAACTGATATTGTACAGATGTCATTGCTTTTCTCATTGTTAAATCCAAGATGGCCGCCCAACAACAACAATGGAAAACTGAGATATCCATCCCAGAGTGCACTGCGACGGCGGGGTTCCGATATAGTCTATGGCAAGGAGTGTAAAAAGGTGTTAATTTTCGATTCTTCGCTCTCGTAATTTCATTGGTTGATATTCTTAAATTCAATAGAAAACCATCGAAATAATACATTTTTATATGATATTTTTTGGAGTTTCAATTTATTTTTGATCAAAATGACTATGGTTTCATTTCGAAGAATATCGACCGTGGGGAAGGTTATCAAATTTGCGATTGAAAGATCTTTTGTTTTCTCCCTCTCGGATTGGCTGGATGGTTGTTTCTTTGAGTTTCACAGTAAAATTAAAATAGCCCATAGCATAAAAACTACTTTATTTTCTGGGTGTAGTTTGGACTGTAGACATCTCATACAGCACTTAAAGTGCCTATCACCCTTTTGCAATTTTGATAGCTCATGAACCTCCGAAAAGTTTTGAGTACTTCTGTGAAGAAAGTTTTGGTTTAAAGTGAATACTTTATGTTCTACGCGTGTTTGAAATCGTGTAAATGTAACCTTTCCTGACCCATGACCGCGTAGGTAAAAGCCTGGGTCGAAACCTGGGTAGACGTCATCTCATTAATGCATTATTCTCCATGGCGCCTTTTTATCACAACAACATCGATGTATAGAAAATATACACAGTTTTTGAGTTGTTAGTAAAGAAAAAAGTCATTTTAGTCAATATGTTAAGTATTTCTTCAAATGATTGCAAAGCCGAATTAATTATACGACGTCAAGATGACGTCTACCCAGGTTTCGACCCAGGCTTTTACTTACGCGGTCATGGGTCAGGAAAGGTCACATTTACACGATTTCAAACAAGCGTAGAACATAAACTATTCACTTTAAACCAAAACGTTCTTCACAGAAGTACTCAAAACCTTTTGGAGGTTCATAAGCTATCAAAATTGCAAAAGGGTGATAGGCACTTTAAGTCATCTTCACGCAAAATCGACCGTGAGGATATGCTCATTGCCACGGCTCTATTGTTTATACTATAGTTCTTTTCGCTATTCTGTCACCGCATACTGGTGAGAAGCTTATTAGACAATTGAAGGGCTGTGTGCAAAAAGGGTGTACATGTAAGTCACTCCTGATCACGTTCTAAATTCTCCCTTAAAACAACAAAGAATTTGAACGAGAATTTAGAACGTGATCAGGAGTGACTTACACCCTTGTTGCACACAGCCCTGGATTCATGGTGATTAATTCGTGGCTTGTTTTTTTTATAGATTTTAATTACAGTTGAAACCGGAGCCACTTAGACGACGAGGACTAAACACATTGCAGAACGAAATAAAGTATTCTAAAGTATAAATCCTAGCATATCCATGCAATGTTCTTCATTAGAAAGACTTTCACTTCAGAACTAGTCAACCAAATTCACCTGTTACCGCATTGAAGCTCGAGCAAGTCCAAATGCTATTGTCTCGTAAACGACACTGATTGGCTCAAATGTCCGAAAGTAGGAATGCTTTGTTTTCGTTCTGCAATGTGATTGGTTCTCATTGTCTAAGTGGCCCTGGTTACAGTAGTCACACTGTAATCTTAACTGTTTATAACACAGAGAAGAGCCTGCCGCTCTGCTGTCCCGCCGCCCCTTCACTTCATTCTCAGTTCGTCTCGGTGGCATAGTACATGAACTACACAGATGCCTTCTACAAGCCTTAGTAGCCGAGACGTTCACGTTGACCAAGCTGCTTATCATGAAGTGCCTGTCAGTGCTCGTGCTCAACTCACCCTATAATAGACTGAGGGAAGGCCTGCTGACGAGAGTTGTCAGGCAAATAAAGCCGCTCATCCCAACTAAAGGTAACCAATAGAGGGTTTTCAGTGACGTCATCGTTTGCATGGCAACTAGCTAGGCTGTCATCTCGTTGAACAGGGGGAGGGGGCAAGACGCCATTTACACTGATGTCAGTTTACTACAGCTACCAGAATCCTTTGCTTCTTTTGTTCTTCTAATCTTGGTATTCTCAGGGAGTTAAGAAAAATAATTCGAAAAGGATTCTGGCAGTTGATAAACATTCTCAGTTTTCAATCGCTCTAGACTTGAAATACCGTGTACTTTGTTGACAGCAATTCACTCTTCTTCTCCACCGAACCACTAACAACATGTACCTCGGGCAAAGCGTAAACACCACGAAACTCCAACTGCGAAACTCGCAAAAATAAGGGGTTGTGTAAATGGAAATGTTCCGAGTACGCGTGCCCTAAAATCTAGGGATTCTGAGCCCTTGTGAAAAGGCAGTCTCGGGCCGCCTGTTTGGAGTGCCGTGCCCAGGTTAGGAATGCCGTTCCTATGTTAGGAGTGCCGTGCGCATGTTAGGAGTGCCGTGTCCATGGTAGAGTGCCGTGCCTATGTTAGGAGTGCCGTGCCCATGGTAGAGTGCCGTGCCCAGGGTAGGAGTGCCGTGCCCAGGGTAGGAGTGCCGTGCCTATGTTAGGAGTGCCGTGCCCATGTTAGAGTGCCATGTTACAGTTGAATTGGTGCCGCCGTTGTGTGAATGTCAGTCTTGTTTGTTCTTGTAGATGTGAATCTTCGCGTCACGATCTTCACGTGTCTAGGGATGGTGGTCTCGGTTCAAGCTCCTCTGCCTGAGGTGATCGAACTCATGAAATCTCAAGCGTCCCGTCCATCAAGTGGTATCCATAACGACAACAGGGCAACCCAAACAACCGCAAATAGCTCTGCAACTTCAGAGAGTTCTAAAGAACTTGACAATCCAGCGCTACAACGAGGGTTGTCAGACTCTGACAAGACATTGACAAGCCAGGATAATTCCTTCTCTGCAGAAGGGAAGGAAATGCCTCCCCACGATTTGTCCGGGGTAACTGAAAATTCAACAAAATCGAAAAGCTCTAGAACCTGGAGTATTTTAGATTTTCGTTCCTGTGGTAGTGGAGCCCATTTGAAGGACTATTTAGATCCTCCAGAGTGTTACCCGTGGATCGTGACGTCGTGCGTCAATGTGGTTGCCAAGCGACAAGGCAGGGAGACCCAACCATTGGCTGTACGTGTGGAAGCCATTCAAGTGCTGACAGCATTTGTACGCAACTACTTTGCTCTGGCAAGGTAAGATGGCTCGGTGAGACTGCATTTTCTTAATTAGTGACTATGGATTGCGGAAAACAGCTGAATATACGGTACTTTCGATTCTACAAAAAGAAATTATTTTATCCTTGTCTAGTGGAAAGATGCTACGGAGAGGGGGTGGAACTCGTGACGTTTCAATTGTCTAATAACTCATCCACACCAAACTGTTTAATTAAGCAGGTTTAAAATAAATATAATACCTGTTCACACGCATGCTCGCTGGTGCTAAACTAGTTTCAAACTGACCTTTTTTAACTGAAGAACCTGTTCAAGGTAGTTTTAACCTTGTGTAACTAAACACATTCAAGATAGGGGCTAGATAAACTCAGTTTCATTAAATAGGTTTAGTCGGTGTGAATGAGGTATAAGGCAATAAAAGGACCAAGACGCTTCAAAGCCTTGGATTCCAAGTGCACTTTCAGTCGGTACAGTTGAGGTAAATAAATTAAAGTACTATTGGCAGAGAATTGTGAAGACTACTTCAACTTAGCCATTTTGAAGAAGATATGTGAAACATCTGAAATAATAGAATGAATTCAAGGTTTCTTTCACTGACTTCGGCGACTTACCTGACACCTTGAGATGTAATGAGACGAGTTTGATTGGTAAAAACAAGACAGGTAGACAGTACTTTAGCCTACATAGGAGGCAAGGGACCGAGGGGAGGGGAGGGGAGGGGAGGGGAGGGGAGGGGAGGGGAGGGGAGGGGAGGGGGAGGGGAGAGACCAGAGACCAGATTGCATCAATATATCAAATGTTCATTCGAGTTCGTGATAATTTAGGAAGGCAACAATTATTGTCATTTCACCATCGAATAGTAAAATATTCTCAATATGCCAGGTTAGAACAATGACCTCAGAGCCATGAATTAAGTTATGGGAGAAGACAAACTCTTATTGGCCAGCTTGGCCAAGTACCTAGATGCGCGCACACGTACATCGTACAAATACCTCCATCCATTCGTTTATTCACACTGATCATCCATATCTCAAAACCCTAAACCTTATCCAAAACTCAAAATGAACCTACTAACACGCTTTCCATAACTCAAAACTAGAGAATGTATGCGAACGAGGATCAAGAGGCAGTACGAACATTCTGAAGAGCGCTGTTCTGTCTATAGGAGGCGCCTATTGATTCTGCTGCAGGGCGATCCCTGGCTGCAAGGGATGTGGCGGTATCAGCGGCGTGCACAACTTTATGTATCTGGGAATAATAATTCACCATGCCAGTGCTACTCCATGCCACATGTTGCGCGACTTCGTCAACTTGATCGGACAAAGAATATTATTCCCGAAAGATTTGAAATGGGTCAACATTGAGCCAAGCGAAAAAGGTGTATTGCACGAGCCTTCAGGCGGCTTCTGACCAATCAGCGCGTGCGTTTCGGACTGGTTATTATTTAAAACCGTTTTATGCACTCATTGACCAATCAGAATCCAGATATTTTGTTGAATATATTATAATCCCAATATTGCTTTATCAGCGTGGTCTTGTGAGGGTTTAGCAGTGTGTGTTTATAATTTAGGCTCGAAAGCGGATGCAGTCTGCAGAAAGCGCACATTTCTCTGTTAATCTCTGATTGGCTATTTATTGACAGTTGTAGTTATGATATGAAATCATGTTTGCCGCGTAGCACTAGTAAGTGTAAAGAATGTGATGTAAAGTGGTAAGCTGTAGTGCTAAGTGTGCACGCCCTACGAGGGAAAGAGAAAAAAATCTCTTACCCAAGTGGGACTCGAACCCAACGACCTCCAGGTTGCATGTCTGGCGCTCTACCAACTGAGCTATCAAGTTATTGACAGTTGTGTAGTGGGCAGAAATCCAAATATATGGGCTCTCTCTTTTCTTCTCCCATCCCAGTGGTCAACTCGAAAGCCCTTATGCTACTTTGACCACTGCGCACGATTGACTCATTATATTTTCTCTCACTTATATTTACTTCTTACATTACCTTTTTAATACCCATAAACTGTAATACTTTTCTTTTTGAACATGTGCAAAATAAATCTGAACTGAACTGAATCCCCTAGCACCGCTATGTAGGCTAACGCCACTGTGACGAGTGTTGCTAGTTTATCGTTAAATAACCTGGGTGTCATAGTCCTGATTATATGCAGTAAGTGGTGTTCTTTTGACCGATGTTTATCTGTTCTTAGTCCCAGTGCTCCTTGTCTAACCAGCCTGGCATGTTCGTGTTTACAAGAAGACGAGCAGTCCATCGCATTGTTTGGTATCAAGGTATGTATCAAGCTATCAATGTATGCTGGTGCTCATTCTATTCTTTCGAAAATCTGGTTGTGGAAGCGGTTAGCTCAATAGTCCAATTCGTAGTTCTCGAAAGGTAACCAAGTCTTGGTCTCACATGGGGGATGGAGTTGACCCTGCACTCATACAAACCCTCTTTCTATGAATATATGAATATGGATATATTTTGATTATCATGCTAACTAGATACAAGCCATGGAGGATGGAGTTGACCCTGTACTGATACAAACTCTTTCTATGAATATGGATAGATTGTGATTATCATGCTAACTAGATACAAGCCATGGAGGCTGGAGTTGACCCTGCACTCATACAAAACCTCTTTCTATGAATATGGATAGATTGTGATTATCATGCTAACTAGATACAAGCCATGGAGGATGGAGTTGACCCTGCACTCATACAAAACCTCTTTCTATGAATATGGATAGATTGTGATTATCATGCTAACTAGATACAAGCCATGGAGGCTGGAGTTGACCCTGCACTGATACAAACCCTCTTTCTATGAATATGGATAGATTTTGATTATCATGCTAACTAGATACAAGCCATGGAGGCTGGAGTTGACCCTGCACTGATACAAACCCTCTTTCTATGAATATGGATAGATTTTGATTATCATGCTAACTAGATACAAGCCATGGAGGATGGAGTTGACCCTGCACTCATACAAAACCTCTTTCTATGAATATAGATAGATTGTGATTATCATGCTAACTAGGTACAAGCCATGGAGGATGGAGTTGACCCTGCACTGATAGAAACCCTCTTTCTATGAATATGGATAGATTTTGATTATCATGTTAACTAGATACAAGCCTCTAACTAAGCTGTCTCAACTCCAGCCTCGATGTCACCAAAGGCTTGGCTACCTTTCAAAATGGCGGTCAAGAATTGGTCCATTGTTAATCGCCTGTCTGATGTGCAGGAGGTCGCGGGTTCAAACCCCAGTCAGACCAACACTCAGGGTCTTAAAATAACGGAGTAGAAGGTGCTGCCTTTGTGAAACAATCCCGTTCTTGAACTGCAGACCTTCACGTCTTCTTGGATAAGGACGTAACATCGTAGGGCCCATGTCGGCCTCAAGTTTATCAGTCTCACCAGACTGTCACGAGTGACCAACGTTAAATAAGGTCGCTTTACCTTTACCTTTAATAAAAGGTCAGTAAGTACCAAATATCGGGAGGAAACACCTTTTTACGCTTTTGCCGCTCTGTCCCTAAACCGGAAATAGAACCGACGAGGTGCATCAGAGATATTATCATTATCGACGTTGTTATTGTTGTTGCTGTTAAATGTTACATGGACCCGCATTCTTCATTGAAAGTTTTTGCCAAAAAAGGAAATTTGGCTTCATTGACTTTTTGATGCGTGCAAGCGCAGAAACGAGTTATTGGGATGATTGGGGAAATCGTGTACCCTGCGAGCAGAGGATTCTCATCTCTCTGCCTTTCCTGTCGCCGAAAGAAACCTCTGCCACGAAACGTTTGCTTTTCGCGTTGAGAATGCGCCACGGTATCTGGATTGCTATTGGCCGGAAAAAAAGGCGGTAAACATTGTAGATTCATTGTAGATTTCAGATTGTCCATTTCCTATTGTTATAAACGACAGTGGAGAAAATAAAGTTAATGTCCTTCGAAGGTATAAATCAAAGCTTTCTTTAGGATAAATTAAGGTAGATTTATTGAACGGTAATTTCAAGGTCTTCTGTGCAGTTCAGCAAAATAAGAATAAAACAAAGCCGGACTTTGAAGCCCGTTCGTATCAATCGTCGGCAAACAAAAAAACGCGTGACGACATAAATAACGGCTGCGAAGGATACTGTGGGCTCTTGCAAAACCAGCGAAGATCCCCCAAAAAGTCATGCCCGAGTGATATCAAACAGGTAAAACCGGTTTGGTTTATCACATGGTTTAGCTCAAGATTTTGGAGGTTGCAAGTGCGCATGTTCAACGCGAATAGCAATCGTTTCGTGGCAGAGGTTTATTTCGGCGACAAGAAAGGCAAGAGATGAGAAACCTCTGCTCGCAGGGTAGAAATCGTGTCACTCACTCACTCAGCTGTTAGCAGAATGGAATGCTTGGAATGCAAATTGATAACATAATAGTGATCGATATTTGATTTCATTAATAATTTAAGATCAATGTGGAACATTAATTCCTGTTGGAATTGACATTGCCGGTTCCCTTCTTGTTACTATCTGTAAAGTTAACACAAACGCATTTATATGCTAACGTGCAGCTGTGTATATCCATGTGGGGAGATGTGTGTGCTTCACCGTGCTTACCACTTAACACCCTTGTACATTTTCATGGCTAACTCACTTAATATTAGAGATATTATTTAACTATCTGATACTACCATGTGACTGTACCCTTTACTGGAGAACTTTGAACCTGGAATGGAGTTTGGATTGGGCTGCTGGATTTCGAAGTGAGAATTTCATGGCTAACTCGCTTAATATTAGATATATTAACTATCTGGTACCACCATGTGACTGTACCCTTAACTGAAAAACTAGGAATCTGTGGACTGCTGGATTTTGGAGTGATAAACGGTCGAAAAAATTCAGTCCAACATCCTTTGGTCCATTCCAAATTCCAAGGTTTCCAGTTAAGGGTACAGTCACGTGGTGGTATCAGATAGTTAATAAAATACACTTTGCATCCACGAGTTAGTTTTTATTATCAATTGTGACACCTCCGAGTCCAAAGTGTGATTTATAACTCCTACTACTTCATGTTCAGTTTGGTTGCTGTAATAGCTGGAGTAATTCATTTGATGTAGTGTCATTTCTGTGTAAAAATGATGAATTGATAGAATTGTAATGTCATGCTGCAAAAAAATTAAAATAACAAGCACCAACAATAACGTACATTTTATTTCTCATTGTATAGCTACTAGAAGAACTAGCCAAGACAATGTACTCATTCTTGGATGGAAAAGACGAGATGAAACAACCAGAAGTGATTGTCACAAAAGAGCAGGTACCTGGCTTGGTCTTAAGCATCTTAAGCTTTCGAAAAATTGAGAAGTATTGACATATCGTGGAAATTTGGATTTATTTCCATTTCCGTTGAAGTACAGTCCTGGAAGTTTGAAGTCTTGTCTGTAAAATTTGAGAATCGCGGTAGAGTATAAAGGCACGTGTGATGTACTGTTTAAAACACGAACAGCAGTGTTTTATCAAGTTTAAAAATTCGAGGGCGAAGCCCGAGAATTTTTAGACTTGATAAAACACGTGCTGTGAGTGTTTTAAACGGCTTCAAAAACGCTTTAAGAATGCAATGAAAGAAAGACGCACATCTCAAGGGAATAGTTACTTAATGAACCATTGAACCTTTGTATTCACAACGCCATGCAAAATATTCGAGTAATCACCGCCTGCAATTACAAACATCTCAAGGGAATGACTGAAGAAATTACCATACTATGTTATTTGAAGCGCCGTTTCGCAATGCAAGAGGAATCTGCACTTGAAGGATTTGGTGTCGTGGTTTACCTCGATAAAGTTCAAGACTTGGAAAGCGATGTGACTGACATGACGGCAGACTCTAAATTATTTACTCCGGCACAAAATATGTAAGTTTAATGCACGTTTTTATAATATTACGGCTTTGAGTTTGGTTTAATAATTGGAACTAAACAGTGGCTCGGTAAACAAGTAATGGTAGTTGCATAACTTCATTTTAAAAATATCATCTGTGTATCTCGGTAGTCTGCTGATATTAGTAAATTTAGTGCAAAATTTATTATCTAGGTACCTTATGTTCCGTGTACTTTTTGCTATCTTTGGGTCTTTATCAGTGAATTCTTAATTAGGATGAAACTTTATATAATATTTCATGTTCATTAATATTCTTTATATAAAACGTTCATCCTAATTAGCAATTCAGTGAGAAAGCTGAAACATCAATAGAAATTCCATTGTCTCAATCATTAACCCCGTTTCCCTCTGGGACAGAATTCAAATCCCTCCGCGGGCCTTTTAGAATGATGAGATTTTATCAGGTATAAAGGAGCATGCACGTGACTGATTTGCGTCATCTGATTGGACAAAATGCTCATTAATTATTCATGAGTTTTTGAATGTTGGATAACAAACCTCCAACCAAAGACAGTCTGGGTCGTGTAAATATGAAAGGCGCTCATTCACTTCAAAGCGTATTATGGTGCGATGATATGAAGTTATCCGTGAGTGTCAAAACATTTCACAAGTGGATAAACTTCGCATCTTCAAACCACTTTGTAACTTTCTTTTTAGTACATGGACAATTTTAAAAACTGCTCCAAGAACTCTTTTCCATTCTTGTTACTTACTGCAAGTGCAAACTTCTTCATGTTCTTTCAACGCTGTTCTGGAATAATTTCTTCTGGTTCTCGTCTCTTCATTGCAGTCGAGAAAAAGAGTTTTAGATCGTATTTTGTTTTCGTACCCTTCATTTTTATTTTCTTGCTGCTCATAGACCAGTTCGCAGTTTTCCCCCGACATTTTGAAATGGGTGCAAACGTATTCGATTCATAAGAAAACATATGGAAATTTTGGACTCTCGCATTCCGTGAGAACACAAGAGGATCACATTTTCAGTATAATAAGATGCTGCAAGTGTCAATAATATACTGAAAATTGAACTGGATTGAGTTGCTCTCCCAAACATAAAGCAAATTTTAGTTTTCCTTACAATTGCTGCATAATTATGACGACTTAATTACACAGAAAGAGGAAAGATTTGGAAACGTTTTCATATGAAAAGTAGGGAAGTAATGTCCTTTAAACTTCATACACGTGTATAAAATGTATAAAGTCTTGTTTGGGCAAAAAATCACTAGATGCAAGACTCAAAAACTTCAAAATGTCTACATGTTTTCTTATAAATGGGACACTTTTGTGCCTGATCCAAAATGTCGGAACAAACCACAAACTGGTCTTCTCAAGCCGTTCACATTGTTCTCTGGTATTGCACCAACCTGCCAGTCATCTTTGTAGTTCAAAAGGTGGAAAACATGACGTCTATTTTCACTAGTGAACATATGTAAAATATGCCACTGCCCAGACCCGGATGTCTAATTGGTATGAGTTGTATGAGTGGTTGTTTTCTTAGTAAAACTTTCCCGTCCATGTAATAAAATGTACTAAGATTTCTTCTTATTTTCCAGCTTCTTGTCTTCTGGTTGGAGTTACTCCAAGGTCCTTTGTTGACCATCTTGCAGTCTAGTAACTCCAAGGAGACGAAGCTGACCAGCACTGCTATAGACTGCTTGTCTAATATTGGGGCACAGGTCTTCGAGATTTTACCGGTAACCAAGGGAACTCTTGTTATTTGATATGTTCCTTTTAAATTAAAACTACGTTGTGCAAATCCACGTAAGAAAAGCAAATGCGCCTGACATTAAGCTGGCTTTTCTATTTTCTGATTGGTTACTGTAATTACAACCGAGCTTTTACTTGACGGACAAGTTGAACATTTTAGACCGAATCTTGAGCCATAATGCCAAAAAAAGGCAGAAAAAGATAAGAAATCTGTGATCTCAGAAGTATTCATAGAGAGATTAAATACCACGTTTTACAGGAAACGAGAAACGTCAGATTTTGTTTGAGTTTTAAATAAATCTATAAGAGAAATGGAAAAGAATTACCACATTCACAACGACTCACCTTCACGCAGAAACGGCATGCGGCAAACCGCGAGAAAATCGTGATCAAGTGGTCATTCCTACCGTTCGTGGGAAGAAAATAACGCGATGCCTGATCTCTGAGGACTGAAGCAGAAAGGGAAGGGAAGGGAGGACGTCTACAGTATTTATTTTTAAGACGACACATTTTAGGGCTCATTTGTGCTGTCGATTGTTCTGCCACAGGTTGATAAACGCATCCTGTGTATCACGTTGTTGCTTGGTCTGTCAAACGACGAGGATAAAAACATCAAGGTCAGATATGTTAGGTATTCTTAATGTTTTACGTTAGTAATACTCCGGCTCAGAACAGGAGCACTGAACGGCAAGGAAAGTAAAAATATGTTAATTTTGTGTTATTCTTTCTCGTAATTTCATTGGTTGATACTCGTACATTCAATAGAAACCCATTGAAATAATACATTATCGTTGGAAATTTTTGATGTTTCAATTTAGTTTTGATCAAACTACTTGTGGTCTGATTTCAGAGTAAGTCGTTATTGGGGAAGTTCTCAAATTTGTGATTCAAATATATTTTGTCTTCCCCCTTTCTGACTGGCTGGATGGTGATTTCGTTCAGTTTTCCCAGCAAAAATGACCAACAGCGTACAGTTCCCTTTATCTTTAGTTTATAACTTTGACTGTGGACATCTCAGACAGCACTTAAGGCATATTCAAACACAATCAATATTGGGAATTGCTCATTGCCGCACCCTATTGTCTTTTGCTCCTGTTCTTAGGCGAACCATTTAACAATTAGACCCGATGCCCGAATGGGCTACGAGTCAATAGCCCATGAGGCGCAGCCGAATGGGCTATTTAACTCGTAGCCCATGAGGGCGAGAGGTCTAATTGTTTTAGTATAAACTAACTAGTCGGACAGTAGAAACTAATAGAAAGAAACAAATTGAAGTTGAAAAATGTTATTATTTCGTGAAAATACTTGTGGTTTTTCTCAACCATGGGCTATCACAAATAGACCTATAGTAGGGTAGCCAATCAGAATGCAGGATTTGTAATAGTCCACTAGTTGGTTTATACTAATACTTAATAGATACTTAGGCCTCGGTCAAACCAAAAGACCGATTTATCTTGTACATTTGTTGTCCCAATTCAGATCATGTGACAGCTTTCCAGAGGATTCAGTGCTTTGTTTTCCAATTAGAGAAATTGATAAATTTCCACTTGGGATACAGATAAACAAGAAAACATTACTCAAGAGAAAAGTCAGGTGACCTGAAATGGCCACTTTAGAAACGAAAAAAAGGACTGGGTCGAGTTTGTAATGTCAATTTCATTATAATTTAATCAAAAAATGACCTCCATCACAAGAAAGAGAACACCGACATTAGTAAGTTCGATGAGTTTGGTGACGTTTCGTTCGATATTTACCCTGTGGTGAGCTTTCAAACATCGCAAAAATAAGAGACGTTTGTATGGATTGGAGGGACGCTTGTCACCTGACTTTTCCCTGGAGTAATGTTTTCTTGTTTATCTGTATCCCAAGAGGAACTTTATCAATTTCTCTAATTGGAAAACAAAGCACCGAATCTTCTGGAAAGCTGTCACATGATCTGAATTGGGACAACAAATGTACAAGCTATATCGGTCTATTGAACACTTGATTGAACACTTGATTGAACACTTGATTGAACACTTGATTGAACACTTGATTGAACAGCTGCCAACATTGTATTCAGTGATATTTAGCCAAACCAAGACAACATCCAGCAACACCTAGATCAATAGATATGCTCAGTGCACGTTAGATTAGTACAATTTGCCGCTGATTACAATGAAAACATATTCATCTGCACATTGTTAGTCTCATTGTGAAGTTAAATATTCAAATATACCAGCAAGTAGGCATAGAAGTCTCACCAAGACACCAAGGCAATCGGTTTCAACGTATGTTCAATATCGGTATAACATTTGTTGAAACCTTTTGACAAGGCCTGATAACATTTCCGAGAACAATAGAAGTTAATCAGAATGTTGAATTTGAACCTTTTGTTCTTGGAATGTTGAATCGATGTTGAAAACTTTTGACTAGGTCTGATAACATTTCCGTGAACAATAGAAGTTAATTAGAATGTTGAATAGGAGCCTTTTTGTTCTTGGAACGTTGAGTCGATGTTGAAACCGTTTGACATGCATGCTTTCAACATCTTTCGACACGTTGAACTGAAGGACTTTGTGCAACAAGGGCGTAAGTGACTCCTGATCACGTTCTAAATTCTCCCTTAGAAAACAAAGAATTTGAAGGAGAATTTAGAATGTGATCAGGAGTCACTTACACCCTTGTTGCACACAGCCCTTCAACTGATGTTGAAGAGATGTTGCAAAAGTTTGACACCATAACACTGGCATAACACTGCATAGATGAGTCTGCAGTCATTGCAATCAGCGGACAAATTGTGAATACGAAACTGGCCTATTCAAAGTTACCGTGCATTCGCTCTTATCACGTGGCGGCCGTGTTGAGTCCATTGTTTTCCCCTGTCTAACCTCGTTCTGAAACTGCTCAGTGTGAGGCTGGCATGGAAAATCTATTGTTTCTAGACTTCTAGACAACACTGCCGCCGCATCATATTATGTAAGAGCGAATTAAACATTGTCAGACACCTTCGAACATCAACAGGATGAGCAGACCATGAATCCAACCCTTACAAGGTGGTCAAACCATGAATATAAACCTTACAGGGTGGTTAAACCATGAATCCAACCCTTACAGGGTGGGCAGACCATGATTTTTACAGTTTTACCGACCGGGTTATTTTTAGAATGTTTCCCTCTAGTTCGGTTTTTGCTAGCCAATCACAACTCTGCGTAATTTCTATTCAATTGATTAATGATGTTGCAATTGTGCTGGTTGACGTAACAAGAGAAGCTAACGAGGCATCTTGTGTTGACGACACGCTGCGATGAAAGCGAACAGTAAAATATGAAATCTAAAAATACTCCGGTTTGGGAAAACGCTGCATCACGAATATATGACAGATGGAGGCTCTGTACCATGATAATGTTTTCACTCCAGGCATCTGCTGTGCGTGCAGTGGGTGTTCTCGTGCTCTATCCGTGCCTGCGAGAAGACGTGCTGTTTGTAGCAGATACCTCCAATGCCATTCTCACGTGCATGGAGGATGGTTCACTTGCTGTTAAGATGAGGGCAGCCTGGTCCTTGGGGAATCTCAGCGATACACTGGTTGCTAACAAGTATGTTGGTGTCGATACCTCATGGTACCTTTAGTACTAGTAAGCCTTAGCCTGGGTGTTCGAGGAGAGAGGGGAAGTCCCCCCCCCCCCCCCCAAAAATCCCACTGAACACTTAAACCCCACCCCACCAAACACTCAAGCTTCCCCCCAAGAAACACTCAAGCATCCCGCCCCCACAAAGCGACTTATGTCAAAAGCTCCGATATTTTAAATTTTGGTGAAGTTTAAAACAGCCAGACCTCTCTTTCATGATTTGACCCCAGGACCCTGCAATGGGATTTACTTGTGGTCTATTGCAGTCGAATAATATTTGCCTCTCCATATACACTGGAGTGTTAGACAATTTGTTTTACTTTTCTTGCTTGCCTCCACAAGATCTCCTGGCTTGCCAAAACAGTCAGTGCCATTACAGTCATGAAGTATTACATGTTATTTACCGGCCTTGGTCGGTCTGTATGGAGAAAAACTTTGACAGAGGTCTTGACGTTTTCAAGACCTGGCAAAGTTTTTCTCCATACAGACCGTCCAAGGCTGGCAAATTAAGTATTTTATTTGTTTCCTTATCAATTCAAATTACTGTACTTGATTTCTTTAATTCAGTCGCACGCTTGCACAAGAAGCAATACATTTGTCAGTCTTGAGCGTGCGGTCTCTGCAGTTATCACGCTATTTCTTTTTCAGGCAGTCAGAATCTAGAAATGTGAATACATAATTAGTCTCAAAGCGCGACTACCCACTCACGACTGTCGCGTTGGCTTCAAAGAAAAATTCAAAGAAATATATTTTGTAATTGCTTCATATCTTTCCTCTCTTTCTAAAGACAAAATAGTTTTACCAATTATTTCATGGTTTCCTTTACTCGAAATTCATATTATTTTGGTATACAACTCGTAGATTACTCGTGAAATATTCGCCTGTATTCCATAGTAAACCATGAAATAACCAGTATGATTTTTTCTGATCCGGAATCCACTGAAATCGCGCGCTCCCATTCTCTGGTTACTGCTTATTTCGCGCAGCAAACGGATCATCGCCGCCATATTGGCCGAGCGTGATTGAGAGCTGGGATCGAATGACAAATGGAGGGGGTAGGGGGTTGGGGGAGAAGAAGCAGATCTGAAAGACCGCCTGCACGAAAGCCCCTGGTTTCTGAGTATCCGCCCACCACGCACATGATTTCCGTTAACTTGTAACTCATTCTTAATTGACCAATAGGAGTCGACGTGTGACAGCCTGCCAATTTTGATTTGGTTTGATTGAAATGCGTGCAATATTCAAAACAAACTTCGCTCGCTGTCAAATGCAATGCAAAATGTTGGTAAAATTGGTTCTCAGATACGGAAATTTCAATAAAACTAGCTATTTTTGTTCAAAGTTCTCCATGGAAAGGACTGCGACAGTACCACTTTAGATATATATGTAGACAGTTCGGTTTTAGCTTGTTGCGTTCGCCCCATCAGTCTCAAAGAGTTTCATGTTGCAAATCCTCCGAAATACATACGTTTAATACAAGCTGCTTCAAAAAGCCGTCCAGCACCGCAGTCTGGCGAACCAGAAGACACTCTCAGAAGAGGTGCCATACAAGCGGCTGCTTCCTTTCTTAAAAGAATTAAGCTCGCATAAAGATAAATACAGGATCGAAAAAATCTCTAAACTTCAAAGAAAACTCCGATGCAAACAAAGTTTTGTCTGGAACTCGATATTGAAGAACTCGTGGTAAATGTTGTGATCGTCTTTCTCTGACAACTCGAAGTCCATCTTAGTGAATGTTTGCCGAAAGAAATGGATGACCGTTGCATAAATGTATTGAGGCGGATTTCTGATTATTTCCTAGTTCAACGGCCGTGAAGTCAATAGCCGGATTGCATCTCTGCAATTTGGTCGACAACAATAGTTTTCAGTGGCGAATTAAGTCACGGTTCGTTAATTGTCGAGTTCTCTTTACCGTAAATATCATACTCTTTCCAAAGCCTGTCGAAAGCACAGCCAGAACGGCAAGTTTAAAGTACAGGTCACAATTCACAGCGGGTCAGGTTGTTAAATTCTAAGACAAAATAAAGGCTCTGTATAGCTTCCTCCTGCTCTGTTTTCAAAGTACCTTTACCCAGCCGCGGAGAAAGAAGCGAGCAGCTGTGTTCTCTCTAGAAAACCTCTGGAACTAGGGTTAAGGCGAAGGAGATAACTTTGAAAACGGAGCAGGAGGAAGCTATATACAGAGCCTGATATTTACGGTTTACGAACTTGCGAAAAGAGAACTCGACAACAAACCTCTCGCAGTTCGCCGATCGCCGCCTTCGCGGCTCTTTCTCCGTGGCTGTTCTCTCTAGAAAACCTCTGCAACCAGGGTACTTAACCTTAGTCTTCAAAAAAGACAAAGCCTTTTGTATTACTCGCCATATTTTATCAACTGCAAGCTCAGTACACAACACTTATTCTAGTTACGCCGCTTCGCAAGGCTACTCAGTTCTTGCTTTCAACTAGGGTCGAGCGGATTGTGCTCCTAAAAGTGGCATATTATGCCGCTAGCACTGCTCCAAATTTTGTCGAATTATGCCCAAATTATGCCAAAGTTCAACAATTATGCTCGAAGATTACACAATTATGCTCACAAAAAACGTTTTTCGAAGACGGCCGGCATTGTTGACGCCCCAGACATGTCCTAGACTTTTTAGTAGCAACGGACACAGAAACCAATCAGGCGTGACTGTTCCCACGTTCTGAACAAAAGACGGCTTTTTGGCTTTTTTCACGTTTAACGCACACTCGTTAAGTGAAATTCAGGTATTTGCTTTGGAAACATTTAGATTCTAAGCAAAATATACCAGCTAATAATTAGGAAAGGCACTATAAAAGCAGTAATAGCATTGCTTTTGGCTTTTAATGCTTCAAATTATGCTACAATCTGGTAATTATGCTCGAGCAGTGCTTCTTTGAAAAATTATGCTCGTTTGCTCCAATTATGCCAAAAATTATGCTAGCACAATCCGCTCAGGCCTACTTTCAACACTTGCCGCGATAAGCTTGATTGACACCGTTTCAGCCAATCATATACCCCGTCCGCTGGTGGACGGGATCTAACTTTTGTACTCAGAAATCAGGGGCTTTCGTGCAGGCGGTCTTTCAGATCTGCTTCTCCCCCACCCCCCTCCCCCCTCCATTTGTCATTCGATCTCAGGTCTCAATCACGCTCGGCCAATATGGCGGCGATGATCCGTTTGCTGCGCGAAAAAACACCCTCCACCGCCTGCAAGCAGGCTATTAAAGATCTACACTGGCTGCCAGTAGAGAAACGAATAATTTTTAAACTTCTTCTCATAACCTATAAGGCTCTCAATGGCTTAGCGCCATCATATATTAATGATATGCTTCATACTTATGTGCCTAATCGCAACTTAAGGTCTGCTAGAAAGTACCTTTTAATTGTACCACCCTCAAACAGGAGGACATATGGAGACATATCTTTTTCCGTTGCTGTCCCAAAACTCTGGAATGAACTTCCACTAGACCTTAGATGTAGTTCTACTGTAAATATTTTTAAATCTCGTCTATAGACTCATATTTTTAGGGAAACGTTTTGTAAATATTTTTTCTTTCGTTTTTAATGTATTTTAACGATCTTTGTATTTAGTTTTTAATTTTTCAACATTGTAAAGCGCCATAGAGCATTTAATGGATATGGCGCTATATAAGTACACTATTATTATTATTATATTTGTGATAGCCCATGGTAGAGAAAAACCGCACGCATTTTCACGAAATAATAATAAAAAATCACTTCAATTCGTTTCTTTCTATTATTTTCTACTGTCCGACTAGTTAGTGTATACTAAAACAATTAGACCTCTCGCCTTCATGGGCTACGAGTTAAATTGCTATTAACTCGTAGCGATTATAATAATTATTATTGTTGTTATAGGTTTTCCGACGATCCCACCTTTGTAGAGGATTTCTCTGACATGCTGTTGTTAAAACTGTTGGATTTAGCGATCACAGCGAGTGATGACCATGAGAAGGTAATGGTAATATTGTTAATATTGAATTTGGTATCACAATTAAGCTAGAAGACATTTAGATTTTGAAAAAAAGATTTTGAGTTGCGCTCGTTGAGTTCGCTGCGCTCGTTGTTCCACTTGAGTTTTGAAAATTTTATGTCGTCATTTCTATGATCAATACGAGTACGGGCAATGGCAAAATGTATGCGATTTGTTTTTTTACAACGACGAAGCACTTAGCTTCAAATGAGTGAGTAATAAACGGCTTTCAAATCGAAAAAAGGCCATTGAAAGTCAAAACATAAACACTTCTAATTACCAGCGCCGAGAGAAAGCTTTATTTGACAAATGGCAGCATACAAGGAAATTTGGTTCACCGATTAACTTCTGTCATTGATGGAATGCTTGTGAAATCCTTACTTGTTTATTTTCTGGATCAGAAAAGTTCTTGTTATAATTAGTCACAAAGCCTGAACCACAAATTCGCCGAAACTTTCTCCACTCAAGAGAAAACTCAAATTTTGCCAAATGGCACACTACAAAGAAGTTTGACTCACCGATTAACTTCTCCTAGTGATGAAATCCTTGTGAAATCCTCATTTTCTCCACTCAAGAGAAAACTCAAATTTTGCCAAATGGCACACTACAAAGAAGTTTGACTCACCGATTAACTTCTCCTAGTGATGAAATCCTTGTGAAATCCTCATTTTCTTGTTTTTGTAAGAGAAGTTAACAGCCATTTGAATGACCAAACCTCGTCGTGATTTACGTGAAAGCACTTTGCAAAGGTACCACGGCTTGCGAGTGACGTCATTTTTATTGTCCGTACTTAAATTGCATATAGCGGAGAGCAAATCAGAAAGCGAGAAAATTAGATGTTGTTGTAAAATTGAATTTTGCGGTCGTCGCCATTTAAAAAAGTGTTGACGTTTCAACCCAACCTCGTTCCCAGGGTCTTCTCGGTCAGATCCAAGATGGCGGCTACTCCGAGAGAAGACCCTGGTAAAGGCTGGATCACGTGATCAAATACTCCCAGATTTTGGCGATCTAAGATGGCGGCGAAGCTAAATATGGGAATAGTTCATGACGTGTACAAACCATAGGTATCCCAATCCGGAGTAAGCGAGAAGCTATTAACGGTATTTCCACGCGGCGAACGATGCAGTGAAAACAGGTCTACTAAATGGCTCGAAATGGAGTTTACTTCGATAAAGAAACAGTGGAAAGGTATCACAAAGCTACCAGCATGTATCTAAGCTAGAAGAGAATCCTAAAAAGCCGTTAATTTTCCGTTAGCGTTGAAGCGATCGATAGCACATGTTCAAGTTTAACGGCTTCTCTTGGCTTTCCCACTGATGAAACTTACCAGAAAACTCCCCAGTAATGCACTTCATCTATTGCTCTACCTACACAACGGGTTTTAAGGTTATTTAAAATCATTTTATTGATAAGATTTGAGCAATCGAATCTATATACAAGGTCATCTCTCTGGACTCAGTCCGTTTGGCCAATAGAAAGCATTGTTAGGACAACCCTTGCGTCATAATCGAAGAGCCAATCAGAATACGTGACTGTTCAGCGTTTACCAGGGTCTTCTCTCGGAGTAGCCGCCATCTTTGATCTGACCGAGAAGACCCTGGGGACGAGGTTGGTTTCAACCTCGTTCCCAGTCGTCATCTTGGATTAGGCGTGCTAAGACCCCTGGGAACGAGGTTGGACGTTTCACAGCTGCTCTGGTGCAAGGCCTGGTTGTTTGACTGTACATTTTAAACTGAAGATCGTATTGTATACACTTTTAAAAAGTAAGAAGATATGATATCATGGTGATTACAGGGCTGGAAATTAACAATCACAAAATGCTAACAGATTCTAGAATACGAGTATGTAGCATTTCATCAAACTCGTACCCAGGGTCTTCTCGGTCAGATCCAAGTAGCCGGCGCCATCTTGGATCTGACGGAGACGACACGGGACGAAGTTGGCATTTCATTTCCTTGCCAGTACCCTCTATTTTTTTGCTATTGGAAAATATCCTACTAGTAGATTGTCGATTGAGAACTTAGTTTATTATAATGTTTAGTTCGAGCCCTGGATTAATGCCCAATGATTGCATAGAGCAGTCGTGAAACAAAATCAGTTTTCAAGATGGCGGCACCCCTGAAATCCAAACGTCAAGATGGCCCCTACTATAGCAGAATTAAAAAAAACACATTCGTTTGTCTTAATTTTGATAACAAATTGAATATTCACTACATTTCCAACATTTCCATACTTTTACGGTGAAATCAGACATTCTAGAGTCAGTTCCAAATGTCCCTACTTATGCGAAGACCACGTCTTACAGCAAACGAATGCAGGAATATAGGGAACTAGTATAACCACAACTACTGTTGTGTACGCATTCATTACTCATTCATCCTGTGGTCAGCGGTAAGCAAGGAAGATGGCGGGAGTTCGTAAGCGTTTCTAATCTGCTATATTGTATATAGTATTTGTAAGTTATTTATGTATTCTGGAATGCCTGTGTCCTACTACCACAGCCTTCCCAGTACTCTTAACTAAAAAAACATACTAACTGTGGTTCTAATTATTCTCAGGTGAAATCTAATGCGGTTCGAGCCCTCGGCAATATCTTACGTTACGTCACGCCTTCAACGTTAGGTGAGAACAATATGAATGAGTATAGTTCACCATTTGGTGAAAACAATATCAGTTATTATAGTTCGCCACTAAATAGGTCTTGTGCTGGAAACAGTCACGTGCTGATATATCGCTTCAATAACGAATAAATTGAACTCGTGAACCCATGGGAAAGGCTTTACTGGGTGGCAAACCTGAATCTTCAAAAACGTACTTTTAGAAAAATCGACAATCGATTGGAGGTAAAAAATAGCATTTAGAAACAGGTTTTGCTAATAATAATTCCGATCTCGTGCAAGTGGCTTTAAGTAAATGAGGTCAGATTTTTTTCCCACCCAGTACAACTTCAGTAGTATCTGAACTGTTGAAGAATTTTCGTAGTCATTGCATGTATGTTACCATGAATTTAGATTGCAACCTATTATACAAATAGTGTGTGTCCGTCGAGGAACTATAAACACAATAACTTATTTCTGGCATCAAAATATAAATGCAATAACCTATTTGTGGCATCGAAATATGCCCTGATATTTTATCCGCGTTCGTAAACAAATATTTCCCACCTTTAGCGAGCCAGTTATCACGGTGTGATTTGTTACTTGTCAGGTGACCGTAAATCAACCAATGAGGGCGCACGTTATATCTGGAAAACTTATGGCTATATAACAGTATTTAGTATATACCACACCAGTGAATATTGCTTTTCACGCGCTCTGATTGGCTAATCAAACAGTAAATATGATTTCATATTCACCTCCGAGCGAAGCACTGATCACCTCGTGCGAGTTTTTGTCCATTTGACAGAAAATAAGTATTTGGTGCTGGCTATTCATTAATGTGTGGTATATACTAAAACAATTATTCACCTCAGTGTTGGTGAATAGTGTTGGATATTTACCTCGCCGAAGCGGTTCGGTAAATATCCATCACTATTCACCTCCACTTTGGTAAATAATTGTTAAATATTGTGCATTGTTTTATCTGTCATTAGAAAAGCGGGGGTTCTTGCATGGTGTGGAGAGGGCTGTTCAAGCACTGACCAGGAATGTTGGAGCAGGAGTCATGAAAGTAAGATACCCTTCAGGGCCGGGTTGTTCGAAGCAAGGTTAACTTTAACCCTAGGTTAGCGCTAAATCTGTAATTGCAATCTGTACAGTTTAACCCAGGGTTAGCGATTTAACCTTGTGTTAGCGCTTAACCTTGCTTCAAACAACCGGGCCCAGGGCCGTAACTAGAGCTCCATGATAGACCGAGGCAACGCCTATAAAGGCAGGAGTGTGGGTGGCGCCAAAGTCCCCGGCGGGTCCCAGGGAGCATATCTCCCAGAAACTAATCTACAGAGTAATTTAGAGTAACTGAAGCGCACAAACCTAATGCTTTATTACTTTCTGCTTATTTCGGACCACTTATAGCAGAATCTATTAAAGGCTATTCAAAAGACAAAACTTTCTTTTCGTGAACATCTGAGCTTAGTTGTTTGAAGCAAGGGTAAGTGCTACCCCAGGGTTAAATCGTTAACCCAAGGATAAAAACTGTACAGATTACAATTACAGATTTAGCGCCATCCAAGGGATAAAGTTACCCGTGCTTCGATTGCCAAAATATTTTTTGGTGGGCTGTCTGGTGGATCTTACATTAAACTCCTGCCAAGCTATCGCACAATGTTAGATTGCACGATACAACTTTGCTCTTTCCAACATTGTTTGATAGTTTGTCATCCCATGTTGGACCAACATTGTTCAATAGCTCGTCATCCCATGTTGGACCAACATTGTTCGATAGTTTGTCATCCCATGTTGGACCAACATTGTTCTATAGTTTGTCATCCCCTGTTGGACCAACATTGTTCAATAGCTCGTCATCCCATGTTGGACCAACATTGTTCGATAGTTTGTCATCCCATGTTGAACCGACATTTACTTAATCAATCGTTGGATGAAGTTTGCTATTATTCGATCAAATATATGACAGCGGCGGTTGCTATTATTCGATCAAATGTATGACAGCGGCGGTTTATCCGTCACCCAAACGTTTTTGTCCAAAACATTGGATAATACAATCCAGTAGTGTTCGATAGTTTGAGCTTGACTTTAGTCTTGTAAAAGCTCCTGTTCAGATATTTGTCATAAGGTAAGCGTATTGCTAAATGCGTCTGCATGCTTGTTTTTGATCAGGTTCGTTGGAATGCATGTTACGCCATTGGAAATGTGTTTCGTAACACCTCCCTCCCGATGGGGACGGCAGCATGGACTGTAAGTAAGGGGGGAGGGAATTTGAAATAAGACAGTGATTCTAACTAACACTGACCATACGTTTTGCCTAACTTTGAACAATTACATATATAATTGTTCACCGACTTTTCGGTATCAATAACTATAACATGTTCTTTAACTTTACGTTCGGCGAGTCAGGATGGCGCAGTGGTAAAGAACCAGCCTCCCATGCACCTCTGCGGCCCGGGTTACGTCATTGCTAAGGTCGCATGTGGGCTGAGTGGTTTGGCTCTCTTTCTGACTCCAAGGGTTTTTCATCGGCTCACCGTTTTTTTCTTCCTTCTTTTCAACAAGGCTTAGCTCAGTCATGCAAACTGCCGGAAAACAATGGCCATACTTGTAAAAATACACGTGTGAAAGTGTTATTGTGTTGGACCCTAGGTAGAGCTGTACTCCTTGGCCACATATCAACTGCATAGCGGCTGTCTGAGGCGCCTTCACATGCTATCAGTTCGACCTCGTGATCTGTACTGTTTCTGTACTTGAAGTGGCGATAAGTGAAGACTCGTTTTCTTCGTCCATATACATTTAAAATCGATCACCACTCTTGCTGGAACTAATTTATATTGCCCCATGGTACATGTTTCTGTAAAATCTGGTTCGTTTAATGCGAAATACATGTAGGTCTGATGTAAATGTATGGTGCCCTAGTTTTACTAACGCCAGGACCGTTTCTGTCGAGCGGGAGGTCGCAAGTTCAAACCCCGGCCGGACCAACACTCAGGGTCTTAAAATAACTGAGTAGAAGGTGCTGCCTTTACATAATATAGTAAACGGTTAGACCTTCACGCCTTCTGGGATAAGGACGTAAAATCGTGGGACGAGTGTCCCCAATTAGCTGCAAAGCTAAATACATTGACACTTAAATAAAGTCACTTACTTACTTTACTAAAGGTCCATAAACTATTAAAACTGCCAATTCATCAACAGGGGACCATCTATACGGCACTGGAGAATGTCATACGAGACTGCAAGAACTTTAAGGTACCAAGCAGATGGCAGTAAAAAGAACAGTGTCTGCTTCAGCCGATTGTTATGTGTCAAAGGGAACCTCCATTGAAAAACAGTGCTTCTTCTCGATTGCTTCTTATGGATGCCTAAATCTATTGCTTTGTTTATCTCCTGTAAATTGTACACAGTATGTCAGTTATGGACCGATTCCCCTGGGGGGGGGGGGGGGGGTTCTTCCTGTATTCGGCTGGTAGAGTTGATCGTGAAAGGCACTTTCTTGTTAAATGCCCTTTATATAATAACTTGAGGAACGCATTATTAGCTCAATTTAGCTCCCTTAATATCAATCAAAAAAGAATATCAGACGATCAGTTGTTCCTCTTAATGATAGATCATCCACCTAAACTCCAAAACATAGTAGCGAAATACATATTTAACTGTTTTTCTCTAAGAGATAAGGAAAACAATCTTAGTTATACTGTATAAAATATTTCGATTCAAGGTGATGTACGAACTTGGAACAAAAAAAGCTACAGATCTTTTGATTACGCTTCTTTATTAATAACTGGATAAACACAAAATGGTAGGTACTTAACATACGCGATTATTATTTGGTATTTTTTAGGGTGATTATTAGACCAGGAGGTATTTTTTAGGATGGGAAATTTTTCACGGTTTGGTATTTTTTAGGGTATTTTTCGAGGTTTTCCGACGGTCACCCTACCCTTTTTACCTTGAAATCCCCCCCCCCCCCCCCCCCCCGGGATTTTCCTGTCCATAAAACTCATTTGAGTTTCCCTCGCACTGCAGCAGTACTGTGACATCGTAAAATCCAAGATGGCGGGAAATACAAATGAGTTTCATGGACAGGCACATCGGTTCATAATTGACAGCTAGTGTATCAATAGATTTAGACATCCATAAGGAACATTTAAGAGCAACAATTATTTTTCAGTTGAGGTTCCCTGTAATATTGACAAAAGTAAATACTATATATGTCATTCCTTATTCCTTTTTCACAGGTTCGAATCAATGCCGTTCTATCACTGTCAATGCCACAAGAGAGGCGTTGCTATGGTGATGTTCATCAATTTGTTGGTGTCATGGAAACGATCATTAAAGCGCTAGAGGCTACTAATACCCTTACGGAGTTCACAGAGTTTAAGTACAGAGACACGCTACGAGAACAGGTGAACTGGCATCTATATTTCTTTATGTGAAACCTCTTCGAAGGCCTTTGTAGTCTTCAATTTGTTTACGTTTTAGATCATTTTGTTAATGCCGGACAACCTCGGCCTCAAGAGAACCTCGACTGAACAACAATGTTTGTTATGGATACCTAAATCTAATGTTGTGTTTGTTATGGATGTCTAAATCTAATGCTGTGTTTGTTATGGATATCTAAATCTATTGCTGTTTGTTATGGATATCTAAATCTAATGCTGTGTTTGTTATGGATATCTAAATCTATTGCTGTGTTTGTTATGGATATCTAAATCTAATGCTGTGTTTGTTATGGATATCTAAATCTATTGCTGTGTTTGTTATGGATATCTAAATCTAATGCTGTGTTTGTTATGGATATCTAAATCTATTGCTATGTTATGGATATCTAAATCTAATGTTGTGTTTGTTATGGATATCCAAATCTATTGCTGTGTTTGTTATGGATGTCTAAATCTAATGTTGTGTTTGTTATGGATATCTAAATCTATTGATGTGTTAGTTATGGATATCTAAATCTATTCCTGTGTTTGTTATGGATATCTAAATCTAATGCTGTGTTTGTTATGGATATCTAAATCTAATGCTGTGTTTGTTATGGATATCTAAATCTAATGCTGTTTGTTATGGATATCTAAATCTATTGCTGTGTTTGTTATGGATATCTAAATTTATTGCTGTGTTTGTTATGGATGTCTAAATCTATTGCTGTGTTTGTTATGGATGTCTAAATCTAATGCTGTGTTTGTTATGGATGTCTAAATCTAATGCTGTGTTTGTTATGGATATCTAAATCTAATGCTGTGTTTGTTATGGATATCTAAATCTAATGCTGTTTGATATGGATATCTAAATCTAATGCTGTGTTTGTTATGGATATCTAACTCTATTGCTGTGTTTGTTATGGATATCTAAATCTAATGCTGTTTGATATGGATATCTAAATCTAATGCTGTGTTTGTTATGGATATCTAAATCTATTGCTGTGTTTGTTATGGATATCTAAAACTAATGCTGTGTTTGTTATGGATATCTAAATCTAATGCTGTGTTTGTTATGGATATCTAAATCTCTTGCTGTGTTTGTTATGGATACCTGAATCTAATGTTGTGTTTGTTTCGTGTAAATTGTACACCAGATGTCAGTTATGGACTGATCAGTTTTCTTGTCTATAATACTCATATAAATTCCGGGAGCTCCGCCATCTTGGATCTTATGACGTCACTTGGGTGCTTCTGTTGTCAGAAAACAATAGCTTTTTTGTTGTGTAACAATACGGGCAACCGTGTGACGTCATTAGATCCAAGATGGCGACGCCCGGGAAATTCAACTGAGTTTTATGAACAGGAAAATCGGTCCATACCTGGCATCTAGTGTACAATTTACAGGAGACAAATACAGCATTAGAATTAGGTATCTATAACAAACATTTGGAAACAAAGTAACATCGTTTTTCAGTCTAGGTCCCCTTCAAAGGGGAACCCCTAAATGATAAACTTTCTCATGACAAAAGTCAAAATTAACTACTCAGATTAGCAGAGTATGCTTTCCAGATATACTGGAGAAAATGTGAGACAATTTTGATGAAGGATGGCAAACATTCGAGAGAAATTAAGAGCAACTTGAAATCGGTTCACTGTAACCGAAATCAAGTTTATAGAATAGTCTTTTGTAATTCACTTTAGAATCGCATAGCCAAAGCTGAATCGCACGGTGCATTTGCGAAATCAGACTATGATTGGCTGAGATGGAGTAGTGATTCAGAATGGAATCACCACTGTAGACTACGCACGCTATTTATAACTTAGCAAAATATCAACAAAGTACTAAATCTTCAAGTAATCCATCTGACTATGCGATTCAAGGAAAATGCCTGACTCGGTAATTCCACGTTAAATTGCACTCGAAAAACCGATATCTTTGCCATCCTATATCAAGAGTTTGAAAAGCATATCAGGACATTCACATGGTATTTCTCTTCAATCTCAGGGTGTTATTTTTGTAGTTTTGTTTTCACGATCAGTTTAACGTTCTTATCCGAGAAGGTCTAAGCATCTTTAGTTCGAGATCACAATTGTTTCAATACTAATAATATACATGAAAAAAAATCAATTCTGATTGGTTGAGGGCAATGCAATTTCAAGGAAACACAGTGCAGAAAAAAGGAAACATAGTGCCGAAAAAAGGAAATACGATGCAAATTTCTTTGGAAAGCAATGAAGCATTTCCTTTCGACTTCTGAGAACACTCGAACAATTTGAATGAATTTCAAAGTGTCAACTATTATGGTTTGTTGACTGAATAAATTACTTTATCACATGACTCGCCAACGTCACTTCCTGACAATTTTTTTCATGTATATTAATAAGTAATCATACGGTTTTCTCGTGCAATTTGGGATAATTTTAACTCGTGTTTTTTTCAAAGAGCTCAAATTGCACTCGCCCTGCGGGCTCGTACAATTTTGATAGTCTTTGAAAAACCCACTCGTGCAAATTAATCCCAAATTGCACTCGAAACCGTATATATAACTATACAAATGTGACACCTTCTACTCAGTTTTTAAATAACCTGAGTCCAGCCAGGATTTGAACCCACGACCCTTCCGCACTCAATGAGCTATAAACCAATTGGCGATGGATGTCCTCAGGTTCGTTAGGGACCTCGCCCAACCAGGACGACGGGAGGTGAAAAAGTGTTTTCTCGAGAAATGTGTTTGTCTTTTTCAGCTTTTCACATCTAGAGTTGGAATGATAGAAGATTGCACGGAGCTTACTTACGGCCTACCGAAAGCCTAAGTGATTTTTTTTCATTCGCTCGCGCCCTCTACTAAACGTGCTACTTGGGGTCTTCACGTTGTGTTTTTTGGAGACAACATATTTCACGTGCAGTTATTGTGTTTTGTAATTAACACTATTGTTTTTCGCCGTCGTCCTTGACGTTGTGGCCGCGAAGGTTCCTATTAGAGACCTTACGAAACCAGGACGTCTATGGGAACGGCGTACAACAATAGCCTTAATTATAAATTACAATAACTGCTCGTAAGAATGCACGCCGTTCTCTGCAAAAATACAACGTAAAAACCCCAAATTTCACGTTAAGAAAGAACGCGAAGGTAAGAAAGTAAAACACTCCGTTTTTTGTTGGGTATAAACGGAACTCTGTGTATCATATGTTTCGAAAATGTGGAAGTGAGAAGCGATAACAGGCGAATAAAGGAAACGATAAACACTAATGTCGCGAGAAAAACCTTTTTACGTCCCGTCGTCACAGCTGTTGCCGTCATTGGTGCGTAAGGTGCCTAATAACCGGCCATGCAAACCTTTGCCCTCGCTTATAAAATGTGCTTTGTCTCCAGCTATGTAATACTCTATGCCACCTGGCGTCATTAGTAACCGTGGAGGACTTGGTACTAATGTCTCCTATGCTGGAAAGTAACAAGGCTGTTTTGGAGCAGTTCGTGGTAAATTATGCAACAGTAGTGCTGTCACAGGTATGAAGATCACGTATTCATTTTTCTAGTACTAGGGTACTGCTGAATCAACACGGTATCTCCCTTAGATTGACTAATATCATCAATTGTCAAAATCGTTAGAATTGATTATAATCCTCAATTTAACCTCGAGGTTAAAACCAGTCAAGTATAAAGATAAACAATTGTCAAATTCCGAACGGCGGTAGACGCGCTTAGTGTAGTGGTCATGGCGTCTGTACTACCAAGCACTGCACACAAACGGTTACGAGTTCGAGCGCTCAAAAACAATTGTTCTCTCGTTTACCTTCCTTTCTTGTTTACCTGTGAACCCTAGCTCTAGGTGAGTGAGAACCCGTCGTTTACCCGTGAACTCGTCCGATGGTTACGGTTCGGTTTGTAGTTCGGGTTAGGATTTGTCTTAGAATGATGATTATAATCAATTCTAGCGATTTTGACAATTGATGATATTAGTCAATTTAAGGGAGATGACGCCTTGGCTGAATAGTCCATTCCCTGCCTCTCTCTCTTGGCCGCACTGTTGACTGGAAGGGCGCGGGAAAGTGAGTCCAGTAGATTTTGTACGCATGCGCAACTGTCCAATCAGAAATCAATCAGAAACGTTGACTAATTTGAATAATTCGCAATAGACAAAAACAAAAGAAAAATGTGCCTGGTCGTGAAAGACAATGGCTTCATTAGGGAAACATTCATCTCTATTTCAATCAATACAGTAAAACCAAATAGAACACAAAGACTCTTGTGAGTTGCTTTGGTCTCGGCTTTCTCCTTTCTGACCGACAACGTTTATTGAAATAGGAAAATACAGCTAGTGGAGATTATACACCACTGTAAGCCAAACTTGTCGCGTTATTGCTGCTGATACGGTTGGGACAATACAGCGATAATGTCAAAAACACTCCATTCCTTTGCCGCCATAGTTCTTATGTAGCCAGGCAACCTCCACATTTTTACGGTCGTCGTGTGCTTACATTTCTGACATGCGCATAACCTCATCAGCACTGGAGAGAGCATATTAGGCAAAGTTTCGTGTTCATATTTTTGATGCCGACAAAAATACAAGCATGCAAAGTTTGAACATGTACAAATTAATGGAATATAAGGTGGTAATTCTATAATAACAGTTTATGAATATTACTTGTTAGAGTGGTTTTACTTAACTCGTGAAACGAAAATTAATAGCCAGTATATTTGAAGTAATCATACTTTCATTATAAACTCAACTTCACTTCCTCGAGGATGGTTCGTTTAAGAGCCGATAACCCCAATTTTTGTTTATTTCTTTTTATAATATAGAAACGATAGTACGCGCGCTCTGATTGGCTAAGAAGCCATGTTTTATCAGAGTATATAACATGGTTAGCCGTGTTATATAGTTTTCAACTGGCGGTTTCCTTTCATCGCGCGCGTAAATCTATATTATAAAACAGATAAAGAAGCCTTAAATCCATGTTTTATACTATCATAAAACACTCTGGTCATTTGAGAACACTCTAGAAATGTTGAAAGCACGCGCCTTCGGCTTGTGCTTTAACATTTCTCTCATGTTCTCAAATGCCCATCATGTTTTATGATAGTATAAAACATGGCTAAGGCTTCTTTATTTGTTAAATATAAATTTTCATAACATGTAGAGTAATTCTGCAAAAAAAGATTTTGCTTTTGCGTGAATCCTCGATCGTCTACAACCTGTTGAAGTTTAGTAAAAAAAAAGTTGAAAAGCGACCAGGCCTTTTCACGACCCAGCGACAGTACCCTAATTAGAAGCATTTGGCTCAGTACATCGTGATGCTTTTTGCCTGATCTTACGTCACTCGACCAAGAACCCAAACTGCGCGATCGTGAAACAAACTGCGCGATCGTGAAACAAAATGCGCGATCGTGAAACAAAATGCGCCATCGTGAAACAAAATGCGCGGAACTTTAATCACGATTTGAAAAGAAATTACACTAAATGGAGTTAGGGGTACTGTAACATAGGAAGCGAGTTCGGGATTTCAGAGGGACAATCAGTAAAACGTGCAAGACTTGGGAACGAGTGGGAGTAAAAATGACTCGTTTCTCGCGCATTTCTTACAGCGATTTATAGCTGAAGAAAAACAATGAGGAGAGATCGGTAGTTTACAAAGGTTAGTTTCTGAAGTTTTTTATCCCGACTTGTTCCCAGTCGCTCGCGTTTTACACATTATCCCGCAGAAGCTCCCAGCTCGTTTATTCTCTGCACGTTTAATATTCCACTTATTGTTGATATCCTCCTGTAATGTGTAGAGTTCTGAGGAAAATCCAGTTTACCAAGAAAAAGATGAAATTCATACCAAGGACTCTTACGACAAGTGTAAGTGAAAATCTGAAACAATTCATCTGTCTAGCACTAGATTATTTTGTGCTATTTTGTCTAAGGGCGTAATTTTTGGGGGACCTATTCCAGGTATTTCGAAATTAGAATACCTCGAAATCATGCAGATATTTACGGCAGCCCACAACTGTCACGACAAGAGCACGAAACTCTCCGAAAGGGCAAGAAGCTCACGGAAAGAGCTAGAAGTTAACGGCAAGGGCAAGAAGCCCACGGAAAGAGCTACAGCTTTGGACATGAATAGTTGGAACACGTCCCCCGCACCCCCTCATTTCAATGTTGGATAAACTTTCGTACTGGTTTGGTCACTTTTTTTTCCCAACATTGAATGGAGGGTGGAAGGGGGGAGAGAGGAACTTCAGGGTTGCGCGCTGCTTCTGGTCCATAACAATTGAAGGATTAGTGTTGCAAGAGTCATGTACAAAGGTGTCTGAGAATAGACATTCATTAACGTCACGCGACGTTTAATTAAACCAGTGAACTACTGTTCTGGGACTTTATAGGTTGTAGCCATTATATTCACGGGAAAAACTCATTAGAAAATAGTAAGGTTTCACAATCGACTAGAAATATTCATAAGATATTTTTTTTAGAGTAGAGCAAGTAAAATGTTGAATTAGATGCTTTAAACTACTGCTAATCCGGCAACCCAAACTAAATTCGATTGAGAGTCGCATCATGTCGTTTAACACAATTTAAAGTAGGAGATACATCATTTCTTGCCGGGTTTTTATTCATTTGTAATGTCTCTGTTTTTAGTAGTTTTTTAGTAGTACTAAAGTCAAAGATGATAACGGCTATTATAACAATTAATGGATATTAATCTAATCACAGGCGAGTCTTTGCAGATAAGACGCGCCGTGTACGAGTTTATGTTTTTATAAGCGAGTTTATTGTCAGTACTACCACCATTATAATTACTAAAATGTACTCCCATATGTCAATTAATATCAATGTAGTTATAAAAATGTATTTACAGTCCTTTTAAAAAACAAATCTAAATGAACGAATTTCAGATTATAATCAGCCATGTAAGTATTGGTGATCTACTTAGCCTAATTGTCCTGTTCGACATGAAAACGGGCAAAATTGCCGTTCGTTTTGTGTTTTTCTTTCATGGTTGTAACATTGGTGAACGAAGCTTCAAAAGGCATACATAATTAATGACCATTTTGTCCAATTAGATGAAGCAAATCACTCACGTTTATGCGCCTTTTATACCCGGTAAGACGAAAGAGTCTTTATACGACTTTTCACTGGATTGCTTTCGACACTCGATTGGAAACTCCTCTCTAATTCCACCAATTAAAGACAAGAAATACAAACTATTCCTTCCGTGAACCAAATCGGATTCATCTCAGTCCTTCTGATACCATCTCCATTAGTTTTGTAAAGTTTACACTGGTATGTTTATACCGGCACGTTAATTTCTTGATAAATTGGATAGTACCAAAACCTATTGACCAGGATTGTAGGTATCTCAGACTAAATTTGCCATAGTTAGTTATAACACTGACATACATCCCAGCCACTTTTTGGACAAATTTGATAGGAAATATAGGCTGTGCAAGTTCTAAATATAGGAAAATATAGGATTTTCCCCCAAAATATAGGCACTTTATAGGAGCTAAAATAGCTTTCAAACAATAAATAGTAAACAATAAACACACAATTTTTAAAACATGTGAACTTTTAATGTGTTTGATCAAACTTGTTTTTTTTTTTATAGAAAAAAAAATTGCTTTTGTTAATTCACAACAAAAATGCTAAAAAGTGCAAAATATAAATGTATCACTCAGCATACATCCTATTTATAGGAAATATAGGAGGATTTCTTGAAATATAGGCTCTTTATAGGATCCTATACAAATTATAGGATATATAGGAAATATAGGAGGTCTGGGATGCCTGCACTGAGTATATATATGGAAAGGATTGGTTGAGTAAGTCTTGCCTCGTGATAACTGGAGTGAAACAATTATTGAAAACTTCAGGAAGTTTACCAGAATTAAAGTCCTACAAAAGAGCCATGTGAAATGAGTCAATAAATTTAAAGTGCAAGTAAAGCCATAAAATAACATGAACTCTTTTTGCCCCAAATTCTATTTCTGATATACTTCAGTTGTCTAACTTAGTTTTCTTTGAGAGGCAGGAGCAGAAATTAAACTAGAATAAACGCTACCCGAATTGCGGGATTGATTCATCTTGTGATGTCACAAAGAAAACCTACGAGATTCTATTGTAGTAGTTGTCTCTAGGGAGGGAGTTGATTCATCTTATGACGTCACAAGATCCATGAAAACTAACCAAATGCCAGAAATGTGCAAGATTAATACGTTTTTGTGAGAAACAAACACAATAGTTTTGACATGATACTTGCACTTTAAGCTTTAAAGTATTAAACAATGGGATGGAATGTTCAGTAAATCCTGAAAATGTCAATTCTCACTGTACGTTTTTGTGGGGTAAACCAGATTGACTAGCCCAGACGTTGGGGCAGCGACTTAACTGGATTTCGGCAGAACCGTCTTTTCTCATTTAACGAGAAGGCTCTGCTCGTATGGTGTCGTATTCCTCCTGTTAAATAGCTTACGTACACTTTTATACTTGGTATTTTAGTGAAAACACTCGTCAAAGCTCAGACGCACGTATTTGAGGAACTCGACAGCAATCTACCAGGTGCCAAGATACTCCGCGAGGTCCTGGACACCAAGAAAATACCAGAACCAGCGTTTAACAGTCCATGCGTGACGTCACAATAACGGGACATCAAAGGGGCCGCCAACTTCCGTTCGATGGATTGAGTGCTGTCCAATAGACCACAATCCCCTGCGAACCTAACATTCAATATTGGCAACAGCACTTGGCTGGATGTTGTTTTAAATTTAAAACCTCTACCACGATTTTATAACGAATTTAAATAACTTCGCGCGCAAAGGAATGTGGGTAAAAGTGCTAGCAGCCTTCTCCTGTAGATTGAATTGAACCTTGAAGTTTCTTTAAAACAAAACTGCAAAAATAACACTGAGATCGAAGAGAATGTGAATGTCCTGTTATGCTTTTCAGATGTTTTCGATAGAGGATGGCAAAGATTATAGTGCCTATAACCCCTTTTCCAATTTTTATAGCTATGAACCTCCGAAAGGTTTTGAGTACTTCTGTGAAGAACGTTTTCGTTTACAGTGAATACTTTGTTCTACACTTGTTTGAAGTCGTGTAAATTTTACCTTTCCTGACCCATGACCTCGTAAGTAAAAGCGTGGGTCGATTCCTGTATATAACGTCATAATTAATTCGGCTGTGCAATCATTTGAAGAAATGCTTAACATGTTGACTAAAATGTCTTTTTCTTTACTAACAATTCACAAACGGTGTATATTTTCTATGCATCGATGTTGTTGTGATAGAAAGTCGCCACGGAGAATAATGTATTAATGAGATGACGTCTACCCAGGTATCGACCCAGGCTTTTACTTACGCGGTCATGGGTCAGGAAAGGTCGACTTTACATGATTTCAAACAAGCCAAAACTTTCTTCACAGAAGTGTTCAAAACATTTCCGGCGAAGGTTCATAACTAGAAAAATTGCAAGAAGCGTTATAGGTTACAAAAGCTTATTTTAGAAACTTCATTCGGTTATAATGAACCGATATCAAGTTGCTCTAAATTTCTCTTAAAAACCCGAATCTTTAGGTAAGACTAGGTAAGACTTTATTAAGTTTAACAACAAAATTTTACAAAAATACACTAACCCGCAAGTAGCATAGCTAATCGAGGTGGGTTAAGTGGGAACAAAATAGCAATATATAATGTTGACAAGATAAAAATATATATATATGACGACAGTACATGTAATTGTAAGGAAAATGAGAAATGTTTTTCGTAGATAAGTAACATTCAGATAACTATAGAGGTTTTGCACCACCATGTGATGGCAGCCATGTTGGTGGCCAGAACAATAGAATGTTATTCCTTTGAGATTTAATTTTTCACATGATTGAACAAATCTCTTTGTTCTGGCCACCAACATGGCTGCCATCACGTGGTGGTGCAAAACCTCTATTGACAGAAACATAATACAAATTAGAGGAACACGAGTTTAACAGTATTTACAGTTAAAATGCTTCAGGTATTTGTTTTTTTACAAGTTACTAATACAATGACTAAAATTCAATTAATTTAAATTAATGTGTTGATCAGATTTGTTATGGCATATTTTGAAGTAGAGTTGGAGCATCAACATATAAACCTTAATTTTGTAGAATCTCTACCATCCTTCATCAATATTGTCTCACATCTTCTCCAGTATATCATCTGGAAAGCATACTATACTAATGTGAGTAGTTATGTTTGTCTTTTGTCATGAGAAATTTAATATATTGGTTAGTAGTGACATTGCCCTTTGTCTATTACGCATGTGCAGTTCTCTATTCTGAGAACCTTCAAGGATAATAAAAGTACTATGACAAAATGTCACCTTTCAACCTTGTAAATTTGTTTAATGCCGTCAATCATCCTTGGTTAATTCTCATTGGTGGAGACAGTTTAAACTCGTGCAATTTCTTTTTATCACGTTTCGGCAAATGGAAATCCAGCTATAAACAGTGATTGGCAGGAGTACAAAACTAATTTTAATCAACTTCCGCGAATCGCTTTCGAAGCAGTGTATTTCCTCGTGCTTGGGAAGGCAACTACAGTCGTTACATTTAGCCTGTGGAATATTTGGCGATTAGTACCTATTCTCTTGTTTATATAAACAATAACCTACTTGGAGCATTGAAATATTGCAATGATGTTGGTCTAAGCTCGAGAACCAAAGACCAATATTGATTAGTTCATATTTCAAAGCCAAGCCAAAGTAGCATATTGTCTTTATAATCGAAATATTTTCTTTTACGAGAACCCTTGCGTGCGCTTCTCTCATCTGGCGTAGAGCAAATATCGCGGCACGTGACTTAACACCACCAATCACGCGGGATGGAGAATGATGATCACCAGGGTTGCCACAGGTCGGGGAAAATAATTTTTTTAAAGGTCAGGGAAAAGTCAGGGGAATTCTATTTTCCGGTTGCCACGAGGGCTCCTCATGCCTCAAAACGTCTGTGAATGGAGGCTACAGGTTTTTGGACGAGGGAATGTCGAACAGTCTTATTATGGTCAGTGAAAATTGTTTTCTGGTCAGTGAAAAGTCGGGGAATTTGTTTTGCCTGATGGGTGGCAACCATGATCACAGTTCACTGCCAATCGGCGCTCGCCATTTGAGCGCCAAGATCCCATAGTAACTAAGCATGTCAAGTGGGGAGGGCCTTGAAGTACAGGGAAATAGTGGGGTTTGTAATTATGCACCGACTCTGTAATTAGTATTCCCTTGTTTTTAGTAAGGAATACTAAGTTGGTGCATACTAATTTTAATTAGTTATTAAAATAACTACATAGCGCCGGTTTTTGAAAACTTGAAATAAAACGATCTAACTCGTAATTGCCTTATTTCTACCATCGTAAAGGATAACTAATGCAGAAGTCACGCAACACATTTTACAGGATACTGGGGGCGACGCAAGATTATTTTACATGCGACACAAAAACAGAGATGTTTATCTATCAAAACGGAGGTTTTCGAAAACGCTTTCCAGAGTGGAGACTTTTGAAAACGCAGGTCTATCGTTTTAGTGTGGACGGCAAAAACGGAGCTTTTCAAAAACGCTTACGTCACAACTCATGCAAGCCCCAGTTTCCCACGTTAGCGGGTAAAGAAACCACTATTCAATATGGCGGACAGTATAAAGAGCGGGAATAGCAGATGGTATCGCTGGCGCTATTGGAGCATGCGTATTGAACAGAGAAAAAAACGTCCTGGTGACGAAAACGCAACTTTGGATCATCGTTTTTCAGCCCTTAGTGTGGACGGTCGAAAACGATTTGAAAACGCTAGTGTGGACGCAGAGCTTTTTATCCGTTTTCGGGGAACTAAACACGGAGGTTTTCATAGTGTAGCAAGATAGACAGAGAAACTTCACAGCAGTAAATTATGTCATTTTGGAATATTTACCTTAGAAAGCGGCATATCTACAGCATGACCAATCCTTTCGAAAGCTTCGACGAGTCTACTCCAATAAAAGTTTCTTCCTCGTAGTCAAAGCAAGCACAAACGGCCGTCAATTTCAAGATCGCTTTTCGCTTGTTTCCTGCACGTCCATCCGTCCATGTACTCCTTCTGAAACTTACACTATAGTCGCGTAGATCGAGAATTCATCGTTCACATCCAAGAACAAATCTGCTATGCAATCCTCCTGAAAAGTTCCACGCTTGTGTCTCCTGAACCAGTGATTCCCATCTATTCTTATTCTGGAATATCGTCAATCGAACGCGCCAAAAGTGTATGAAGATAAAATTAAGGGTTAGATAATGGACGCGAGCGTTTTATGGGGTTTAGGGTACCGAACACTGATTAATAGAAAACCACGAGTGTGCATAAAACTAACTACCTTAAAATATGATCACTGCCACGAAGGAATTTGTATGCTTTTTAACTCGTGGATGCTCGCATGCGCAGGAACGAGTTATTGGGGTTAGGTGGTTTTCATTTCCGAATGTGCCGTATCCTATTCCGAATGCCGTATCCTTTTTATGTTCGGAATATGTTCGGGATGGCTTACTGGCACATGTTTTCTTTAGTGGCACTGATGTAGCCTGATTTTCAGACGGTCAGAGGAAGTGAGAGCGGAGGACGTCGTACCGTCTGAAAATCAGGCTAACACGGATTCGAATACCGATGTCGTTCTGTGTATTCTGGAATACGGTCAATCCGGGAATGCACCCTAGTTTAGCGACTCAAACAACATATGTTGCGAACTGTGGAAGATAATATTTTTATTTTACATTTTTATTTTGTCAACAGTTGAGAACATTATTCTTTCGTCTGTTCCACTGAATTTCAACTCCATCACTTCTAACATTATTTTGTCCTCTTTCATCATTTTGCTGTTTTGTTTTACGAAATTTGTGGTTATCCAAAATAAACGACGCGGGAAATGGCCCTTACTGTTGGCCCCCTTTCTTTAAACAAGTCTGATCGAGACTATAAATATATACTCTGATATGATGAATAGACTGCATCGCTAGCATTGGTCACTGACAAATTGAAAAAAGGACTGAAGCCGAGTTTGTAAAGTAAACCCAATTAACAAACAACTCGCCATAAGAAAGCACCTCGGAATTAGTAAGAATACAAAGTTTGAGCATTTGGTAAATAGAAACTGAATAGAACACTTTCAAAAACCGCAAAAAGACGTTTGTATGGATTCGAAGGACAAGTGTCCCTCCAATCCATACAAACGTCTATTATTTTCGCTATTTTTGATAGCTCACCACATGTTAAATATCCGATGAAACGTCCCCAAATTTAGTAAACTTACTATTTCAATATTCTTATGATGGAGTTCATTTCTTAATTAGATTATAATTAGATTAACTTTACAATCTCGGCCCAGACCTTTTTTCATTTCAATTTGGTAGTGGCCAATTCACTTACCTTACAACTGATTTGCGTGGCTGTCTTTCGCTTTATAGACCCAATTCCAAAATAGCGAATCTTGTTTTAATAGTACAGAGCAGTAAATAATAGTTGAATGCTACCATGTCAAAGAGTACGCCAAGATTAGCGATACTCTGAATTCTAAAATGGCACTTACGTGTAGCTTTGCAGCCTCCCAAACTGCTCAGTATTATTATTTTTTTGCTCAGTATTACTTGCCATTGTTTAATACAGGCGGCGACATTCACTTCACCTAATCCACTCTTTTCACCTGGTGGCCATCTTGGATTCAAACCGAGGCAACCTTTGTTTTTTTTACAAGACTAGCCAAGGCTGAGGGATATCAGAAGGATTGCCTCGCTTTGAATCCAAGATGGCCACCTGGTATAATACGTCTATTGGCATTATGGAAATTAGGCAGCCATATTGGAATAGGAGCTATATTGCTCATTTTTTTCTTTTTTCAAAAAGCCAAAATTTTGGGTTGGTCGGGTGAGAAACGGAAATGAAAATTAGGGATTGCCATATCGATAGGAACTGAAACTCATATGTGGAGTAAACAAGTTAGTTCCACCCATCCTCATCAATGTTGTGTCGTATTGAGTTGTTAGTTGGCATTTGTTGTTGCTAATGAAAAGCATAGCATTCGTATAGGCTGTATTTTCGTCCAGTTACTTCTCTATTGATTTTCGTCGATCGTTCTCGTTTAGAAGTCCCTGAAAGGAAATAATACGACATTAAAATCGTCGACAACATTTCTATCAACGTTTTGAAATCAAAGGCCCTGTTACTCGGTGAAACTTCTTCGTGAAACCTAACAGGAAGGTCCGGTATAAAAACTCCATGGCCAGACCACTGACACCTTCAGTTGTCACTCAGCCTTTGTGGAGTGAACATCTCTGTGATGCTCCGCTTGAGTGCTCCCTACTGATTGCTTATCGCGCGAAATTCAAATCAAACATAACTGTTAAACTTTAGAGTAAGGGCTACAGAGTTCGTAAACAGTCCTAACATACCACCTAAAGGCTTTAATAAACAACTACATTTATATTCCCTCTGTTCACTTTTGGAATGGCTTGTTTGATTTTAAAACCTTAAAAACTTCGGCGTTACCTCAGTGTAAGAACCTCACAGACTGCGTCATAAAACTCCCTTTGTTAACTATGAATAATTTGGGACTTAGAATATTTCCCGAGCACCAGAGGCGGCACTTGTAAATTTTACAAGGAATTGGGAGCCTGCGCTCAGAGTAGGAATCGAACCTTAAAGTGCCTATCACCCTTTTGTAATTTTGATAGCTTATGAACCTCCGAAACGTTTTGAGTACTTCTGTGAAGAAAGTTTTGGTTTAAAGTGAATACTTTATGTTCTACGCTTGTTTGAAATCGTGTAAATGTGACCTTTCCTGACCCATGACCGCGTAAGTAAAAGCCTGGGTCGAAACCTGGGTAGACGTCATCTTGACGTCATATAATTAATTCAGCTTTGCAATCATTTGAAGAAATACTTAACATGTTGACTAAAATGACTTTTTTCTTTACTAACAACTCAAAAACTGTGTATATTTTCTATGCATCGATGTTGTTGTGATAAAAATGCGGCATGGATTAATGAGATGACGTCTACCCAGGTTTCGACCCAGGCTTTTACTAACGCGGTCATGGGTCAGGAAAGGTCACATTTACACGATTTCAAACAAGCGTAGAACATAAAGTATTCACTTTAAACCAAAACTTTCTTCACAGAAGTACTCAAAACTTTTCGCAGGTTCATAAGCTATCAAAATTGCAAAAGGGTGATAGACACTTTAACCTTTACCAAACCCTAACCTTTAGACCACGAGTGAATTCGCTTGGTGGCAATCGGTTTTTTTCTTCACGTATTTATATCCACTAATGATGAGTAGCTGCATAAATTATAGTATTATCGGTAATACGACTACTCACCGAGCGCGCGAGGGCATGGTCTCCAGGGAATGGTTTTTACACCGAGGAAAAGCCAAAATTTCGCATTTTAACAGAGCGGCTGATTCACTCGTCTACATTTTTCACTGCTCTGTAATTTGAATTTCAAATTTAGAGTTCGCCATGCGTGAAAAGAGGAGGGGCTAACGATTTTATACCGGAATTTCCTGTTTAAGTGCGTTGTGATACAGGTTTCACCAAGAATTGTACCATATAACATGGTTGGCTTTATGAAACGTTTTCGCGTTTGCGTTGCGAGACAGTTTCATGAAAGGTAGAAACTGCTTTCTACTTTTTCGTGAAACTGCAACACAATAGGCCAATCCTTGCTGACGTCATTGTTTACATTGTTGCCTCATTAGCACAAATTAAACTTCAAGCTACAAACAATCAGAGTACATCAGTTGAAAGAGCATTTTAAACTTAGTAATCAACGAAAATTTGAGATTGATATGTTAAATATTTACGGAGAAATTGACTAATGGCTGGGGGCAAGAGTTGCTGACAGCCATATATTTGAGATTTTAAACGCTCATTCCTCAGAATATTATCAAGTGTGACAATCTCTTTCGATGGGGATTCGCCTATGGGGTTTCATAAGCCAACAATTACATCGCCCTAGTTATTCAGGTCTGTAGTGTCATGTCGCAACGCCGTTGCACGTAAGTTTTACGAAAATGTTTCGATGTATAAAGGTCAATTTACGCGGTAAACTTTTGCTTACAATTGTCTCATACAATAGGCCCTTTGCAGCTAACAGTCACGTGATGATAAAATACTTAAAGGGATACCCGAGTGAAAAACACATTGGGGCTCAAAAGAATCTTCAACATGTTCTTTGTTCAGAAAATGTATTAAAATTTGATCAAACCTTTTTAGTATTAAGAACGAGCACCTCAAAGTTGGCCCCCGCCATCTTTGTTTGCATTTACGGAAGTGACGTCACTTCGTCCCACCAGCGTATCGCGGCTACTTGTCTTTGTATGATTTTCACACGCTCGGAATTAAAGTGGATATATTTTCATCGAGATTGCAGAGGAATTCTTACAGAAACCGGAATTATGATGAAGACGACATTATGAGAAACGTTCAGAAGACTGGAAGGAGGAAGAAAAGCATTGGGAAGGCGAGAAATTATCAGACGAACAACAAGGTCTCGTAACTGCCATTTAATAACAGCAAAACAACATGGCTTAAAAGACTCGAGTGACTTCTGAATAAGTATAAGAACTACAATGTATGTGAGGTACAGTTAAGGCGTTTATCGTCCTAAAAACACCTAATAAGTGAGAGAGTGAGAACGCTGGTGGGACGAAGTGACGTCACTTCCGTAAATGCAAACAAAGATGGCGGCGCCCATGTCTTCGTGGGGCCAACTTTGAGGTGCTCGTTCTTAATACTAAAAACCTTTGATCAAATTTTAATACATTTTCTGAACAAAGAACATGTTGAAGATTCTTTTGAGCCCCAATGTGTTTTTCACTCGGGTATCCCTTTAATTAACGAATGAATTGAGCTCGTGATCCCCATGGTGAGACGTTGCCATGGATGCTGGAGAGCAAGCTATCTTCAAAAACAGTTTTAGAAAGATCGACAATCGATTGGATGTGGAAAATAGCATTTACAAACAGGTTTTGCTACTAACACTACCGATCTCGTACAAGGCCTTTGAATAAATGAAGTCAGATATTTTTTGCTCTCCAGTACAACCACGTGATGTGTTAGCTGCAAAGAGCCTATTATCTAACGCTATTCTTAATTCTTGTTGTATGCGACAGTAAGCAAGTTGCGGGGTTGATTTACACGACTGAGCAATTCGTGCTGTGAGCATGTCGTAAGCTAATTGGATGCGACAAAGTTGTACCGTGAAATCTGCCTTAACAGAGCTTTAAGTGTGTTTGGTGCAACTGTTACCTGCTCTTCAGAATTGTCTAACACGTATTGGTATTTTTTGTCACGGTAGAACTTCTTCTTTCGCAATACATACAAAACCACGATGTCACATAACACAGTAGCCTGGAAGAACAACATGAAGAATTGTGCGTCAGTATAAACAACATCGCGTTCACATCAGCCTGGTTCACACTAGCGACGTAAGCACTAGCGGCAGACGCAGTAATGCATTGATCATTAGCGGTATTTGTTCTTATCTCACACTAGTTACATAAGCACAAGCAACATATGCAGACGCAGTAATGCATTGATCATTAGCAGCACTTGTTATTATCTCACACTAGCGACATAAGCACAAGCAACATACGCAGACGCAGTAATACACTGATCATTAGCAGCACTTGTTATAATCTCACACTAGTGACAAGCACAAGTAAGGCCCAGTTCAAACGTCGAACTTCTCATGTGCCGAATCTAATTAGATCAAAAGAAGCCGCCTAATTATCTTTTGTTTCAATTGCATTCGGCGCATGAAAAGTTCGACGTTTGAACTGGGCCTTACATATGCAGACGCAGTAATACAATGATCATTAGCAGCACTTGTTATAATCTCACACTAGTGACATAAGCACAAGCAACATACGCAGACGCAGTAATACATTGATCATTAGCGGTACTTGTTCTTATCTCACACTAGCGACATAAGCATAAGTAACATATGCAGACGCAGTAATGCATTGATCATTAGCAGCGCTTGTTCTAATCTCACACTAGCAACATAAGGACAAGCAACATACGCAGATCCAGTAATAATTAGCGACGTTTGTTCTTATCTCACATCTGTGAGTAGAACATTTTGAACGGCCAATAGATGGTTTGCACTCAATCCCCAGAGATTCAAATGACAAAGGGCATGGCGGCCATGTTGGTGTACAGAACAAAAGAAGCCAACGAAGAATCTATTGTTAACTGTACACCAACATGGCGGCTATGACGTAACGTGCAAAGGGTCTATACACCACGACAAATAAATCAAATCAACTTTTTATTCCGCAATCCTTTGGCTATGGTCTCTAGTCTCTTCGTAAGAATTATAATTAACCAGGGTTTATATCCGATTGATATACAAAGCCAATCACGGGAGCAAGTAAAACACAATGAGCCAATCACGAGCAAGTAAAACACAATGAGCCAATCACGAGCAAGTAAAACACAATGAGCCAATCACGGGAGCAGGTAAAACACAATGAGCCAATCACGAACAAGTAAAACACAATGAGCCAATCACGAACAAGTAAAACACAATGAGCCAATCACGAACTGAAGTAATTCGTGGTTGATTTTACTTTAACCAATCACGAGGAAAAGTAAACGTAGCCTTGGATAACTCGCTAGAACAATAAATGATTGCGTGAAGGACCGAAACAATGTTTGGTTTTAGTTTTGGGGTGTTTACTTGATACCGGATCGAGTTCCATTCCGGAATGAAACTTTCGATCCTCATTCTGTAATGACTCGTATGACATTTTGTACCGCGGAATCATGTAAACAATATCGTAACCGAGGTACAGAGCTACAAGTGGGAACCAGGAGTGAACTCGTTCCGGAATGAACCTCGATCCGGTATCTTGTAAACACCCCTTTAGAATAATTACAAAATATTTTTCACAGCCAATGGAAAAGCTAAGCAAACGCAAAACCAAAGTAATCACATTACTTTCGACACTCAAACGAAAACCGGTCTAACGCAGACATCATACTTACAATTCCAAGAAGAGCAAGACCTGATCCCAAGTTAAGAAAGAGTGGAATTACACTGAATTTGCCACCCTGAAATAAGAAAAGGCTTCATTGTAATGGTATTTCTTTATTAAACATACTATAGAACACTTAAGTGTAACATTAGCTACATATTATAATCAATATAGCGGGCACTGTGGCTCATTTTGCGGTCTGAAATGGTTAAGTCTAAACTGTATTGTAGACAGGCGCGCCAAAACAAAATGTTACTATGGCAGTAGCCAAGCAGAAAAGAGAAAAAAAACTAAATACAAACGCGTTTGCAGTCTCGTTGATATTCTCGACTTAACAGTTCCCTCTTAGTCCCTGTTTACATGGAGATAGGATAACCCTCACATAGAAGGGTAACCATGCTAGAAGAGTTAAAAGATAGCTCTCCTCTTAAGCCTGGTTCCATATAGTCGTCCGAGTCGTCCCGGTCGTCCGAATCGTCTCAAAATATGTTCTGGCGACCGGGACGACCATATGTTAACACTACCGAGGCCATAGAATTGAGTTCTATCCGGACGACTGGGACGACCGACAACGAACTGAAGCGATCATATGGAAACTACCCTCAGACGACCGGGACGACCCAAACATATCCCAGAATACACTTGGATATTCCAGAGTTCATAGCAAATTGTATGCTTTTAAAATGGCGGCGTCTGAGCAGTTCGTTTGCGACGACTGGGACGACCATATGGAAACTGCTGGGTCGTCCCAGTCGCCTGAACATAAGAGAGCTTAAGCAACGGGGACGGCAGTGACGACGGGACGTAGAAGTGTTTTCTCCCGAAATATGATGTTTACTATTTCCTTCGTTCGCCTTTAATTACTTTTCGCATCCATATCTTCGAAAAATATGATAAGCATAGAATTTTGTTCACGCCGAACGAAAAACGGAGTGATTTACTTTCGACCGTTTGCGTTCTCTTGTTAACGTAGAATATGGGATTTTCACGTTGTGTTTTTGCAGACAACGGTTGAAATGTAGTTGCCTGCGTGCATTTTCACGTGAAGTTATTGTATTTTTAATTAAGTCTATTGTGTTAGAGCGGAAGTGTTTTGGTTTTGCGTTTACTAAGCTCTCCTATTGGCTGAGAAAGTAAACCAACCAATCAGAAACCAAAGTAAAACCAAACGCAAATTGGTTTTGGTTTTGCTTTGGTTTGTAATTGGCTCACAGGGAAGCCATTTATGAGTTACTTGTGATTACTCGCTCCTATGATTGGCTGGCTGTGGGTAATTTGCGTTTGGTTTCACTACACTCAACTGAAAACCGCTCAATGCCGTCGTCCTAGACGTTGCCGTCGTTGTTGCTTAAGCTCTCTAATTTGGGACGACTCGGACAACCGGGACGACTCGGACGACTATAGGGAAACCAGGCTTCACATGTAATCCCGTCGAGAAGGGACAGCTATAGCGTAAGGCATCACGCAATCGTTAAATAATAAACAAAATGGCGGGAGCTCGGTGTTTTGGCGGAAAGCTCGATATATTTATCTCCTAAACCTTTTAACTGCCGCTTTTTCGTGTTGTAGTCTCAAACTCGCCACAAGCAGCTGGTTAGCGTTATAGACAGGCGTTCAATACCGACATGTGACAATACAGACAACAGACAAATGCAAGGACTGTTTCCTATGCGCTAATTAGATTTTTTTAAATTATAATTTTAATCCATATTAAGACTATACATATTTTAAAGTACATATGATTTGAGTGCATTTATTATACAAAAATGTGCTGGCAGAAATATACATATTTTTCTAAACATCCATGTAATATGTGGGCCTTATATCAGTGATTTTACCAAATACTTTGTTTAAATCAGAAATAGTTTTATTCACAAGGAGAAAGAAGTGACCTTTTGTTGGGCTCATATGCACTTTAATAATTTTATCAATGAGAGTATATAGTATATAGGTTTCTATTTTTACATATTTATATATTATATATTTTTAATATTTTAACCCATATTAGATTAGTTAATTTATCTTTTTTTCTTGTAAATAGTGTCCCCAATTAGTTTGACCTTTGTCAGCTAGATTTTAATCGACACTTAAATAAAGTTTATTATTATTATTCATTATCAAACTCATTAAAAAATTCATGAAGCAAAAACAAAGGAAATCACCGACCGATAAGTGATCTGTAAATCTGATACAGATTTCATCCTGATTTACATAAACTTTGGCTTCGATTTTCTCGGCCAAAATACGTCGTATCGCCAAAATAACTGATTACATGACTCTCTACATCCAGACGTTTGATAAGTAAGATAAAGAATTCGTGTCCGATCTTTATCCGATTTACAAACTCGAGATTTACAAACTCTAGCAGTAGTCGAAGAGAGATTCGAAGGAAAGTCCGCGTTTGCAGCCGCACGGTAGAATTTGGCGGAATCCTGGGAAAACAGACCAGTGCATGATGGCAGAACTTATATAAATGGAAATAGGCTTGTATTTGACTGGCAAAATAAGTTAAGAGTGGACCGTAAAGTGTTCGAATTACTTCGCGGTTGTCGCTATAACTTGTCCCGGCTAATCCTACCGCGAGCATTCACATGGCAAAAGATGTCCCGGACAGAAGGGTTACCCTAGCAATCAGATGGGATAACCCTCCCTCTAGAGTAACCCTACCTGTCATGTAAACGAAACGGGGAAGCACAATAGACAAGGGTAACCCTTCTAAGAGGGTTACCCTATCTCCATGTAAACAGGGCCTTAGTTATTGTCTACAAAATAGGTTAAATGGAGGAAGATTACACAATTCACAGTCATTTCGATTAGTTGAAAGACGACCAAAACATGTCAGCCGAAACATATAAAGCAACAAACGCAGTGAGAAATCAAAACTTTTCAGTTTTATCTTGTTAACTATTATACATTTAGTTTCCCCATTGTACCCTTCAATAAAACAGGATTTTAAATCTCCAATGTCCGCTAAATTGATTATAATAGTAACACTTGAGCTAAAATAACCCCTTAGGCCAAAGCTACATACGAATATAAAAAAGCACGCTCTAACTGACCACCGTGGGATCTACTGACCTGAACTGACCACCGTGGGATCTACCTGAACAGACTACCGTGGAATCTACCTGAACTGACCATCGTGGGATATACTTCCTTCCTATATCTGTCAGGAATACAATAACGTCTACATAAACATAAGCTTTGGAACGTAGGCACCATTCAGAGGAGTTAATACCAAACTGAAACCCAGCAAATAATTAACGATAATGTACCTTTCCAGTAACCTTGACCATGAACCGAATGCCATATGCCTTAAACAGCGTCCGATGAAGAGTGTTGTTCTTAACAAAGTAGTACGTATGCCTAGGAGAACATAGAAAAATAGAAAAAGTAGCCAGTCGCATCCTGATTCTGCGGCCACATATAGCGTGCGAAAGTCAATCGCCCTCTCATTATAGAAATGTACCCGATCGCCGAGAGCGCGAAACGTTTGGGATACTGAAAAATACCTCTCAGCCATAAATCCTGGTAGAGCATTGCTGAATGGTTGAACTTATTCTTAGTTGCGGTTCTGTAATCAGGCCCACTCTCTTGACTCCGATGTGAAGGCTAGGGTAGGCGACGACAATACAAAATTCTGATTTTACTCGATAGTAGTGGACAGTCGCTCTTTATGTGTTTGTGCTAAGACCTGCCGTTCGGAAAGATGCAGCCTGGAATTATTGAAGCATCCAGACGGGGTTAAACCGCTATTTTACTGCGTGCATTGACCGCGGTTTAGCCGCGGTAAAGACTTGATTTGTAGAGCATCTCGAGCAAGAATTATTCCCATTTTGATGTATAAATTTTAAACACGTCAGGTTTAAAGTAACAGTGCGTCATCCATTCTCACCTGAAGTTGTATCCTTTAGCAATCGGAGATTTTGCGTTGTCCAGCCTACAGAAAGTATATAATAAAAATAAGTATGACTGTTAAAACTGGCCACTTTGGAAACAATATATATTAAAATACATACTGAACATGAGAAACTCCATACCAGTGAAAAAGATAGATGGATGCAATTGGCCACTTTAAAAACGAGCAGGGGACTGAGGCCGAGTGTGGAAAATTAAACTGGTTAACAAATGAAGCCATCCAAAAGAAAGAAAACTAATCTAAATTAGTAGTTTTACCGAGCTTAATGAATATTGGTTTTGTATTAAATATGTGCAGGACGCAATTTCAAGAATCGCTGGTCGCTTGTCTCCCCAACATTTCCGTTGTGGGTTAGATAAAATCTCCAGCAAACTGTTCAAACTAGCAAGCCCTTATATTTCAGAATCTATTACAGCTATTATTAATACTTTCGAAACAGGTATATGTCCTGATGACTGGAAAAAGGAAAACGTCTTCAGTTCCAATCTATAAATCCAATGAAAGGAATATACCGGGTAGTTAGGGTAGTTAGGGTACTACTAGCTTGAATGTCAGCCATCCCAATTTACTCTTCCTCACTCGGCGAAAGCCGAGAGTAAGGGAGAGCGAATTGGGACGTCTAACATTCAGGCAACAATACTACTAGCTATCTCGAAAGTTGTTGCAAGAATAACCCATGCATCCACAACTTTGCGCTTTGCTTGACCATTCGATCTATGCAGGTGCCTAGCCACCTGCGCAGGCTATAGATCGCTCGTATATATGTTTAGTTATTATTCTTATCTATTTAATATTTACTTAATATTTTGGTATGTGTCACGACTTAAATCGCGTAGTTTATTATTACTATTATTAGTAGTATTATTACTACCATTAGTAGTAGTAGTAGTAGTATTATTATTATCATTACTATTATGTTACTTAGTTTATTATTATTATTCTAATTTATATATTATTTAAACTCCCAGTATTAGTGAAAACTATCCCAGGGAGTATAACCATCTAAGTATCTAAGTATCTAAGTTCCACCATAACCTAACGAAATGCAAATCTGGTTTTCAATCTATGCATTGCACGGTGCTACGTTTTTGTAACAGATCTTTGGCTTAAAAATATGGGTCATGGTTTCCTAAATGACAATGTCCTTACCGACCTAAAGAAAGCTTTTGACACCATAGACCATAATATTTTACTACGTAAACTAAGTTACTATGGTGTTAAAGGTAAAGCCCTGCAATGGTTTGACTCATATCTAATAAACAGGTGCCAAATGTGTTATGTAAACGGTACACTATCCAAAGAATAATTTATAAACTGTGGTATCCCTCATAATCTTTTCTAGGCCCGCTTCTATTTATAATATACGTCATCGATTTCCCGAAATGTCTCCACCGTTCGACTCCTGGGATGTTTGCTGATGATACTTACATCACATTGGCTGGTAAAGATATATCCGATATTGAAACGATGCTAAAGGAATATTTAGCTGCTATTGAAAAATGGCTAAAAACAAAATAAGCTAAGTCGTAAAACAGTTACACGACAGTAGGCTCAAGACAAAACCTTGTACAATCTAAAACATGGAGTTGTATATTAACAATACAATAATTGAAAAGAAACCATCTACGTAACTATTAGGAGTACACATAGATGAAATGATGAACTGGGATGAACACATATCATGTCAAAAGTATCAAACGGCCTACGAATGTTATACAAAGCAAGAATTTTGACTGACGACCAAGAGGTGACTGACATCAATTTATCGCTCTTTGGTACAACCCTACTTTGAATATCGTAGTCCCGGGGGGGGTACTCTACCCAAAGTTGGGTAGGGGTGTGCCGCTGGGGCTCTGAAACCCTTACCCTGTTTAAGACAAAAAAACTCAAATTTCCATACCCTGTTCAAGACAAAGTGTTAAATTTTTTCCTCTATAAGACAAATAACAAATTATCTATCCTTGGATGTCAGTGTTTATTGTGATCTTGTATAATGCGTGTCATAACTAAATAAGTCTCCAGCAAGCACTAGACTAAATAACGGCACTAGATAAATACCATACCCTGTTCAAGATCTGTCGATGTGAAAATGGATACCCTGTCTAAGATCAGAAACTCGAAAAACCATACCCTGTCCAGCGGATCATCCCCGTATAGTCCATATATGGGAGTACCCCCCCCCCCCCCCCCCCCGGGATCGTAGTATCGTATGGCAGAATTGTAGTAAAACGCGTACCCATCAACTGCAAGTAGAGCAGCCTGCATCATTACAAGGGCAGACTTCTCAATAAGGTCATGATTTGTTAAAGCAACTTCAATGGCACGCCAAACCAAGAAGACATGTAAAAACTACAACTGAACATTATGATGTTCAAGGTATTTCATGAAATAGCGCCTGAATATTTACAGGAGCTTTTTCAAATGACCTCAGAGGTTCACGATTATAATTTCAGAGGCAGTAAATTTAACATGCAATTGCCAAACCCAAACTTCTCAAAACATGCTTTTTCCTTTCGAGGTACAGCAGCCTGGAACGAACTTTCAAATAGTGTACGAAAAATTGGCAGTTTGGCAAGTTTTAAGAAATGCATTATATATTAAGTTTCCATCTTTTTAGATTACATAAGCGTTAGTATACCTATTATAGTTTTATAATATATATGCGTGTGTATGTGTGTGTCTGAGTGCTTATGCATACAACACATAGACACAGTAATAATAATAGTGGCCATATTTATATAGCGCCATATACCAGTCTCATGGCGCTTTACATATTACTGACATCCCGTCAGTGACTTTTTATCCGGACTGCTTACGGCGCTAATACAACACGGTATCTCCCTTAGATTGACTATCATCATCAATTGTCAAAATCGCTAGAATTGATTATAATCGTCAATTTAACCTCGAGGTTAAAACCAGTCAAGTATAAAGATAAACAATTGTCGAATTCCGAACGGCGGTAGACGCGCTTAGTATAGTGGTCGTGACGTCTGTACTACCAAGCACTACACGCAAACGGCTACGAGTTCGAGCCCGAGTAGGAGCGTTCAAAAAAAAAATTTCTCTGGTTTACCTTCCTTTCTTGTTTACCTGTGAACCCTAGCTCTAGGTGAGTGAAAACCCGTCGTTTACCCGTGAACTCGTCCGATGGTTAGGGTTTGGTTTGTAGTTCGGGTTAGGGTTTGTCTTAGAATGATGATTATAATCAATTCTAGCGATTTTGACAATTGATGATAATACTCAATCTAAGAGAGAGGACGCGTTGGCTAATAGCTGCCACGCAGTTTACAATGTTGAGTATGTGGTTAGTACAATGGCCAGGCTGCCGTACCGGGTGACAATCCCCTTCTCTTTTTCGAGTTCAGGTTCTTTCACGTCCCTTTCAAATACTGTTTTAGAAGTGGAAGGAGACAAGGCCAACGGCTTAATATTTCATTTTTATAAGACTGTATCACCTTTTGTATACACTTAGTAATATAATGTATGCCTGAAATGCAACCACATGTTGAGTCATTTACCTTGGATAAATAAAGTTAATTACTATCATCATTATTTTAACGACTTGTGAAAGCTTGCCATAGCCCAGTTTACGGTTCATGCGCAGTACTACAAATCCTTTGTTTAGTTTTTGGGTAGGCAGATGTTAGACAATGGTGGCCCACCAGTTGAAACAAAAGACTTGAACAACTGCACATGAACCGTAAACTGGTCTATTCAGTTCACCCATCCTAAAGTTACTAATTTCAATGTGATCTTTCTTGTTTGCGGGTTCATTTTTAATCAGACTAATTTTCCACACTCGTTTCCAGTCCCCTACTCGCTTCCAAAGTGGCCAATTGTAGCAGTTTTTCTAGATACATATTTTTAAAGCTCGACTTGTAAAAACACAAAACGACGTCCACGCAAGCAAGTTTTTCCTTGAAAAGGCTCCCTGTTGAAGAGGTGGCATGCCAGTTTTTGTTAAGCCGCGAAACTTGCTCGTGTGTACTGCTCGGCGACACGGAAAATATACCTAGGAATTATGAAATCTAGTTCTCAAAGACCTCGCCGTTTGTTATACATTGTCTTCTTGATAAAGGAGTCATTCGTTGTGGGCTTGGAGGATCAAAATTCAGTTTTGAAACTGCTCTCGAAACTATTCACTAGATATACCGCTGTCTAAGAACATTGCTGTCATCAAGGAATACTTGTTCACCCGTACACACGAGCAAATACACTTGTCAAGAAAAACTTGCTCGTGTGAATTAAAATATTTATGAGCCCAAGTCAGAAATCGTTGATTAGGCTGCAGTAGTGTTTTAAATCTTGTTCAACAATTGTTGGGTGAGTTAAAATGCATTACAAATCCTTGAAATGACGTCATTTAAAATCCCACTTACAAAGCGCAAAAGAAAACCGGCACGGTACCCCAAATCACGGCACGGTGCCGATTTTACCCGTGCCGAGAATACCTACGAGAGGTAGTCGCGACACCTCTGAAATGTAGGGTACCAGTGCCTTGCTAAACAAGGGACTGCTTTTTTTACACGTTGAAAGTTATCGTTTTCGTGCCGCAATTGTGTATGCATCGTGACGAGCTTTGGGTGACGTGGTATCTTTCTTTTTTCGCGTGTAAATGGGGTTTAAGTAATGGTTTAAGTACTGGTTCGCGTAACTAGAACAGGAGCACTCAATGGCCAGGAATGCACAAAGGTGTTAATTTTTCTATTGTTGAAACTTGATATCTCATTAGTTAAACAGAAGTAAACCTCCTAAAAATAGGAAAGAACTCTGATTTCACAATATTTTTTTAAAGAAAATTATTGAAGTGGACAATCTGTAACTATGTAAAAAGAGAGAAAGAAATCCTATGTGGGGAACATTGAAATATTTTATAATATCTCCGCTTTTGTTTTAGTGTCTTTCTATTGGCTGAATTTGTTTTGGAATCAAAAACATATACACAACGAGCGATTTCATGCATTTTAATTTGAGAACATTAATACCACCAGTTAAGAGATATCTTTAGAAAAAATTGAACCATTTTCTATGTGGGATTAGTGAAATCACATTCATTGCCGCAGAACATTAGATCTTGCTCCAGTTCTTATTCGAACCATTACTTAAGTCACATTATGCTAATAAGTTAAAATTAATTGACTTAACATTTAATGTATTATATTTTCAGTTGTTTTTAAAGCGTCAGACATGTCCTTGCAATCTTATAGAAATATATGTTAATAAGTGGAGCTGACATAAAAACAGAGCAAAATGAACTAGAATTGGCTTTGGGACTTAAATGACGTCATTGAAATAACTAAAATGGCAGACACTAAAACAATTGTTTTCGTATGTCGGTCATTTTGTTTCCCACTTTGACCTTTAAATAAATGATAACTAGCTAGGGCTTATAGGCGAATCCTTGCTGACGTCATTGTTTACATTTTTGTCTCATTAGCATAAATTAAACTTCAAGCTACTAACAAACAATCTACATCAGTTGAAAGAGAATTTTAAACTTAGTCATTACCGAAAATGTGAGATAAATATGTTAAATATTTACGGAGAAATTCACTTTTCAAAACTGTAAAATCGGCTGAGGGGCAAGAGTTGCTGACAGCCATACATTCTTTGTAAATTTAGAGATTTTTAAACGCTCATTCCTCAAAATATATTTATCATATCACACTCAAATTTTCGGTGATTATCAAGTGTGACAAGCTCTTTCGATTTGTGTACTCTGTTTGTTTGTATCTATGTCGCTTGAAGTTTGATGTATGCTAAGGAGGTAAAAACGTAAACAAGGATTCGCCTATATGCACCATTTCTCTATAGCGATGTTTCGTGTTGATAAACATTGCAATTGTTATTCTAATGTACCAACCATGATTTGTAAAGCCCGCTTTGTGTTAGGAACCAATGGATCTCTGGTTGGCACATTAATGACAATAGATTACGACACACGAAACATCGCTATATAATTAAATATATCTACACAAACTCACCTACTAAATGAATATACAGGCTCACAAGAGTAAAGAAGAGCATCGAAGTCACAATCCCATTTAATAACAATACCCATGACACCACCCTGAAAAAAAATATCAAACGAACGATGGTCTGAATTAAAACTATTTATGTTATTTTATTAAATTGTAGTCTTCCCTAAGTCATTTTGTGCAATTAAAAATAACATCGGAGAGCGCTAACATGATTATTTGTCGTGTCAAAGTCAGGAACATCGTGCGACAATTTTTATACTGTTAAAGTGCCCCTCAACCCTTTTGCAATTTTTATATATATGAAACTTTGAAAGGTTTTGAGTACTTCTGCGAAGAATTTTTTGGCTTACAGAGAATACTCTATGTTCTAGGCTTGTCTGAAATGGTGAAAATGTGACCTCTCCTGACCCATTACCGTGTAAGAAAAAGCCTGGGTCGATTCCCTATCTTACGTCACCTCATTAATGCATTATTGTCCATGACGCCTTTCTATCACAACAGCATCGATATATAGAGAATATACACAGTCTGTGAGATTTTAGTAAAGAAAACAGCTATTTTAGACAAAATGCTAAATACTTATTCAAGTTATTGCAAAGTCGAATGAATTGGATGACGTAAGATAGGGTATCGACCCAGTCTTTTTCTTACGCGGTCATGAGTCAGGAGAGGTCACATTTTCACCATTTCAAACAAGCTTAGAACACAGAGTATTCTCTGTAAGCCACAAATTTCTTCGCAGAAGTATTCAAAGCCTTTCAAAGTTTCATATGTATAAAAATTGCAAAAGGGTTGAGGGGCACTTTAACGATATGCTAATGACATGCATGATGTCGTTGATTTTCACATCTATATTCGTTTCCGTAAATACTACGACATACAGTGCGTTTTTGTCTTATTTTCAGTCTAACTATGTTTTACTAGAGGGGCCTTGCCATCTGTCTTATTTTTTCTCAAGGAAACCTTGCCGTCGGCCATATTTTTACTTTTATGAATATAAATGTGCAAATCAACTGAGGTCACGCATGTGATTAACATATCTTTAACAGCATAAAAATTGTCGCACGATATTCCTGACTTAGACACGAAAAAGAATAATGTTCGCGCACTGCAAATTTATTTTTAACTGCACAAAATGACTTAGGCAAGACTAAAAAGTAATAAAACAAATTAACAATTTTAAATTCATATACACTTTAACGATATAACTGAAATAACTGGACCTCCTCTTCGATAATATGTACATTACTTGGAAATATTCTAGAAAAAAAGTTGGAAATCTAAATTTTAATAGTTTTGTCCAAACAGTCACGTGCTGATATATCACTTCAATAACAAATGAATTGAGCTCGTGATCCCAAGGGAAAGGCTTTACTGGAGGGCAAACAATCTTCACAACTGTTTTAGAAGATCAACAATCGATTGGAGGTGGAAAATAGCATTTACAAACAGGTTTTGCTAATAACACTACCGATCTCGTACGAGTGCCTTTCAATAAATGAAGTCAGATATTATTTCCAACAAGTATAACCACGTGATTGCATTCCTGTAAAAGGCCCATCCCATACTACCAATAGAGGTCATCGGCTAACGCTGTATTGAGGCCTTTTCGATATATGCCTGACTTGTCAGGCACAAAGGTTTCAAGATGAGGCTTAGAGACTAATAGAGGTAATCGGCTAACGCTGTTGCCACCCAATTCAGATCATGTGATGTAAACACACAATACTCTGGAGAATTGATTCTTTGAAAAATAATTATATTCAGATAGGCATGACTGCATTATGATTAGAATGAAAAAGGAATAATTCCCCAGAGTAGCATCTGTTTACATCAGATGATCTGAATTGGGTGGCAACAGCGTTAGCCGATTACCTCTATGCCCACGAACGCAAAGAACAGAACTTTGTTTCAAACTAAGTACTAATTGGCATCAAATGGTAATCAGTCCGAAACGCGCGCTGATTGGTCAAGAGCCGTGTGTTATTAGAGGACACACATGGTGGCGTCATGAGCGCTCGCAACCAATTTCTCAACTCGTTTTGATTGGATATATTCAGTTGTTAGTTTGCGATTATTATATAAAACAAATATATTCCATTCTGTCGTGCGTCTGTCCTCTTATAGATACACAGATGACGTCACAACGTGAAGTTACGCCACTCGATTGCGTCGTGGCGCACTTCTTTGTTCTCTTGGCATTGTGCCGTCATCTGTGCAGACAGACGCACGGCAGAATGGAATCTATATGTTAAAGTGCAACTAACACCTTTTGCAATTTTTATACATATGAATCTTTGAAAGGTTTTGAGTACTTCTGCGAAGAAATTTTTGGCTTACGGAGAATACTCTATGTTCTATGCTTGTTTAAAATGGTGAAATTTTGACCTTTCCTGACCCATGACCGCGTAAGAAAAAGCCTGGGTCGATTCTTGATCTTACGTCATCCAACTCATTCGACTTTGCAATAATTTGAATACATATTTAGCATTTACTCTAAAATAACTGTTATCTTTACTAACAACTCACAGACTGTGTATATTCTCTATATATCGATGTTGTTGTTATGGAAAGGCGCCATGGAGAATAATGCATTAATGAGGTGACGTAAGATCAAGAATCGACCCAGGCTCTTTCTTGCGCGGTCATGGGTCAGGAAAGGTCAAATTTTCACCATTTCAAACAAGCCTAGAACATAGAGTATTCTCTGTAAGCCAAACATTTCTTCGCAGAAGTACTCAAAACCTTTCAAAGATTCATATGTATAAAAATTGCAAAAGGGGTTAGTTGCACTTTAACCATATATAATCTATAGCTTTTTACAAACTCATACGTTTTACACCGCGATACGAATACATGTTTCCTCATCGGTAGTCATGTATTCAGCTCAATATAAGTCGTTTCTCTACCCATAATTCACCGCACAGAAAAAGATGGCGGCCCGTACTTTACCAACAATCCATTGCGCGCGAAAAACGTTAAACCATTATAAAATCAAGGTAGAGAGGTAGTGAATTTTGAAAACAATTTGAAAAACAAGTTCAAGTGCTGTTACCCATACATCCCAGCCATTTTTTGGACAAATTTGATAGGAAATATAGGCTGTGCAAGTTCTAAATATAGGAAAATATAGGATTTTTTTCAAAAATATAGGCACTTTATAGGAGCTAAAATAGCTTTCAAACAATAAATAGCAAACAATAAACACACAATTTTTAAAACATGTGAACTTTGAATGTGTTTGATCAAACCTGTTTTTTTTATTGATAGGAAATATTTTTGCTTTTGTTAATTCACAACCAAAATGCTAAAAAGTGCAAAATATAAATGTATCACTCAGCAATACATCCTATTTATAGGAAATATAGGAGGATTTCTTGAAATATAGGCTCTTTATAGGATCCTATACAAATTATAGGATATATAGGAAATATAGGAGGTCTGGGATGCCTGTGTTACCAATACAATGTTATTTTAAAGAATAAATGAGTTCTATGTGCAGCCTCCATCTTTTTCCAACATGATCTCGAGTTTGAAATGACGATAAACATTTGTCACATTCCGAACGGCTGTAGACCGGCTAAGGGTGCGTTCGATTGACCGTATTCCGGAATACGAATAGATGGAATAGTCTCTGGTAATTCACTCTTTTCACCTGGTGGCCATCTTGGATTCAAAGCGAGGCAATCCTTTGTGTTTGCCAGGTGAGCCTCATTTTGACTATCCCTCACTACGAGGCTGACCTGGCAAAAACAAAGGATTGCCTCGCTTTGAATGCAAGATGGCCACCAGGTGAAAAGGGTGAATCACTGGTTCGCGCATATTTTGTACTGTAAGCTACAAACGCTTGCCGACATATGATATTCAGGATACAATTAGTATTCCAGTAGCAAACAAAAATCCAGTATAAGCGATTTGTAGTGATAATTCTGTTTATTCTTATTCCGGAATACGGTCAATCGAACGCACCCTAAGTGTAGTGATGACGACCTCGGCGCTACACTGCACTACACGCAAAGGGTTATGAGTTCGAACCCCAGTAGGATCGCTTGAAAAAACGTTTTTCTCTTCTTCACGTTCTCTACTTGTTTACCTGTGAACCCAAGCTCAAGGTGAGTGAGAACCCGTCGTTTACCCGTGAACTCGTCCGATGGTTAGGGTTTGTTTTGTGGTTCGGGTTAGGATGTCAGTAGAATTACGATTATCGTCATTTCAGCGGCCAATAACAATTTACGATAATCGTAATTCTTAACCTCGAGAACGCGTTGTTTTTGCCGTATGGTGGATTCCCAACCTCGTTCCCAGGGGTCTTTACGCGCATAATCCAAGATGGCGTCGAAAGAACCCCTTGTACAGGCTGGTCATGTGACCCACAAATATGCCCAATATATCCACAACGGGACATGCCAGATTTGGCTCGACAAAGTCTATAACGGCTACACAGTCACAGGTAGTAACTGAATGCGTAAAGCCATGATTACCATGCGCAACACAATTCAACGAAGCTCTCATGGTTCTGAACACTCGTACGATGAAATCTTATAATAATCTCTTTCCTCTTACCTCTAAAGTCTAACGCTCTCGTCTCCGGGTTCTATCTGGCGTTACGGAGCTTTAGATTCGAGTGCGAGAACGACTTTTACTACGGGTACGACTTTTAGACTCAAAATATCTCAGTCGCAAGAAAGTACAGATCTTCCATTTCGGCCAAGCAATGCTGCCGACACAAGAACAAGCTACTAAGAGTATTTGTTTGTTCATATATCTTTTCATTACCTCGGTTAAGCCAGTTTAAACCAGTTTTCCGGAAAACACTGCGATGTTGCTTATTGGCTCATGTGCAAAACTGGTTTGTACGAATTACATTCATGATTGGTTGAATTACAGAAACTAGTCAAACCGGTAGGATAATCCGCGATTCTCAAAGCTTGCCCTGAATAGTAACCTGCCTCGCTCGTTCGCTAATGTTCACTCGCTTGGCAGCAAAAATACTTTGTTTTCTGGGTGTAGTTTTGACTGTAGTCAGCTCATATTCAAGCAAAATCGTATGTGGCCGCAACCTCAGTATTGTCTTTTGCTATAGTTCTTAGCTGAATCCACTACTACCATAGAAATCCCATGAAAATGCAAGTACGTCCATGAAAACATCCATGACAATTGCATTCTAGTGAAACATCCCAAGAAAAGCTCATGAACACCCCATGGAAAGTTGGTTAAAATGGTTACAATTTCGTAGGGTCAGGTCCCCATGAAGTTGTAACCATTTAAACCAACTTTTCATGGGATTTTCATAGTATATTCATATATATACTATTATATATGTTTCACTACAATAAAATTATCATGGGTGTTTTTATGGACGACGTACACGGTGCATTGTCATCGTCTGCGCGTGCGTATTACGGTCAGTCTGGTGGGCGGCCGCGCGAATTTCCCGCGCAAAAATTACCTTAAAACCAGAAGTCCATAACCAGAAGTGTCCATCTGGTATTGGGGTAGCGGCCCATCAGTTTACAGAGTAGTCTATTTTTAGAAATGCTAATCTCAAATTTCGCGGGGAAAATCAATGGCGGACATTGGGTCAGATCCGAGAGTCATGGCTCCGGGGGGGGGGGGGGGGGCACTCGTGTACACGACGTAAATGAGATATGCGGCGGTACCGGATAAAGGTTTGAGCCCAATTTAATTTGGCAAAATAAGTCTTGTTTTGGAGCAACTCAACTATCAATTCGGATTTATTTTCATAAATATTATTGGAAATTCTGGTTAATAAAAACACCTTCATTACATTTTATTTTGCAAACTGGGTCGGGCTCTGAAGACGATACCTTTATTATGCAAGCAGTGCCCACACCCCCCCCCCCCCCCCCCCCCCGGTTTGAAGCTCAGTACATACAGGTCGCCAAGCGGTGCTACAAACTACAAAGCTAAGTACGGTGGCAAATGTCGGGCTTTTGACGACTAAAATTGAAGATATTGGAATTGTAATGAAACGAAATGTATAGACTGATCATCTGTGCCTCTGCTAATGGATCTTCCGGTGATTTGAGAAAGTTAAAAGTGATTTTCAAGTCTTCAAGTGTTGACTAGCGACGAGTATATAAGTTTGAATTATGACAATGAATGAAAACGGAATCGAACCGAAAATTCTCATTCATCTGGCCAGGAACAACTGACATTATACCAGGACAAAATTAAATCAAAGTAAGCCAAGTTTACTTTTAATTTTTTATTTAATTGTTTTGAAATTGTTTTTAATCCATTGAAATCGGCCTTGGAAACTCGGTCGCATATGACCCGTTGCCGTGAGCAGTTGATTCAAATCTTCTAATAATCTTGTTCACTGGTTGCCTGAAGACAGAAACCCTTGTTTGTACTAATTTTAAGAACTGGAATTTCATTTCCAGCTGCGATAGTTGCGTTCAGTTTTCTAGTTTTCGATTGTAAAGTTTATTCTTGGAGATGTATATATAACAGTTAATGTCTTTAATAAAACAGCAAAGTGACAGTCGATTATTAAGCCTTGCCTGGAGATTTGCTGGGCTGTTCTTTTATCTGCCAAACGCAAATTTCAAATGTTCACTTGAGCTCAAATACAAACTCAAAGTAAACAAACTCGGTGCACTTATTACTCCTGAGAGAACATGTGATTGTCTTTTTCAGTACATTTCTTAGGCCATATTATAAACAAAAATAGCATGATTTGTATGTGATATTTATCACTTGCTGTATTTATGCCAAATATCACTACAAAAATCTGTGTTTATGAACCAAAAGACAAAACTTAGCTTCGTTCTGTATACATCACACAAGTGCTGTAAACACGAAGTCTGAAACGGGAAAATAAAAGGTTACAAAGGAACCACATGGTTTATAATGGTCTTTCCTGAACATATGGTGCTCCCCAGTTCTTGCCTGTTATAAATGAGAAATAGCTGATTATCAAGAAGTTTCTACACTAGCAAGTAGCATTCGCTCGCCTTGTCCGCCAAAATTTTGTCGCATATATAATTAACTGTACAATATTACAAACAAAGGAAATCGCTGTATTAGCCAATCAGGTACTGCTGATAAATTTTCGAAGAATATGATTGGCTGCGAGATGGCGGGAAAAGCTTTCTATAAATAGACTACTCTGTAAACTGATGGGCCAAACCCTATAGTGGGAGATGGACACTTCTGGTTATGGACTTCTGTTAAAACATATTACAGTGAACTTCTACCCCCAAAAGTTAAGAAAAATACGTGAAAATTAAGCTTTTTATTTTCACAGTAGACGGGAAATTGAACAAACTTCAAACTGTGAGTTTACCAAATAATTTCGTAATTTACCAAAAAAGTTCTCAAGGTTTGAAAACCGGTGTGTGAACAGTGACGGCCGCCGGCTCGCTTTGAATTTGTTTTGGAATATGTTGTTGTTGCAAGACTTGACGCATGCGCAGACGTTTGACTGCTGTGTGGACGGCACACCGCGGCAAAACGTTATGCTCCGCTGGCCGAAAGAACGAAGGCTCTGGTTTCAAATACAAGTTTCCGAGGTCTTAAACTTTTTTAGTAAATAATTTTATAACTTAGTAAACTCACAGTGAATTACAAATTAAGAAAATTTAAACCTGTTGAAGTCTTAGGCTTAGCTTTTAAGTAGTTTTCTTGTTTTTCGCTAAACATTTCATGTAAATACGCGTACGTACATAAAATTGAAAACACTGCTGATGGCTTCTTTTTTCTTTTAGTTTTGGCGGGAAACTGGGCTCGTCAGAACGCATGCGCGTGACATTTTGCCGCGGTGTGTTCTGCCACACTCTTATAACACTTGGCTATCGACCAATCAGGGCGCGCTTTTCGCACTGTTATTGTGTAAAATGCCATACCTCATACGCAAGATTTGTAAAGTTTTCTCCTGCTTCATCCACAATAGTTTCTAACCGGAAGATTGGACAAAGAGGAGATTTGTGTTTATCATACGTACAGGCCTTGAGTGAAGCTGTCTTAGTGTGCGCATCGATGTTTCTCCTGAGGAAATTGATTGTCATTAAAACACACAATAGAGCTGCAGATTTCGTGAGTGGGACAAAACGAGTCATGTCAGTAACCTTACGGTAAGGTCGTACTGTAACTTACTGTACCGTACCTCTGTAATTTGATTGGATCAGAAATGCCAAAACAATGGGAAACCATTTCAACGTCACGGCATGTTGTAAAGTAACCGTGCCTACGTTATTGCCGTAACTTCCCTGCCTCAAATACGTATACGCTTTAAATTAGTCTATACATTTAAAATAACTTGACAGAAAAGCCTGGTTCACACTAGCGACATAAGCACAAGCGACATACGCAGACGAAGTAAAGCCTGGTTCACACTAGCGACATACATGTAAGCACAAGCAACATATGCAGACACAGTAAAGCCTGGTTCACACTAGCGACATAAGCATAAGCACAAGCGACATACGCAGGCACAGTAAAGCCTGGTTCACACTAGCGATATAAGCATAATCACAAGCGACATACGCAGACGAAGTAAAGCCTGGTTCACACTAGAGACATAAGCATAAGCAACATACGCAGACACAGTAAAGCCTGGTTCACACTAGCGACATAAGCATAATCACAAGCAACATACGCAGACACAGTAAAGCCTGGTTCACACTAGCGACATAAGCATAAGCACAAGCAACATACACAGACACAGTAAAGCCTGGTTCACACTAGCAACATAAGCATAATCACAAGCAACATACGCAGACACAGTAAAGCCTGGTTCACCGCACTAGCGACATAAGCATAAGCACAAGCAACATACGCAGACACAGTAAAGCCTGGTTCACACTAGCGATATAAGCACAAGCGACATACGCAGACGAAGTAAAGTCTGGTTCACACTAGCGACATACATGCTCGTGAAAACCAGGCTTTAACGTAACTTGCCAAACAGTATTGAAACATCCTCACGTTATAACGTTCTTTGTGTTCCTTAGCTAAGTAGGAGCCAATTTTCAGATAATTTTAGGAAATGACTTTTGGGGTGGGGCATGGTAAATAGCTTCCAAATCATACATGTATTTTAAAATACTTAAAATGTATTTACAGTGAGAGGGAGGAGAAAGTGAGCAGAAGCGTGAATGAAAATATTCACAACTAAAAACATCGGTCGGCTATTATGTTGCGATTGGGTCGATTTTCTTAGTTATTTCTTAGTTAGCATTTGTTTCTCATTGTGTCCATATACAGCTTTTTCTAAAAACGTTGTCCCGGACACACCACAAGCAACATTACCAAACCGAAATCGATTGTGGCTGTCGCTGAAAGTCTGGTGAATTTAATGATCTCCGGCGAATTGATTTTCGAATTAAACTGTAGTTTATGCGTGTCATACAGCTGAACAGTTAGAACCACAACCCATTTCGGTCTGGCAATGTCGCTTGTTGTTTACCGGGACATCCGGGACCTTTTTTGAAATAGGTGTGTATCCACACCGCGGCAAAACGGTATGCTCCGCTGGCCAAAAGAACGAAGGCTCTGCTATCAAATACAAATTACCGAGGGTTTCAACTTTTTTAGTAAATAATTTTATAACTTAGTAAACTCACAGTGAATTACAAATTAAGAAAACTTCAACCTGTTAAAGTCTCAGGCTTAGCTTTTAAGTAGTTTTCTTATTTTTTGACAAAACAGTTCACAAATGGTACTTTTAAGCAGAAATATTAAAATCACGGGTATGTGCCTGTTGTTTCATTTTAGTTTTCGCGGGAAACTGGGGGCGGCCGCGCGCCGACAAGAAATAGCAAATACGCATGCGCGTAACGTTTTGCCGCGGTGTGGTGTGTATCAGTCCCTTGTGTTTAGAATGCCGACGTTCGGCGTCGGAAAATAAAAACTCAACTGAAAACCAGACGTTCTAGTAATATGTTAGTTGATTGCATTGGTGTGTACTTACTTTGAAATTTTAAAGGTCGGAAACTGGACAGTGTTTTTAATCAACACTGTGAAATTCCTCGCATCCAGTAAGGGTTGCCTATCTCTGTTTGTAATAAAATAGAAATTGTATGTGTAATGAAGCACATCTGAATTGACAGAGCGTCTGAGCTTAAAGTGCCACTACGACGAAAATTTACCATTTCGATTTGCCACTTTTTCAGTGTCAATAGGTCAATCAGTGTTAGAAATATCCGAAATAGTAAAAAATATTCCCAAATGGGCAAGTTAAACCACAAACTGTTAGGAGAGTTTACGGGTAAAATGCTGTCCGCCATTATTGTAAGCCGTTCTCATTATTCAGCGGAAGTGATGTCACACTTAACACGGCAACAACGTCGCGCGAAATAGTGTGTATAAGAAAGTAGCTAACCTCGTATAGATAAATATAACTTTCTTCTTGTGTACGTGAAGACGTTTTAGTAGAAATATGCCTCCAAAGCGCTGTGTTGTGCAGGCGAGCGTTGAGTGTATGACATCACTTCCGCTGAATAACCCTTTGTGCAAAGCTGAACAAAGGGAATGGCCTCCAGTAATGGCGGACGTTTAGATTCAATATTCGGAGTTCAAAAATTACGACTTCCTGTCGTCGTATCGAAAAACGATTTGAACTGGTAATAATATATCAACTTTACTTTATGAATATGCAAAAACATTGATATATCAAAATTTAATCGTAGTGGCACTTTAAGCCGAGGGTACACGAGCGATTTTTTGCATGCACAAAAGAAGCGACTTTCTGAAATACTGTCGCGTCCCGGTCCCCAGCATACGATGCACAGGCAACTTCACTGCTGAAAAAAGTCGCGATAAATTCAATGAGTTGAATTTTTCGCGACAACAAATATGTCACACGTGCAGCAACCACCCTAAAACTCTTTCCCGACACCTGGAGCTATAAGAAGCAAGTACGAAATCGAGGCAATGGTCTATGGAGCGTCATTAGTGCCAAAATTCACTTGTGGTATTATGATGTAAGTATTTAGTTTCCTGAGGAAAAAATGGTGTTATGATGATAATTGTATCGAGTAAAAATGGCGTTATGAAGTGAAATTCAAATTTGTGAAGTATAAGTTTTGAATTATGAAGTAAATTTGGTATTATGAAGTGAGTTTGGTATTATGAAGTAAGTTTGGAATTATAAAAATAAGTTTGGAATTATGAAGTAAGTTTGGTATTATGAAGTAAGTTTGGAATTATGGAGTAAGTTTGGAATTATGAAGTAAGTTTGGAATTATGAAGTAAGTTTGGAATTATGAAGTAAGTTTGGAATCATGAAGTAAGTTTGGAATCATGAAGTAAGTTTGGTATTATGAAGGTATGAGCACTTGCGAGCGTACTCAACGCGAAAGGGCTCACGGGAAGACAAACACGTGTTCGTTCATCGCCTACAAACATGGCAGACATGAGCTTTTAAAGTTATCATGAGCTTTTAAAGTTATCTATCGAGCTGTCTTCCATTGATCTTGGCTATAGTGGAGTGAGCAAGTCTCTATATGATTATATACGCAGAACATTTAGGCCAAAGAGCTGACCGCATTTCTGGCACCTTTCCTTTTCGCCATTCTCTGTCACACTATGAATGAATGGTACATGTATTTTGTACAACAATAAATTAGTCAAGGTTACTGAAGTTTCTTATGATGTTTACTTTTTTAAATTAAATTGGCAATAATCGAAGTGTGCCGAACCGCCTTCCTCCCCCAGGCCAATGCATGTGAGTCATTTTCACGTTGAGCACATCCCTTATTTTAATTATGGAATTATGAGCTGGGGGATTACATACAAACCTAATATCACCAAATTGTCGTCGAAACTTAATAAATGTATAAGATGCATTTTTTTCCAAGTAGGCATGAAGATCTTAATCCGTATTACAAATTGCTCGGGATTCTGAAGATTGAGAACATAGTAAAAATGAAAATAGGTGATACTTATACATCAAATAAGAAGTCATTCTATAAATACTCGTGAAATATTTTCTGAATTCCTGGTACCTGTATCTGATATACATTCTTATAATACAAGATATGCAGCCACTGACAACTTTTATAGGCCAAACGTCAGAACCAACTATAGTAAATTCACTTTCAAATATTTTGCCTCAGAAATTTGGGAAACCATACCTTTACCCCTAAAATCTTTATCTTTTTATTCGTTTAAAAAACAATGCAAAAAATTACTGATTAGTAGACAGAAATAATTTCTCTTTATCCTTTTACTCCAGTGCCTGCCAGCTTTTCTCTATTCTTCTTTCTCTTCCTCCTATTTTGACTTTTTGTTTTCCTTTCTTTCCTTTTTTCCTTTGCTTCTCCAACATTTATTAACACTTGCTATCTGAACTAAGTCTGATTACTACACAAACATTGCGGCAGCCAACTCGAAAGCTTATGCTACTTTGGCTGCTGCACACTTACTTTTCGTTATTTTGTTATGTTATTTTCTTTTCTTTATTCTACCGTATGTCTATGTAACTAGTACTTATAAATACTGTAAATAAAAATTGAATTGAATTGGGCATTTGCTACCAGCAATAAACACAGGGTGTGTTTCCTCTGTTTTCACAAAATATATGGGAATTAAGTAAGTGAAAATACAGTCTTGGATTGGAGCTTTTGTCATCCTGAATTGTCTCCACCCTGCATTTTCACATTCCTTGGGTAAAAACATTCCTAGAATGGAGAGTTGGTTGATGGCATGCTTGACAATGGTGTACTTTGGGTACTTATGTTATGGTTTCCATGCATACGAAAATGATGTATTTTTTGGTAGAAAATATTGTGGTGAGCCATGTGAGATACATTGGTTGCATGTCATTCTGTATGAAAATATAGGTGTCACAGGGACGGCGCAGCCGGGGGAGGCTATGTATCCCCCTGGGGGAATTCCGATGACTTCAAAATTTTTGACGATCCACCCACCGTACGCATAACTTCGAATCCTCCGGCTTTTTCCAATAATGTGAACGCTTCCACAATCTTCTTGGTCACATGCTCCGAATCACCATCTTTTCGAAAGAAAATGTCTCGTTCTACCAGTCCAGCTAATCCGTGCTCCATCTTTTCCTTCGACGACGGCACATTCACACAACTTTTATGTGCAAGTAGGAAAAACTTGTGTGTCCAAGTATTTCGCATGGGGATAAATGAAACGTTTGTACTGTGGGTCCTGCGCCTCTTTGCTGTTGATGCGCATGCAGCCCTGGATGATGAGTAAGACGATGGTACGGTACATGGTGTGTAGCCAAAATGTTTACCATGTTCTTCGAGTGTAGATAGGACTCGATCCCGGAGTGGAGGGGTACTCCCTTATATGGCCTATACGGGTATGTGCCGCGGGATACAGTATGGTTTTTGAACTGCCGAGGTCTGGGATAGGGTATCCTTTTTACGGTTTTGGTCTGGGAAAGGGTATGGATTTTGATATACTTGTCGTTGGCTATGCTTAGCGCTCTATCGACCACACTACAGCTTAAAATACCATATTAAAACAAAACAACGGATTTCGTAGTGTAATTTTAATTTAAAACTGTTCGGGATCTGGGATAGGGTACATTTTTTTGCTGGGATAGGTATAGATTTTGGGATAGGGTTTATATATTTTTGCTTCAAGTCTGGGATAGGATATGGTATTTCTAGGATACGGCATTTTTAGGTCTGGGATAGGGTCAGGGTTTTGAGGTCTCCGCGGCACACCCCTACCCAAAAATCTTCTGAGTGCACCCCCGGGACTCGATTTATAGATGACTGCACATTACTACTTGCTATTGGAGATGGGAAATTAGCACATCTTTCTAAAGCTTCTGCTGCCGAAACGAGGTTTTCGACACACTTTTTCAGAGCATCACCAGTCAATGGATTGTCCGCCATGTTCGTAAGCGATGAATGTGTGTTTGTCTTCCCGTAATCCCTTTCGCGTTGAATACGCTCGCAAGTGTTCATACCTTCATAATTCCAAACTTACTTCATAATACCAAACTTACTTCATAATTCCAAACTTACTTCATAATTCCAAACTTACTTCATAATTCCAAACTTACTTCATAATACCAAACTTAATTCATAATTCCAAACTTACTTCATAATTCCAAACTTACTTCATAATACCAAACTTACTTCATAATTCCAAACTTACTTCATAATTCCAAACTTACTTCACAAATTTGAATTTCACTTCATAACGCCATTTTTACTCGATACAATTATCATCATAACACCATTTTTTCCTCAGGAAACTAAATACTTACATCATAATACCACAAGTGAATTTTGGCACTAATGACGCTCCATAATGGTCGTACCCAGTGTTCCATGTGTCGCGCTTCCTGCTTGCGAAATATTTATCGCCAAAGTTCGTCGCTCGTATAGCCACCACGCGACAGTTTTTCAGAAATTTGCATCGCCAGTGGAGGCAAAAAATCGCTCGCAGGTTTAATTATTAATACATAAAATCAGTTCTCAATAAAGTTCATGCGAAGATTGGCGCTCTGCGTAGAATCAGGAACTTTATTGATAGTGACACGGCATTGAAACTATACAAGGCGTATGTCCTCCCTCATTTCGACTACTGTAGCCCTCTTTTAATAGGAATCAATAATACCTTATCAGATAAGTTAGAGCATACTAACTATTATGTACTCAGAACTCTTTTTAAGGTACCTAAGTCTATTAGATATGAACAGATTTTGTCACAGTATAACTTAGAATCTATTAAGCATAGGCGCTGTGCGCAAGCTCTTACACTTATTTATAAAGGTTATCCTAACTATATAAGTAATATGTTTCATAACAAAAACTGTACTTACAATCTCCGTGGAAATGGAAGTAGACTTACTCAGCCGGCCCCCAATACTAGTTTCAAACACAGATCCTTTTCGTATATTGCATGCCGACTCTGGAACAAACTACCTATTCATGTAAGGGAGGCTCCTAATCTTAAAAACTTTGCTGCAAAGCTTAAGAAACTTAAACTAGGCCAAGACGAGTGCCTTTGTATCCAGTGCTCTAGCTAGTGCTAGCCAGCTCATGACTTCATTTATATATGTATTATATTAGGATTATTATCATAGATTTTTATCGTAGTTTTTATATTGATACTATTGAATTTGTTCTTGAACCATTCTTCCATAGTTTCCCTTAATTATTTAATGATGCTTTGTAGATGTATTGTTAGTTTTTATTGTAGAGACACGTACATTTTTGTAACGAGCCTTTTTAGGCTCAGTAATGTCACGTGGATAAATAAAGCTTATCTTATCTTATCTTATGTATTCAGTGAAGTTCCTCTCGTGCATCAATTACTTACATAGAGCTTTTCAAGCGTGTATAAAGAGGTTATTATACGACTTGGCGTTTTCGAGTGCAAACACGGGCTAAAACGAGTGCAAATACGAGCTAAAACGAGTGCAAATATGAGAACAGGTTTGCACACTGGTTTATGCAACACTTAAAAGCTGATTGGCTGTTATTCAAACAGCCCCATTTCGATTGGCTCGCGCGCTTACAAAATCTTTTAAGTGTTGAATAAACCTGTGCAAACCGGTTTGTGACCCGTGTAATACCGTCTCATATTTGCACTCGTTTTAGCCCGTATTTGCACTCGAAAACGCCAAGTCGTATAATAATCGAAATGGGGCTGTTTGAGTAACAGCCAATCAGCTTTTAGCGCGCGAAAAAAACTTTTCAGTGCGCGCCCGCCCCCGACATTGGGCTGAGAGATTTCTTCTCTCGAGATTTCTTCTCTCAAGATTTTCTTCAAACAGAGCTGTAAGGTAAGCTAAAACAAACATGTTTTGTTCGTGTTAGCTGTCGTATAATAAACAATTTATTACACGAAGAGTTGTGTAATACGGCTGGGAATTTTTACTCGTCAATGATTATTATACGACTTGGCGTTTTCGAGTGCAAATACGGGCTAAAACGAGTGCAAATATGAGACGGTATTACACGGGTCACAAACCGGTTTGCACAGGTTTATTCAACACTTAAAAGGTTTTGTAAGCGCGCGAGCCAATCGAAATGGGGCTGTTTGAGTAACAGCCAATCAGCTTTTAGCGCGCGAAAAAAACTTTTCAGTGCGCGCCCGCCCCCGACATCACAGGGAGTCCCTAACCGATACTAGAATATTGGAAGATTGGATCGAAACGTTAGTTTTGATGCGTGTGGGTTGCCTGTGGTTTCTTTGCCGCGCGAGAGTAGTTGTGAATTTATCGTAGTCTGTTTGTTTTTATCCCAAAATTGTTCATTCGCAGCCTAAAATTCGGACAATAAAGTTATCTGGCTGTAAAACGAACCAGCTAAATATGTAGCTTATTTATTATTCTGTAGTTAGCAGTAGTTTTAAGACACCGGATAATGTTTTGAGCGAGATTTAAGCGTTTCAGTTCACCGATACCTGTTCGCTGATTTTCGCTGCCGATCGCCTTGCTATAAAGTATTGAAAGGGGAGACACAGCGTTCAGAAAACCGACCAGAAGTCCTTTGCAAATTTCATAATCTCTAATTCAATTCACATGTGTGAGTTGCTTAAGCATTTTCTCACTCCTGATGTGATTTTTTTGGCAAGCCTTATAGTTTAGGACAATATTTGAACACATTTCATTTTCGTTTTTGTGAGCCGAGGTGTTTACTTTTTCGCTGCAACGTTGTTGACCAAAAAACGACTCAGTAGGGGAGGTACCAGGAACATTTAGTTTGACAAAAAAATCCCTTCGGGGTTACTAAGGGGTTGAGTCGTTATGAGTCACAAAAAATGTCGCGTGACGTATCTCCCTTCTAGGATATGGTAAGGCATGTCTTGTCGTTCCCCGTGGGGTTATACGTTGCAGTCAAAAAGTAAAAACCTCGGCGCACTGTGTCTTCCCTTTCTAATACTTATACAGTAGTGAAAATGAGAGAACAGGTGTCCGTGAACTCAAACGCTTAAATCTCGCTCAAAACGTTCTCCGATGTCTTCAAACTAATACAGGCTACAGAATAATAAATAAGCTATACATTTAGCTGGTTCATTTCACAGCCAGATAACTTTATTGTCCGAATTTTAGGCTGCGAATGAATAATTTTGGGATAAAAACAAACAGACTACGATAAATTCACAACTACTCTCGCGCGGCAAAGTAACCACAGGCAACCCACACGCATCAAAACATATTTCGATCCAATCTTCCAATATTCTACTATCGGTTAGGGACTCCCTGTGCCCGACATTGGGCTGAGAGATTTCTTCTCTCGAGATTTCTTCTCTCAAGATTTTCTTCAAACAGAGCTGTAAGGTAAGCTAAAACAAACATGTTTTGTTCGTGTTAGCTGTCGTATAATAAACAATTTATTACACGAAGAGTTGTGTAATACGGCTGGGAATTTTTACTCGTCAATTTTATTTTTTTCTCGCCTTTCAGGCTCCGCAGTGGCTCGAAAAAATAAAACTGACTCGTAAAAATACCCAGCCGTATTACACAACTTTCCGTGTAATAAGCTCTTTGTACACACGAGCAAGTTTTCCTTGACAAGTTTCCTTGACAAGTTTTCCTTGACAATTTGCCTTGTTCAATAATTGGCACGCCAGTTTTTCAACAAGGAGACTTGTCAAAGAAAAACCTGTCATTTTTCGTCGTGTACACGCGAGCAAATAAAACTTGTCAGTTATACCACAGGAAGCCCAATGCCGCGGGTGGTAATTATTATCGGACTTTGTAACAGCGAACTGACTTTTATGCGTAAACTATCTCGAAAATGTCATATCTTTCTAAAAGAATGTCTTACTATTAAAGATATATACTTCACTGACCTTGTGTTGTTGTTTTTGACTCTGTTTGCGATGATTTAGGGCTGTTTTAAGCCTTTCAAAAACCGATTCCTCACCAAAGTTCACCATAGTACTTTGGTGAGGAATCGGTTTTTGAAAGGCTTAAAACAGCCCTAAATCATCGCAAACAGAGTCAAAAACAACAACACAAGGTCAGTGAAGTATATATCTTTAATAGTAAGACATTCTTTTAGAAAGATATGACATTTTCGAGATAGTTTACGCATAAAAGTCAGTTCGCTGTTACAAAGTCCGATAATAATTACCACCCGCGGCATTGGGCTTCCTGTGGTTATACTTATAACGCTTTTGCAGCAAAAAAAATTTGCCGGGCTAAAAAAACAGATTCGTTATATCGGGGACTTCGTTGTATTATAAAACGGGGTTCCACTTGATTATTTTAAAAATCACCCAAACATAAGTAGAACATCGTGATTATCGAAGTGATGTTCTGATATATTTTCCCTTAGTGGATATTGGTCTTAATATGTAAAAAATGCATAATCCCTCAGTGAGCAGGCAATTCAAGATGACTGCCTGAATGCTGCAATCTGACTGGTTGTTCAGTGGGCAAGATTCTTTCATATTGAGTATCAATATGTTCCAAAGTGTGGGGCTGGTGGCCTAATCCATTATTTTATGTCCATGACTGTATGTTTATGTAAATGTACATGACTGTATGTTCATGTAAATGCACATGACTATATGTAAATTTGTTTATATCCAATGTAAGTGGGAGGCTGATTCTTTTAAGGGGGTCAAAATATTTATATCCAATTTAAGTGAGGAGCTGAATTTTTAAGGGGGTAAAAGTGTTTGTATCCAATTTAAGTGGGGAGCTGATTATTTTTAAGGGGGTAAAAATGTTTATATCCAATTTAAGTGGGAGGCTGATTTTTTCTGGCCTGCTCGTCTGACACATACGGCCCCGGTGTCACATGAATTTTGTATATGGTTTTGAAAGGAAAGCATGGGGCCATATATGGGTCATATGATAAATATTGATACTCACTCTAAGGTTGGAAACTGTGGCATGGGTATGGTATCTAGTTCAACAGGACACCAGGCATACACTTCACACACTCGTGTTCGAGGGACTTGGTCTGACTCCACACAGCTACCTGTTTTATACCCTGTTGAAAATTATTTTACCCATATATCAAAAACATACTCAGCACAAGAAATTCCATACCAGTGGAAAGGATAGATGAACACAATTGGCCACTTTAGAAATGAGCAGGGGACTGGGGCCAAGTGTGGAACATTACTCTGGTTAACAAATGAAGCCCACGACAAGAAAGATGAAATCAAAATTATATAGTAGTTTACTGATTAAGTTTGAAAAAGATTGGGATGATGTTTAAACAATACGTTATTTCAAAAATTGTGATGCTTGTTCCCTGGCCTTCACACATATCTCTGAGACTCTCTTATTTTGATGAACTACATGTATGAAAGCTTGCCATTCCGTTCATGTTCACCCAAACATCAAATTTTGATGTAATCTTTCTTGCATTGTGGTTCATTTTTTAATCAGATTTAAAACTTTCAACACTAATGGTCTCTGTGAGTCCCCTACTCATTTCTAAAGTGGTCAATTAATTCACAACATTTTTGAACATTTTTGACCAGACATGACTGCATGACTTCAGTACAAAAATTGGTAACATTGGAAAAAAAGATCCACCATAGATGTAGATAATTAAATGTGATATAGAACCACCTCCCAAGTTAGCTCAGTCGTTAAGTGCCGCAGTCTATTGTGCGAGAGGTCTGGTCATCCCAATTACACTCAAGGGTCTTAAAATAACTGAGCAGAAGGTGCTGCCTTTGTAATCGAACTGCAAATGGTTAGACCTTCACATTTTCGCGGATTAAAGAATGATAAATTGTAGGCCGTCAGATATCTCCATAGAGGGGCTTTAAGCCTGTTGAGGTTCTCCGTCCATCTTCGAGTGGTAAACAGCATATATTTATCATAAATAATAATAATTATATGGCAGAATTAAGTCTGCAAGTGGTATGAGGTCACTATAGTGAGAATAAAAATTGCAGAATTAGAAATTATATATTCAAACCTAGTTTCCATTTACCGTGTCCATAGAGAGTTTCTTCCATTGGTGTACAGTCACTGTCATTGTTGCATTCAATGTTATGTATTCTGGGGCTTTCTGGGCACTTGCTCTGTTTTTGGTCAGGGGTGATGATCATGTTTGTTGCCACAAAAAATGCATTATTTTCCTAAGAAAACAAAAATTAAAAATACTTTTAAAACAGCATGATTGTGTGTAATTAAAGAGGTTCGTACGCTCACAAGAAAATTTAAATTCCAAAAAAATTCAATGTATTTTCTGAGTACCAGCCATTGCATAGTGAGAATTGGCAGATTTACATCCTCATGCAAAAACCGTTGCATAATAAAATAATTCTGATTATTGATACCGATGACAATTAAGGTACTCATGAATTCCCACTGATGTATTTTTGGAAATATTTTCCCATGTAAGTGGTCAATAAATGGTAAGTAAAGGGTTGGTAATAATATTAAGTGCATGGTTACATTGGTAAATGTAAGTAGTTGGTAAATATAGTTGTTGCCAATTAAGTGGTAAATTAAGTGCTTTAATTAAAAGCCCTAGATAGCCAGAATCACTGATTTTGGTGCCGTTAATTAAGGTGATAATCTTTTTCACTCATTTTTGTGCAATTACTGTGGTCACATTGCTTTAAAATGCATTACAATAAAGGTCCTTGAAATTATGTCACATTATGCTAATGAGTTAAAAGTGGAGTTGAAATAAAAACAGAGCAAAATGAACTAGAATTGGCTTAAAGTGTCTGTGAAGTGAAAAAATCAACCCCGTTTTTATTTGATTTTATTAAATTTTAGATTTCTCCTAGTGATTTTGTGCAATTAAAAATAAATTCGGAGAGCGTGAATGCTATTTTTACTCGTGTTGATCTCAGGCTAAATTGTCAAAATCGTGCGACAAATTTTATGCTGTTAATGACATGCTAATTACAATGTGTGATGTCAAGTGGTTTGCACATTGATATTTTACTTCATAAATAATACAAAATATGATGCATTTTTTGTCTAATTCTCATTCTAAATATGTCTTACTTGAGGAGTCTTGCCAACTGTCACGTTTTTTTCTCAAAGAAGCCTTGCCGTTGGCCATATTTTTACTTTTGTGAATATAAATATGCAAACCACTTGACGCCACGCATGTAATTAGCATGTCATTAAAGGCATAAAATTTGTTGCACGATTTTGAAAATTATACCTGACTTCAACACGAAGAAAAATAGCATTTGCGCTCTCCAAATTTATTTTTAATTGCACAAAATGACTAAGAGAAATCTAAAATGTAATAAAATCAAATTAAATCGGGGTAGATTATTTCACTTCATAGGGTGGGGCACTTTAAATGACGTCATTGAAATTTGATTTCTTAATAAATGAAAATGGCAGACGGCAATAATATATTTACCTACATGTACAATGTATGTCGGTTATTTTGATTTCCACTTTGACCTTTAAGTCAATGATAGCTGGTTGTTGTCAGACTCATATTCACTTTAAGGTGATTGGTACGTGCCAGTAGTATTAATGCAGTCAATGGTAATCCACCATACAGAAGAATATGCCAGCTGTACGTTTGCATGACCACAACCCTTGATAAACAGTCAAAATAAAAGGAAGAAATCTTCTGTTCTCTACAGTGACAGTGTCTTGGCAACATCACTGTCTTGTACTGGCTTGTTTTCAAGATTTAGAACCTCCCTACCGCAATTTTATAATAAAATTAAAGTTATTCATATGCAAAGGATTGTGGGTAAAAGTACAAGCCACAATATTTTTCTTAATAATAATAATGCATAATAATAATAATAATAACACTTACGGTATTTATACATTGGTACAATTAACTTCAGCACCACAATTAAGCTGATGTTGCCGTGTTTAAACTAATATAGTAAACAGAATAACAATCCTTAGTATATTTACCACACCAGTGAATATCACTTTTCGTGTGCTCTGATTGGCTACTCAAACAGTGAATATGATTTCATATTCACCTCCGAGAGAAGTAGCGATGACCTCGTGTGAGTTTTTGTCTGTTTGACAGAAAATCAAATAACTATTTGAAGAGCTCAGTGCAAAAAGTGATCAAGTGACAATTGAGTCGCTCGATTTCGTTTTTACTTTTACGATTGCGTTTACATTTTTTCACGCAGAATGAAGTCGAATTTTACGAAGTTCATGTATGTGAAAATGCCGATCATGGTAAAAAAAAAGATTTAAAAAAAGATATATTTCAGGCATGACAAGGTTTAGACCCAAGCCCCGTTGGCTCCCCTTGGCCTTCGGACTTAACATGGGCCGAAAGGAATTATGGGTACACAGCAAAAATTTGGACAGGGAAACTCTATATGGTTTCGTCTTAACAATCTTTTAGAAGTCCCCAGGCGAAGCACAGACCAGGCCCGACACGACTATCTTTGGAAAGCTCAGACCACGAAACTTACCGAAATGGCCTTCTTAGCTCCAAAATATTCACAGTTTGCTTCGCCTGAAGACGCAACTCTATGTAAATCTCCAGCAATAACAAACCGTCTTTCAGTCAAACAGTTCTTCGTTCAACCATGAGTTAAGCCCGTGACTTAATGATGTCCAACAACACTTTACACAGAGTCACTCTTTCCAAATATTAGTCCACCATTCCAACAAGAACCTCCGATCCACCGGTTTCAACCATCTCTCCAGCTTGGCGGCTAGCGAAAGTCTGTTTGAACGGTTAGCAATTTCCCGCCCAATATACAACGAATGGGCGCGGGCGTGACAATTTTGTTTTTCTAAACCTATCTCCCCCCCCCCCCCCACCTATTAGAATTATAGCAAAACAATAACAACTCTTTTCGCTGTAGAAATGACTCAATGGCTTGCTTAATTTTTCATATATTTGAGATTTCAAGTGATATCCTAACGTTCTAGATTAGAAATTACGGGTTTTCTTAATCAAAAAGCGAAGTTGGCTATCAAGAGTTTTCAAATTCTTGATCACTTTTTGCACACAGCCCTTCATTTGGTGCTGGCTATCCACCTGTAGTGTGGTATATTTACAAAATTATTCACTTCAGTGTCTGTGAATAGTGGTGGATATTTACCGGTACCTAGCCGAAGCAGCTTGGCAAATATCCACCACTATTCACCTTCTCTTCAGTGAATAATAATTGTTAATTAGTCAACGAGTAGGTAAATCGACTGGCTATTTACAAACATGGTCAAACACAGCAAGTCCACCATGTTAACTGCTCGGCCTCTGCCACATAATAAAACATATGTTCAATTACCTCTGGTGGTATAACATAGTCTGCCTGGTCCCATACGAAGGGCCCACCATAGTAAGGAAATGACCCATTATTTGATGTAAGGTTGGTGAAGGATGTTCCCTTTAGCTTGGTTGTCACTGAGCTATAAGGTGCTTCTGTTTCTTGATAACCTTTACTGTAGATGATCACATACCTAGAAAAATATAATAACTTGAACTTTAGTGATTTTAATTAATAGATTATTTCCGACTAACAAAAATACACTTATTTATTTAAATATACCAGTAAATTATCAGGTATGAAGTTTTCTCTTTTTGAAGGAAACTTCATACCAGTAATGAACACTTTAGTAGATGCACAAGATTACAATAATAAATATAATTATATTTAAACCCCGGGGGGGTACTCCCATATATGGACTATACAGGGATGATCCGCTGGACAGGGTATGGTTTTTCGAGTTTCTGATCTTAGACAGGGTATCCATTTTCACATCGACAGATCTTGAACAGGATATGGTATTTATCTAGTGCCGTTATTTAGTCTAGTGCTTGCTGAAGACTTATTTAGTGATGACACTCATTATACAAGATCACACGCTGACATCCAAGTATAGATAATTTGTTATTTGTCTTATAGAGGGAAAATTGTAACACTTTGTCTTGAACAGGGTATGGAAATTTGAGTTTTTTTTTGTCTTAAACAGGGTAAGGGTTTCAGAGCCCCAGCGGCACACCCCTACCCAACTTTAGGTAGAGTACCCCCCCCCCCCCCCCCCAGGATATAAACTAAGTAATTTCGCGAGCTATGATTGGGCAATTTGTGGTCCATAACTCACTTCTGGCCTCAAAGAAAATGAAGAAGCTGTATAATAAACATCTTATTAACCTTGTTCGCTCAGTCTGTACCATAAGTTATAAATCCTTGTTTTTCCCTTTTTTTATGGCCCCCATGCTTTGCATTTGGGCAATAAAAAAGGGGGGAAAAACTTGGTCCATATGAACCACACACTCAGATAATAAGAGGTATTTATTAGCACTATTTTACTGAAACTATATAATAAATTAATACAAGGAATTTGAATGCATAAATATACCAATCCACTCCCATAATACAACTGGAAGTACTTACAGTCTTCACTCCATAGAGGAGTTCACATTTCCATTTGAATGCTGGGTAATCACAGCAAAGTGGAACATTCAGTATTTGTATGACAATCTGGTGTCAAATATTTTCCCAACATTCTATTTTTGAAACATTTCAAATCCCAAAACTAAAGATACATGTGTGGTATTAAAAATATTCTACTCATTAAATGAGGGCAGATGACATCTTGGAAACCTTGCATGAAATTTGATCATGGCTTTTAAGTAGTGGTCCGGTTAACAACGATAGCACTGAACGGCAAGGAATGTAAAAGTTGTTAATTTTCTATTGTTCTTTCTCGTAATTTCATTGGTTGATACTCATAAATTCAATAGAAAACCATCGAAATAATGCATTTTTATATGATATTTTTTGAAGTTTCAATTTATTTTTGATCAAAATGACTATGGTTTAATTTCGAAGAATATCGACCGAGGGGAAAGTTATCAAATTTGCGATTGAAAGCTCTTTTGTGTTCTCCCTTTCCCATTGGCTGGATGGTGGCTTCTTTGAGTTTTCACAGTAAAAATAGCCCACAGCATACAAACTACTATATTTTCTGGGTGTAGTTTGGACGGTACACATCTCAGAGAGCACTTACGTCATATTCACGCAAAATCGACCGTGAGGATATGTTCATTGCCGCGGCTCTATTGTTTTTACTACAATTCTTATGCGGACCATTACTTAACAACAAATTTGTAGGCAATTTAAAACAATTTTCATAATTATACTGAATCGTTAATAGGATGCTTATAAATATAGTCTTGGAAGTATATAAACAAAAATGCTTTCCACAGACTTTTTTTAGTTTTAGGATTTGAAATGTTTCAAAATATAATTTTGGGCAAAATATTTGCACCAGATTCTCATAAACACACTGTATTTTCTACCATGTTTGCCCAGGTTGCCCAGCATGCAAATGGATTGTGAACTCCTCTATTATATTATTAATGGCCCTAAATTAGCCCTGCAGCACAATATGGCATAAGCCATATTGGGGAGTGGAGGGGAGTAGGTGTTCTTGGCACTGCTTAGAAGGGTAAAAATTATTGTAACCGTACATTTTAGAGGGTCCTGTTCATACACAAGTTTTGAGTTACACAAACCGAGTCGTACCTCATAGGAGTTTATAATTATTTATTTTAAGTTTCTTTTACAATAAGTAAGGAATCGCTTTATAAATTTCATATTTGCATCCTTTGTAGGGGTTAAACTCATTATGGTTTTGAAACCTCCTTTAATTTATGCATAATATATACCTTTTAGAGGTCATTTTCAAAAATTGACTACAAGTAATGGAGTCTCCCCACCCCCACATTTGAAGGAGGTTCAATTTGATCTGAAGTATTTCAGGGGTTTCTGTTCAATATTTTTGTGTAATTAATTAAATTGTTAATTCAATAATTATACACCCGGAGTATCCAATCGATTAAATCGATAACCAATACCAATCGATGAAAATCGATATCAATCGATATCAATTTATCGATTGATATTGGAAATCGATGAAAATCGATAAGAAGGGTTTGTGTGACTATCGATTTTATCGATTTCCAATATCAATCGATAATTTAACTTCATCGATTTTATCGATTTCCGCTGCGCTATTCAGCTGATGAAAATCCACACCGGACTGTTAAAAAAAATCACTCTAACGTCTAAACCTATCTCGCGAACCTATAATTCTTACTTAAATTATACGTACACATGGATGCTTGTATGTAACGGCCAGAAAGGAGTGACCAGTTCCGATATGCAGGCGTGGGATTTTTAAAATATCGCGCGCTGCCATCGAAAACCGTCGCCATCTTGGCCGAGCCTTAATGAGGTCTGGGGAGAGGCAGCTCTCTGCTCTCTCTCAAGATGGCGGTGCTCGCCAATCCACCAAAACGTCTGCTACACAGGCTAATTGGAGGTGACCAAGCTGCCCGCGATCGTTGGTTACTTTCAATGAATTACCACGCTCCCCCCTTTTCTTTGTAGCTGTAAAGCGCTCCCCTATGGCCACTTCAAATGTGCACTCTTGGTAGCCTTTAACCGTACAATTTATAGATACTTCTGATAGTTTTGCTTGTGTAGCCATGACTTGACGAGTAACGTCCGTTCATTGCTCACTTTCGTCTCGTGGGAAAACAAAGCCGTATAAATGGCTTGTCACGTATCAGGATATCGACGGGTTATAATTAAAAACGAAACTTGATTCTTATCAAACAGAATGAAAACAATCGATACTAATCGATTAATCGATTTTTATCGATTGGCACTTTTTTTGTGTGGCTATCGATTTTCATCGATTGACCGATATCAATCGATATCAATTAGTTAATTATATCGATTGATATCGATTTATCGATTGGCTTTCCGATGATCGATTTTCATCGATTGGATACTCCGGGTTATACAGGACAATTTCAAAGTACAATTTACCACGCACAACTTGCATTCTATGCAAGAATTCACAACAAAGGTACACTGTGCTATAAAACTGCAGTTGACTGGAAGCAAACTGCACAAACTATATGCTTGAAAATTAAAATGTTATCACATGAGAACACTTCACTCCTTCAACACAAAAACAACACTAAAGTCTAAATTAAACATGCGAAGTCGCGTTATGTAATAGTCTTGATCTATAAAATTGTAGCGTTATGAATTGCAAACTTACCCTATAATATACCCTATTATTGCAAGTTGTATAAGTCTATTAATGAGTCCTACTTTTTTACTCTTGATGTGAACGATTTTGCTGGTATTGTACTCAAGGAGAGATCCCCACAGCCGGCTACAGAACGCCGCCATCTTCGACCTGACTTTTACCGGAAAGCGAAGCGTCACGCTATCACGAGGATAGCACGTGACTGGCTTATCGTCACGCTCTAATGTTGCAGAAGTTTCCACGCCCACGTGTTGACACTGCCGGGGCAAGCTGGGGACTGGGCAAAAGTGGAAGATCATTAATGTTTCAGTAAAATAAGCGCTAATTAACATTTCAGAATTAATGTTTTAATAATTAATTAATTTATTCATTCATTTTTTTTCTTTTCGTGAGTATAATGGAGCATAATAGTGATGCCTTCCGACCATAATCAGGCATAATCTACATGAAGAAGGCTGGTTACGTTTGGCCAGCCGAAATATTGTTAACTTATCAATATATACGTTGTTTGATCAACTTTTCTGTAGTCCTTGGACTTGTTCACTTATTACTGTTTTTGGCTGATCAGATCTCTCTGTTAGATCCAACGTACCACCGACAGAAATTGTCGTATACGGTTTTTACTAGCTTTCATTAGCATTACATAATGATAATAGTGAGATTTTTTGAGCATAAAGAATTAGCATAATAGTGAAAAATATGGACAACCCTGAGTGGGGAAGCCATTTCGTAAACTGATAAAGGGTAAAAGGAAAATCTGGCTGTTGGAACAAGTTGCCGTTAAATTGTTGGCAACATGGTCAAAGTTGAAAATATGTTGACAAACTTAAAACATATATTTTAGTTTTTGAAAAAAATGGACATGAATATGAGCCATGGACGCCGCCATCTTAGATCTGATGACGTTTTTGTGGTCCCTTTGTTATACGACAAACTTTCGAGCCTCTGGTAACCAGGGTAACCACCTCGTTAACATTGCTCCAAGCATGCCAAAACTCAGTCATCACACCGCCGATTCTGATGTAAACTTTCTTGTAGTGGGCGGTTTCTTTTTTAATTGACCGACTTAGCTTGTACATTTGTTGTCCCAATTCAGGTCACCTGACCTTTCCCTAGTTTTTCTGTATCCCAAGAGGGTCTGAATGGGGTTAACTGACAAATGACGAATTATAATTAAAAACTTTACTGACAAATAAAATATTACTATCAGCTGGCAAATTTGGTTTTTGTGGGTCAAACGTAAATGTTCTCTAGTAATGATTAACTTAGGGCTAACTGACAAATGGCCCCATTCACATCCTCTCCCAAGAGGAAATGTATCAATTTCTGTAATTGCAAAACAAAGCACTGAATCCCCTGGAGAGCTGTCACATGATCTGAATTGGGAAACAAACGGTAAAAGCTAAGGGTGCGTTCGATTGACCGTATTCCGGAATAGGAATAGATGGAATAGTCTCTAGAAATTACTGGTTCGGGCATATTTTGCACTGTAAGCTAAAACTGCTTGCTGATATATGATATTCAGGGTACAATTGGCTAAAATATCCCAGTATAAGCGATTTGTAGTGATCATGCTGTGTATTCTTATTCCGGAATACGGTCAATCAACGCACCCTAAATCGCTCAATAGGACATTTTCATCATGGCATCATTTTACTACAACTACCAGAATCCTTTCCAAATTCTTTTTCTCATTCAGATTTTAAAACTCTTTTGGGAATTCCAAAACAATGGTCCAAATTAGAAGAACAAAGGGTTCGTGCAAAGAGTTCTGGAAGTTGTAGTATGTGACGGTCATCATGCAAATATCCTATTCGAATAAATATTTCGGTTGGCATCAGGGTTTACAAATTTTGAAAATATAAAGAAAACGTTATAAAATATGAGACTGAAAAATATAAGATTACAAATGGTGATTTAATCAATGGGGGTGATCAATCAGAAGCAATTACCACGTCCATCTGTTATGCATTCGTGTTCCTAGATCAGGCTATTTTTAGAATCAGGTTGCCGCAAAAAAAAACAGGACCCTGGAACGGAACTTTTATGCAGCGATGTATTAGATAAACCGATTGCTTTCTAATGATTTATGACTGAGATATAGTGGATATTACATGGCCGGTTGGAGATACGGATTTTATCTTCGAGTGTTGATAAAATATCTTACGAGTGCGCGCAGCGAACGAGTAAGATATTTCATCAACACGAGAAGATAAAATCCGTATCTCCAACCAGCCATGTAATGTTCTGTTTAATATATAATTATCGATGAAATACCAGTTTCAATCTCTTACTAAATTTGAAAAGTTATATCTTCAAGTGTGAAGATATCACTTTCTAGAAAGCAATATACACTGGTATTTCATCGATAATTATATATTAAACTTATTATTATTGTGCAGGAAACAGTCACGTGCTGATATATACTTAACGAATGAATTGAGCTCGTGATCCCCATGGGAAAGGCGTTGCCATGGATGCTGCATGGTAAGCTATCTAAAAAAAAACGCTGTTTTAGACAGATCAACAATCGATTGGAGATGGAAAATAGCATTTACAAACAGGTTTTGCTAATAACACTACCGATCTCGTACAAGTGCTTTTAAATAAATGAAGTCAGAATTGTTTGCCATGCAGTACAACCGCGTGACTGCATTCCTGCAAAGGGACTATTCATCAATATACCCGGTCGCTCCAGGCCAATAATCCGTCAATATGCATCCCATAGACGTCCCTGATGTGATATCCGTTGATTGCATTACCGTTGGCGGTACAGTTTGCAACTGTACTAATTTTGACTTGTTTCCGCTTGAAACTATCAAGGTCTTCACCTCTCAAAACCTTGCATCTGATTGGATCCCATTTGGACTGCACTGACAAAGAATGCCATTGTTTTAGGGTTAGGGTTTGTATTGTTTCAGGGTTAGGCATTGTTTGGAGAGCCAGTACCATTCCAGGTTCCGAGGAGGTGAAGGCCGCCCCGAAACTATACTACATTGCTTATCGAAATGAAGATCCATGATCCGGCCGTCGACGGCGTGATTCCGCCGAATTGTCTCTATAAACACAACTCGGCGAATATTAAATTTAATCGTTTTATGAGGAACAACAACCTCCTCCGAGACTAAACCACAGGAAACCCAAGCTCTGTTTATGTCTATTTTACAAGGGTTTGTATTGGAATTTTAAAATCTTGCTTTTCAATAAATATACTGTAATAACATGAATAAAACTTACCTGGTGTCTATCATCTGTGTCTTGGCTGTGTCTGTACGTCGTTTCAGCGAATTTGGGCGCAAGTAAGGGTTTTAAAATTCGCCCAAATTTGCTAAAACGACGTACAGACACAGCCAAGACACGGATGATAGACACCAGGTAAGTTTTATTCATGTTATTACAGTATATTTATCGAAAAGCTAGATTTTAAAATTCCCATACAAACCCTTGTAAAATACACATAAACAGAGCTTGGGCTTCCTGTGTCTAAATACGTGCCTGCATGTGATGAGACCTACCTCTTCTCAGAAAAAGAAACACGATTTCGCATCTATTTTAAACCGTGGAAGCGGGTAAGTGCAGAAACGAGTTACTGGGATAGGTGAAATCGTGTCGCTCACTCGCTCGCTCACTACGGTGTTGGCACGCCGAAGAGCCTGGGAAGGAGCTTGATGATAGCAATCGATATTCAATATTTCATTTTGACAATAAAGTGCCTATAAGCCCAATTTTTTTATCATTAATATCGATTCTACATCATGTAAATAGATGAATTGTAAAATATTTCTTAATTTTGAGTGTTGCGTCTGTATAGAGATTTCTATTTCCAATAGGAGGCCAACAAAACGAAATTTATTTCTACTTGTGAATGAAACTATTTCTGAGTCTCACAAAATATTTTGTCAAATCACTGATGTTAGGCCCAAATATAACATAGATGTGTAGAAAAAAATATTTATTTCTGCCAGCACGTTTAATAAATCTTACGCATGGTTGCAACAACAGAAGCCATGACTCGTGTCTTATGGGCGGTACCGGTCCGGTTCATGAAGTCCGCCTTACTGAGAAAAAATTCGGACCGCTGAACAGCCAATGAAAAAGAAATAATGCAACAACTCCAACATTACTTTGAAAAGTTCTACATTACTTCTGGTAAAGCAACAACCCACAAGTTCAAAGAATCTACAAATTGAATCTATTAGAGATTATAAGATCAATTGTAAGATCCCAAGCTTATCAAACGAACAGCGGGATAGGCAGTATAGAAACGCCGATAATCCTACAATAGCTTGAATAAATGTTAAAAACGTTCAAGAACAATAAGACCCCTGGAATATAGACGGCGTTGAATTCTAAGAGTACTTTGAAGAGGTAGGAATGGACCTGTTAAATAGCTTTCATGCGGTTTTTGAGACAGGAGCTTGATAAGACACGCAAATATATATACAAATAGGCCACATTTAATAATAATAATAATAATAATAACGGATTCAGTTAATCAGTGGCATTTCCACGAGATAGCTCTTCATCCACTGATGGGCCTACGATTTAACGTCCTTATCCGAGAAGACGTGAAGGTCTGTGTTGGTGCGGCCGGGGTTTGAACCCGTGACCTCCCGCAACAGACCGGCGCTTAACCACGGAGCTAACCGAGAGGCGGTACGAATTATTACAACGACAAAAAGACACAACACATGCATGTGTCGTTCGATTGGACAATCAACATAAATACCTGATCATCTCGATGTCCTTCCTCCCATAGCCGGATTGAACTGTTTAGGCTACAAACGGTTTTGCGGCGATTGGTAGTCAGTTCAGCTTTGCTCGTCAGTTTAAGGCCTAATATTATCGAGGTCTTTCCCCTGATTTATCAAGGGCACCAAACGAAGTTTTCGGTTAAAAAGCTGTTCGGGAGAGTAAGTTAGCCTAAAACTTTCGGATTTGAAAAATTGTCCCTAGAAAATTGTTTTCTGAAATACTGGCTAGAAAATTTGTTTTCAATCCCTAGAAAATTATAGAAGAAAGGGGAGAATAAAAGGTTTCCCCTAAAATATTCGTACGTCCCAATTCGTCTGATCAATAGAGTCAGAACAATACATTTTCATTCCCCAAGAATTGTCTAAAGGAAAAAGAATCCCTAAAAAATTCGTACCTCCATAAAACTTTGCAACATGAAGTTACTTGGGCTAGAAAATTCTTGTTTCTGTTCTAGACTACTAACAAATTCGTAGTCCGGGAATATTTTGCCATAGTATTTTCGGTTGACGCGATTTCCACCTAGAAAATCCGAACAGCTAATAGCTTTCTAGAATACGTCAAAAGACATAGTAGGCGCCTTAAAATGGCTAGATAAGCTGCAGAGAACTGGTTTCAAGCGAATTTCAAAAAGTACTCGTTGGGTGCCCTTGATTTATACACATCGACGCTGATATGGCAAGAATCTTATTAATATAACAAATGTTTTTCCATCCGAAGTAAATATCCAATTCACATCCACTTCGGTGAATAATTGTTCACTATAACTCGAACACGCAACACTCAAATCCAATAAATATTCCACTTTTCAACTATTCATTTGATGTAGAATCGATACTGATGATAAGTGTAAGAGACACTTTAAAGTCAAAGTAAATATGCAATAATGACTAACAAACTGTTCATATAAACATACTCTTCACGGACGAGATTTCATTTCATTTCAGTTATGCATCGAGGGTGGCAGTTGTAGCAATTAACAGCCAGCCGGTCTATAACAAGTAAATATATCGCTACCCATGTGATATTAACATTTTTATTTCTGGACATTGTTACTAAACCATAATTTACAGCTCATTTAATATCAATGATAAACACTATATCTCTTTCTCTTATCTTATATCTCCCTTGCTTTTCTCCGGGTTCTCCGGTTTTCCTCCCTTCACAAAACCCAACATATCTAAATTCCGAGAGACCTTTTTCGCTTGGGTCATTGTTGTTCCATTTCAAATTTTTCGGTAATAATATTCTTTGTCCGAAGTATTCCTTATAAATGTATCTCCTCATGCGTTAACCAGAAATAGAAGAAACAATACACAAGGGGATGGTCACGTGATATGAAATGGAACAACATTGAGCCATGTAAAAGAGGACTTATGGGCTGTTATCGCAGTTCGGCCATCTTGGATAAAACAATAGTTTTGGCCCCGGTAGCCTCGCACTGATTGGTTTCAGAACGAGTTTACCGGACTGGGACTCAATATGGCCGCCGTGCGATAAAAGCCCATTGGCTCAATCCAATTCACTTTGTGTTAGCGTATGAAATACGTTTTCTACTTTATATTAAGCCGTGTTTTCCACTTTATATTAAGCCGTGTTTTCCACTTTATATTAAGCCGTGTTTTCCACTGTGGCGTATTTTTTTACGTAAGTAAAACCATAGTTAATAGAGTGAAATGGTTAGGAAACCCGGCAAACTTCAAAAGGGCTAACAAAGGCGCTGCGATTTAGGTTGGAAAGGGATAAGACAAAAGATTGTGCACGATCATAGTTCATTAGCGTTCCCTGAACGACTGAACTCACACGTTTCTATTGGCTGATTGACTAACATGTTGGAATTTCTATTGTGTTTTGTGCACGGTAGTGGTCGAAAAAAGCTAACAAAGACCTATAACAAAGAAGGTCCCTGAGTTTCCTAACCATTCCACTCTATTAACTATGGTAAAACGTACGTCAAGAAAATGTCCGTAAATAGTTCCATTGTCGCGTTTAAAACGCTGCGATCTTTTGTACTTACATTTTAAAATTAGGGGTTTACTCGCTTAACCTTTGTGCTTCCTTTTTTACATGCGACTACATCAGAAGTCCATAAGCAGAAGTCTCGATAAGCAATGGAACGATTCCCATCAGTTTACGGTACAATCTATTTTTTAGAATGGCGCTCAAACCACTTTCGTGGGTGAAAACCAATGGCATCCATGTTATAAACACAACATTAGTTCTCTTATTCAGTAGAACAAAGGCTTTCATGTTTTGGGCCAATCAGAGTTGCTTATTAGAACAAAGGCTTTCATGTTTTGGACCAATCAGAGTTGCTTATTAGAACAAAGGCTTTCATGTTTTGGACCAATCAGAGTTGCTTATTAGAACAAAGGCTTTCATGTTTTGGACCAATCAGAGTTGCTTATTAGAACAAAGGCTTTCATGTTTTGGACCAATCAGAGTTGCTTATTAGAACAAAGGCTTTCATGTTTTGGACCAATCAGAGTTGCTGGTGCAACTAGGTGCAATATGATTGGCTATCGATTTAGAGAGAATCGTTTTCAAAGACCAAGTACGACAGATCGAGACTTCTGACTGTATTGATTTCTATTTGAACGACTAATAACCAATAACGGAAGAGAGTCATATATATATTACAGTATTGTTTCTTTGTTCATTATGTTATTACATACGTATATATTATCTACCGAGCTTTCCTTTTTTCGAAATTAATGAATTCACATTTACTCTCTGGCATGAATGACACACGATCGAGGCCCTGTTAGGGGTAAATTTCGACTGAAACGTCTGAAACTGTCTGAAATTTCGAGACCGACAGAGAGAAATAAGAAAACAAGAGACGAAATTCCGACAGCGACATCCGACATGCCCACCTTCCGAGGCTGCGACACGACTAGTTTAGAAACTCAGTCAGGGGACATACATACCCCCCCCCCCCCCCCCTAAAGGGGCCTCATGATTACTTGTATAAGAAAAACGAGTATTTTTCGTGAATCAATCTTAGAACAATTACTCGTGTCATTAAATCACTACTGTTCTGGTTTGTTGCAAATTGTAGACTCCGTCTTCGTACACTGCTATTTTCTCTAATTATCTTGCATAGCTTTCTTAAACAGTTTTCTGTTCAATTAATGTTATAGTGCGGCTACTATAACAGGGGCCACTTAGACGACAAGAACCAATCACATTGTAGAATGAAAACATAGCATTCCAACTTACGGTTACTTGAGCCAATCAGTGTCGAGTACAAGACAATAGCATTTCGACTTACGGTTACTTGAGCCAATCAGTGTTGAGTACAAGACAATAGCATTTCAACTTATGGTTATTTGAGCCAATCAGTGTCGAGTACAAGACAATAACATTTCGACTTACGGTTATTTGAGCCAATCAGTGTCGAGTACAAGACAATAGCATTTCGACTTACGGTTATTTGAGCCAATCAGTGTCGAGTACAAGACAATAGCATTTCGACTTGCTCGAGCTTCGATCCGGCCAGGAGCCCATAACCAGCAGCGTCCATCCCGCATGTCACAGCGTTTTCACAAGTTAGGTTGTTTTTAGAACGGCTTCCCAATTACACAAGCATCTTTTGTTCCGCTACTAGTGCAACCTACCAATTGGTGGAAAAATTATCTAAAAGTAGCCCATAGTTAATAGAGTGGAATCAGTGGTTAGGAAACTCAGGGACCTTCTTTGTTATATGTCTTTGTTAGCTTTTTTCAACCACTACCGTGCACAAAACACAATAGAAATTCCAACATGTTAATCAATCAGCCAATAGAAACGTGTGAGTTCAGTCGTTCAGGGAACGCTAATGAACTATGACCGTGCACAATCTTTTGTCTTACCCCTTCCAACATAAATATAAATCGCAGCACCTTTGTTAGCCCTTTTGAAGTTTGCCGGGTTTCCTAACCATTCCACTCTATTAACTATGAGTAGCCCAACTTGTGAAAACACCGTGACATCTATATACGAGATATGGACGCTCCTGGTTATGGGCTTCTCATCCGGGAAAAGGCGAATTTGGTGGACTAGTTCTGAAGTCACAGTCTTACGAATGAAGACAATTGAATGGATGTGCTACTTTGGAATTTGGTGGACTAGTTCTGAAGTCACAGTCTTACGAATGAAGACAATTGAATGGATGTGCTACTTTGGAATTTGGTGGACTAGTTCTGAAGTCACAGTCTTACGAATGAAGACAATTGAATGGATGTGCTACTTTGGAATTTGGTGGACTAGTTCTGAAGTCACAGTCTTACGAATGAAGACAATTGAATGGATGTGCTACTTTGGAATTTGGTGGACTAGTTCTGAAGTCACAGTCTTACGAATGAAGACAATTGAATGGATGTGCTACTTTGGAATTTGGTGGACTAGTTCTGAAGTCACAGTCTTACGAATGAAGACAATTGAATGGATGTGCTACTTTGGAATTTGGTGGACTAGTTCTGAAGTCAAAGTCTTACGAATGAAGACAATTGAATGGATGTGCTAGGATTGATACTTTGGAATACTTTATTGTCGTTTTGCAATGTGCATAATTCTCGTTTACTAAGTGTCCCCGGTTACGGTAGTCGCATTGTAATCTATTTTATATGAAGGATATATATTTTATCTTTTTGTCTCGTGAATGATAAATGCACACAATAAGCTTTTTAAATTGTTCGCCAAAGAACTGGAGCAAAGACAATAGGGTGTGGCGATAAGCAGATCCTCTCGGACGAGAAGAACCAATCACATTGTAGAATGAAAACATAGCATTCCAACTTACGGTTACTTGAGCCAATCAGTGTCGAGTACAAGACAATAGCATTTCGACTTACGGTTATTTGAGCCAATCAGTGTTGAGTACAAGACAATAGCATTTCAACTTACGGTTATTTGAGCTAATCAGTGTCGAGTACAAGACAATAGCATTTCGACTTACGGACTTATGGCAATAAGCAGATCCTCTCGGACGATTTTGCTTGAATATGCCTGAATATGTCTGAGATGTCCACAGTCAAAGTTATAAACTGAAAATAAAGATAACTGTATGGTGTTGGGCATTTTTACTGTGAAAACTGAAATAAATCGCTATCAAGCGTATCGGAAAGGGAAAAAAATATTTTGAATCATCAATTTCCCCCAAATGCGCTTTCCTTTGAAATCAGACAACAGTTAGATTGACCAAAACTAAATTGAAACATTAAAAGTTATCTAATGCAAATATCTTGCCTTCCTGGTTTTCTATCAACCAATGGAATTACAAGAAAGAAGAATAGGAAATTAACACATTTTATATGTTCCTGTTGTTAGACGAATCATTTACCTAAAGTACTACTAGTGTACATCGTTATTTATAAAATAGATGCAATAGTATACGCGTGCTCTGATTGGTTGAGAACCGTTTTTCTATAATTCTATGTAAACCCGGGCATGATTTCAAAGGCTCATGTTTCCACAACTATTTGAGTGTATACCTAACGTTTTGTAAACACAGTTTTGGAAATTTGAATTCTCATTTTTTTATCATTTTCTTGTCAAGAGGTTCATGTTTCCACAACTATTTGAGTGTAAACATAACGTTACGTAAACAGTTTCTGAAATTTGAATTTTCATTTTTAATCATTATTTTCTCGTCAAGAGATTCATGTTTCCTGAGTGTCCACATCTTCTGTAGTGTATTCATTGACAATGTTCGTACCGCAAATATTAAACACGAACCCGCATTATGAAAGGGCCTCAACCAGGTTGAAACACCTTCAGTTATCAATCAGTCTTTGTCAAGTGAACATCTCTGTTCATATGATAACAATGATGTATGTTAAACAAGGACCCACACTATAAAAGGGCCTCAACCAGGTGGAAGACACCTTCAGTTGTCAATCAGCCTTTGTCAAGTGAACATCTCTGTTCATATGATAACAATGATGTATGTTAAACAAGGACCCGCACTATAAAAGGACCTCAACCAGGTTGAAACACCTTCAGTTGTCAATCAGTCTTTGTCAAGTGAACATCTCTGTTCAGGCTCTGCAACATGTGATGCTCCGGTTGAGTAATCTTTGACATTATTTTATCGCGCGAAATTTCAAAGTCTAAAAATACACTAAAGAGTTTGTAAACGGTTCTAAAACGCTCAAACTAAGTCTTCAAACAAATTACTACTGATAGCTTCTGCAACACTGGGCACTACCACCCACCCCACCCCACCTCCCCCAACTCTCGTCCAGGGAGCGAAAATAACTCTCTGGAGAACTTCCAAGAGCATTACCTTCCATAACTGACTAATAAAATTTATATATTCTCTTATTGATATTTTCATACTTGTGGAATATGTTGCCTGCTACACTTTTTCTTCGAATTTTATGAATGAAAAAATAGCAGGCTATGGAAAGTGCAGTAAGTTATAAAACTGGTAGATGTGTCAAGTTGAGACAGGTTCCACAAGAAAACTACTGGCTTCCTTCCTGCATTGGTAATGTCTTTAGACCTTGCACTACTCCATGTTGTCATATACTGATTTGTGTCCGTTTCTCCTTGGACCGCTGACGTCTCCGATTCTCTGAAACAAAGAGGTCTGGAATAAGGAGAGCAGGAACCCTCCATTAACGAACGTGGAATGTATGGCCGTGAAGGTACAGCTCAATGGCATAATACAGGGTTCAAAATTAGATAGATAGATAACTTTATCGGATCAATCACGGTTTTGGGGAAACTCCCACCCCTCCCCCCCACTTCACCCTAACCTTTAATGGTTAATCGTTAATAAAATGATGCATACCAAGGGAGGGGTGGGTGGGTAGATTCCCAGAAACCGGGATTGAGCCATTTTAAAAAAAAAAAAAAACGGGGACACTACAGCAAATGTAAAAGGAATTAATGATAATAAAAATAATGATAAAATATAAAATGGATAAAAGCTAGTGATAACAGGTTATGATTTCATGTAATAGCATGATCACCTCAGTTTTCTTTGTTTGTTCAGGGACATTTAATCTCTATATTCCCTCATCAGCATGCATACCTTTTCTAATTTCCCTCAATTAGAAGGGCATGCACGTTGATGAGGGAACATTGGACTGTTCCTTGGCACACTGCGTTATGGCGCAATGCCGGTATTTTATTTCAACGCTCATCTAGTTCTAAAGTACATCATTTAGCGGTGTTTTATGTAGCAAAGTGAGTGAGTCTCTGATTAAAGTGTTATAGTGTTCATAGGATGCCTCAAGGTAAAGTTCATGTGGCGTATATGCCAAACTAACAGTGTTAATAGATTCATAGGTAAGTTTAAGTTGTCACCTTTCCCATAGCGACGCACCAATTCTTTTTAAACTCGTATCTGGAGAGCCGTGTTTATCCACTTTTATTTCATACTTGACACGGTTTTCTTTGTTATTCATGAGGCTTTATTTCCAAACATACGCTATTATAAATGCAAGGGATGTATAACAAAAGTTCCCGGGATGTATCCAGATACATCCCGGAAACTTTTCTCATACATCCCTTGCATTTGTAACGAGCAATTCAATACAATTCAACGATATTTTGTTGTTTCTAGCTTATATACTGAATTGCGCTTGCATTAAGGAATTTGTTTTATTATTTTCTCCAAGGAATTCATTCACCTTGGTTTCAGCCAAACTTACTAAATATCCCTATAATGATTTAGAACCTTTTCTCCGTCTTGGTACTCGCCCAAAATCTACCTAAAAAGAGCTACATCAATGAAAATTTTGCGAAAACCTCGTCAAGTATGAAATAAGACACTTAAATACCTCGAACGTCGGCAATAAGCCATATACATCCCTCGGGCCTCGGGATGTATATGGCTTATTGCCTCCGTTCCCGGTATTTAACTCCCACTTATTCGCAGGATGATGTCGTTCTTTATTGACTGTATGTTTGGTGCGTATGTAACGTTGCCCTCTTTCGATAATAGGGCCTTTAAGCAACCAGGACGGCGACGGCAATGACGACGGGAAGTAGAAAAGTGTTTCCTCGCGAAATTTGGTGTCTGCTACTTCCCTCGTTCGCCTTGAATTGTTTTTCACAACCACATTTTAGAAAAATATGATCAGCATACAATTCCGTTCACGCCGAACGAAAAACGGTGTGATTTACTTTCTTACGTTCGCGTCCTCTTTAAAACGTACAATTTGGGTTTTCACGTTGTATTTTTGCAGAGAACAGTGAAAATGTAGGCGACCATCAAGGCATTTGAAGATCTATAAAGGGTAGCTTTATTAATTTACCCTGATAAGACCAAAGTGCTCCACCTGGGCACTCGCAGATGTTAAACCTTGTGCCACAAGACGTCGGCAGCGTTAATTTCTCATTCCAGTTACCACAGGTAAAGATCTAGGCGTGACCATTGACTCTAATTTAACTTATGATATATACACATTACAAATTTAGTATCCCCTTGTATGGCTAGCCTGATTTTCAGACGGTACGAGAAGGGAGAGCGGAGGACCTCGTACCGTCTGAAAATCAGGCTATTGTATGGCGAGCCTTTGTTTAGTCCTGATTCGCTAAAAACGATTATTAATTCTCTTCTACTAAGTAAACTGTTCTATTGCTCTTCGGTATGGGCAAACACTTCTGATAAGAACACTAAAAAGCTTCAACTTGTACAAAACTTTTCTGTTAGGATAGTTTGTGGTAGACGCAAGTTTGATCATGTTACTCCAATCTTACATCAACTCCAATGGTTACCTGTAAAGGACACTCTCGAGTATAGGGACACTAATGATATTTAAGTGCATAAATGGGCTTGCAGCCAACTATATCTAGTCGATAAGTTCAGTAAAAGATCGAACATCCTCCAGCGCAACACTCGGTCTCGCCAAGACCTTAACATCCCTAAATATCGTTCTTCAAGCGGACAGAGATCACTTTGTCAAATTTAACAAGCAACTGAAGTCGGCTTTGTTAGAGTTATGTTTTAGCCAGTGACAGTTTGCCATTAGTTTACACTTTAATCCGTAATTATTATATATTATTATTATATATATACCATTAATTATAATTTCTTGTAATTTATATTTTGAATACTTTGTAAATGGCAGTTGACAAGCCCATCAGGGAACTTCTATTAAATATATCAAGGGCCTATAACAATACAGTGTCTGTCGAAGACTATTATACAAATAGACTGTGTCCGTCGAGGAACTATCGGCTGATAGTTGCCCGCGGAAATTTTATGTTCTTAAAAGGATGGACCGTCGGAATCACTAGAATACAGTTTCATGTAGAACATTGTTTATTGTTCAAAATATTACTTAGTCTTTCTCGATACTACTGCGATTTGATGTCACGCGAGACCAGTAACAACGTGTGATGTCACGCGAGACAAGTAACACAGACAATTACAAGGTGTGATGTCACGCGAGACCAGTAACACAGACAATTACAAGGTGTGATGTCACGCGAGACCAGTAACACAGACAATTACAAGGTGTGATGTCACGCGAGACCAGTAACACAGACAATTACAACGTGATGTCACGCGAGACCAGTAACACAGACAATTACAAGGTGTGATGTCACGCGAGACCAGTAACACAGACAATTACAACGTGTGATGTCACGCGAGACCAGTAACACAGACAATTACAACGTGTGATGTCACGCGAGACCAGTAACACACAATTACAGCGTGTGATGTCAAGCGTTACCAGTAACACAAACAATTACAACGCGTGATGTCACGCGTGACCAGTAACAGGCAATTACAACATGTTATGTCACACGTTACCAGTAACAGACAATGACAACGTGATGTCACGTGTTACCAGTAACACAGACAATTACAACGGACTTTTCAAAGCCTTCACGGTTTTGGAGATGCAGTTGACGGTTTTAAAGCTACAATGTATCTGGAAGCTACAATGTATCTGGAAGCTACAATGTATCTGGAAACTACGAATGCCACTATTTGCATCAAAATAAACTCGAACAACGTATTAAAGGTTACAGAATTAAATGACATACTGATTGATCACGTTCCTTGTTTCCTCTCAATTTGTTACTGATTTAGTGCTGAAAATGGCAAGACTTTCGAGCCTGCTGTGAGTCATTCGAAATCTAAAACCGAAACTCCATGATTGCTGCCTGATTTTCGAGTGTACATTCGCGTATTTGTAAGTACTGATCTCGTGTGACATCACATACCGGTAGTCCATGGCAGAGCTGGGAAGATCAATGGCTTGTATGTTCAAGTGATTAGAATGTTTGTTCTTGTTTTCTATCGACTTTGAAAGAAACCTTGGAAATTTAATCGTCACGAGGTACATGTATCAACCGTAACAAAATTATATTTAATTATGAATCCGAATGCTTAATAAGAGGAAATGATAACGTGAAACTCATAACAATAAAACTGTAATCGATGTCTTCAAAAATAAAAAGTCTGATCGAGGTTGAAACAGGTTTTACATACTTGAGTCATGGTGGAGAATCAAGGTGTGGGTTGCTTGAAGTACCGAGGGCTATTAAATCATCATCATCCTGGTAACCAATGCTGCCCGGCATGTTCTATCAACAACGAAATTATTGGAATCGATGAACGATAGGATTATTTGATTAATGGAATTACTATGTCATATGGATAGATGGAATAAGTGTCACAGATGGCATTGGTTGGATCTATGGTATTAGTTTGGATCTACATTGTGTGTGGTATTAGTTGGATTTACAATATGTGTGGTATTAGTTGGATGGATTGAATTAGTTGGATCTATATTATGTATGGTATTAGTTGGATGGATTGAATTAGTTGGATCTACATTATGTATGGTATTAGTTGGATCTACATTATGTATGGTATTAGTTGGATCGAATGAATTAAATCGATTCAACTAATACTAATTAGTTGGATCTATGGTATGAGTTGGATGGAATGAATTAGTTGGATCTATGGTATTAGTTGGATCTATGGTATTAGTTGGATCTATGGTATTAGTTGGATCTATATGGTATTAGTTGGATCTTTGGTATGAATTGGATCAATTGATTTTACTTGGATTGAATTAGTTGGATCGATTGAATTAGTTGGATCTATGGTATTAGTTGGATGGGTTGAATTAGTTGGATCTATGCTACTAGTTGGATGGATTGAATTTGTTGGATTAATTTTTGTGCAGAAGTTTAATATAGTATCTTGCTAATTGACAAAAGAACTATCGTACATGATAAGACTAGAGAGGAATCACCCTGTCATATAACTGCCTTAAAATACCATTCATCACCAACTCTATTTCTTAAATATGGATATGAATGGGATTTACGATGGTTTAAAATGCTAGTACTTTATATATTTTTATGTTTTAATATTATTATCTCACATGATATTTACATATATGTATAATTAAATTATAATAGGAATAAATTTGTAATCTATATAGCAATTCAATTATTTTTTCTATAATTTAGTGGGTAGTATATAATACATGTATTTCATTATTATTATAAACAGCTTCCATGGAAGTCAGGCTGGCATTAACTGTTTGAATTCTGTGTCTAATAAAGTTTGTTATTATTATTATTTTATTAATGCTGTGGGACAGAGTGACGGTATATGCGCCATTTGCTAATTTCATTCTCTTATATCCACAGTTCTTTACCGATACAAAAGTATGCCAATTAACTTCATCAGCGATAATTGCAGAAAAAAAGGTTTCACCAATCAGCATCCTAAACTGTGTTCTTATTTGAAGTCGTTAATTATGTACATTTCAACAGCACTTGGCTTTTTTTTTTTTTTTTTTATGGTCAAGATTACTTTTAAAAATCATATTTCGAACTTGTTGTATGTAGCTTAATGATATCATAGACATATTCCATGGGAATGCATGGGAAAGAAATATGGGAGAACCTGTAACTGGACCGTTACCATACTGTATATTGAGGCCTTTTCGATATATGCCTGACTTGTCAGTCACAAAGGTTTCAGATCATGTGATGTAAACACACATTACTCTGGAGAATTGACTCTTTGAAAATTAATTTTATTCAGATAGGCATGACTGCATTATGATTAGAATGAAAAAGGAATAATTCCCCAGAGTAGCATCTGTTTACATCACATGATCTGATTGGGTGGCAACAGCGTTAGCCGATTACCTCTATTAAGTTTATTCTTTTCTTGGAGAACTGAATAAAGTTAATTTATCTCTGAGCCTCATATTCATAGACAAGTGAAGCATAAATTATTTCAAAAGAAGCCTATTGAATCTGATGAACTTAAAAAAGGGAGTCATGACATCAATGTTATGGCATTCCGTATATTAATCTTGGTTCCATGTGGTTCCATAACTGTACCAGTCAAACAGAATAATCTTCAAAGATCATATGAAGGGCTGTGTGCAAAAAGGGCATAAGTGACTCTAGATCACGTTTTAAATTCTCCTTAAATTATTATATGAAGTTCTGATATCATTTCTGGTAAACCTGTCCTCGTATATTTATTCTGATGGTAGTGGCTAACTCGGAGAGAATTTAGAACATGATCAAGAATCACTTACGCCCTTTTTGCACACAGCCCTTCATATGGTAACAGTAAAAGACAGTTTGTTAGTCGTTTCCTATTTAGTCTTTTCAACTTACCTCGCTGTCACTGTCATCCACATTTAAATACTTCTTTTCTCGATAATAATATTTCTTTTGTAGGATGTAGAGAACGAAGATATCGCAGAGAACAGTGGCCTAGAAAAACAGACATGAAAAATAAATGTTGAGCCAGCACAGTCAGGGGCCAGCTGCTGCGCACATGCAGAGATATCACCAAACCAGAGACTTTGAAGACAGAGCTACTCAGTTAACAAAACAATAAGGCCAACACTTGAAATTGTTATTTTCGCAAAACTAAAATTCTGACTAAACATTCTTATCAAACTCATTAATAATTCATGAAGCAAAAACAAAGGAAATCAATGAGCGATAAGTGATCTGTAAATCTGATACAGATTTTATCCTGATTTACATAAACGTTTGCTTCAATTTGCTCAGCCAAAATAAGTCATGTAGCCAAAATAACTGAAAACATGACTCTACATCTAGATGTTTGATAAGTTAGATACAGAATTCGTGGACGTGTTTTATGGGATTTACAAACTCTCGCTTTCAGCTCGAGTTAGTAAATGCCATAAAGCATGGTCACTCATTCTGTATCTATTATTTAAACAACAGTTACCAGTACATGTAAAATTAGACCACATGCCAAGCCCATTGTAGGGTCGTTCTAGCTGTTTTAATCTCCATCAAAATAAAAAATATCAGAAGTTTTGACATATTTCTCTTTTCAGGTTACCATTTACCGACCAACCTCACTTTCATGATTCTACCCCAGGACCATACAATGGGCATCGCATGTGGTCGTTCTTGGTTGAAATGACATGTAACCGTTTGCCACCCCATGTGGGATAGGGTTACTCAGACATTCTTTCACTTTTGACCAGCCAGTTTAACTATGAACCAATAAGAAGAGATGATTAAGCTTACAATTGCAAGAAGAGCCAAGCCAGAGCCAATGTTAAGGAACAAGGGAATAATGCTGAACTTTCCTCCCTGGACAAGAGAACAAAATTAAATTATCTTAGAATTGTTATAATAAATAATTTAACAAATTGAGGATATGTGTACATGTGGTCTTTTCAATGATTCACGTTTAACTGAAAAGCATATGGAATGGCTCTCGATCTCCGTATTATAAATTCTCTTGTGCTTATGATAAAGAGTGTCACTTAAAGAAGTGCTTACCTTTCCATAAACAGTGATAACAAAGCGAATTCCATAGGCCTTGATCAGCGTCCTGTGAAGTGTGTTGTTTTCCACAAAGTAATTAGCAAACCTGAAAAGCAAACAGTTAGTTTGAATTCACTTATTATATGTACAATGTACAAATAAGGATGTGGAAACATGGGCTATAGAGAAGAAGAAGAAGAAGAAGAAGAAGTACAATGTAGTAGTAGGACATGTACATAGTCGGTACATAGTTGGTACATGGTCAGTAAGTGGTTGGTGTGTGATCACTAGTACATGGTAAGTACATGTACGTGGTAAGTACATGTACGTTGTTAGTACATGGTCAGTAAGTGGTAGGTGTGTGATCACTAGTACATGGCAAGTACATGTACGTTGTTAGTACGTTGTTAGTACATGGTCAGTATGTGGTCAGTAAGTCAAGTAGGTGTGTGATCACTAGTACATGGTAAGTACATGTACATTGTTAGTACATGGTCAGTATGTGGTCAGTAAGTGGTTGGTGTGTGATCATTAGTACATGTATGTAGTTGGTACATGATGGTCAGTAAGTGGTCAGTAAGTGGTCAGTATGTGGTCAGTATGTGGTCAGTAAGTCAGGTAGGTGTGTGATCATTAGTACATGGTAAGTACATGTATGTAGTTGGTACATGGTCAATATGTGGTCAGTATAAAGTGGTCATATATGGCTGGTACTGTATGTACGTGGTCAGTATGGCCCTGAAATTTCAGGATGTTTGTGAACTTTGATAACCCTGTTGTATCAAGTGCATCAAGCTAAGGGCCTTCAGTTCAGACCAAGTTTTTGTATCCATGTACACTATAGTCCCTTTAAGGTTGATGTTATACAAAATGTATGGTTACACAGGACAGTATTTAGCACAACATCTAACTTAAGTGCCTAGGCTCCTACTCTGACACCCTCATTAAAAATTGTCAGATGAGTGGAGTTTTTGATTATTGGCAAAATTAGCCTAATATCCATGGGTGTAGCAAACAGGTTTCTGGATGACGTTGCACAAAAAGTCAATGGCGAGGGTGTTACACAAAGGATCTCCAACAAAATTTGGGCAACAATGTTGCAGGTTTTTGAAGGTAATTGTGTTAAAAATCGTCCAGTGTGCCATGTTACACTATGTTGACGTTTAGCACAACAAAGTTGCATGAAAAATTGTTGCGTTTAACATCACCTTTAGTTGTTTTTTTATGCCAAGTTTTAAGTGAACTTAACTCACCTGAAGTTATAGCCCGGTGCTATGGGTGTTTTATCATCATCAAGCCTGTTGAAAAAAACATTTTGAGAAATATTTATTTAATTTATTCAATTTCCAATGATATTTATTTAACTATTTAATTAACTTTTCAATAAACGTCACTACACTAACTTACACAGATATGGAACACACTAACATATAGATGTACATAGATGTACATAGATGTACATAGATGTACATACATGTACATACATGTACATACACACATATCTATATTATATATTGACATGTATTATTGGTAATTAATGGTTGGAATCTAGTGCATTTTGTGGATTTTAGGCCTCAAATGAAGAAATATATACTACAGATAATCCCTTTGGTCAGAGATCGACTATTAATATACCATCAGTATGTTTGTGAAGCATGTTTTTTTCCTTCATGCTGTAAGATGTCTTCACCTTCGGAATGAATACTTGGGTTGACAGTGGTAGGCCAGTGGGTCAAAGTTGCAGTTCCATGTTATGATGACACCAATTATTCCCCCCTGAATAAAATTAATCAGGTTAATATTCAAGTGCGGTACATACAGATACTGGTTTAACAATATTACTAGCACTAAGTCTATTGCTGATTATATTACTAGAACTACAAACTGCAAGTCTATTACTGATAATATTACTAGCACTAAGTCTATTGCTGATTTATAATATTACTAGCACTAAGTCTACTGCTGATAATATTACTATAATATAGCACTAAGTCTGTTGCTGATTATATTATCACTAACACTAAGTCTATCTTTGATGATTATATTACTATACCACTACATGTACATGTGTAAGTCTATTACTGATTATATTACTAGCACTTAAAGTCTTGATCTATTGCTGTTGTTGCAGTTCTGAGAAGCCTCAAAACAGTAGATGGACTTTACAGTACAGATCTTGTGGCCAGCGAGTAGAAATCCTGCAGTATCTGGTCAGGTAAAAAAAGAGAGGGAAAAAAAAAGAGAGGAAAAAAGAAAGAGACTTGCAACAGCTTTGCTCATTTCAAATTGGTTGGTATAAAACTCTATATTTAGGTAATTAATTAGCAACCCAAACCATAAAATAATTTGAGAATGACTTAAGAGTACAAAATATTGTATATATATTTTCAACCTCATTTAATAACAATTCATGATGGAAAACAAAGGAAATGAATGTGCAATAATTGATCTGTTAATCTGATACACAATTCGTCCTGATTTGCATAAACTTTTGCTGTGATTTTCTCAGCCCAAATAGATTGTATCGCCATTTAATAATTGAAAAACTCTATATATCTAGTTGTATGATAAGCCATATACATGTACAGAAAAGCTTTGTACTGTATTGTGTCAATTAATTGTTAGTGTAAGGTTCAAGGTTCTTTATTTTACACTATTTACAGGTACATGTAGGTATGAAGTTTGACATAGGATTACTGCGAGAACAAAATTAACAAAAAGTACTTATAGTGACCAAAGTAGCATTGAAGCTTTCGAGTTAGCTGACTACCATCAGAATAAATATACGAGGACAGGTTTACCAGAAATGATATCAGAACTTCATATAATAACGAAAAGAAGGAAAATAAAAAGAAAATACAGGTTTCAGTTAACAACGCTAGAGGAAAAAAATCATAATTAAAATTAAAAGTGGAGAGAAATAGACTTAATATAATTTATATTACTATATAACATTCTCATTGGTGTATATACATATGTCAGGTCTGATTATCAAGTAAGAATAATTTATATATTTTTCTTAAAACTACTTTGAGGTAAACATTTGAGATAATAAGGATTTTTTTTCCCATATCTTGGAAGCCATAGCTTTAAATGTAAATAGACCGTAATTTGTTCTGGCAGCTTGTCTGTATAGGTTTTGATTGGCTGCATATCTTGTATTATAGGAATGGACCTCAGAGGCAGATGTAATAATGTTAAGGAGTACAACTGGAGTATTTGTTTTATCATTTTGAATTCTGTGTACAAGAGATGAAATTTTAAACTTAAAAATATTACTTAGTTTTAGGATTTGTAAGATTTCATAATAAGGGTTAACACTTTTCGTGTAACCAAATTGATTTTGTCCCCACCTAGAATAGCTCTTAGTTCGCTAATTGTGGGTGACAACAATACTTGTAAAATTGATTGTTTATTAAAAGTTTGTTGTTGTTGTTATTTACAAACTCTAGCTTCCAGCTCAATTTTTTAAATCCGATAAAACATTGGCTACTAATTCTGTATCTATTACTTGTAAAATTCATTAATAATTCATAAGGGTACTAGCCAATCCCATGTGCTGAATGACACCACATGATCGCCTCTGTATACCCACGTAGAAACCTGATTAATAAAACATTAGGTTCTGTATCGATATAAAGACCCCATGGTGACACTTACATGTAGGTCCGTGATACAGACCCCATGGTCCGTTATAGCTCTAGTAGTATTCTGTATCAGGTACAGAATACTAGCTAAGCTCGTGAGGGAAGTCTCACGACCGATCACTGATTACCCCTATCCCGGGACGGGTGAAATGACAAAGTACATCTGCTCTCTTATTATGTACACACCATCTATTCCATGTGGGACCTGTTTTTCTGCATGCTACGCTCTGCTCTCTTATTGCATACACATTGTCTCTTCGATGTGGGATATGTTTTTGTGAGAAACTAATTCATCCCACATCGAGAGCAGGGTGGGAGAAATCAAAGGTTAAAATTTTATGTTGTGCATATCAATGGTTTTTAGTTATCTATTCATTTCACAAGTAAGATAAAATATTCGCGTCCGATCTGTATGGGCTTTACAATGGCTCGCCGAAGCGGCTCGCCATTGTAAATGCCCATACAGATCTCCCGCTCATATTTTAACTACTACATGCAAACTTATAGGATTCATCCAAGCTCAATATGGCAAAATATTTAGGTTAATATTTCAATATTGGGCAAGACTGAAGGAAACGTCAAGACTTAAATATTTGCCATATTGGCCTCGGATGAATCCTTATAATAAGTGTTTTATTACACTGAAGAAATAATCCTGCAATCAATAAACAAAATAGCATGAACAGCTCACATGCATGGCAAAATATTGGCATGTACGTGACCCTAGTATTAGGTATACATGTAATAAAGCTGGATATTATTTTGCATTTATCTTGAGAATTATTGGACTATACTGTCAGAGTGCAGTTGATTAATTGGTAAATAATAAAAACTTTTATTATATGGATGAGTGTTTTTAATATCAGGATCTAAACCATTCATAGGATCCATATTTAACAGGCTGGCATAAGGTATGAAAAATTTGTGATTCATCTCCCGGATGTATGACATCACGCTTGCTGCCTTTCAAACTTAACTACCAGTAAGATGGCGGCAGGTTTGCTAAAATTTCAGAGGAAGATGTAATTAAAACAGCTTAAATGAGCAGGAAGAAATTAAGGAACATTCTGGGCAGAAAATGCAAAACATTAGGATCTAAAACTCTCTTAGGATTTTCTCAACTGCAGTAAAAAGACAAAAGAACCCAACAAAATTCTCCCAGCCAGGACAGCTTTGAAAGATCACAAAAGCATTTGTACTGTAAGTAAAATGAATAGATAAGAGTTCTTAGAGCAGTTTAATTGTCTATATAACAAATTAAAAGAAAATTACATGGTGGTTTGCAAATAATTTTATGAACTTTATCTCAATTAAGTCCAAAACAATTCTGATCACTAGTTTGCTGTGCTCATGCATGCACTCATGAAATATTTTGACTCCAGAGGGTACTAAAAAAATAATGTATAACTTCTACAAATGTACACATATCTAATGATAATATACATATTTGATAACAACATACTTCATAAGCTATCTTATCAAAGTTGACTCCTGCCAATTTCTCAATAGTATCCAGCTTGAATACAGGGCATTGTGGATCTGTATCTGGATCGTAGTTACATGACTTCAGATCTTCAGTACTACCTTGTAAAATGTTACGTCTGGAAAAAAAGCATTGATGAATTCACGAGAGAATTATTAAATTAATGCTCGAACTTTTAATGTTTTTATGTCCTTTTTATTCTTCTTGCTGAATCAGAACATTATTTGGTTTGCACAGTGCCTCATGGTTAATACTCTACATGTAGCCTGAATTTCAGCCATCTCCCTATTCAGACATCTTTCTCAGGAGGAACGAACCAGAGACGGCTGAAATTCAGGCTACTCTACATACATCTATTGTACATTGTAACTATTTACGTTCTAAAATAAAATTAGCGTATTAAATATTACACACAATTAATTTTATTTTAAAAGTAACATATTTTTTTTAAATAGCCTTATTTTTGCTGAACAGGTGCAATAATATTATTATTAATCCAAAATGTACCATAGAATCCCATGTATAACAGCGAGGCCTTTTAGGGGGGTATGCATATCCCTGTCTGTAGTGAATACTTTCAAAACTATAACTATAGTCATGTCGCAGTCCATCTCGGAAGGTGGGCATGTTGCTGCCGGAATTTTGTCTATTGTTTTCTTATTTCTCTCTGTCGCTCTCACAATTTCAGATGTTCGTCGATATTTTATGTCGCTGTTTCAACGCTGTGTCGCTTAGTCAGAATTTAGCCTAAAAGGGCCTTGATAGACCCCCTGTAGATAAGGCTCAATCCCGGTTTCTGGGAAACTACCCACCCACCCACCCCTCCCTTGGATATGCATCGTTTTATTAATGATTATATAACCATTAAAGGTTAGGGTGAAGTGTGGGGGTTTCCCAGAAACCGTGATTGATCCATATAGATAATCACCCCTGTATAATCCTCTCTTTCCACTCCATACCCATAATTCCCCATGTATAATCCCCCCTGTAGATAGTCCCCCCTCCAAAAACTTTGACGAAATCCATCTGCTCTGTTATTTTAATACATGCATGTGCATGGTAGTTTTGTTTTATGGTTCGTTATAATGTAAAACTGAATATTTTAATTGCTGTTATTAAAATGCTGTGCTATATAGCAAAAAGAAGTGTTGGCTGTTTTCTTCCCTGCCAGAATAAATTATTACCCTGGCTTGTGCATAATATAATACCCCCTCCCCCCTTGTATAACACCTCCCTGAAGGCCCTATAATTATCATGGATATTAGCTGCATAACAAATTATATAGTCTCCAAACCTACTTTGCCTCGTTGAACTTTGGGAACTGTACACTATTCTTAATCAGAAGAGTGAAGTTCCTGGCAGCTTCCAACAATGGAGTTTTGCTGCAGCACAAAATAACACAAGATGCATGTGTAAATACATTGTATACTACAGACTGATCACTACAGATTATCTTAATACATGTAATTATCAATCCAATCTTTCGGCCGATTTCAGCTGATGTTATTGTTTACATTTTGCCTCATTAGCATAATTAAGTCATACTTCAAGCTACAAACAAACCGACTCTATACATCAAAAGAGAAATTCACACTTAGTAATTACTGCAAATTTGAGATCAATATAATTTATGTTGAATAGTTTTTGAGAAAAGGGCTTTTCAAAAGTACAAAATTTACAAAGATTATGTATGGTGTGGCAAGATCTTGCCTCTAAATGAAAAAGGAAAATTGTCTTGTTAATTATTAGAATGTTTTGAATGATTTATAATTGAAGAGGTGCGAGTTAAGTGACGACAGATCAAGTCCTCAATTCTCCCTTACAAAAAAAAGATAACTAAAAGGAGAATTTGGAATTTGTCTGTTGTCACTTAACTCTTTCTTGCACTCACCTCTTCAATTGTGCTTCAACTGATGGTATTGTTATAGCTGCATGCATGATTAAAATGCGAAACATCAGCACATAATTAGGTTAACTGGACATTTTAAACTAAAAATAAATAAAAAATGTTTATGCTAAATGGCTGCTTGCAAATGGTAGTAACTCATTGCAATCTGGATACATTAAGGTTACTTTACAAATTGACTTTAATTACCTTAAGTTAAATCCTGGCATTGGAAGTATATCAGTTTCTATTGGACACCATGCATACACTTCACAGACCTTAATCTGTTTAGGAGCCCGGCCACTGTCAACACATTTTCCAGTCTTGACCCCTGAAGATGACAGTGTCACAGAAAATCAATCTCAATCCACATTAAAATGAATTATTCTATACACCACTTTCATAACTGCATATTCCCGTTTTTAAATAGTTTATCCACATAATTGTACAGAAAATATCATGTGAATTATAGAGCATGTCGATATTAGTGATCTTGAGAAATTTGAGTGCTGTACTTTCATGTTTTTTCAGCATTAGAAATGCCTATAACTCAACAGCAGTATATTGCTCTATAACTGAACAAATTTATTAGTTTTAATGTGATCTAGCATTAGTTTCCCTCAACAGATTAATCTTCCAGATTAATCTTCCAAATTATGCAAATTAGGAGGTGCAGGTCATTATAATTATATGAAAGTGGTCAATAAACTACAGCTGCAGTGGATTTCCACCACTGAGAATATTGTATCTGAACAAGCATACAAAATAAGACAATAATTTTACAGGTGGATATCACCTCTTGTCCAGTCTTCTTGTCTTATCAGACAATAACATTGATTCAATAACATTGATTCAATAACATTGATTCAATGACATTGATTCAGTAACATTACGCTTATAGGGAAGCAAAATTAATAATACTGCATGCTTGGATATAAAATTTACTGTATCTTCTTGTATTCTCGCTCGTTGCCTGTGCTCACTCGTGAGATATCCGGAGTTACATGTACATGTAGTATACCACACAAGTGAGTACTTAGTGCTTTTCACATGCTCTGAATGGCTACTCTAGAGGTGAATATCCTTTGCTATTCACCTCTGAGCAAAGCAGTGATCACTTTGCACAAGTTTTTGTCCATTTGACACAAAATAAAATAACTATTTGGTGCTAGCTTTTCACCTGCAGTGTGGTATTATATATACTAAAACAATTATTCACCTCAGTGTTGGTGAATAGTTGTGGAATCCACTTTGTGTCGGTGAAAATTAAGTGGCACATAATTTACCTCACTGACCTTCAGGCATATATATACATGTAGCTATATATAAATCGTTTGATACAGTCCTTGATTTTGTTGACGAAGCATATATATGCATTTGGGTTACTGTATGCAAAACAGATCATTGCAGAGCTCCACTTCAATGGTAACTGAACATATACATCGTACATGTAGATGGCCATCAAATTCAACATTACTTTTTTACCAACTGCAAGTCACAATTCACAGACTGAGGCTATTATACGTATATTATCCCTATAAAACATGCATGACTGTACAAGGTGCAAGAACATGCAAAGCATCAAGTTCCAAATTCAACTTAACAAAACAGAGAACACCAAGGTGAATACATGTACATGTAGTATCCACTTATACTGTTCTTGCATGGACCCCAATTAAATAGCTGATATGACAGTGGCATCTATGAATAGCAGTTTTGGAGCAGTGCATCTTCAAAAATGATCAAAGCTGTGTTTTTTTAGCCAGACCGGTTAGGAGAAAAATCTTGGATTTCCGACAAAAACTAAAAACCATTTAATATGGATTAAGTTGGAGAAAGAATTGAAAAAAAATCAACAGCTTCAAAAACGGTCAAATCTGGAATATTTTGGTCAGAGCAAAAAATCTTGGATTTCTGACAAAAACTAAAAACCACTCAAAACAATCTCAAACAATCTCCTGGTAGCTTCAGAACATGAGTGGATTAAGTTGGAGAAAGAATTGAAAAAAAAATCAAGATCTTCAAAAATGGTCAAATCTGGATTGTTTTTTTGGCCAGACCGGGTAGGCGAAAAATCTTGGATTTCTGACAAAAACTAAAATCCACTCAATATGCTTCAAAATGATCTTAAACAATCTCCTGCTAGCTTCAAAATACAAATGAATTAAGCTGGAGAAAGAATTGAAGAAAAAAGCAACATCTTCAAAAATGATCAAAGCTGGATTTTTTTGGTCAGAGCAAAAAATCTTGGATTTCTGACAAACACTAAAGACCACTCACTATGCTTCAAAATGATCTGAAACAATGTGCTGATAGTTTCCAGACATGAATGGACTAAGTTGGAGAAAGAATTGAAAAAAATTTAACATCTTCAAAAATGGTCAAATCTGTATTTTTAGGGTAGGAAAAATCTTGGATTTGACAAAAACTAAAATCCACTCAATATGCTTCAAAATCATCTCAAACAATCTCCTGGTAGCTTCAGAACACGAATGGACTAAGTTGGAGAAAGAATTGAAGAAAAAATCAACATCTTCAAAAATGGTCAAAGCTGGAATATTTTGGTCAGAGCAAAAAATCTTGGATTTCTGACAAAAACTAAAATCCACTCACTATGGATTAAGTTGGAGAAAGAATTGGAAAAAAAATCAACATCTTCAAAAACGGTCAAATCTGGAATATTTTGGTCAGAGCAAAAAATCTTGGATTTCTGACAAAAACTAAAATCCACTCAATATGCTTCAAAATGATCTTAAACAATCTCCTGCTAGCTTCAGAATACAAATGAATTAAGCTGGAGAAAGAATTGAAGAAAAAAGCAACATCTTCAAAAATGATTAAAGCTGGATTTTTTTGGTCAGAGCAAAAAATATTGGATTTCTGACAAACACTAAAAAACACTTAATATGCTTCAGAACATGAGTGGATTAAGTTGGAGAAAGAATTGAAGAAAAAAGCAACATCTTTGTATTTTTAGGGTAGGAAAAATCTTGGATTTGACAAAAATCCACTCAATATGCTTCAAAATGGTCTCAAACAATCCCCTAGTAGCTTGAGAACATGAGTGGATTAAGTTGCAGAAAGAATTGAAGAAAAAAGCAACATCTTCAAAAATGATCAAAGCTGGATTTTTTAGGTCAGAGCAAAAAATCTTGGATTTCTCACAAACACTAAAAACCACTCACTATGCTTCAAAATGATCTCAAACAATGTGGTAATAGTTTCCAGACATGAATGGACTAAGTTGGATGAAGAATTGAAGAAAAAAATCAACATCTTGAAATATGGTCAAATCTGGATTTTTTTGGCCAGACCAGGTAGGTGTAAAATCTTGGATTTCTAACAAACACTAAAAACCACTCAATATGCTTCAAAATGATCTCAAACAATCTTCTGGTAGCTTCAGAACATGAATGGATTAAGTTGGAGAAAGAATTGAAAAAAATCAACATCTTCAAAACTGGTCAAATCTGGATTTTTAGAGTAGGAAAAATCTTGGATTTCTGAGAAACACTAAAAACCACTCACTATGCTTCAAAATGATCTCAAACAATGTGGTAATAGTTTCCAGACATGAATGGACTAAGTTGGAGGAAGAATTGGAAAAAAATCGACATCTTCAAAAATGGTAAAAAATCTTGGATTTCTGACAAACACTAAAAACCACTCAATATGCCTCAAAATGACCTGAAACAATGTGCTGATAGTTTCTGAACATGAATGGACTAAGTTGGATTGAAGAAAAAAATCAACATCTTGAAAAATGGTCAAAGCTGGATTTTTTTCAGCCAGACCAGTTAGGCGCAAATTCTTGGATTTCTGAGTAAAACTAAAAACCACTCATTATGCAAATAAATGATCTCAAACAATGTGCTGATAGTTTCCAGACATGAATGGACTAAGTTGGATAAAGAATTGAAGAAAAAATCAACATCTTCAAAAATGGTCAAATCTGGATTTTTAGGGTAGGCAAAAAACCATGAAAAACAAACAAACTAAAAACCACTCACTATGGATTAAGTTGGAGAAAAAATTGAAAAAAAAAAAACATCTTCAAAAACGGTCAAATCTGGAATTTTTTGATCAGAGCAAAAAATCTTGGATTTCTGAGAAAAACTAAAATCCACTCAATATGCTTCAAAATGATCTCAAACAATGTGGTAATAGTTTCCAGACATGAATGGACTAAGTTGGAGGAAGAATTGGAAAAAAATCGACATCTTCAAAAATGGTAAAAAATCTTGGATTTCTGACAAAAACTAAAAACCACTCACTATGGATTAAGTTGGAGAAAAATTTGAAAAAAAAAAAACATCTTCAAAAACGGTCAAATCTGGAATTTTTTGATCAGAGCAAAAAATCTTGGATTTCTGAGAAAAACTAAAAACCACACAATATGCTTCAAAATGATCTCAAACAATCTTCTGGTAGCTTCAGAACATGAATGGATTAAGTTGGAGAAAGAATTGAAAAAAATCAACATCGTCAAAACTGGTCAAATCTGGATTTTTAGAGTAGGAAAAATCTTGGATTTCTGACAAACACTAAAAACCACTCACTATGCTTCAAAATGATCTCAAACAATGTGGTAATAGTTTCCAGACATGAATGGACTAAGTTGGAGGAATTATTGGAAAAAAATCGACATCTTCAAAAATGGTAATAAATCTTGGATTTCTGACAAACACTAAAAACCACTCAATATGCCTCAAAATGATCTGAAACAATGTGCTGATAGTTTCTGAACATGAATGGACTAAGTTGGATTGAAGAAAAAAATCAACATCTTGAAAAATGGTCAAAGCTGGATTTTTTTCAGCCAGACCAGTTAGGCGCAAATTCTTGGATTTCTGAGTAAAACTAAAAACCACTCATTATGTAAATAAATGATCTCAAACAATGTGCTGATAGTTTCCAGACATGAATGGACTAAGTTGGATAAAGAATTGAAGAAAAAATCAACATCTTCAAAAATGGTCAAATCTGGATTTTTAGGGTAGGCAAAAAACCATGAAAAACAAACAAACTAAAAACCACTCAATATGCTTCAAAATCATCTCAAACAATCTCCTGGTAGCTTCAGAACACGAATGGACTAAGTTGGAGAAAGAATTGAAGAAAAAATCAACATCTTCAAAACTGATCAAAGCTGGATTTTTTTGGTCAGAGCAAAAAATCTTGGATTTCTGACAAAAACTAAAAACCACTCACTATGGATTAAGTTGGAGAAAAATTTGAAAAAAAAACAACATCTTCAAAAACGGTCAAATCTGGAATTTTTTGATCAGAGCAAAAAATCTTGGATTTCTGAGAAAAACTAAAATCCACTCAATATGCTTCAAAATGATCTTAAACAATGTGCTGATAGTTTCCAGACATGAATGGACTAAGTTGGATAAAGTTTTGAAGAAAAAATCAACATCTTCAAAAATGGTCAAATCTGGATTTTTAGGGTAGGCAAAAAACCATGAAAAACAAACAAACTAAAAACCACTCAATATGCTTCAAAATCATCTCAAACAATCTCCTGGTAGCTTCAGAACACGAATGGACTAAGTTGGAGAAAGAATTGAAGAAAAAATCAACATCTTCAAAACTGATCAAAGCTGGATTTTTTTGGTCAGAGCAAAAAATCTTGGATTTCTGACAAAAACTAAAAACCACTCACTATGGATTAAGTTGGAGAAAAATTTGAAAAAAAAACAACATCTTCAAAAACGGTCAAATCTGGAATTTTTTGATCAGAGCAAAAAATCTTGGATTTCTGAGAAAAACTAAAATCCACTCAATATGCTTCAAAATGATCTTAAACAATGTGCTGATAGTTTCCAGACATGAATGGACTAAGTTGGATAAAGTTTTGAAGAAAAAATCAACATCTTCAAAAATGGTCAAATCTGGATTTTTAGGGTAGGCAAAAAACCATGAAAAACAAACAAACTAAAAACCACTCAATATGCTTCAAAATCATCTCAAACAATCTCCTGGTAGCTTCAGAACACGAATGGACTAAGTTGGAGAAAGAATTGAAGAAAAAATCAACATCTTCAAAACTGATCAAAGCTGGATTTTTTTGGTCAGAGCAAAAAATCTTGGATTTCTGACAAAAACTAAAAACCACTCACTATGGATTAAGTTGGAGAAAAATTTGAAAAAAAAACAACATCTTCAAAAACGGTCAAATCTGGAATTTTTTGATCAGAGCAAAAAATCTTGGATTTCTGAGAAAAACTAAAATCCACTCAATATGCTTCAAAATGATCTTAAACAATGTGCTGATAGTTTCCAGACATGAATGGACTAAGTTGGATAAAGTTTTGAAGAAAAAATCAACATCTTCAAAAATGATCAAAGCTGTTTTTTTTTTAGTCGAACGGGTTAGGAGAAAAATCTTGGATTTCTGACAAAAACTAAAAACCACTTAATATGCTTCAGAAACATGAGTGGATTAAGTTGGAGAAAGAATTGAAGAAAAAAGCAACATCTTCAAAAAAGGTCAAATCTGTATTTTTAGAGTAGGAAAAATCTTGGATTTCTGACAAAAACTAAAATCCACTCAATATGCTTCAAAATGATCTTAAACAATCTCCTGCTAGCTTCAGAATACAAATGAATTAAGCTGGAGAAAGAATTGAAGAAAAAAGCAACATCTTCAAAAATGGTCAAATCTGTATTTTTAGAGTAGGAAAAATCTTGAATTTCTGACAAAAACTAAAATTCACTCAATATGCTTCAAAATGATCTTAAACAATCTCCTGCTAGCTTCAGAATACAAATGAATTAAGTTGCAGAAAGAATTGAAGATAAAAGTAACATCTTCAAAATTGGTCAAATCTGGATTTTTTTTTGGTCAGAGCAAAATAAATTGGATTTCTGACAAAAATTAAAACCACTCAATATGCTTCAAAATGATCTCAAACAATCTTCTGGTAGCTTCAGAAGACGAATGGATTAAGTTGGAGAAAGAATTGAAGAAAAAGTCGACATCTTCAAAAATGGTCAAATCTGGATTTTTAGGGTAGGCAAAAAATCATGGATTTCTGACAAAAACTAAAAACCACTCAATATGCTTCAAAATCTTCTCAAACAATCTCCTGGTAGCTTCAGAACACGAGTGGATTAAGTTGGAGAAAGAATTGAAGAAAAGATCAACATCTTCAAATATGGTCAAATATGGATTATATTTTGGCCAGACCGGGTAGGTGTAAAATCTTGGATTTCTGACAAACACTAAAAACCACTCACTATGCCTCAAAATGATCTCAAACAATGTGCTGATAGTTTCCAGACATGAATGGACAAAGTTGGAGAAAGAATTGAAGAAAAAAGCAACATCCTCAACATGGTCAAATCTGGATTTTTTTTGGCCGACTGGATAGGCGAAAAATCTTGGATTTCTGACAAGCACTAAAAACCATTCAGGATGCTTCAAAATGATCTCAAACAATCTCCTGGTAGCTTCAGAACATGAGTGGATTAAGTTGGAGAAAGAATTGAAAAAAAATCGACATCTTCAAAAATGGTAAAATCTGGATTTTTTTGGGCCAGACCGGGTAGGCAAAAAATCTTGGATTTCTGACAAACACTAAAAACCACTCAAGATGCTTCAAAATGATCTGAAACAATGTGCTGATAGTTTCAGAACATGAATGGATTAAGTTGGAGAAACAATTGAAAAAAAATCAACATCTTCAAAAATGATGAAAGCTGGGTTTTTTTTTAGCCAGACCGGGTAGGTGAAATATCTTGGATTTCAAAATGATCTCAAACAATATGGTATAGTTTGCAGACATGAATGGACTAAGTTGGATAAAGAATTGAAGAAAAACATCAACATCTTGCAATATGGTCAAATCTGGATTTTTTTTTGGCCAGACCGGGTAGGTGAAATATCTTCGATTTCTGACAAACACTAAAAACCACTCAATATGCTTCAAAATGATCTTAAACAATCTCCGGCTAGCTTCAGAATACAAATGAATTAAGCTGGAGAAAGAATTGAAGAAAAAAGCAACATCTCCAAAAATGGTCAAATCTGTATTTTTAGAGTAGGAAAAATCTTGGATTTCTGACAAAAACTAAAATTCACTCAATATGCTTCAAAATGATCTTAAACAATCTCCTGCTACTTCAGAATACAAATGAATTAAGTTGCAGAAAGAATTGAAGAAAAAAGTAACATCTTCAAAAATGATCAAAGCTGGATTTTTTTTTCGTGAGAGCAAAAAATATTGCATTTCTGGCAAACACTAAAAACCACACAAGATGCTTCAAAATGATCTGAAACAATGTGCTGATAGTTTCAGAACATGAATGGATTAAGTTGGAGAAACAATTGAAAAAAAATCAACATCTTCAAAAATGGTCAAATCTGTATTTTTAGGGTAGGAAAAATCTTGGATTTGACAAAAACTAAAATCCACTCAATATGCTTCAAAATGGTCACAAACAATCCCCTAGTAGCTTCAGAACATGAGTGGATTAAGTTGGAGAAAGAATTGAGAAAAAAAAATCAAGATCTTCAAAAATGGTCAAATCTGGATTTTTTTTTTTGCCAGACCAGGTAGGTGAAATATCTTGGATTTCAAAATGATCTCAAACAATGTGGTATAGTTTCCAGACATGAATGGACTAAGTTGGATAAAGAATTGAAGAAAAACATCAACATCTTGCAATATGGTCAAATCTTTTGGACAGACCGGGTAGGTGAAATATCTTCGATTTCTGACAAACACTAAAAACCACTCACTATGCTTCAAAATGATCTCAAACAATGTGCTGATAGTTTCCAGACATGAATGGACTAAGTTGGATAAAGAATTGAAGAAAAAAGTAACCTCTTCAAAAATGATCAAAGCTGGATTTTTTTGGTCAGAGCAAAAAATATTGGATTTCTGACAAACACTAAAAAACACTTAATATGCTTCAGAACATGAGTGGATTAAGTTGGAGAAAGAATTGAAGAAAAAAGCAACATCTTTGTATTTTTAGGGTAGGAAAAATCTTGGATTTGACAAAAATCCACTCAATATGCTTCAAAATGGTCTCAAACAATCCCCTAGTAGCTTGAGAACATGAGTGGATTAAGGTGCAGAAAAAATTGGAAAAAAAAACATCTTCAAAAACGGTCAAATCTGGAATTTTTTGATCAGAGCAAAAAATCTTGGATTTCTCACAAACACTAAAAACCACTCACTATGCTTCAAAATGATCTTAAACAATGTGCTGATAGTTTCCAGACATAAATGGACTAAGTTGGATAAAGTTGTGAAGAAAAAATCAACATCTTCAAAAATTATCAAAGCTGTTTTTTTATTAGACGAACGGGTTAGGAGAAAAATCTTGGATTTCTGACAAAAACTAAAAACCACTTAATATGCTTCAGAAACATGAGTGGATTAAGTTGGAGAAAGAATTGAAGAAAAAAGCAACATCTTCAAAAAAGGTCAAATCTGTATTTTTAGAGTAGGAAAAATCTTGGATTTCTGACAAAAACTAAAATCCACTAAATATGATTCAAAATGATCTTAAACAATCTCCTGCTAGCTTCAGAATACAAATGAATTAAGTTGCAGAAAGAATTGAAGATAAAAGTAACATCTTCAAAAATGATCAAAGCTGGATTTTTTTGGTCAGAGCAAAAAATATTGGATTTCTGACAAAAATTAAAACCACTCAATATGCTTCAAAATGATCTCAAACAATCTTCTGGTAGCTTCAGAAGACGAATGGATTAAGTTGGAGAAAGAATTGAAAAAAAATCGACATCTTCAAAAACAGACCGGGTAGGCGAAAAATCTTGGATTTCTGACAAAAACTAAAATCCACTCAATATGCTTCAAAATGGTCTCAAACAATCCCCTAGTAGCTTCAGAACATGAGTGGATTAAGTTGCAGAAAGAATTGAAGAAAAAAGCAACATCTTTAAAATTGGTCAAATCTGGATTTTTGGCCAGACCGGGTAGGCAAAAAAAATTGGATTTCTGACAAAAACTAAAAACCACTCCAATATGCTTCAAAACAATCTCAAACAATCTCCTGGTAGCTTCAGAAGATGAGTGGATTAAGTTGGAGAAAGAATTGAAGAAAAAAGCAACATCCTCAACATGGTCAAATCTGGATTTTTTTTTGGCCGACTGGATAGGCGAAAAATCTTGGATTTCTGACAAGCACTAAAAACCATTCAGGATGCTTCAAAATGATCTCAAACAATCTCCTGGTAGCTTCAGAACATGAGTGGATTAAGTTGGAGAAAGAATTGAAGAAAAAAGCAACATCTTCAACAATGGTCAAATCTGGATTTTTTTTGGTCAGAGCAAAAAATCTTGGATTTCTGACAAAAAGTAAAAACCACTCAATAAGCTTCAGAACACGAGTGGATTAAGTTGGAGAAAGGATTGAAGAAAAAACCAACATCTTCAAAAATGATCAAAGCTGGATTTTGTTTGGCCAGACCGGGTAGACAAAAAATCCTGGATTTCTGACAAAAACTAAAAACCACTCAATATAAATTATATTGAGCCAAACACCTCACTTTGTCTTTGATGTAATGAAGCAGCATTGAAACCAACACCCTCTTAAACAAGCACAACTAATTTAGATACACAGTTTGAATTGCACTTTGATTCATTACATCGAAGTGAGGCATACAGGTCAATACCACTCAGAAACTGCTATTCCTCAATGCCACAAAATATCAGTTATTGTACAAATTCAATATACTTACCATGACCAGTTGGCACAGCTTCCCCAAATTGACAGTCACCGTCATGTGTACAGTTTGTATTTTTTAGTCGTGGATCTTCAGGACATTTCCCTTGAGTTTGTTTTGGGGTTATGATCATATTCGTCATGACAAAAACTGCTCCATTCTCCTTGGGAACAAAAGATGACATTTGTTCATAAAAAAGGTTTGGGGATCCAATTGTCAATAGTTTATTTATTGACAATAATAATTAACAGTTAATGGAGATCTCAACTTGTGGATACAAGGTTAATTGCATTTATAGCAAGTCATCAGTCAAGTACATTGCATTATATTTTCCTAAATGGTAACTAGGGATCTGTCAGTCTGCTCGTGCTCAAGTTTCCATTTATCTGCTTGACTCTGTCATGTATAACATGCTTGTGAAACAAGGGACTCTAAGCAACCACAACAGCAACGTCTAGGATGGTATAAAACAATAGACTTACATTTGTAACTACATGTACAAAATACAATAACTGCATGTGAAAATACATGCAGCCATCTATTATTTCTACCATTATTGTAGAGTGCAAAAAGAGAGTAATCTCTCGGTTTTTCATGCAGCGTGAACGAAAGTTTATGCTTCCTAATTTCCTTGAGTCTCTGAAACACACAGCAACACTTTGCGGTGACGGGTCCAGGCCCATAGTATCCACACTATATTTATTATAATTTTTTTGTACATCTTCACAATTAAGACTTACAGTAGCATACAGCTGGAGTACTCATACAAGCATGAACTAATGTGTAACATGTCTGATGAAACAATTCAATGTGATGGGTCCAGGCCCACAGAGTGTTATTAATACTCCATCTATTATAAACACTCCGCCAGTATCGAGAAGTGAAATACCGGTACTTCTCAAGTAACGAATGAGGAACTTTAATAAACACAGGTTTACAAGATGGTGGTCCAACAACAACGAATGCTGCCAGATGCTAAACGACATGAGCATTAATGAACTAGCTCAGGGAGTGTTCCCTATACAAGTTTTGAAAACCTATGGTTTTGGACCAAGGGGGAGAGGGGAGGATTAGGGGGAGTTGGCATATTTTTAGGAAGTTATTTTAAGTATGCATTATACTTTAGCTGCTGTGTGCAATATTTGGTATTTGCTCTTATTATTATTACACCATGGCCATGTTGAGTCCCAGGAAAATTCAAATCCATTGTTTTCCCTCCTCTAAACTTAAATGTTCTGAAACTGCTCAGTGCAAGGCTACTTGTGGGAAATGTATTGTTTCTAACCAACATGGCTGCCACATGATAGGAAGGAAAACAAGCTACCTTGTTATATAGCTGGTTACCATTCCAGATAGAACGTACACCCTCATTGGTTGATTTAGGATCACATGACAGGTAACAAACAAACTGTGGCTCAATCCCAGTTTCTGAGAAACTACCCACCCACCCCTCCCTTGGATACACATCATTTTATTAATGATTAACCATTGAAGGTAATGGTGAAGTGTGGGGGTTTTACCAGAAACTGTGATTGCATGATCCCAAACTGTTACCCATTAAAGTAGATGTGGGCAACATTTTTGAAAACTACATGTAGTACATCAGGTGTAACAATGCATTGTTGCCTGCCAGCACACGTGATCAGAGCATGACAGGTGGTGTAATGTTGTGTATTTTGGTTATGCAACACAGGCTAGTCTTTCAAAATGTTTGGTTTGCCTTTTTTCTTGAAAATATGGAATATAATTCTTAGGCTATATATTATAACAAATCACTAATGACTGGAACCTCAGGAAACCAGTGAGTTTTACTAATCCCTCAAATCTCAATGTTTCCCTCAACCTTTCCTTGGGAAACATTGAGATCTCTGGAAACAAAACTCACTCTTTCCCTCAGGACCACTATAGTGTTTAATATTGTTTATACAGGAAACTTGTAAAATTACCTCTGGTGGAATGACGTAATCAGATGCATCCCATATAAAAGGACCACCATACAAACTGAGGTTGTGCCCAGTTAAGTTGGTAAGTGCCACGCCCTTCAACTTGGTCGTCACTGAACTGTAAGGTGATTCAAACTCCTGATAGCCTTTTTTATAAACAATCACATACCTAAAGTATAACAGAATGATTATTACAATGCAACAATTAATTAGTCAGACCATAGTAAATGAGTTACATTTGTAATAGAGACGAATGGTTAGGAAACCTGGCAAACTTCAAAGGGGCTTACAAAGGCACTGCAATTTATGTTGGAAGGGGGTAAGACAAAAGATTGTGCATGGTCATAGTTCATTAGCATCCCCTGAACGACTGAACCCACATGTTTCTATTGGCTGATTGATTAACATATTCCAATATCCATTGTGTTTTGTGCATGGTCACAGTTGAAAAAAGCGAACAAAGACATATATAACAAAGAAGGTTGCTGGGTTTCATAACAATTCATCTCTATTAACTTAATGGTCACACACAATACATCATACCAAATAACCATCAGGTTCAACCTGAACATTGCAACTGAAGTGCTGTGTGCAAAAAGGGCATAAGTGACTCTTGACCACATTCTAAATTCTCCTTCAATTTCTTTGTTTTCTAAGGAAGAATTTAGAATGTGATCAAGAACCACTTACGCCCTTTTTGCTCACAGCCCTTCAATTAATCATAATTTTATTGTGCTGCTTTTCATTTTCACTTCGATTGAATACATGTATTCAATAACAATATTTTTTTAACCCTTATCACTTGTGAAGCATGTCAGAGCAATAAATATAGTACCTCTTATTATCAAACTCATTATAATTCATGAAGGCAAAAAAAATGGAAATAAATGTAGTTTATTAATTAAGTGATCTGTACATCTGATACAGATTCGTACTGATTTGCATAAAGTTTTACTTCAATTTCCTTGGCCGAAATAGGTTGTGTCACCAAAAAACTGAAAAAAACACGACTCCTTACATGTACATCTAGACTTTGACAGAATTTGTGTCCGTGCTTTATCGGATTTACAAACACCCACTTTCAGCTCGATCAGTTTGTAAATCCAATAAACCACAGCCACTCATTCTGTCTATTATGAATTACTTAAAGTGCCTATGAAGCAATTTTTTTTATTTTAGATATCAATATCTGCAATCACATTTTATTTCAACCATTGGTAGAACACTGATAATTTAAAAAAATTGTTTAATTGCAACAAAACAAATTGTATAATAATTGATGCCTCCCCTGGCGTCATGTAATTAGCATTTTGGATATTAAAACCTCCTTAACTCAGCGGCACAGCATTCAAAGCAAGATATATTGTACCATTCTACTATTCACTTGATGTAGAATTGATATCTAAAATAAAAAAATTAGCTTCATGGACACTTTAAAGGAATGTGAGGTCCATCAGGTACTAGGCTAGCTAGCACATCAATTTAGGCCATTACTGTAATTTATGGACAAAGTCACCCCCTGCTTCGAATTCATGGCCCAAATGCAAAGTGTGTGCAAGCTAGGCCATAAAAAGGGAACTGAGGGTAAATGTATGTAAGTTCCATGAGAGAGTTTAATCATGCTTGTTACATGTATCAGTATTCATGACATTTAATATCCAAAGCATTTTGACAATGTAAAGCACATATATAATTAAACTTACTTGATTATCGATTATTTTTTTAGTGGGAAAAGAGCAGAGAGTAGTTTCGCAGCAGTTAAAGTGCGAATGAAAGTCAGTTAACAAAGGATTCAACCACACAGGGAAGCATATTTAGCGGCCCCTATCACAGAGGAGAGCTGTTTGTGTGTCACTAAGTACACTGATGATTCCACTTTGTTAGTGCCGGTCCTTAATGTGGATGGCAGCCATGTACAGTGTATAGCAAACCATCCACTTAAGGAAATACTACCAAAAAGTAAGTCTAGTTAGTTCATTGAAACTTCGTCGAAAAACCAGCCAGCTTCCAAACATCAACACAAGAAATTTACGTCATCAGCCATTAACAGACTATTTAATAATCAAGTACATGATTGTATAACCTAGTAATCTGATATTTTTTGTTATGTTTTTGTTTCTTTTTTGTAGTTATATATGTAGGTACTATATACATAGTTTATAATTTATATACATTATGCTCATTTGTAACGAGACTTTATTATTATTATTGTTGTTGTTATTATTAATCATTATTATTAAAATTACATGGTTGCCACACATCATGACTTTTTACTGACCAGAAAACAATTTTTCACTGACCATAATAAGGCTGTCCGACATACAGTACATGACTGTATTCCCTCGTCCAAAACAAAAGTCATTATCAAAACCTCTAGCCTGACCCTTCACAGACACTTTGAGGCATAAGGGGCCGTCGTTGCAACCTAAGAATAAAATTCCCTGTTTTTTTTCCTGACTTTGACAAGACATTTTTGAATTTTCCTGATCAGATCCAAAATTCCCTGACCTTGAACAATTATTTTCCCCCCTGACTTTTTCCTGACCTGTGGCAACCCTGTATTAATGTGGCTCAAGTATTCAAAACTTGTGGGAAGCTATGGACCACAAACGGACCGATCCTAGCTCACAACGTTAACTAGCCATATATATAATACAGTGTATATATCAGCCTAAGGACATGACCCCGCCTCCCGGTTAGCTCAGTGGTTAAAGCACTGGTCTGTTGAGGAGGTCGCAGGTTCAAACCCTGGCCTGACCAACACTCAGGGTCTTAAAATAACTGAAGGTGCTGTCTTTACATATTACAGTAAACGGTTAGACCTTCACGTCTTCTCAGATAAGGATGTAAAATCGTATGACTAGTGTCCCCAATTAGCTGCAAAGTTAAATACATCAATTGACACTTAAATAAGTCACCTACTTAGTACTTACTTGACAGTACATAAAAAATGCATTAGGTCAATCAGAACTCAGCTTTATTATGAAATACAAGGTGGTATTTCATGTTTTTTCTATGGCAGAATTCAAACACATATAAGTTATTAGTTGGTTAAAGTGTACATGTACAATGTATATATGAATTAAAAAAAAAATTTCCAAATTTGCCAAACTATTGTTAACTAAGATAAAAATATTTTTTTCCTTGTCGAAAGTTTACTCTATCCCACTTTTAGCCCGTAACATTCTGACTAAATGATGCAACAATTTTGGTTCAAATTTCGTGCGGTCAAAGCAAGTAAATTAAGCCTGTGACGACAGTTAATTTGCTTTTCACACTGTAAATAAAAGTGTCTGCAAATCAACTGATGTCACAATTGCATCCCAGGTCCCATAAAATCTGTCGCATGAAATTGGGTTCAAACACGTCATGGAAAACTGTTTTGCCATGATTTCTTTTTCTTTCCAAAAACTCTTTTGGGATTATATAACTGTAAATAAGTTTCTCTTAAAATACATAAAAAAATATTTTCATCTAATATGGCTGTGTATTTTTACTCGTCATTCGTATTTTGGCTTTCCTAAAGGCCCGCCAAAATACGAATGACGAGTAAAAATACAGCTGTATTAGATGCTTTAAACAGACTAATAAGATATTTATTATATAAATTCTGCAATGAAACAAAAAAAAAATCCATAACAACTAAAACCCTTGCAGGTGCACAGCCTCAAGAAATGGGATTTACCATGGTGACAGGAAGCCAATTTAACGTAACCACCGAAATATAAGGTCTCAAATTATTGGCGGACCTATCTATATAAATACATGTAACGTACATAAATATTACAACCATAATACCTAACCCTGACCCCAAACCTAGGTAACCCTAACCCTCCACCAGGGTTTAGGACTCATTCCTACCGATTCCTACCGATAGAATAATCTCTACTTTTTATCTTAGCTTTTAATAATATTATACATGTAGTAGTGTGAAGCGCTATGGGCAAATAATGGATATAGCGCTATATAAATGTTATTAATATTATTTGGTGCGTTCTTGTGCATATTTTGTGCATTCTTGGCAGAATTATATAATAAGAAACACTCAATGACTGGCCCCAAGGGAAACAGTGAGTTTTGTTTCCCTGAGATCATTAAGGATCGAGGGGAAACAAAACTCACTGATTCCCGAGGAGACAGTCATTAAGTGATTTGTTATATAGACATAAGTTTTTCTAGAGGCAAATGTGTGCATAAATACAGGACCTACCTGATACAAGTGAGGTTTGTCGTCTTCTCTTCGTGAAGCTGCTTTTCAACACACAAAAAACTGCCTGCATCGCTACGGCATTTTTAGCATCGTTTTGTGTCTTTCATGCATCCTTTTTAATAGCTACCAATTTCTCACTCTCGCGCTTGATAAAGATGTTAATTGTTTCTTTGGAGCTGGTTCCATTTTGAACGCTTTCGACAAAAAAATGGTCAGCTTTTTGATGAATATCTAGACATTTTGGTAAACAAATATTTCCCGCCTTTAGCTAGCCAGTGGCACGCGCGACAATCACACCATCTTCTGTCATGATGTGATCACGTGAAGAATTGTTGCCCGCGCGGGAAACATTGAAATTTGATGACTGTCACGTGACCCTGAATCAGCCAATGAGAGTGTGCGTTGTGTCTGGAAAACTTATGGCTATGTAACAAAGAGTGTTATTTCATGGCCAGGTCAGGCCAATTAAAATGCAGGAAATTCCGCTCCATTTCTTTATCAGCCAATAAGAATTCAAGAACGTTGAATACATAATTAGTCTGCAGACACGTTGGTCTCATTCACAGCCATAGTGAGATCTGTCACACAATGCTTGAAGCCCACAAGTTAGTGGGCTATTCATGAGCGTTGCGTGACAGAGCTCACGATGACTGCAAAGGAGACTACAGACAAGTCCACCACTCGAAAATTTTGTTTTCCAAGAAATTTCCGAATCTATTGCCTGGTAAGTTACTTTTGTTTTCATCCGTATTTTTGTTATTTATAAAATAATATGGTTATTTCATGGTTTTCTTATGAATACCAGCAAAAATTTAACTTGAAATTAATTTTATTTTGTACCTATAACCCCAAAAATTTAATTTTTTACATTGATTCTGTATAGCGCCCTGACTAAGAATTTGAAAAAATAAAAGTGTAAAAAAATAAACTTCAATGTTTTTTACCACAAATGCCGGTAATCTCGCGATCTGATTGGTTGAAGTACGGTGGTAAATGAGAGTCCAGACAACGGTGCTGACGCGAGAAAGTTAGACAACGCTGGCTCTTTCAAAGCTGTCACGCTTTGTAACGAAACTTCCTTGTACGTTTTCTAATATTGTTGTAAAAAACAAATTTACCCAATACAAATTTCTCGTGAAATATTTGCCTGCATTCCAAAGAAAACCATGAAATAACCAGTAAATATGGATTAAAGGTAAAAATTTATTAAGCAATGAAAAAATATGGAGATTTGGAGACAATTATTAGCATTTACCATAACATTAACAATAAAGTCAATGTCTGTTTCCGCCAAATGTTAATATATACCGCGGCTGCGAATTAAACGACTTTCCTTCGAAAATCGAATGTATCTCTTTTTTATAGCTTCGACCGACAACTAAATTGTATTCAACGCCAGTCGGTAACGCAGATTGGTGCTTGTGCAGTTGTGCAAACTATAGTAAACACCGAAAAGACACCGATAAAGACACCGACTTCACGCTTATTTCGATCAATGCCTTTGGACTTTATACGCTTTTATAGCTATACGCTTTAGCTAAATTATACGCTTTAGCTAGTTAAAGGCCTAAGATGCAGACAGGGCCTAAGATAAAGATTCAAGAATCATTGAACAATCTCGACTCAAGTTACATATAGTTAGTCTTTGTGTACTTTTAGTTTTAGCTATTAGAACCGTAAAAGTCTAAATAATAAATTAATTTCGAAAACTTCACCTACCCGATAATATATCCTATGATAATGAGCTGTATAATCCTATTGATGATTCCAACTTTCTTGTTCTTTATGTGAACAATTTTATCAGTGTCATATTCAAAGACGACGGAAGAGACACATTTACAGCAGTCTGCACAAGCCGCCATCTCTACACTACAAACAGCCCAAGGGTGGAGGGGTGAGGTTTTACGATGGAAGGGAGGGGTGAGAACAACTGAACTTTATTACTTATTGTTCCATCTTTTCTGCTGTGTCTCATGTAAAGAACCCTATTTCAAGAAAATGAAAGGCAGTTTTCTAACGTTTTGGTCTAAACATAAGACATTGTTGCACTATTATTATTAATTCTTAAACAGGTTGCGTTTCACTGTCCATGGAGGGGAGAGTCATTTTGTGTTCGCGCTTCAATCTGACAGGATTTCAGGCTACTCTGTACATGTCGATCTTGCGATTCCAGAAAACAGACTCGATTTAAAATTAAGCTAGTTTTCTATATCAGTTTCTGAACACAAATGTCCACGACAAGTTGTAGACGTTGATGGTCAAGTAGTAATTTTCATGTCAGTCAGCTCAGGCTGCGATGCGCTGGTCAAGTAAGTTTCATCTTGGAAAGGGTCGGCGGTTGTTTCAGGATTCAGAGTTGTGGCTGGTAAGTACTGGAATCTAGATCCATTTGCTTACGTCTTTGTATTAAATACCTGAACAGTTTAAATTCAGTCCACATCCTGTTGATGTTTGCAGAGATGCCAACCCCTGGAGTTCTAAAAGCGGGAGATCACTGCTTCGTATGGATCTATCTGATTTGTAATGATCGCGCGTTAGACGACCAAAAAGGCTCCAAAAAGGACAGTCAAGGCAAAAAGTATTTTCTTTATTTATTTAAGTCTCATTTGCGAAAAAGCGGGAGATTTTGGACTCAAAGCGGGAGAGCGGGAGATGAGGCTAAAAAGCGTAAGTCTCCCGCCAAAAGCGGGAGAGTTGGCATCTCTGTGTTTGGTGTAATTTTTGAGAAACAGCCACTCTCTCGTGCGAAAATTAATACAAAAATTAACTGCTACAGTATTAACTGTAAATTTAAGATTAACCAAACGCCACAAAATGGACTTGTAACCAAACCTTAACCTCTCAGAAACCAAAATATTTCAGCCTCCAAAGGCATATACCACCTGAGCCTGAGGGGATTAATGAGATTTCACCTCATTTTCCAAACTGGGAATGTCCGTTTCATTGATTTTGAGTTAGATATCAATCATTCTGAAAGGGATCCTTTCTTTTTGGAAGTCATGAAAAAAAATGGGGTTTAGTTTTTTAGGGGATCATCATCATCATCTTTATTCACACACTATACATACTTAATTTTACAATAATACAATCTATACAAACTTACATTATGAATTAAATTTTCAATCTGGAAGAAATTTGTGCGTCCTAGGGGCTAAATTAACCGATTGGTTTTCTTAGTTAGTCCCTTAGTTAGTCCCTTAGTTAGACATGCACAATCTAAAAATAATTTAGTAGGTTTTCGTCTCTTCTACCTCCCTTCCCCTTTCTTTGCCTCCTCTCCCCCCCCCCCCCCCCCCCCCCCCCCCCCCCGGTCCTGTATCTCCCCTCCTGGTTCTCTTCCACCCCTACCTCAGCACTTCTATGTCCCACTATATTTCTTCTACCCCACCCTGATCCCTCAACCATATACCCCAACACCACTCATCACTATTACATTTATTTAATTACTATTACACACCATTGTTACTTTACTACTTTACCACAACAGAGACATTCAATGACATGGTGGTCATGTATATTAGTAATATAACTATGACGCCAGGTCTAACTCAAATTTGTTTCACAGTCAAACATGGCCAGCCTTGTGTTTCGGTGCTAATTCATACTAAATTTCTGCTTGATCAAAATATCATTAAGTCGTAGATAAGTGTGACTCCACTAATATTATTCCTTCAACTAGTTTATAGAAGTCTCAGCTAACAGATGATCTTGTTTGAAAAAGGAGTTGTATACTTTAGAGTCATAAACTTTAGAGTCGTAAACTACACCTGAGAAGACTTCTACAAAAGAGCTAAACAGTATGATAATCTTAATTAAAAGTAACGAGTACAGAGGATCTTGGAATAAACCTTGTTCTCGTTAGACTCAGCTTTCCTAATAGAATAACACACTAGCTGTGACAAGAACAAAATGGAAGTACGCATTCCAAATAACAAACTTCTAACTCCTGACAATAATAAAGAAGAAGTTTGTAAATTATGTAGTTTTTAATGCTAATTTAATTGTGACTAAGACTTCACAGGTAGACAAGGAGAGAAGAGAAATTCTACTGCGATTGAACCCATAATAAAAAAAAAAACTCAGTTAAACCCAGGTTGAGAATCTTGGCAAGATCTTGGCAAATCATGCATGATCTTGCAAGATTCTCAACCTGGGAATCCAAATAAACTAGGTTGAAAAAATTGCCTAGGTTGAAAAAAAAAACCTAGGTTGAAAATAATTTTAAACTAGGTTGAACCAAAATAATTTAGGTTGAACAAAAATAAACTTTCTCACTGTATTTAGAAACTCGCTTCTAAAACAAGCTCCAAGTGTTTTACATGGCTTCTAAAACTCCACTTTAATGATAAAATTAGCAATCTAAAAGTCTTGAAATGTATTTGGAAACGATTTCTAAATACTTAAATTGTCATGGTCATGATTTCTATTGTATTTACCTGATGAATTATTAATGAGATTTTGAATAATATTTATAACATAACCCACAGTCATTTCTTGTTCACCCAAACCTCCATTCATGTTTCTATTTAACAATTAGTCTACTTGCTCTCAGTTTCCATTAAACAAATTTCCAAGAGAAACTATCAGCCAATACCTCTCCAAAACAGACACATTGTTCTTCAAAATTGTCTTCTGCTGGGGGCACTATTATAACAATAGTGTGTCTTTTGAAGGACTATCGGCTGATAGTTGTCCACTGAAGTTTGATGTTCTTAAAACAAAAATATTTAATTGCAGGAGCCCATAACCAGGAGCATCCATATCTCCTATAATTATAAGTGTCACAACGTTTTTACAAATTAGACTATTTTTAGATTATTTTCCCCGCCAATTGCTGGGTTGCACCGTTGTGGAACAAAAGATGCCTCATTAGCTACTTTTATTATACCAAACAACATGACTGCTACGCTTTTGTGATTTTATTCCCTTAGGAATAATTGCAACTCAACAATAGTGGGAACTATTCTAAAAATAATCTAACTTGTGAAAACTCTGTGACATACATGTAGGTCTAGTATGCATGATGGATGCTCCTAGATATGGGTTCCTGGTACATGTATATGCTAGTTTTAAGAACATCAAATTTCCAAGGGAAACTATCAGCCGATAGTTCCGAAACAAACACACACTATTTGTCATTATTGTTCATCACAAAATTGTCTTCTGCTCTCAGCGGGCACTATTATACAAATAGACTGTGTGCATCGAGGAACTATCGGCTGATAGTTTCCTGCGGAAATTTGATGTTCTTAAAACAAATATAAGCCTGAGAACGCAGTTCGAGGGCTTATATGCTAGTTTTAAGAACATCAAATTTCCAAGGGAAACTATCAGCCGATAGTTCCGAGACAATCACAGTCTATTTATCGTTATTGTTCATCACAAAATTGTATTCCGCTCTCAGTGGGCACTATTGCCTGATAGTTTGCATCTGTGGATGACAACTATCATGATGTCACATGATCAATTTTGTCCAGTCAGAATCAGATAATTTTTTTATGGTGAACTTGCAATACCAGCTGGCAACGTAGCGTAGCAGCGTTACAACAAACTAGTTGTTCAATCTTAAACTACAACAAGAATATAATTTTGTTGTGTATTTTGATGAATTGGCTGTCATTGTTTTGTTTTTGAACTAGCTTGGCCAATCATATTGCAGGATTTGCATTAGAACACTACTTGCTTTCTACTAAACGTCTATACAAACATGCAATATGTTTTCTATTTAAGAAACAGAAAACGGTTTCTGTGTTTCCATATCATTAATATGTAAACATAACAGAGTTCTGGGAACACAGAACTCTCTTGGCATGATTTGCACAGGCCTTGAACAGTCGTTGAGATAATGCCAGGTCATTGAAAAGTCCTTACATTTTGACAGATTAGGTTTTGTCCTTGAAGAGACCTTGAATTTTTGGCTGAAACCTCCTTGGATGCTTGAGAAGGCGGTACAACAGCCTCAGGTTTGCCTCAAAATATCACTAGAGCAGCACTGAACGCTTAATCGTGCAAACAAGTCAAATGTCGGGTCTCAATTGCTTTGAATTTTATGGTCCTCAATGTGTGTCAAACCTGTGGAAAACAAGCCCTTGAAAATGTGGATAATAATTCTCCTCGTAATTAAGTCCTTGAAGAAAAAGTTCTGAAATCTGTACGAATTGTGTGTTTCCATAACTACTTTCAGTCAGACTGCTAATGTTTACATAGCATTGTATTATTAGTGAGTATAAACACAAACTGTTTTCTACTTCTTTTATGAAATATAAATGAGAAAAGTTTAGGAAAATCTCAATCATGGCGATGCTCATGTTTACATACATGTAGCTTCTTGCAAACATGGCCCTAAATTGGCTCGGGTAATAGCCAATCAGAGCCTGCATCTTATTGAGTCTATCTGATAGAAGGCTATTTGCTGTGTTTTAAAGGAATTGTCCAGATGAGGAAAAGAAGAGCATCAGAAGTTCCTTACTTCAAAATGTTTGCACAGTCTCTAAAGAATGAGTGATGACAGAGATAACCATGAGTGATGAGGAGACATTGACAGCTTCCTTCAGTAGTGAGCTAAACCTGATTGATTTGAGTTACGAGTGGGAAGCAGAAGAAGGCAAAGAGCACCATGATCAAAAACTTACTAGTGATAATCTTTGTCAACAAGAAGGAAAGAGTAATTTTGCAGAAACTGAATCAGTAGAAAGGATAGCAAATTCAGATGGCGACCAACCTCCCTGTGGAACTTCAAGTGAGAGTAAAAGTGATGATGGAGGTGGCCAAACAGAAAACACCAATCCAAGAGCAGAAAGTTATTGTGTACTTGGTGGTTTGTTAACTACTGTAATGAATAAGGAACAGCCTTCAGTGACCAGGTGTGAGTCAGATGATGATCGCAGCACCGGTGCTGGTGGAAACAGAGGTAATAGTAATCCAAGTAGTTGCTTCGAAGTTGGTAGTAATGTTTGCAGGGATAAGAAACGTAAAATTGATTGGGATGAAAGCAGTGGTTCCAAATGTGTTGATGATGGTGAAGTTAACACAAGTGCCACCAGTGACTGTCAGGTTCGGAATAAAGTAAATGCAAAGCAAAGCCTTGATTGTGAAGAAAAGGTCCAAGAAAGGGACGAAAGTGAGAAATCGGACATTCCCTCGAGTGCGCAATCAAGTGAAGACTGTCAAGACGTCAGTAAAGATGTGACACATATTGTAGCTAGCGCAAATATTGAGAAACGAAGGGAACCATGCCAAGAGCCTGAAGTTGTATTCACAGGGCCATCTAATAACGCCATAATTTCAGCCACAGAGAATGGAGAAAATGGAGAACGTGTTGAGCTTAAAAACACAGTTAACAGCTTTGATCAACCAAGTTGCGGTAGGGGAAAACGGAAGAGAAAGAAATGTTGCATTATGGGCCAAAGTAAAGCCCAATTAGGACAGTCAAGTCCAAAAAAATCCAAAACAGCAGAGTCGGATGTTATACGTTCTCGAGGAAAATTGCCATTACAGGCTAGTGTAGCCCACCTCAAGCTCGATGACATTCTCTTTGGCAGCCATTTAACAATATGTGAAAAAGAATGCAGTTACAAGCACCACCCATTAACATTGTGTTTAGGCATCACAAGACATACATCTAAGCGTCATAAGAGAGCCCTGAGAGTCTCGATCATCACCTGTTTCTGGAATGCCATCGAAAATGGTTGGGATCGTGACAGTCCTGTCCCTGATGAATGCCCAGCATTCCGAGTTCCAGTTATCCATCTTGCATGTATGTTTGGTAGGGCCCAAGAAGTTAAGGTGTTTTTAGAAATGGGTCTTCGTCCTTTTGTTTTATGTTGCACCATTGGGGGAACGGCCATTCACACTGCCCAGCAATACCTTTACGAGGCACATTGTTGTGAAGACAATGATACAAAGTTCGAGAGATTCAAAGAGTGTCTAAGACTCGTAATAAACGTTGACCCACGAGTCTTATTGATAAAGGACAGACTTGGCCGCAGCGTATTTCATACCACTGCAATGTGCATGAAGGAACTTAGCTCGAAAGCCAAGAAGTTGAGGATGGACAGTTCTTCATCTTTTAGCCGGTTTATGGACGGTTCTGGGCAAGTTGTGCAAAATGATCTGCAAGAAAGGTTGCACTCCCTATTGCAAGAACGAGATCTTCAGGAGAAGCTCTTTCGCATTCTAATGGAAACATTTTACCAGCTGTGTACTCAGAAACGCCTTGGCAAGAAGGAATCAATCGATGTACTGAACTCTGAAAATGGGAAAGGAGAAACTGTTATCGAAATGTTAGAAGAGGAAGAATATCTGAGAAAAGATATGGAAGGAAATGAAGTGGTAGGCGTGGGTTATGGAAGCTCTGGAGAAGAGGAGAAAGTCTGTTTAGCTGAACAACCGTTGGAGATACCGAACAACTCAACTGCCAGCGCTGGCTCAGGAGCGAAGACAATGGTATCCACGGGTAATGGAATCTCTGAGGAAGATAAGAAAGATTGTGTAACTGTACAACTTTTTGAAATATCGAACAACTCAAATGCCAGCCCTGTCTCAGAAGTGAACGCAATGGAAGAAGCAATTGCAAGTGAAGAGTGCGTTGAAACATCAGTGGTCGATCAGTCGGTGACAGAAGTTTGTGATCAGGCTTGTGTAGAACACACGCATACCTTTCTTTGTGCTCAAGACTGTATAGCCAAACATAATCCCCTCGTTCTACTGCTAGAAAACTCCCCAGAAGCAGGAGACTTCAACGAATCCCTGAAGAGGGCATGCCCTCGGGACTTTGATGTTACTTGTCATGTTGTTCCCGATACATTGACAGTATGTCAGCTCCCTCTTGTCCACTTAGCCTGTATGTTCAGAAATGAAAACTTCTTAAGATTTTTGTTAAATGAGAGGAAATGTGACCCTCGGCTTTACTGCCAACTATCTAAACAGACGCCGCTGATGTTGCTTACAGATGTTATGGTGCTGTACCTTAGTCTTGGTATTCGTGGCTACAGATTTGAACACTTCCAGGGAACAGTCGATGTTTTAATCGAGAAAGATTCCACTGTCCTTTTTACAAGGATTGATCGCAGCCGAGAAACAATTTTCCACTACGTCGCCAAGAAACTGTTCAATTACGATGGAGACAACAGTGTAAAGCAATTCTATGCAATGTTCCTGAATCACCTTTGCGGTGAAGTACACTCCCTCTACCAGTCATCAAGGGTCACTTATCAAACCATAGTGGACCTTATTAACTCGCCGGACTCAAATGGAGATACACTTGCAAAGCTCCTACAAATAGATTTGCTCTATGGAGAAATGTCCACCAACAGTCTGGAAAGTTTCGCTGATTACAACCCGTTTCCTGAACTTCTACAGTCTTCTTTGGGAACCACCAGACGGGACCAAGGGAGTGGAAACTCAATTTCAGAAGACGGTACAGTGGAAAATAGGCACGCAACTGGAAGTGTGCTGGAGACGCAATCAACTTTGGCAACCAAAAGGAAACGAGGTTTAACCGAAAGGGAAGGTGCAAAAAAGAAGTTTGATGGAGGTAGGTAAACTATTCATATTAGCAGAATATGATTTCCAGGTGTATTGGAGAAATTTGGAGACTATTTTGGTGGAGGATGGCAAAGATTGGAGTGGACTTCGTCCTGACCAAAGTCAAGTTTCTAGAATAATATTGAGTAGTCCACTTTTATCTCTGCGCCCTCCTTTATCAAAACAGTTCATGAAGCGTATTAGTTAAGCCGGCATGGATCCAGGAAAAATTGACCGTTTTCCCACGATTTTCCAATGTTGAAAATGTTTGAGATTTGACTCTCTAAACGCCATTTCCTGCGTTATTGAGACTGAAAATCGGCTTAAATTACATCTATGTACAGTATTTCGTAAATGCAGGGACCGTTGTTCAGCACATCTGCTTCACATTTCGGAAGTAAGTTCTTAAACTTTAGAATTGAACGACACTCGTCACTCTGACGGGATGTTTCCAGGTTCAATGGATTAATTCTAGCAAATAATTTGTAAGAATCTCTTCCACGTTAATGACCATGTCATAATTTTTATATTTGTACAGTAACTGCACACTGATTACAAGCAGATTCGTTCGCTTATCTAGACTAATTCTATTGACAAGAATGTTCGATTGAAAACGCCTGTAACACAACTCATTGACTGTCGCATTGCCGAATTCAAAGGCGTTTGCCAATTGAGCTATAAACTCGGGAGTTTACCTTAATTCTCAAGAAACTGGGAAAAAAAAATTGCCTCACGTCCACGACGTAAACCGGCCTGTATCCGCGCCTGTTAAGATATTTCATACAAGGTGTTTATTCCAAAGTAATATTGTTGTAGTTTTGTAATTCGTTAAATTTGAAGGATCAATTCGATTAACAAGTACCCCGGTAAACGTTGGAAAAAAGCCAGACGATTACTTCATTGCCATCTACATGTACTTTGTTTACTCCCTTCTTCTAAGTTGTGATACAATGTATTTATCATGGATTTTAGGTACGCTGAGGAAGGGAGCTTTCCGTGAGGTTTGGGTTAAAAGTTCGACATTGACAGCAATGCTGGTGGGGCAAATATCAACCCATTACCTTTAGAATGATAAAATTCCAACTTGTCGAGATTTACATTAGGCGATTTGCAAATCTAATTACGACTACCAGAATCCTTTCGAATTCCTTTCTTGTCCAGATTTGTAAACGCGTAAACTTCGTATTTGTAAACTTTGTATTTGAGCATACAAAAACAATGGCCTAAATTAGAGGACCAAAAGAAGCTTCGCAAAAGGATTTTGGTAGTCGTAGTTGCATAACACCTTCATGCAAATGACTTGTTTTTATCCTTTAGAAAGTGCATGGTTTACAGTTTTTGTTTGCAGTTATTTTAAGAATACTAAACAATGAATTTAATGAAAGGGCTGTTGATTTTTCAATGCTGTTAGTTTTCTTTTCAATTTTCGAGGTGATTACAACGCTAGAGAAACCGAGTCTCCACTTGACCACCCAACTGTGTTTCACGTAAAACAAGAACCAGAAGAAAGCGAGCTGAGCTTATCTTGTGTTGTCGAAGACGTCGCACGTAGACAGCCCTCTTCATCAGCTGATCATATCAACCAGACGAACAGGAATGACTGGAGTCGTTTACCTAAGATACCTAACCAGTTATGCACACGTAAGAGTAACTGAATGGGCAAATTGGATATATTATGATTTGTATATAGTACGGTGTAATTGCTGCAGCTATTTAACAGAATGTTGTTGAATAAATGTTCTTAAACAAGAATTAAGCCACGCTACAAAACCCTAACCCTTCAGTTGTCAATCAACCCTTGTAAAGTGAACGAGATTCTTGAGAGGGAACTCCATGGATCTTCGCTGTCGAAGATGCTCCGCTTGAATGATCTCTGGCATTTGGTATCGCGCGAAATTCATATGTTGAATTGTTAAGTATCGAAAAATGCGCTAAAGGAGTTTGTGAACAGATGTAAACTTCCTGCTGTTCATCTTTATTGGCTTATTTCCATCTTAGTCTCAACAATTTAGTATTCTAACAGAGGAGGAATGATAACTTGCTTACTTGTTTCACTGTTCTGAATTTTAATTTCAAATTTAGAATCCCAAAGGGCGAGAAAAGGTGAGGAGCAGACTGAATAAGTTTGATAGGGATTGTAAATAGCATAATTATTATAAATAGCTGGTTCCCCAACCACACCTGCGCGATCAGCTGGTAGTACTTTAGGATATCGATCTCCCAGGAACCGAATCAGAATGCATCATTTATGTGTCCTTTTTTACTTTTCAGGGTCAAAGCACACCCCTCTCTGCGCGAAAGAATGTTCTTATGACCATCACCCAATCGTGTTGGCCTTATGCGGAACGACAACCACATACATCGCGTCCAGATTTACCGATCTGGTAGAAAGGAGAGTGTTAATATTTCTCGAATACCTTAAGGAAATTGGGTGGTGCCCTTCAGATGTGGTCCCGGATGACAGTCGGGACCTTCAGTTCCCGCTAGTGTATCTGGCTGCCATGTTTGGGCGCTGGAAAGCACTGCTGTTGCTTTCCCGTCAAGGTTATGACCCTTCCATCTACTGCTTTCATGCCCAAATGAGTATTCTCCATGCCATGCTGACATACTTCTATCTTGGAGCACACGATATTTGCAGCGAATCGGGTGCTGTGAAGATTGAGTTATTTAGAAAGACACTTGAAAGCATTAGTCTTGTCACGCCTCTCCGAGAAATCTTCAAGATGGTCGACTCAGTTGGCGACAGTCCTTTCCACACTGCTGTAAAGTTGATGAGTTTATTTAACATAACTCGACGCAACTTCCAAGTAAACGCTCTGTATGAATTAGGGCGAACTCTCCATCATGAATGCTTAACTAACTCAGTGACAAACGAGATTTCTACAATCCTGGCGCACAAGAACTTCGTTGGTGAAACCTGCATCAGCCTGCTTGGTTCCGACGCCGACATCAACGAGAAAATCCTAGGCCTAGAATCCCAGAAAAGAAAATCCCTAGGCACCACCGTTACAAGTACATCATCCCGAGTAGTCGCAGATACAGTCAGCAGACTTACAGCCACCAAGGCTTTACATACTTTGACGTCTTCCAAGAAGAACCAGGAGAATGCTGCAACTCAGACGACTTGGAGAAAGTCTGGTTTTTCGCCTGGGAGGACATCGTCCAAACAGCCAGTTACAAGTACGTCCAGTGCTTCACAGGGAGCTTGCTCCACAGAGTCACGTCCCTTGGCCTCGTCATTCAGTGAGCAAAGTCCATTGGTAATTGATTCTGATAGTTCAAGCCATCGACCAAGCGCAAGTGGTCTTTCATTGGAAGGTGGGTCCATTGCGGAAAGTGGCATACCAGATCAGGTTATTGTCAACACGTGCGCTCTACTAGACTCGCCATCTGTTTACCCTAATGCTGGTGATTGTGTGACTGTAAATATTTCCCATGTTGCGCTACGTCCCGTAACACCTATTGCATCAGTCCACCCCATCCATCTATCCGTTTCGTCCTATCTATCGTCTTCTGCTGTTGTTAGCAGTGACACGCATGCTGCCAGTCAAGGGATCCAGCTCAGTTCGAGTGCAAGAGAAAAAATACTCGACGTCATCAAGGAGGTCAGTATAGTAGTAATAATAACAACAACAACAACACTGACAACACGACAACAACATGATGACAACAACACTGCAACAACAACACAATGACCATAACATAACGACAACAACACGAGAACAACATGACAACAGCAACAACAACAACACGATGATGACAACAACAACAACACGATGATGACAACAACAGCACAACAACATAATGACAACAACACTGCGACAACAATAACACTAACCATAACAGGACAACAACAACAACAACACAATGACAACAACACCAACACAACAGCAACATGACAACAACAACAACAACACGGTGATGACAACAACAACACGACGATGACAACAGCAACAAAAACACGACAACAACAGCAAAAGCATTTCAAATTTATAGTGTGCAGAATTATATCTATAAAATATATGTTCAAAATAATGTGCATTACAATTCAAAGTAAAATATGTATAAATATAGCCTAGGGATCATTACACTAAGATAGTAACACTAATTAGAATAATATTTAACAAATAAAGAAGCCTTAGCCATGTTTTATACTATCATAAAACACGATGGGCATTTGAGAACACGAGAGAAATGTTAAAGCACAAGCCGAAGGCACGTGCTTTCAACATTTCTCAAGTGACTTCTCAAATGACCAGAGTGTTTTTTGATAGTATAAAACATGGATTTAAGGCTTCTTTATCTGTTTTATAATATAGATTATTATAGTATTCAACCTTGGTTATCATTTTAATGCCGGCCCCCGTAACAAAACGTCCCGCTGTTCGGGACATTCTACTTATCGCATAAGCAACGGGCTCTTTTAACAGGCCTACAGCTAAATTAATACCGATACTGACTTGGTTTTTAAACAGAGATTTGAGATCAGAACTTTAAGTGAAAACTTACTGACTGACAACCATATCGTAACAGCGATTTACATAATCACCCGCGGTTCAGTGATATTGTGGACGTACGGACGAATGAGGACGTTCACTTCAACTCGGATCACATTAAATACAGTCGCTACTCGATCATTGGTCAACTCCGAATACTAAGAACCAATAACAAACAAGCCGCTTTTACCGTCTACATATTTTAGTCTTCTGGCAGACCAGAACGGTCACAGAGCTGCGACTGAAGAAGGATAACTTTACTTATCCGAAACTAGTCTCGCAAACCCAGCTCATAAAAAGACCCACTGAGTAAATCAGCATTTACTAAGAACCAAGATTCTTAGCTGAACAAATACTTGATGTTGAGACACATTTCAGGCCTACTAAAACGTTCCAGTACGCATATTTCTCCTCATGCCACCCTTTCAATTGTAAGAAAGGATTCATAACAGGAGAAGCCCCCACATTACTGAGAACCAACTTTACCGAGGAAAGGAACAAAAATTGACTAGAACTCGCGCGATTTCCAAAGTGGCCTCTTTGAAGGAGAGGATCCGCTTATGATCTCGTTCAAAACACAGTCCAATTTCCTCACACGATAAGCGCTTGAAACTAAACAACACGAAACGAAAGAAAATTTTAACTTTCGTTACAACCAGCAATACTAAGAGTTCTAATGAAACACTGGTATGTCATCTAAAGTCAATCCACTGGCTTGCAGAACATATTTAAATAGGAACCTTTAATCTCCTATCGAAAGGGAAATCACTGAAGGACACACTGGTTGTCCACTCTGAGAGATTATTTTATCAGTTTGCACAACAATATCGATAACTAGACGGTGAGGACTTCGCAACTTTATTCGTCCTGCGAACTCGTGTTATTTTGTTAGAATTTTCAAGCATCTCACACTATTAATCGTTAATTAAACTTGCACACTAATGATTACCAATACGAAATGCAAACGTTTTCCACCCCTCCCCCCTCATTTTGGCAAGGTTCACATATCTTAACCCAAATTTGCAACCAATATGTTGCATTGATCGTGGTTAGTACCGGAACTGTTATTTTCACGATGCAACCTCAAACAACCATTTCTAATGGGGAAGGGTGCCGTAATTAACAGGAAATACATACGCTTTTCCACCCCTCCCCCCTCAGTTTTTGCAATGATTACCAATACGAACCGAACGCGAGGTGATCATTATGAAATAACTACACTAGTAATCTATCCAATGAAACAAAAACTATAAAAGATAAAACTAACAGCTATAACCTCAAAACAGTCAAAACAGGCCAAGTGCTCCTTTGTGGAGCAAGAAATGAAGTTCATTATTCGAAATTTGATTTCATTCTTTGTTTCAAACTTCCATTGTTAAAACGAAACTCGCAAAATTCAAATTGAGCCCCAGTCGAATTTTGATTGTATTTATGTGCAAAAGCTTGTAGGTACTTATTGACTGAGTGGGAGGGCCGGACGGGATAATATTTGGCCCGAGGTCATGACGTACGGACCGAGCGCCGTACAAAATGACCGAGAAATTTAACAAAATCTGCAAGATTAATACCTTTTTGAGAGAAACAAACACAGTAAGATATATATTGTTATTTTCTTGAGATTATACTTACACTTTAAAGTCGCAACACTCAAATAAAAAATATATTCTATTATTCAACTATTGACTTGATGTAGAATAGATATTAATAGATGGTTGCACTCAATCCCCAGAGATTCAAAGGGCATGGCGGCCATGTTGGTGTACCTAACAAAAGAAGCTAACGAAATGTACACCAACATGGCCGCCGTGACGTCATGTGCAACCCATCTATAGGACTACCGAATGGTCAGTCAAAATGTGGAAGTGCTCGTCGTTTTAGGCCTTTGCTCAAATGCTCGCAAAACAGATTGTATGTGCTCTAATTGCTCGTACTTGCTTTTCCCCAAGGTGCTCGTTTACTCGTTTTTTGTATAGAACGTTTTCGCAGCTGTGATAAAATAAAATAGCTTGTGCTCACCCGAACAACAAGATGCCCGCCCAATGCTCGAATTTACCATTCCGTAGCCCTATTAATGATAACAAAAATGTGGCCTTATGCCTTTTAAACAGGAAGGTCCGGTATAAAAGGTTCATGGCCAGACCGTTGGCACCTTCAGTTGTCATTCAGCCTTTGTGGAGTGAACATCTCTGTGATGCTCCGCTTGAGTGCTCCCTACTGATTGCTTATCGCGCGAAATTTAAATCAAACAAAAATGAGGCTGACCTTCGCTCCTCTATTTCAAATTTCGAATTCGTCACGCGTGAAAAGAGGAGGGGTTTACGCTGTTAACCGGAACTTGTTTAAGAACTGTGCCTGGCCCCTTAGTGCAGAGCGAGTAACAGAATGACTTCCGTTCTACATTTAGGATTCCATGTCTCATCTGAAGGAAGTATCCGAGAGGATACGCGTATTGGATAGACAGTGGCAGACAGAAAAGGCCCGACAAGCGGCCCTTGCGGTACTCCTGAGTACAAAAGAGGACGCAGTGACATTCCTTAAGCATCAACTGTGTAAGAGCCGTGAGAGCATTGAGAACATGAACAAAGAAAAAGAAGAGTTGGCTGCTGAAGAGGACAAGTTAAAAAAGAAATTAAGTCTCATAACGTCAACGACGGCAGAAAAGGTTTTCGCTGTTGGAACAGTCGGAAAATAGACGGAGAACGCATAACCAAGCCACATTTCTCGGCGCATGCTCGGAACCTGGCTGCTCAACTGCAGAGTCAATCAAAATTCGTCACTTTCAAAGACCGTGCGCGTGCAGACAAAACTCACCTAGAAAAATACTTATTTTGCAACGTTTTTCAGATGTTTCTCGATATTACTCGATGGAAAAGTTGAAAAAAAAACGTAAGTTGGTTTATGGTATGGTAAGACAACGGATGACTAGTTCCTGCCAAAAAGCACTAGTATTATTCTGCGTTGGCGGGGAAGTTAAACACTGGTATAATCAATTAAGATATGCTAATCGCCGTGAGTAGCGAGTAGTAGCTGACGTTTCTAGCGTAGCTCTTCCTTGGGCGGTTAGCCTTCCCAGGGTGATTGATATACCAAAATCGAGTTTTAGTTCACTATACCAGTGTTTATGAAAAAAATAATTGACTTCTCGCTCTAGCAATTGGTTTCTATCGACTTAGGCCCTTTGCTAATTATGAGCCTCCGAGAGAAATCTTCTAATTGTTAGACAGTTCTCTTCGTGCTTGTGGGGGCATTCAGATATTAGGGACCGTTCATTTTCGATAAGGTATAGTGGGACTGGTGGAATTTAAGGGGGGAGGGACTGTCACCAAGAATTGTAATGGGGGGGGGGGGGGGGGGGGGGTTATAACACCCCCTAGCCTGCTTACAGGCTCTCGGGTTTTTTCGGAAATGTTAGTTTTTCCGGTCGGGTGGAAATGTTGGGTTAACTGTGAGCCGAGCGAGACCCCACGTGCTGACACACTCGGCTCCGGCCCGACCCGAAAACTAACATTTCCGAAAAAAACCGAGAGCCTGTAAGCAGGCTAGGGGGTGTTATAACTGGGATTTGTAACACGATCTCCTAAGGAGAGGAATCGCTCACTTAATTAATTCATGAAATGATAATATAAACTAACTAAAACCGTACCCTGAACTATAAAAAAAACCTAACCGGTCAGTAAACAAGATCTTACCCACCTAGAGCTAGGGTTCTCAAGAAAAACTTGTCAAGAAAATGTTGAGGTAAAAAATGTGTGAGACTTTCTGGAACTCGAACCCCGCTCCTCCAACTCGTAAGGCAAACGTCGCAACCACCACACTAAATAACCATCGTCACTGCTAATCTAGGTATTTTAGCCAATCATAATGAGTGAGAGATTCCTTATAGGAACTCTGGGATTTAACGGTATCTAAAAATGTTAGTAAGCAACGTTGAAGGAAAAGATTACTTTAAAGGAGAATGTTTTCTTCCCTGCCCAGTAATTGGGAGCGAGCGATATATTTTTGTGTGTCTACTCGGGATAAAAGGAGAATCCTTCGGATGGAACGAAGCTCATAAGCAGAGGTTTGGGCAATCAGCATATTTACGCAGCCAGAGGAGCGACATTTTATTCGAGAGGATTTTGTGCGAGTGAGAAAGTTCTATTCTTAAGTGGGACAAACATTTGGCATGTCCGTAGCATTAAACATCATAGAGCCGATTTCGTATGAGTGGGACAAACTACAGCACGGTTTCCGTACGGCATGCCGTGACGTTATAATGGGTTGCCTATCGTTTGTGTCCTGCTGATCCAACCAAATTACAGAAATACGGTAAGGCTACGGACATGCCGTAGTTTGTCCCACTCATACGAAATCTGCTCTATGACCCGTACGGCTACCCGCGCGTTTTCCTTTAAAAACTATTTACACGTAATGGGGGCCGTACGTGTGTCACGTGATGGGGGCCGTACGTGTCACGTGATGGGGCTGTACGTGTGTCACGTGATGGGGGCCGTACGTGTCACGTGATGGGGGCTGTACGTGTGTCACGTGATGGGGGCCGTACGTGTGTCACGTGAGCGGGCCGGAAAAAACCGTCCGAGATTGCTCGATTTGATGCTCGTTTTATCCGTTATTACAACAAACGAAGCGCTCATATGATTAAAAAAACCTATTGACTGAGTTAGGTCGGGCAGTAACTCTGTAATGTGATTGGATCAGAAATATAACAACAATAGGGAAACCATTTCAGTGTCACGGCATACGGTGCTGTCCGTGTCGTAAGTCATTGTCGTAACCTGCCCTCCCATTCACTTTATTCAGATCTCATACCCGCGCGATAGGAAGTCTGGTAACTGGCACCAGAGCGAGGCTGGCACCAGAGGGAGGCTGGCACCAGAGCGAGGCTGGCACCAGAGCGAGGCTGGCACCAGAGCGAGCGAATTTATTAGTTTCTGTCGTATTGTGTCAAGGAAATGAATGTTATCATTTTCCTCCATCACTTGTGGATTTTTCTCTAGACCAGTTTACGGTTCATGTGCAGTTGTTCAAGTCTTGTTTCAACTGGCAGGCCACCAGTCACATCTGGAAGAATTTGTACAACTGCGCATGAACCGTAAACTCGTCTACAGAAAAATGGCCTGGCCTTGATACCCTTATGAATAAGACGATCTATGATTTGCGGCAAGGTTATTGTACGGTGTGCCCTGACATCGAAATGGCTTCCAGTTTCTTTTGCCGTCTTATCCAATTATATTGCAGAGTTATGGTACATCCGGTACTTCGCGTATTTCTTTCGTACTCATACGAAATCTTTACTTTTACATGTAATTATTGTTAAATCTTGTATAGTTAACGTTCATATATATGTGCGTGTTCATTGTCCTTCGCATCATTTCGCAGTTAAGGATAAACTATTTATAACTTTTACAAGAAACCTCAACATTAGTCAAACGACCAAATTTGAGAGATATCTTGACTTTTTACCGAAGTGGAGATATAGTCGAGTAAAGTGGACATATTTTACAGACGTTTGTAAGAGGGGTGGCAAACTGATGAAAGTTGCGCATGCGCTTAAAGGTGAAGTAGTACGGGCAACAATGTCTTGCAACTTGTCGCACAACAATGTTGCGACAAGTTGCAGCGCCAGGTGGTAATACGAGCAACAAAACTAAAATTTGTTGCAAAAAGTAGAAGTCACTTCTACTTTCTGCAGCATGTTGCTGCAACTTGCAACATGGAAATTTGTTACGTGGCAAGTTGCTCGAGTGGGTGGTAGTACATGCAACATCGCGCTTCAACTCGCAACGCATCATTGTTGCGAGACAAGTTGCAATAAATTGTTGCCCGTATTACTTCACCTTAACTCCACAGTTGTGACTCTAAAATTTGGGGTTTCGACTAATTTTGAGGTGCTTTTTCAACAATATTAATGTCTGTGGTTTTGCTGTTATAAGTATATATCAAAATGTTGAAACAATATTGAATTAGCCTATCGAGCTAGGGGTTTCTATTATACAAATAGAGTGTGTCCGTCGAGGAACTATCGGCTGATAGTTGCCCGCGGAAATTTGATGTTCTTAATAATAATAATATTGCTTTATTTATCGAGGGTAATACTTAATATCGTACAGATAATATACACGTGGCCCTCAACATAAAGAAAATAAATAAATAGATGATTAATAACAGTAACAACTAAGCACTAATAAAGGCAGTTTCAAATTACAATAATCTTAAAACAAATATAAGCCCGAGAACGCATTATATGCTAGTTTTAAGAACATCAAATTTCCAAGGGAAGCTATCAACCGAAAGTTCCGAGACAAACACACTCTATTTGTCGTTATTGTTCATCACAAAATTGTCTTCCGCTCTCAGCGGGCACTATCGCCTGACAGTTTGCATCCGCGGACGACAACTATCACGTCACGTAATCGTATTTGGCCAATGAGCGCGCGCCAAAATTTGTGGTGAACTATAACGGCAGATAGTTGGCGAGGGGCGCAGTCTCGAGTCAACTATCAAAGTCGATAGAAACCAATAGTGAGACGTCTAATTGTTTTAGTATAACCAAGCCACCGTTCTATCGACTTAGCGATCGAGAAAACTATGGGGAAAAACACGCAAAACGCATTTTTGTTTGAAGCGCGCACACGGTCGACTATCGATCATTAGACGGCGCCTAGCTAGCCAATCGCATGGCGAGTTTGCTAATAATAGACGGCGACTGGGTTATCATGGACGTAGCTGCCTTTAAGCCAGTAAGCTCGGGCTTACAAACTTTCTGGACATGTCTATTATCCGAACATTTTCCCCGTTGAACTGGTTGAACGAAGTTTGGAAAGGGCTTACAAACCAAAAATGGCTAGCTACGCCCCTGGTTGTGTTAATATTGAATAGCACGCTTTCGTGTTTTATTTGATTTCAAATATTGCTATACTCTAATCACCTTGTGACCCGAGTAAAAAGCATTGTATTCACTATACTTAGCTCAACACGCTCGTGTACATTTCATACCATTATGCAATACATGTATTTTTGACAGAGTTTCAATGACTTTCGTCGTCTTTCAGTTTGTAGAGATCACCCAGAGACTTCAAAATTGTTGCGTGTAGGTCCCGCTGACCAAGTTTGAAGGCTCGGGGTGCCACTTCGTACCCAGGGGCCTTTGCGCGCCCTTCGTGCCAGTACCACTCGGAATAGACCGATTCAATCTAAGGCTGGTTCACACTTGCGACATAAGCATAAGAACATACGCAAGCGCAGATTGTACTTTAAGGTTGGATGAATGCTTTGTTGCATATAATCGCTGCAAGTTTGAAAGTACGGCGATGTCTGTCTGTTTGTTTGTCGGGATTATTTATGAGTCAAGTCACGTGAGAAAGTGAGCACGTGAGCTAGCGTACAGCTAGCGAGCACGGAGGGTACAAAGTGCAGGTTGATAAATGAAATATATCAAGAGCAATAGGAAATGGACAATCTGAAATCTACAATGAATGTACAATGTTCACCGTCTCGTTTTTCTTGGCCAATGGAAATCCAGATACCGTGGCGCATAAAGGTTTCTCTCGGCGACAGGCAAGGCAAATGAGAAACTTCTGCTCGCAGGGTACGTTGATCTGCGATTCATATTCCAGGGAAATACACGTGTACCGTCCGTTGTGGTGGAGCCCATTGAGGCAAACAAAGCGGTAGCAAATGACAACCAATTTGTTTGGATTATAAAGTATGACAAAGAATATCAGGGGTTAATCAAAAGTGAGCACGAGGCCAATGCTCCATTTGTTACTCTGCGTTCAGCTTTGATGAATACTATCATACATTCAAATCGTGCTCTTATAATATAATATAATGGCCTTAATACATGGCTTAGATTCTAATCAATTGCTACTATATTCGCTCGACAGCATGTCACTTTCAATTTGAAACTACTAGTTCTACTCGAGTATAAAGGGTTAACTACCATGAAGTACAATATGCACTTGCGTATGTTCTTTTGCTAATGTCTCAAGTGTAAACCAGCCTTTAGCCTGTACATTTGTTGCCCCAATAGACCATTTTCTCAGGTATGCGCACGCAATATTGGCCCGCCAAATCGCTTTTTGAACAATAGCCGCCAATTTTTGAACAATAGCCGATAATTTGAATAACAAAGGCTGTCGCATCAGAACGAGTCTAACAAAAGCTAACAAAACTCACGGCCCGCCAAGAAATACTTCATGTAGGCAGCTTGGATTTAGACTGGTATGTAATCAACTAAAGTCGATTGAGGTATGCTAACCGCCGTGGAAAGCGGGTAGCAGCTGACGTTTCGAGCGTTAGCCCTTCGTCAGAGCAAAAAAGCTTCGATTTAGTATTGGTTTAAATAATAGGGAGGGTCATAGGAAACCACTACATGATTCCCACGTAAAGTATTTACCGGCCCGTCAAGCCTGTTGCGTGCGCATACCTGAGAAAATGGTCTATTCAGATCATGTGACAGCTCTCCAGAGAATTCAGTGCTTTGTTTTCCAATTAGAGAGATGTATACACAAAAATACAAATATACAGAAAAACAAGAAAATATTACTCAAGGGAAAAGTCAGGTGACCTGAATTGGGACAACAAATGTACAAGCTAAATCGGTCAATAGACCTTTCCTGCATCCGTTCCAATGCCCACGAACAATGGCACCAAGTCGAGATTGGGGTAGACATTTTCATACATTTAATGTGTTCTTGTCTACTCCAATCTCGACTTAGTGCCATTGTTCGATGGAATACGGGAAAGGTCTGTTATCACATTCTGACTACACTACAGATCAGAGACATTTGGCGATGACAAAATTGACCCTTTTTCCTCCCACGTGGCAAATAACTTAAGAAACTAAATTTCACATGACTTAAAACTTGGCGTGAGGATAGTTCAAGACAAGAGAACATCAAATGTGATTGGTTGATTTTAGTGATTGACAATGTGACGTCACAGGGAACGTTCGAATTTCGCGCCAAACATGAAGACGAATAAACAAGTTTAAATTAACTAAATTGATTAATTAGCGAAACCTATTTAGGCCATTAAGTGGCTATAAAGCTGCTCATTAAAAGAGCTAATGGAAGGCGCTAGTACGACATTACTTGGTAAGTCATTCCATTCTGGAACAGTTCTAGGAAAGTAAGAGTTTAGTCTGATATATTGCCTTCGTAAAACTAAAAACACGGGTGATGGCCGTAAGTAAAAGCCTGGGTCGAAACCTGGGTAGACGTCATCTTGACGTCATATAATTAATTCGGCTTTGCAATCATTTGAAGAAATACTTAACATGTTGACTAAAATGACTTTTTCCTTTACTAACAACTGAAAAACTGTGTATATTTTCTATGCATCGATGTTGTTGTGATAAAAAGGCGCCAAGGAGAATAATGCATAAATGAGATGACGTCTACCCAGGTTTCGACCCAGGCTTTTACTGACGCGGTCATGGGTCAGGAAAGGTCACATTTACACGATTTCAAACAAGCGTAGAACATAAAGTATTCACTTTAAACCAAAACTTTCTTCACAGAAGTAGTCAAAACCTTTCGGAGGTTCATAAGCTATCAAAATTGCAAAAGGGTGATAGGCACTTTAACAAAGGCATCTGAACTCAAAAACAAGGATTTGGAGCCTACATGTACAGTACAAAGTGGGGTTGATAATCAGGAAAACAAGCTGGCAGAAAAGGATCTCAGTCTTCAGACAATCAGTTTGATACAGGAATATTCAACCTAGCTTATATAGCTGCACAGTTTGTAGGTGTCGGCTCAAGGCCAGTAGCACCATCTACAAATTGTGAAGACACACCCAATTATACATCTGAAATATTTGCTGAAACAACAGAGTCAACTGTTGGAGATACATGTATTAAGATCTCTAAAGTCACCTCCATGAGTGAAATGGGATCTCACATTCCCCAAGCTTCCATGCATGTAGAAAATAGCTTAGACCAGGGGACAGACAAGCTGCCATGCCTCATTCATACACCTGAGAGTGGTCTAGGCTTGTGTACACCTGCTTGCGAACCCGTAAGAAAGAATCTAGAATCAATTGCAAGTACTCATACTCCATTGTGCCGTGAGCTTTGCAGTGCACAGCACCATGCTCTAACGTGTGTGGTTTTTGCCCCAGAATCAATGAAACTATATAATGCGAGGAGTAAGTCCGATGAAGATTTTGAGGCTCCTATTGCTTGACTCTTTCACTATGGAGAAAAGCTCATTTGTTTTGGCGTTCGTTTTTGTTTCTTCGATTTTCACGAATTGTAAGGAGCTGAAAATCGGCTCAAAACATCCTTTCCATTCGCACTTGAAATCAAGAGCAAACACAAAATCAGCACTCAGTCGTTACAGTACCTTGTTTAATATTTCCAACCAGCAGGTTTGTTTTCACAAAACACACCAAGCGACGGTGAACCACGCCGATGTTTACACTGCATTTCTCTCCACCACGTTCTCCTGTACCCACCTCCAATTGCATGCTGGGTAATCAACAAAAAATTACAAGGGGTCCCCCCCTCTGGGACTCCGGTAGGGATTTTTTTATCAGTCTTTTACCCCTACAACCAAGAGCGGTGATTTGCACTCAAGCCGTTGCTTTAAAGTGACAAAAACACATCCTAATAGGTTGAGCAGGGGTAAAAGAATGCCAACTGCAGGATTTCAAGGATTTCATTGAATCATTTTTTCCTGTGTCTGAAATCACAAACACGACGGAAAAACCCTGTGAAATCCCCTCACAAGGCCTACTAAAAGCAAACCAAGTACTTTTCAGCCATCCTCAGACTTAATGATGTCTTCAAGCTCTCTGACAGTGGCATTTTTCTCCAAAATTAGAGCACATTTCATTGGAAACCCTACCGAAGCAGCCATACCTACCGTCGACCAGTACGTAGAATTCTCCCGAATGGCATTGTGGGGAAAGTTTGAGCCCTTGGCTTAACAAGTCAGCAGTATTTAATTACCCCGGGCTAGCCAAACTGGAACTGAGGGGGGAGGGTTTAGTTAGCACTCAGGATTTCACCAATTGAGCTCACACACGATCGGACGACAAAGAGTTAAGGATAAACTAATTCTAACTTTTACAAGATAACCTCAACATTAGTCAAACGACCAAATTTGAGAGATATCTTTTGACTTTTTACCGAAGTGGAGATATAGTCGAGTAAAGTGGACATATTTTAGCCACCTGCGCTGCTTAGCCACCTGCGCAGGCTATAGATCGCTCGTATATATGTTTAGTTATTATTCTTATCTATTTAATATTTACTTAATATTTTGGTATGTGTCACGATTCAAATCGCGTAGTTTATTATTATTATTAGTAGTAGTATTATTATTAGTAGTAGTAGTAGTAGTAGTAGTAGTAGTAGTATTATTATCATTACTATTATGTTACTTAGTTTATTATTATTATTCTAATTTATATATTATTTAAACTCCCAGTATTAGTGAAAACTATCCCAGGGAGTATAACCATCTAAGTATCTAAGTATCTAAGTATTTTACAGACGTTTGTAAGAGGGGTGGCAAACTGATGAAAGTTGCGCATGCGCTTAAAGGTGAAGTAGTACGCACAACAATGTTGCGACAAGTTGCAGCGCCAGGTGGTAATACGAGCAACAAAACTAAAATTTGTTGCAAAAAGTAGAAGTCACTTCTACTTTCTGCAGCATGTTGCTGCAACTTGCAACATGGAAATTTGTTACGTGGCAAGTTGCACGAGTGAGTGGTAATACATGCAACATCGCGCTTCAACTCGCAACGCATCATTGTTGCAATAAATTGTTGCCCGTATTACTTCACCTTAACTCCATAGTTGTGACTCTAAAATTTGGGGTTTCGACTAATTTTGAGGTGCTTTTTCAACAATATTAATGTCTGTGGTTTTGCTGTTATAAGTATATATCAAAATGTTGAAAAAATATTGAATTAGCCTATCGAGCTAGGGGTTTCTATTATACAAATAGAGTGTGTCCGTCGAGGAACTATCGGCTGATAGTTGCCCGCGGAAATTTGATGTTCTTAATAATAATAATATTGCTTTATTTATCGAGGGTAATACTTAATATCGTACAGATAATATACATGTGGCCCTCGACATAAATAAAATAAATAAATAGATGATTAATAACAGTAACAACTAAGCACTAATAAAAGCAGTTTCAAATTACAATAATCTTAAAACAAATATAAGCCCGAGAACGCATTATATGCTAGTTTTAAGAACATCAAATTTCCAAGGGAAGCTATCAACCGATAGTTCCGAGACAAACACACTCTATTTGTCGTTATTGTTCATCACAAAATTGTCTTCCGCTCTCAGCGGGCACTATCGCCTGACAGTTTGCATCCGCGGACGACAACTATCACGTCACGTAATCGTTTTTGGCCAATGAGCGCGCGCCAAAATTTGTGGCGAACTATAACGGCAGATAGAAACCAATAGTAAGACGTCTAATTGTTTTAGTATAACCAAGCCACCGTTCTATCAACTTAGCGATCGAGAAAACTATGGGGAAAACCACGCAAAAAGCATTTTTGTTTGAAGCGCGCACACGGTCGACTATCGATCAATAGACGGCGCCTAGCTAGCCAATCAGATGGCGAGTTTGCTAATAGACGGCGACTGGGTTATCATCGGCGTAGCTGCCTTTAAGCCAGTAAGCTCGGGCTTACAAACTTTCTGGACATGTCTATTATCCGAACATTTTCCCCGTTGAACTGGTTGAACGAAGTTTGGAAAGGGCTTACAAACCAAAAATGGCTAGCTACGCCCCTGGTTGTGTTAATATTGAATAGCACGCTTTCGTGTTTTATTTGATTTCAAATATTGCTATACTCTAATCACCTTGTGACCCGAGTAAAAAGCATTGTATTCACTATACTTAGCTCAACACGCTCGTGTACATTTCATACCATTATGCAATACATGTATTTTTGACAGAGTTTCAATGACTTTCGTCGTCTTTCAGTTTGTAGAGATCACCCAGAGACTTCAAAATTGTTGCGTGTAGGTCCCGCTGACCAAGTTTGAAGGCTCGGGGTGCCACTTCGTACCCAGGGGCCTTTGCGCGCCCTTCGTGCCAGTACCACTCGGAATAGACCGATTCAATCTAAGGCTGGTTCACACTTGCGACATAAGCATAAGAACATACGCAAGCGCAGATTGTACTTTAAGGTTGGATGAATGCTTTGTTGCATATAATCGCTGCAAGTTTGAAAGTACGGCGATGTCTGTCTGTTTGTTTGTCGGGATTATTTATGAGTCAAGTCACGTGAGAAAGTGAGCACGTGAGCTAGCGTACAGCTAGCGAGCACGGAGGGCACAAAGTGCAGGTTGATAAATGAAATATATCAATAGATAAAATAAAAATATATATTTATGGGCATGACTTTTTGGCGATCCTCGCTGGTTCTGCAAGAACCCACAGTATCCTTCGCAGCCGTTATTTATGTTGTCACGCAGTTTTTTGTTTGCCGACGATTGATACTGAGGGCTTCAAACTCCGGCTTTGTTATCTTATTTTGCTGAACTGCTCAGAATACCTTTAAATTACCGTTCAATAAATCTACCTTTATTAATCCTAAAGAAAGCTTTGATTTATACCCTCGAATATTTATTTTCTCCACTTTGCTTTCTCTTGCCGGCCGTTAGCAATAGGAAATGGACAATATGAAATCTACAATGAATGTACAATGTTTACCGTCTCGTTTATCTCGGCCAATGGTAATCCAGATACCGTGGCGCATAAAGGTTTCTCTCGGCGACAGGCAAGGCAAATGATAAACTTCGTTGATCTGCGATTCATATTCCAGGGAAATACACACGTGTACCGTCCGTTGTGGTGGAGCCCATTGGCATTGAGGCAAACAAAGCGGCAGCAAATGACAACCAATTTGTTTGGATTATAAAGTAAGACAAAGACGGGGTTAATCAAAAGTGAGCACGAGGCCAGTGCGCCATTTGTTACTCTGCGTTCAGCTTTGATGAATACTATCATACATTCAAATCGTGCTCTTATAATGTTAGATGGGTATATGATGGCCTTAATACGTGGCTTAGATTCTAATCAATTGTTACTATATTCGCTCGACAGCATGTCACTTTCAATTTGAACTTCTTGTTCTACTCGAGTATGAAGGGTGAACTGCCATGAAGTACAATATGCACTTGCGTATGTTCTTTTGCTAATGTCTCAAGTGTGAACCAGCCTTTAGCCTGTACATTTGTTGCCCCAATAGACCATTTTCTCAGGTATACGCACGCAATATTGGCCCGCCAAATCGCTTTTTGAACAATAGCCGCCATTTTTTAACAATAGCCGATAATTTGAATAACAAAGGCTGTCGCATCAGAACGAGTCTAACAAAAGCTAACAAAACTCACGGCCCGCCAAGAAATACTTCATGTAGGCAGCTTGGATTTAGACTGGTATGTAATCAACTAAAGTCGATTGAGGTATGCTAATCGCCGTGGAAAGCGAGTAGCAGCTGACGTTTCGAGCGTTAGCCCTTCGTCAGAGCAAAAAAGCGTGGATTTAGTATTGGTTGAAATAATAGGCGAATCCTTGCTGACGTCATTGTTTACATTTTTGCCTCATTAGCATAAATTAAACTTCAAGCTACAAACAAACAGACTATATCAGTTGAAATATAATTTTAAACTGAGTAACCACCAAAAATTTGAGATTGATATGTTAAATATTTACGGAGAAATTGACTTTTCAAAACTATAAAATGGGCTGGGGGGGCAAGAGTTGCTGACAGCCATACATTCATTGTAAATTTTGAGCTTTTTAAACGCTTATTCCTCAAAATATATTTATCATACCACTCTCAAATTTTCGGTGATTATCAAGTGTGACAATCTCTTTCGATTTATGTACTCTGTTTGTTTGTATGTACGTCGCTTGAAGTTTGATGTATGCTAATGAGAAAAAAACGTAAACAAGGATTCGCCTATAGGGAGGGTAGGCACTACGTGATTCCCACGTGAAGTATTTACCGGCCCGTCAAGTCTGTTGCGTGCGCATACTTGAGAAAATGGTCTATTCAGATCATGTGACAGCTCTCCAGAGAATTCAGTGCTTTGTTTTCCAATTAGAGATATGTATACACAAAAATACAAATATACAGAAAAACAAGAAAATATTACTCAAGGGAAAAGTCAGGTGACCTGAATTGGGACAACAAATGTACAAGCTAAATCGGTCAATAGCGATACTTACTGTTTGTAAACACTGACGTCATTTATATATTTGCATATATAATGTGGTTGGCAAAAAAAACCATGTGTTTGTATGACTTGTATGGGAACTAGCGATTTAGGCATTTAGGCCTCACAAAATACATCTAAAGTCTCAATTCTGATTCCAAATCTTAATTCCTTTATAAGACTTATAAGTTAAGGGCATATAAGCTTCGATGAAAGGGCTTGCTTGCATTTTGGAAGAACAAGAACGTAATTTGGCGATGAATAAGCACCGACCTGTGATATTTTATAAGCGTCTGACTGGGTTCACGCTTCGTTTCTGCCAACTCACAGAAAGCAACAAATGTGGCGTGACTGGCCTGTGTGACGTCACAGTAAGTATCGCTATAGACCTTTCCTGCATCCGTTCCAATGCCCACGAACAATGGCAGCAAGTCGAGATTGGAGTAGACATTTTCATACATTTAATGTGTTCCTGTCTACTCCAATCTCGACTTAGTGCCATTGTTCGATGGAATACGGGAAAGGTCTGTTATCACATTCTGACTACACTACAGATCAGAGACATTTGGCGATGGCAAAATTGACCCTTTTTCCTCCCACTTGGCAAATAACTTAAGAAAGTAAATTTCACATGACTTAAAACTTGGCGTGAGGATAGTTCAAGACAAGAGAACATCAAATGTGATTGGTTGATTTTAGTGATTGACAATGTGACGTCACAGGGAACGTTCGAATTTCGCGCCAAACATGAAAACGAATAAACAAGTTTAAATTAACTAAATTGATTACCTTATTATAGGAAATTAACAATGCACGTTGACAACGCGAAGAAAATTTACGTTACACTAAATTAACGCGAATTTTTCAAAAGTTAGGTTTACATGCATTAAATTAACGCGAATTTTTCGATAAGCATCTTGCTTTATTTACTGCGATTTTCATAATTCTGCAAACTCGCACTTTACATTTCTGAACGCCAAACTGCGTTTTGGCTTCCGTCAATAAAACCTTCCAAGACAAGTGCACGGATGTTTCTAAGTTTTTTTTAAAGCCGAAAATTTGGGTTTGAAGCCTAACTAGACCCTATCAATTCAAAAGATCTTTCAAAGCCTCACGGTGAATTCACCAAGAGCTGCTCACTCGTTTGATTGACGGAAACCAAACCGCAATAGTGACTCTGAAGAGCCAATAGAGGAGTCATGAACTAATAAGGTTTTGAAATGAAATAAAGGTGCTTTAAAATAACAATGTTGTAAAATAGCGTGCATTAAATTTACATCGACATTAATTAAGATACATTAAATTAACGCGAATTTTGTAAAATCGCGTTAATAAAGTGCATTGTTAATTTCCTATAATAAGGTAGTCTGCGTAGCAGCCCAGGGGGAATGGGAAAGATTGGGAAAGAGGGGAGAGGGAATGATGAGAGGGGAAGAGGAGGATTCCCCCTCCCCCCCTCTTCCAATTCCCCCCCTCTTCCCTCCTCTTCCCAATTACCCTATATCATTATGACGTCACGGCTTGTTTATGAGGGGGACAGAATCGACTTGAACAATAGAATTTTGAACTAAATCTGCTCTGCTGAGGAAAATTTAACTTCGAATTGTCTGGTTTCCAGATATCAGCTGTATCAATGTTTATCCCACAATATTTACCGTATTTGGTGGCTGTTACCGCTATTCTACGTTCTACAAAATGCATTTGATAGCGATTTCCTTTGTGTTGTTGCTGTTTTGTCCCCCTCCCACGACCGTGATCCTTAGCGTTTAAACAATAGATTGTTTTGATTTGACGTCATAATGATATAGGGCAATTCCCCCTGGGCTTGCTACGCAGGCTAAAATTGATTAATTAGCGAAACCTATTTAGGCCATTAAGTGGCAATAAAGCTGCTCATTAAAAGAGCTAATGGAAGGAACAGTTCTAGGAAAGTAAGAGTACTTAAAGCAATCAGGTTTTGGAGAAAAAAGGTTGAACGTTAAATTATGCTTGCGTCTAGTAATAGTAGAAGACGAAGTAAGATATTCCTCGATTGGGATAGCGAAGTGATGGTTTAGAATTTTATGGAACAGACTTTAGTCTGATATATTGCCTTAGTAAAACTAATAACACGGGTGATGGCCTCCGTTTTCTTTTTGTTTCGGCGGGAAACTGGGGCGGGCACGCGCGCTGCGCTCGTCAAAACGCATGCGCGTGACGTTTTGCCCCGGTGTGCACAGGTAACCCAATTAAATTTTATTTTAGAGGGAGGAGCTTATACTGGGAATCGCTTCCCATGATTCAGCGCGCGTATCAGAAAAAACGAACCAGGAAAAAACAAGATGGCGGGTGTTTTCTAGTGTTTGAACATCTCTGTCCGAAGTATACTATCTTCTGACGAACAGTCCTGTACACTGAATCGTCCACGTTGTGTTAACGCGAAGGAATGATTAGTGCCTAACTCTTTCGAACTTCAGGACACTGTTTTCTCTTCAAAGGAAGTGCTTTCAATCGACGCCAAATTCAACTATCAAGTTTTATGATGTGTGACCTCGCGAACGGACATGTCGAAAACAAGCGTGATGAAGTAGTTTTCCCCTCGATCCTTCACACTCCTTTATGCTCTCCTGGTTGTGCATTCATACATCATGAGGTTACTACGGCCCTGCTTAATAGTCGCGACTGTTCCGGCGAAGGAAGCAAAGACGAACTTGAGCATTTCAAAGAGGTGGTGAAAACCCTTTTACAAAGTGGATGGCGCTCCGACGAAAACGTGCCGGATCCTGATGGGAACTTACGATTGCCACTTCTGCATCTTGCATGCATTTTTGGCAAGTCAAGTGCTGTAAACTGGCTCGTGAACGAAGCGGACTTTGATCCATCTGTAACGACGGCCGCTTCAGGAGAAACAGGTGTTATTGTGATGCTAAAATGGCTGCCAAAGACAAAGTGTTTAGACTTTTTCAAGGCTAACTCGCCAGGTAGCGTTCGGAGCGTTATTGATAGTTTTAAGAGCATTCTCGAGATTCTTGCATTAAAAGAACCAGGACTGCTTTGTGGCGGCGAGCACGGAACTGAGACCGTATTTCATGTTGCAACACAGCATATTATTGCTCAGCCTACTAGTAATGTAACTGATGACTTTTATGAGGCAGCGCTTGGCTGCATGGTACAGACACTGGAACTTCTTATAAGGGAAAACAAAATCGACAAAAAAGATGCTGTTACAGCAGTTTTAACCAGGAACCAAAATTGGGATTCAATTTTACATGTACTTGCAAAAGCTAGTGCTAACGACAGTGTATTTAGCGTGCTGAAATGCATTGTTAAGGCTTTCGACTCTGAAGAAGTAAGAGGCAATCTGGACAATAAGGGACAATGCATAATTGACATTTTAGGCATTCATCGTCCATTGGATCCCAGAGAGCTTGAAGCTTCTTTTCCTCAGACAGTTCCAGAGATCAGTGAACCATATACATGTAGCCTTCCAGAAATTCCAACAGACAGTACTTTGGTCACTGGGACTAATAAGGGAGATATTCAAATTCTTGATACTTTTACAATATCAGAAAAAGATCAAGAAATTATCACAGCTCAAGGGCTTGATAGTTGCTCATCACCACATGAGATTGAGACTGAATCATCAAACCTCGTGAATATTCATGTAGGTCCAGAATCAGTTTCTAGTAACATAACCTTGGATCATGATTGTTCAGTTAAAGCAATCAAAGACAAAACCTCTGAGGAAACAGTGGTGAGTTTAACAAAGGCATCTGAACTCAAAAACAAGGATTTGGAGCCTACATGTACAGTACAAAGTGGGGTTGATAATCAGGAAAACAAGCTGGCAGAAAAGAATCTCAGTCTTCAGACAATCAGTGACAATCAGCTTGATACAGGAATATTCAACCTAGCTTATATAGCTGCACAGTTTGTAGGTGTCGGCTCAAGGCCAGTAGCACCATCTGTAAATACAAATTGTGAAGACACACCCAATTATACATCTGAAATATTTGCTGAAACAACAGAGTCAACTGTTGGAGATACATGTATTAAGATTTCTAAAGTCACCTCCATGAGTGAAATGGGATCTCACATTCCCCAAGCTTCCATGCATGTAGAAAATAGCTTAGACCAGGGGACAGACAAGCTGCCATGCCTCATTCATACACCTGAGAGTGGTCTAGGCTTGTGTACACCTGCTTGTGAACCCGTAAGAAAGAATCTAGAATCAATTGCAAGTACTCATACTCCATTGTGCCGTGAGCTTTGCAGTGCACAGCACCATGCTCTAACGTGTGTGGTTTTTGCCCCAGAAACAATGAAACTATATAATGTGAAGAGTAAGTCCAATGAAGATTTTGAGGCTCCTATTGCCTTTAAACTGGTAGTACAGACGTGTATAAATGCTGGCTGGATAGCTGATAGTGAAGTTCCAGATTCACTGGATACTCTCTGTTACCCACTTATCCACCTCTCTTGCCTGTCTGGCTGCTCTGGCTTGGTCGAGTACCTTATCAAGAGTTCAATAACAACGCCATCCCTTAAGTCACCAAGAACTGGGGAGACAGCATTGCATTTCATCACAAGAAACCTGTGTAAGACATTTTCAGAGCTTCCACTAAAGACGCGGATAGAAAGATTTAAGAGTATTTTATCACTCTTGCTGGAAGCTGATGGTAGGATTATACTCCAGCAGGATAACATGGAGCAGCTAACTGTGTTACACTGTGCTGCATTAAACCTCTGTGACGTTCTGAGTAGATGCTGTGGGGCTTCTCAAGAACTACATGTACCCGTAGTTCTTCAGCGGGACACATATTCTGACTGCTTGGAGTGCCTTATAGATGCGCTAAATGACTTGTGGACCAACAAGAAGCTTACCAGGGAAGAAGTATATGGTGTCTTGGAAGTGGAGGATACCTTTGGCCAAACATTTACTGACATACTAATGAAACATGGGGACAAAAAGGAAGTAGTCAATATAATGGCACTTGTGGAACATCTCCGTCAGAGCCTTCCTGAAGTTTCCAGTGTGAAGGATCCAGAGCCAAAGTCCTTGTATTTATCACCAAGTAAGTACTGTACATTGTGCACTGTTAGACCACAGTCAAACAAGGTGATGAGAGCTTCAACTCCTGCTCTCATTTGTCGTTGATATAGCAGTGCTTGAAACTAATGGTTGTTCACTCATCAAAAACGAGTAAAAGTTCCTACAGGACGATTAAAAATTTAACTTACTCGTCCCAGAGGACAAGTGCACAATTTCCTCCCTTCATTATTTTCATTTTATCGAAGTAAACATGCTTAAAAATTGGTTTCATTGCCTTTATTTATGATCGGTCATTCCTATTTTCCAAGCACCATTTTGAAATCCGAGAGAAACTGGATCGAGTTCTAGCATTCCCAGAAACCCTAGCGGTCACACCAAAGAGACAAAATGGCGGCTCGTTATCTCCTGAGTTATTTTCAAAGGGAAAATGGCCACAAATCGCAACAAACTGAAGCTCAAACAGAAGGTGATTATACAGGAATCAATGTACTGTCATGTGCAACATTGAATTGACATTAAAGTGCTACAGTAGAAAATTACAATATTTGGAAAATGTTTTTACTGGTCCTCAATCCTGGACTAGTAAAGTTTGTTCCAGGACCAGTAAATATTGAAAGCCACTATTCCTTGGACCAGTTCTTCAACAAGTTAGTTTCAAGCACTGGATGTAGAATTGCAAATTTACAGCTGTATTACTGTGCACTAGTGCATTTGCAAAATCAGACACTGATTGGTTGAGAGATTTAGTGATTCAGAGTGGAATCACCACTGTAAGCAACATGTACTATTTACATGTATAACTTACATTTTGTAGCAAAATATCGACAAAAGTAATAAATCATCAATTATGGTAATTCATTGGAGTATGCGATTCAAGGAAAATCACATGATCAACTCGGTAATTGCACAGAGAATTACATTTGAAAAACTGATATATTGGTTTATCATGCAATTTTCTATAGAGTTATCTTGTTGGGCATATGATTTTCCTGTGTTATATTAAATATGAAAAACATTAAACTGTACATGTGACATCATTTTTACGTCGCTCGCAAAACTTGGCAATTCATAGCTTGGTGAATAATAAACAGAATGTTACATAGCAGCTTGAAGATACAGTTTTATCTTCTCATAGTGAATTTGTCGTACATGTACCAAGACTCTGTAATAAGTCTGATGTTTTAGAACTAAACATATGCATGAAGCAAGTTAAAAATCCAAAACAAATTGCAAGGAAAGTTGTGACATATTCAAAGTTACAACATCACTTTTTAATAATGGAATGACAACAATCTATTCTGAAGAAGGTTTGCTTCAACTACAAGGGTTTATTTACTTGAGCAAAAGATCATTCTTCCCAGCTTTGAGGCAGGGTCCGAAATTAACTTTTTCACATAGGTGCCAACTGGCGACTATCCAAATTTTTTTAGTCTCCAAAAGACACATTTCAAGTGACATGCGACAAAGAACATTTGCTGGCATGTTTTATTGGCCAAATTTATGTAGAACATCAAGTGACTTCAGGACATTGTGAAAACGTTGTGAAGACTTTAATAGGTAAGTTGCCAACTGGCGACTAACTCTGAAATTTTGGGTACCAACACTCTTTGGTTTGCGCCAAATAAGGTGCAATTTTGGACCCTGTGAGGTTTGGTTTATTCATGTGTCTTTCCTTGGACTATTATTGTTGGTAAAGACGTTCTGATTATCAGGAATTATTTAAAGACAGAAAGCTTATTAAAATTAACAATGACATGAGGAAAGTTGTAGCCATATTCGAAGTTGCAATAGCAGTTGGCATTACTTGGAATGACAACAATTTTTCTGAAGAACTTTTACTTCAAGTACAAGCATTTATGAAACTTCTAACTTTTTTCCAAAAAAAAGGCATCTAAGTTTGGGGTGTGGCCTCTATGTGGGTATTTACAGTATGTTATCAGGGCCCATACAAGTTATAGATGAAAGCACTCGTGTTTCTGGTGTTAAAATGAGACCAAATCAAAGCACATGGAATATTAAGGGAACCACAGAATGAAGCTAGTTTATATAACTATATATGTAGTTTAGTTGAAATCCTTTGACTCAAAAAGGATAAAACTCATCTACATAGTTTTTTATTACATTGATATATTTTTTTCAACACAAATGTAGAAATTAATGTTTCTAAGAAGTGAATTCCAATGTTGACAAAATGTTCAAGAATACCAGAGATATTGCAACAAACTTGCACGAGCATGGCTGGTGTCAAATTTCAGTAGTTGACAGGGTACAACAAACATGGTGTCTACTTGCCCTGGACAAGTAATTTAGGTTTTGGGACAAGTTTCATATTGATTTTACTTGTCCTTTGGACAAGTTAACATTCAGGACATGATTAAGGATATATTTTCCTTGCCGAATCAATACATAGACCCATTTTACTTTTTCAGTTGTATTAAACGAAGTACCTTTTGTCAAAGTGTTTTTATTAGTCAGAGGCTTTGTAAATCACAAGCGTGTTCTACATTGTACATGTAGCTAAATGTCTGCCATTTTGTTTTCATGACATTGTGATGGTGGTCTGGGACCCAGTAGGGTTATCAATTGTTGTATTTATTAGTCTCCCCTCTAAGCATAGTTAATAGTGGCAGATAAGTGAAGTTGAGGGACAACTACATGTAGATCTAAGTGATGGACAAGTACAATCATTACCTCACTTGTGGTGTAAAGTTTTTTGTTCTTACCTTGGTTGAACTCGGGCTATTTTGGTGGTTTGTTTTTGCCACCTTATCAAAAAACTTGATCTTGAACATTACCAGTCAATGTTCAGATAAAGTCTTACAATAATGAGTGAAGATAGTTTTAGATTCAGTTTAAACCCAGGTGGAAATCTTATTAAGAATCTTAATAAGAATCTTATCAAGATTCTTATTAAGATCTTACTACCGATCTTATTAAGATTCTTACAAGATTCTTACAAGATTCTTACAAGATTCTTATAAGATTCTTATAAGATTCTTACAAGATTTTTTCTTAACAAGATTCTTATTAGGATCTTACAAAAACATATTAAGATTCTTACAGGATTCTTACAAGATCTTGTAAACTTCTTACAAGAATCTTATTAAGATCTTGTGTAATTCTTATTAAGATCCTATGTAATCTTATTAAGATCTTATCAAGATCTTATGTAATCTTATCAAGATCTTATGTAATCCTATTAGGATCTTATTAAGATCTTATGCAATCTTATTAAGATCTTATGTACAAATGTACATTGTAATCTTATTAAGATCTGGGAAAGCAAGAAATACCCGAGGCTGGGTGGGTTGTGTTGCAAAGAGCTGAGCTTTCCTTCAGAAGACTTCTAGTGCTAGAAGTCAACTGTTTTAAAAACATTTATATAAGCTTTCATGTAATTATAAGTTATAGTTAATTCTTCTAGATAAAATGGACACTTTAGAAATGTAGTCCTCAAGTTTAAATGCATAATTAAATGAAAGTTGTCAAACATTTTAATGTGCTTAACTTGAATCAGCTAGCCCTATTTTGGCATGAATCATAATCATAATTTTCTTTTCCATTTTTGAAAACAGATATTCGCATCAAACAAGAGCCATCTAATGAGGATACCCCTGTTGCCATGGAAACAGATCAAATTCCATTGGTCAAGTTTGTAAACAACCTTAGTCACATCGACAGGAGTGGCACCAGCGAGTTGAGTTCACTATCCCAGCAACAAAGTGTATCTACCACAAATCTGGTAAATCAGGGAGATACTCTCAATACACCAGTGACACCAATTCCAGCCATGACATCAGCTGAGAAAGTGCCGCAACTAGTAGCACCATCTGAGAACCAGATAGTGCAGAACATCACCACAGATAACTCTCCCTTGCGTGTTGTGCATCTTTATGAGCAACCCCAGGTTCAGATTGTAGATGATGACACATATGTTCCTTTTGTTGATCTCACAAGCAACCTCAATAATTATGTCAGACAGGAATCCCAATCTACTGTGAAGGATTCCCTAACTGCAGCAGGTCTTCAATCCAAAGGGGATTCCCCCTTTGTTGTAGATGACTCAAGGGAATCGCCATCTGTGAAGGAATTTGAAATTGTAGGGGAATCTCCCATTGTTGGAAAATCCCAAGGTATCACAAAGCCTGGCTCAGCACGAAAATCAACCTCTTTTGATGAAACTCCTTCAAAACTGAAGTGTGTGAATCCCCACGGGTCATGCCCATGCCAGGAATGCCGTCAGCGTAGATTGGCAGAAAATACCAGGCCACTGTATACTGATATATACAAGCAAGCAATGAAGTCACGGAAATTAAAGGAGCCTTCTGCATCCTCTTCTCCTGCATCTTCTTCTCCAGCATCATCTTCTCCCAGGCAGGAATCCCAGAGGATGTTACCTGCAGGTGAAATACGTATTGCAAATATAGCCCATTTCACGTTTGGTAATATTGCTACCTGTCACCCTGTGGACAAACATGGGAGTGAGACAATTTCTAGCAATGTACAGGTTTCTTTACAAAACAGAACAAAACAAGTCTGTGCATTGCCCAGAATCACATCACTTCTGTGACTGGTAGTGATAGTGGTAGTGATAGTGGCTGGTAGTGATAGTATTAAATGTGAAATGGGCCATATTTTTTTCAGAATTCATTGAAGATTATCAAATTGAGTAGGAATTCTTGGTTTTGTGAGAAAAAGAAAATATAGTTGGGATTTTAGTATTATTCTGGAAAAGAATAGATTTAGAATTATTTAGGGAAGGGTGGGTGTTGAAAAGATCTACTGACAATAGATACAGTAACTATACTGTAGTTTCTGTAAAAAACTAGTTATGTGGAGATCTACATTCTTAAGGAAATTGGGCTTTATCAACTAATCATCTTTATAATAATAATAGCATCTCTATTTCGTACAACGGAAAAACATATTGTACATTACAATGAGTGTTGGTATATACACTGTATGTTGTAGGTAAAATCCATTATCAGGTAAAATCAGATTCAACCTAGGTAAAATCTGATTCAACCTAGGTTAGGTTGTCAAACATAATCAACCTACAATGTAGGTTAAATTCAATAGCCCACTTTCGCAATATGCTTTACTTGTCAGGCACAAAGGATTTAATACAAGGCTCCGTGCTAAATTATTATTTTTTCTCTTCTCTGTGAAATGTATAAATTTAATTTAGCATGGGGCCTCGTTCAACCTAGGTTAAATAAATTATTGTATAATACCCCTGCTTAATCAAGCAAGTGAGAACTTGTCATTTACCTTTGAACTTGTTTTTTGAATGGTTATGTTACGTTTTATGGGTGGGTTAGGGTTTGCATTAAAAAAATTACCTCGGTCATTTTTAGGTAGCATTACATAATTTTCTCTGTTGTTTAGTGACTTAGCCCTAAAAAAACAAAATTAGTGGTCACCCCATTGTTGACGGTTAGGGTGTTTTTAAATGTAGGATTAGGGTTTGTATTAATTCACAGGAAAGTTATTTCTGTGTGCAATGTAGTTCTCATTTATCCAGTTTTTGCATGATTTCATGTCCTCAGCCGTGAGCGATTCTCTGATGAAAGAACAAGAGAATACCATACAGCATTCCTTTGTGAGCTCTGTCTTTGTTGCCAGAAAGTAACTAGAAGTACTTCCATTTTTTGTAGTCACACTTAACTCACAGTGTTTTGTTTCCATTTGGAAAGCTGATTGAGGATTGTCTAACGAAGCTCTTTCATTGAAATATTCTTCAATCATCTAGATACAATGTTAGATATGATTCACATTTCTTTTGACTTTCTTTTTAGCTCCGTAATAATGTGTCTGTAAAAGTCGGTTGGTTGCCACAGTTCAGCCCAAGCTCAGCTATGTTTCGAGTACCATTTTGTTAGCAGTGTGCATGTGCACATAAAATTAAAGTGACAGGGAGCTTGGGCTACCTGTGTTGTAACAAATTTGCATAAAAAAGTTTATTATTCAAAAAAGTGAGTGGACCTTCAATGCAAGTCTCTGTGGCTAAGTGGTAAAGTTCTGGACTTTGAAAGCAGAGATGTTAAGTGTGCCGTGACAGTAAGTAAAATTAATATCCATATTAATTAGCAAGTTAATGGTATGGGAAGGGACTTTTTGGACCCACCCAAAAAAACTACCGTAAACCGCTTTTTTTATGAATTCCCCCCCCCCCCCCCTTTTTAGAAGCTTGATAACCACAATTGGATTTAACCTAGGTTGAATCGGATTTTACCTAGGTCGAATCGGATTCTACCTAGGTCGAATCGGATTCTACCTGACAATGGATTATACCTACAACATACAGTGTATACCGGGTATACACCAAAAAAAATTTGAAAGCTAAATGATACAAAAAGGAAAGCCTGTTAATATATGAAGGGCTGTGTGCAAAAAGAAGGACATAAGTGACTCTTGATCACATTCTAAATTCTCCTTCAATTTCTTTGTTTTCCAAGGAAGAATTTAGAACGTGATCAAGAATCATGTACGCCCTTTTTGCACACAGCCCTTCATATGAGGTTTTAAATCGTTCAGTGTTGCAGTGAGGCAGGTGGCTACTAAGTTATGGAGCATAGTTTAAGAGAGCTCTGTTTAACCTTAGGTATTATAACTCCCTAAGCGGATAATTAATAATTATTTGGCTAGATTTCTGAAACAAGCATGTCTGCTTTTTTCTAGCCAGCAGTAAATGTCCAGGCGTTTAGAGTAATATTTGCACTTAACACACCTGTCAAGAAAACACTGCACAGAAAGAAGTTCAGCCATAATGGTATTCTAATCACCATGAAAAGTACAAGCAGGCCTTGCTTTTGATTTTAAAGTATGGGGGAGCATGTCCCCTATTTACAGAAGGGAGATTTTCGGGGGAGAAAAAAGAAAGGAGCAAAATCACACTGAAGCACGAGCCCTGCTGAATGAGTTTAATGATTATCAAAATTGCATGAGACCATACATTGTATGGCTTGTGCTACTTAAAGTGCCAATGAAATGAAAAATTTGATCCCCGTTTTTATTTTATTTTATTAAATTCTAGGCTTCTCTTATTCATTTTGTGCAATTAAAAATCAATTTGGAGAGCGCGAACATATTTTGTTTTCGTATCGAAGTCAGGCGGAATTGGCAAAATCAGGCGACAATTTTTCTGCTGTTAAAGATATGGTAATCACATGCGTGACGTCACTAGATTTGCGCATTTATATTCGTCTCCATAAATACTACAAAATAAGTGCATTTTTGGCCAGTTTTCAATTTAAATATGTAATACTTTGAGAAACCTTGACGATGGCCATAATAGTTCTAATAGAATCCTTGCAGTCAGCCATATTTTTACCTTTTTGAATATTAATGTAGGACCTAGTGACGTCACGCATGTGATTAGCATATCTTCAACAGCATAAAAATTGTTGCCTAATTTTGGCAATTATGCCTGACTTCGATACAAAATAAAATTATGTTTGTGCTCTCCAAATTGATTTATCATTGCACAAAATGGCTAAGGAAAGCCTATAATTCAATATAATGAAATAAAAATGGGATAGATTTTTTCATGTCATTGGCACTTTAAGGTTTTTTAAACTCACTAGTGGATATTTATTCAGAATTGTAGGAGAAATTCCTATGATTACTTGTTTATCATGCCTAATAAATATGCTTGAATCTTCGGCCATCTTCAGAAAAAATGGAGGAAATCAAAGCATTGTCAATGGTGTTATGAGTGAGGGCTGGTAGCTAGCAGAACTTGTCAGCTACAGTGTAGTTACCCATGTCCAGCAGGCTAGTTGCCCATTTCCAGCCAGAGCGTTACCCATTTCCAGCCAGAGCGTTACCCATTTCCAGCCAGAGCGTTACCATTTCCAGCCAGAGCATTACCATTTTTAGCCAGAGGGTTACCCATTTCCAGCCAGAGCATTACCCATTTCCAGCCAGAGGGTTGCCCATTTCCAATCAGAGCATTACCCATTTCCAGCTGGCTATATGTACATGTAGTTGTTACCCATTCCCAGATGGCAAGTTGCCCATTTCCAGCCTGCTAGTTGCCCATTTCCAGGGGCTAGTTTAACCCATGTCCAGCTAGGTTGTGGGTTGCTGTGGTGTGTTTCAGGGACTCAGGGGAATAATATTTTGTAAATAAGTGTGTTGTTAATATTATTACATTTTAGTGCGAAAGGCTCCAGTCAAGAAGACAACGAAAGGTGGTATTAAAAGGCGAGGTACGTACAACACAAAAGCCAAGAAACAGAAACTGATGGAGGAGAAGGAGAAAATGAAAGATGAGGATACAGACACTGCAGATGAGGAGGTGAAAGACAGCGAGGAGGAGGTGAAAGACAGCGAGGAGGAGGAAGAAAGCGAGGAGGTGGAAGAAAGTGAGGAGGGGAGTGAAAAGGGCAGTGATCATGCTAAAGATGCAGAAATGGTGACATGGGAAGAAATTATTGAAGAGGATCCACTAGTACAAGGTTCGTAATTAATTCTAATTTATAAATATACATGAAGTTATACATTTATAACTTCAAGAAACAGGTATCCTAGAAAATTCATACCAGTCAGGGATTGATATTAGGCTGGCACATTTGCAAAATGCAAGTAGGTTTGTAGAAATAGAGTAAAATCTTATGATGCTAGTAGAATAATATTGCTGAACTATTTGTTGTTACTAGTGGATCAAGCTGTGTTGCCACAGGCAGCCCAAGCTAATGATTTTTACAAGGAATGTATGGAAATTTTTAGAAATAATCTAAAACTGTACTAAAATGGTCAATAAAGTCATGAAATTTTACCTGTGTGTTGTGAAGTTGTTCCTCTTCATTGCTGATGTGTTTATTTCTGGTTTGAGGCACTTCTGGGGTTTTTCCCCTCCCCTATATAAATATTGAGAAGGCGGGAAACATGAGATGCCTTTAGTCCATGTGGCGACTCTTCAAGGCCTCGTAATTCTTCGAAAATCCAAACTTTCAGCATTTTACCTCCAGAAACCCTTTCTTACATTCCTCTACCACTCATTTAATCGATCCATTGCTTATTTCCTCGCTTTGTAAGAAGTCAAATTCAATGGTTTCTGCGGCTGCCTGTGCTTAGTTGAACGGCTTTTCTTTGGGAGCAGTGATGAATAAGTGCCAAAGGAATCCAACACCTCATGTATTTTTCGAGGAGATTTGAATCGACCAATCGCTGAACGGTGGAATTAATCTTCTCGAAAAAACATGAGGTGTCGGATTCCTTTGGCACTAGTTCATCACTGCTCCCAAAGAAAAGCTGTTCAAATAAGCACAGGTAGCCCATGAACTAAGGCTAAGCTGATCGAACCTTGGATCGTTACATGCTAGGTTGGCTGCAAAAACTGTCAAATTTGACTACTTACAAAGCAAGGAAATAAGTGATGGGTCGATTAAATGAGTGCTAGAGGAATGTGAGAAAGGGTTTCTGGAGGCAAAATTCTGAAAGTTTGGATTTTCGAAGAATTACGAGGCCTTGAAGAGTTGCCACATGGACTAATGGCGTCTTGTGTTTCCCACCTTCTCAATATTTATATAGGGGAGGAAAAAACCCCAGAAGTGCCTCAAACCAGAAATAAACACATCAGCAATGAAGAGGAACAACTTCACAACACACAGGTAAGATTTCATGACTTTATTGATTATTTTTTCCTTGTAAAAAGCATTATCTTGGGCCGCCTGTGGTGTTGCTAGTAAACATTTGTGACAACTGGCAACAGTTACTAGTATATTTCCATTTATACGTATAAATATAAAATAGATCTGTAAGTAAATTTTTTCTTCATTAATGGTAATAATTATTATTATACGACTTGGCATTTTTGAGTGCAAATACAGGATATAACGAGTGCAAATATACGAGCATATTACACGGTCACATGAACAGGTTTGTAGAGGTATATTCAACACTTAAAAGGTTTTGTAACCACAAGCCAATCAAAATGGGTCTGTTTGAGTAATAGCCAATCAGCTTTTAGCACGTGAAAACATATATTTCAGCGCGCGCCACCCCAATATTTGGCTTCAAAAAAGGTTGATAGTTACTGCTCTCAAGATAGTTTCTTCAAACAAAGCTGTAAGGGAAGCAAAATAAACCTTTTTTTTGTGTATGTTTACTGTCGTATAGTAAACATTTTATTACACAAAAAGTTGTATAGTACGGCTGGGAATTTTTATAATTAAAGGTGCTATGACATGGTTCTGCAACTGTCTGGAATCAATGTTGGATTGGTGGCTGTTAATTGGCTTCCCCTCTTAATGCTTGATTGAAAGGATATGTAATATTGCATGTCCTTTAAAAGACTAGATGTACTGACTCCAGTGAAGCGTGATTTATCTAAATATGAGTCAGAAGACTCAAAATGGGGGTGTCCTCACTATAAGTAACAGCTTAATTACCTAAGGCCACGTTATTTAATAAATATTAATTGTGTCGGTGCCATAATCGACTTTCTCAGGTATCCAATTTTTGGTTAAAAATTCAATGATAATCAGTTCTCTCTCTAAAATGAAATATATCTAAATGCTGAACTGTCTTTCTGCTTTAATTTTATAACATATTAAGTAACAGGTGCTACTGTGCATTTTAAAAAGTTACAAAGGCCAGTTTCTTATTTTTGCCGTCTATTTCTGACGACCTTGACAATTTTATACTAAGCCCTCCCTGTTGAGTATAACATTTGTCTTATTCGAGTGTTGCATGCTGGGATATTCAATACAGCGGTGAACTCACTTTGTTCAAAATCACAGGATTTGTGCACTGATCGCAAGTTGATTCTGCCTCCAGCCCCAAAATACATCGCTTCAGCCAAGTTCGAGAGAATTTACTGTTCTGCTTAATTCTTTTCTGTCCTTTGAGAGACATACTCATTTTATCCACTCTGCAGATTATACTGACCGGGTAAATACCCTGGCAAGATAATGTGCAAAAAAAAAGGGGGGGGGAGAAATGAGGTCAACACATTTTCCAAGCCACTGACAAAATGTTGCGATTTTTATTTTATTTCCACAATCATGCTTACGTGACTTTGGGTCGACTCATGGGACACCCGTACTGAGGCTTATGCCCAGAAGATATGTACACTAGCAATAGGGGCCACTATCCTTAAACAACTGAATTATATTAGAAATAGAATTTAGGGCAAAAAGAGTTAATGTTGTTTTATGGCACTACTTGCACTTAAGTATCCCACATGGAAGAAGCAGAAGAGCTTTATTGAGCCATAAAATGGGTGGGTACATGGTTAACAGGCATTGAGCCCTGCCAATAGACCAAATTGGTTAAATCAATGTTGTGCCTATTGAAATATTTTGGGAATAAGATTCTTTGTTTAAAGTATTTCTATATCAATATAACATTGATATGGAAATATTTCAAATCCCAAAAGATTTGAAATGGGTACACCCAGGTGAAATGGAGTGCATGAAGTTCATGAACATTCATCAAGTGTCCATAAAAAAATATCAAGTTTGTTAGTTAATGAACACATGGTGAACTCATGAACTTGGTTCCTGTTTACCATATTTCATGAAATGTGCATAAAGTGCTTTCACGAACACATGGTGAACTCATGAACTTGGTTCCTGTTTACCATATTTCATGAAATGTGCATAAAGTGCTTTCACGAACACATGGTGAACTCTCATGAACTTGGATCATGTTCACCATAGTTCATGAAATGTGCATAAAGTGCTTTCACGAACACATGGTGAACTCTCATGAACTAGGATCCTGTTCATTGTGTTCGACGAAGGAGAACGCATCCTAATCTTGCGTTGGACTTGCTGTGGTCATGTGTGGGTTACTTGTGCTTTCCCAGGTGAAAGAAATCGAGATTTTTGGTGTCCGTCCTGGTGTGGCACACTTTTGGAATAAATTATCTCGGCTGGGAAACTGGTAACTACACAATGCGTGCGCACTTCTTTACTGCCAAGTTCAATGTGCTGGCTGGATAGTGGAGTGGAGTTTTCGTGTGCTCGGTAAGTTGTCTTATTTTTGCCAATCAAATACAATGTCCTTTAAAAAGTTTGTACATGTAAGTATGATTTGTCAAAGCCTGGGGAAAGTGTGTACCACTTCTGGAGCGTCTACAAAGTCTGATGTCCGAGCTACAGTGAACCAAACATGGCCTGTTTTGTCGCTCAGCTTCGGTGAGATTAACTCCACCATATGTACTATAAAACAATCCAGAAAAAAATTAACTGAGTCATTTTATTTGGTGGCCATCGTACCAAATGACCCTTTGTGGTCACAATACAAATCAACCGAGTCGTGGTGCTCGGTGGCCATTGTTTTGTTACATGTATTCCCTTTTTTAGCAATTCAACTGATAACTACATGTGCATCTAAATACATATAATTAGTGTTACAATTTCAATAAATTATTGTTTTCTTTATCTCTGTCAGTCATTTCATGACCTATATGTACCGTATTCACTCGCAGATAAGCCACACCTTTTTACCCGAAATCTTCGTTTAAAATCGGGGGTGCGGCTTATCTGCGAGAACATCTACCAAACAAAAGGTCCGAAAATTTTCATAAATTAACATTTAAAAGAAATACTAAGCTATACTAATAAATACTACACCAAACCAAAATAAAGTAAGCACTGGTCATTGCTTTTGCAAGTTTGGTGGCTCCTAACAGATCCGTTTATGTTGTGAATATTTGTTTCTCCACAAGCAATTAAATACCACACTAAATGGCACAATGTTTCTTTGCAGCTTTGCACTTTAACAGCAAATTTGTTGAACATATCTTCCACCTCTCTTTGAGTAACAATATTTTTCTCCAATAGATGGCTTCCAGATATCCTTTTAGGCATGATAAGCAACAGACAGCAGATTGAAAAAACAAATTACTCCATGTTGTTTTGACTTCGTTCAGCGAAAACAAAACTTTTAGTGTTCAGTTCTCTCTCTTCTAACAGGTGCCTGGTTACTAAGCTACGGACGAACGTGAGCACATTGTTGGCTTCGTTGACATGTAAAATTCGATCTTAAAGGTGACCTGAATGAACAGATCCTGGTAAACAAACACTATGGAAAGATAAATCAAATATCTAAGTATGTAGACATGAAGTTTATACTATTTCAAAGCTGAAATTACAGGTACAGCTTTGGAGTTTTCTCCAGTTTGAAAGTCTGATGAAGGTTTATACAATGTACATGTACATTTGATAGTCTTCCCAAAAAACTTTTTTCCCTGAATCAAGCTTCTAAACTTGGGGTGCGGCTTATCCGTGAGTGCGGCTTATCCGTGAGTGAATATGGTATTTCATTTAATCAAACTGATGCATCCTCTTGTATAACCTTTAGTCAAAACATTCAAAACTATTCACATTATTCAAAGACAAACATTTTTGCTCAGGATATTTTCTACCTACAGTAGACTCACTCTGTTAATATTGACAATGTAGTCCACATTACTGCAGCATTCTTCTGTAGGGTGTAGATTCCATTACCAGAGGAAGCCCAATCCTTTCTTATGCAAAACAATATGTCGAAGGTACCTAGCCTTTCATCTGGATATTTTACACTCACACTAGGCTCTGACAGTGGTTGGATCACTCTCAGAAGGGTCTGTACTTATTCTACCACAGGAAGCCCAGCTCTTTCTCATGCATGAAAAAACTGAACGCACTTTCTAATCTATGATTATTTCTAGTCACAGTTCATGAAATGTGCATAAAGTGCTTTCATGAACACTCCCGTGAACTTTAACCCTTTCCCTACTGGATGTGTTTGGGCTCAATTGGTGAAATTCTGAGTGCTAACTCACCCCTTCCCCCTCAGTTCAAGTTTGGCTATCCAGGGGTAGTTAAATACTGCTGACTTTTTAAGGCGAGGGCTCAAACGTTTCCCACAATGCCATTCAGGAGAATTCTGCAGACTCGTTGATGGTAGGTATGGCTTCTTCTTTAGGGTTTTCAATTAAATGTGCTCTAATTTTGGAGAAAAAAGTCACTGTAAGAGAGCTAGAGGACATCTTTAAGTCTGAGGACGGCTGGAAAGTACTTGGCTTGCTTTTAGTAGGCTTTGTGAGGGGATTTCACAGGGTTTTTCTGTTGTGTTTGTGCTTTGAGGCACATCAAAAAAATATTCAATGAAATCTTTGAAATTCTGCAGTTGGTGAGCTTTTTCCCCTGCTCAACCAATTAGGATGTGTTTTTGTCACTTTAAAACAACGGCTTGATTCCAAATCACCGCTCTTGGTTGTAGGGGTAAAAGACTTATAAAAACACCCTACAGGAGTCCCAGAGGGGGGACTCCTTGTGGAATTGTTGTCCATTACCCAGCATGCAATTGGAGGTGGGTGCAGGAAAACGTGGTGGAGAGAAATGCAGCGTTAAGAATAGCGTGGTTCACAGTCGCTTGGTGTGTTTTGTGCAAACAAACCTGGTGGTTGGAAAGATTAAAGAAGGTACTGCAATGACTGAGTGCTGATTTTGTGTTTGCTTTTTATTTCAAGTACGAATGGGAAGGATATTTTTAGCCGATTATAAATAATGAAATAAACAATAAATTATGGCAATACACTGTGCAACTATGACACATGACCAACTCCATAAATCTACTGTAGAAAATTATGTTTCTCCCAATCGAGTTCCATCTGGACTGTTTCAACAGTATTCTGTTTTGGCTACCTGACTCTGAAATAGCTAAGCTACAGCGCTTACAGAACACTGCCACTCGGCTAGTCACTAAAATAAAGAAATCAGAACATAGCACCCCGTAGTTGTAACTTGTTGTCCATACCAAAGTCAAATACTGTGTCTTACGGTGATAGAGCATTCTCAATCTGCGCTCCAAGACTTTGGAACTCTCTTCCATCTAACATCAGGAGTGCCAACACTGTTAATGTGTTTAAATCTAAGTTAAAGATTTTTCTTTTTAAATAGCTTGCTCGACATTACTAGAACACGTGTAAGTAGATTGTTTTTATTATTTTTAGTTTATTACTATCATTGATATTGTACGAGCATTGAGCGCTGTGTAATGCTCCTAAAACGTATGTATTTTTATATTATTATTAATTACAAATCATTGCACATGGTTCATGTTCATGCTGTGCTCTGATAGAAGTTTCACCACCTTGGTTTTATGTAATAAACAGATAAAGTGTATTATCCCCTGCTAAGATAAAGAGTGTCTCCCTTTGCAAAGAGTTACTACACGAACATGGTATGAAGGTTAATGGAAATAAAGGAAAATTGATTATTTAGTCAGGGTTGTCAGAAAAAGTGAGCCAGCAGATTCTGCCAGTTATCACGCTGATGGTTGCTGGCTGTTTAACCAAAATTGTCTTATAAATGACTTATAAATAAATCTAAATATATTGTAGCCTCCTAAGTGACTGAGAGATAACAGACAATCCCCATTGATTAATCAAAAGGGTAGTGTTATAAATTTACAATGCAAACAGTGTCAGAGGAAACCTCCCCACTCTGAAAAATAGGCATTTTACTGGCTTATCACTGGAGGTACATTGTGTGTCAATTCCTTGGGCTGAACCTTCAGTGATCAAATCACATATTCTCCTTGTTCCAGGCCAATAACTCTTACATAGAGATTCTGGTGTTTAATCCGATGAGATTGCAGATTGAAATTTTGCAATTTGCACGTTTTTTGTTGTTGCAAATCCTGTGCCATTGACCTCCAAAGTTCTTAGCAAGATCATCACTTAAAGGGGCTATGTCATGATACTGCGCATGTATCGAGTAATCGCTCGTTTAGTGGCTGTTTATTGCCCGATACAAACAGTTAAACTTCCCCTCCTCAATGCTTGATTGAAAGGATTTTCAATATTTTACCTGGACACTGTTTGTTAGTCATTTTTGCATATTGCTTTGATTTTAAGCATCCCATATGGCCGAGAGGTTCGTTAGTTAATATCAAAATCGGTGAAAATAGCTCTTTCCAGCCCGGAAAAACGAATGTAAAGTCTTATGTGACACAGCCCCTTTAAATCTTAATTTGTGATACTGAATGATGATATAATGTTTGTTGCCCCTGCATTTCAAAATAGTAATCTGAAAATAATACACAACTGCCCTTTAATTCTTACAACAGCTGAAACAGTAAATGGTACCCCTCAACTGGCATGCATTGCACCTCAAAATCACAGTGGTGGCCATTCTGTAGGGCCTAAAATTCAGATGGCGCAAATATCTTGTGAAAAAAGAAAAGAAATGGAAGGTATTAGACTCTTGGGCTTTATTTATTATTGTTTAATATATGATGGCAACTTTAGAAGACTCCTGACCAACAAACACTTGTAGTACACTGCTTTGAGGGCAGATATTGGAACGTTTCTGGCTAATAACACTATTGTCTAGAATAAATGTGTGCAATGCGAGTCCTTTAAAGATGCAGTACAGGATAATATGATGGTTCAGCTCATTACCTGAAGTTTTGATCAAGCTGGCAAGTTGTTTCCCCACATCTGCCAAAATAAAGGATTTCTGGGCACTTTCAATTGGATGAATCTTGTTTTGCCTCAGACCCCACAAATCACAAGCCATTACAACCAAGATATGAACATTTAAACTCCTGCTAGTTTTTGACTAATAATGACTAGTAATGAAACTTGCTAAATGTTGTCTCACCACATAGTTACTTTCCATATAGATTCATACGTTACACCATTAACCGCCTCACTGGTTAGCTCTGTTTGTAGAGCACGGTATAGAGTGCGGGAGGTCGGTAGTTCGAATCCCAGCCGCGTCCTTGGGCAGGGACATATAACTCGTTCGCCTTGTCTCTTTCCTCTTCTACAATAATACAATACAATAACTTTTATTTAAACACAATAAAAGATTAAAGCGTTGCTGCTTGTGGGGTCGTGTATAATACTAAAATAAACTAGTTAACTATATTCAAATTTCACATTAAAATGCTAACTATATATAATGTTGTTAAAAACTAACTATTTTAAATTACACTGATATATTGGTAAAAATCTAAATTTAATCTATAATTCTAATCTATACGAGGGGGACGTGAAAGAACCTGTTGTGTTATTTCGAGAAAGAGTAGGGGATTGTCTCCCAACACAACAGCCTGGTATTCTGAGGTACTAACAGTCACTCATGATTGTAAACTGCACGGCAGCACATTGCGCCACAATAGCAGTCTGTATCACAAAAATAACCTTGTGAAGCGCATATGAATATATTCATATAGAATTTGCGCTATATAAATCAATACCTTTACTTTATTTTACTTTACTTTACTTTACTTTAAGTGCTTCTGAGTTTGGAAACAACATTTTCATCATAGCCATTATATCCTTTGAAGCTGAGGCAGAGAGATTATGCTTCAGAAAGACTGACAGGATTGTGAGTTCTTGCTTTTCCTGCTCAGAAATTGTACCACTTCCTTTGCAAGCTTCATGCAATTCCTCATTGTCAGAATCAACAGATTCGCTTGAATCCACATCTTTCAGCATATTACCTCCACAATTAAAGTTCACATATCATCACAGACTTCTTCATCATCAGATGTCTGAAAGTTAAAGCTCTCGTTATCACTGCAATGCTTGTCTAACCTGGATGGAAAGGCTTCAAATTCTGTGGGTTCTGTATATTCAGCAACAACATTACCTATACAAAACATACATGTATGTAAGTTTAAAAGTTAACATTATGGTTTCACAAATCACAGAAAATAAGCCACTTGCCTTTCACAGACTAGTCAAACACAAAATAATAAATTGGCAAATAACCAGGAGTTTTAAAAGAAAAAGAATAGTAGCAAGAGGAAATCAACTAAGGGATGGTTACTTATGAAACCCCTGAATAACATATTATGGATAACTCCTTACCCCCTGGACAATGAAATGGTAGCATCCCAATTCCCATATCTCTGCATGACATAAAAAAAACCTCTGAATTACTAACAAGATCTGAAACAACCATGGGGGCTGATCAAAGCCAGGTCCCAGCTAATCGAAAGAGCGAACTGGAATTTAGCTTGTTGGTTTTTGCAGAGGGAGGAAACATGGAGGAAAACCCTTGGAGCAAGGGCGAGATACCAACAAACTCAACTCGCATATGACGCTGTGTCCGGGAATCCAACCTGGGCCACAGAGGCGAGAGGCGAAGCGCTTAACCACTGCGCCACCCCGGCTCCCCTATTTAAAGGAGGTTGGTCATGTTGCACATGTGTGAGTAGAAGTAGGATTGATGTCTTGTGAATTGGCTGTAAACAACTACTCTACGTTCCTTCACTATATCTAAGCACATCTTGTTAATCACTCTTACATATTTTCTTTGATTTTATGCATCCTACATTGGTACAAGGTTTGCAAAATTGCCAACAAGATTTTCTTTCCAGTTGGGGAAAAATTTCACCATGACCAATTGTCTTTAAACAAATATCATTGACTTTGTAAGAACACATCCTTCAAGCGAGTCCAGGGCATCATGGTATGAAGACAAGAAGGCCAAAAGACATCCTGGGAAAATACCCTGTAAAGACCATGTGAGTTCCAGTCAGAATTACGGGTCTAATACAATACCAAAGTGTGAAGGGCATAGCATTCTTAAAACAACAGCATCTGACAGCTTTTAATAAATATTAAGAAAAAAAATGAAAAATCAACTGTTGGACCTCCCTGTTTGTACAAACCATATATTTCTAGACTAAATGTATTTCTCTAAAGGCACTTCACTTTGTTTTGATTGAAGAGAGTTCAGCATTGTGGAAAAAAATCAGAGATTTTCTTATTGTTTTGAATCCGCTGAGATTGCCCCTGAGAGCATGTTTTTCTGGCTAGAGTTTAGCAGTGCCTTCATTGACAAATTTAAATACATCATCCCAAACTCTCTGATCATGCAAAACTGAGGAGAATGACAAAGAAGTAAATATCTGGTTTTTAGCTGACATTATGACTTTTATATACTTTTAACAACAAAAAAACAATGCGTAACAGCTTGTGTTGCAGGCTTTGTCTTGGTGTTATAACGCAAAAAGGTCACTAGTAGTGGCTGTTTTAGTGGACTTGGTGGACAGCATCTGAATGCTGCCTATTGGCTTCGTTATGATTAAATTATAATGAGGCCAATAAGAAAATTTTAACACAAAGAAAACCATTTTTGGAACTGGTATGTATAGGGTATTGGAGATGACAAGAAAAGGGCTAATGAAAATTTCAACCAACAATAGCCAGACAAACCACCACAACAATGGATCCACAGAATTACCTTGTGTGCCAATTTCATCCTCATTTTCAGTCTTCTTTGAGGTTGGTAAAACCTCAAGACACAGGCTCTAATCTTGTGGATGTGTTTAAAGTATGCCTATTGGCATCACCACAGCCATGTTTTCCCCACCTGTACATGGTAGATCTGGGAACTTGCGATTCTGGCTGTCCACAGTACTTCTTTTTTCAGTTCCTTTACTGGATCTCACCCACAGCAACAGATTCGCATAATGGGCGACATGATTTTGAAGGTAAACTCTCTTAAAGTTTTGTGGTGTAATTTGCCCCTTTGCAAACTTTTTTTGGTGATTTGGATATTTCTGCCACTGTTTGTCCTTTCGCAATACAAAAAAGTGGCAAAAGAAATGGTCAGATTTTGTCATAGTGGCACTTTAAAAACAAACCAATTTAAGATTGACAGATTATAATGTTATATTTTGTATTGGCTGGGGAAGACATTTCACTATTCTTTGTTTATGCTTGTATACTGAAGGCCAGGTTCAGCTTTGGACCAAGACTGGGCTCAATCGATTCCTTTTTCTTCGCTCTTCTAAAAAAACAGTAATTATAAAAGCTAAATGGTTATGGTTGGTTCACCGTAATAAACTAATTCGATAATATCACTCTCTTTAGCAGTGACAATAAATGACTGGTGAATTGTGAATCTTTAGGTGAACCCAAGTCAAGTAACTTACCATGCTCATCCACACTCCTCAATGTTTCCTTTCCCGTGCCCTTCAGGTCTGATACCGTCGTTCTTAGGAAAATATTGGCTGAGTACCAATAAGGTCGTCAAAATCCTCTCTCGGCAGTTTACTTTTCAGCAACATTTCTTTGTATCAAATACATTGTTTTTAAAATTCCTCACTACTTTTAGCAAAATTCCTTACTTACAATAATATATGTAAACCCTGTGAAATTTGAAGGGTCGATGGGCCATAAAATCTAGAAGATTACAGATTCAACTGCTCTTCCCGTCTAATGGTGGATGGTTCACTTTCTCCATGTCCCACAGAAAAGTAAATTTATTATGAGGGCCAGCAAGATTCTTGGCCAGCAGTGAGGCCAGTGACATATATAGCCTGGCATTTAACCTTGACTTCTGAGCACATCATTTGTTCTTAGGCAGTTGCCAAGGGGAAGAAGCTCCAAGTCAAGTCCAATGCAATGAGAAGGAAGATGGTTGTGATACACTGCCAAGCCCTAGGATAACAAGAGTGATAGATCCTCCCTTGCAACCTCAAATTGGTATGTGAGTAAATAAAAACAATAAACTTTATTGATATTTTAAAGTATTACATAAAAAGAAGCAATGCTTCTACATTTTTACTACTTTATTTCCTGGTGTACTCTGGTGCTTGTGTCAGAACATCTGTCTACATGTACCAGTAAAAGGTATACTGAAAATGTTAAAGTGCATACTAGTCCATTATTTTGTCATTAAAATCGATTCTCCATCAATCGAATAGTTGAACTGTTAAATATTTTGTAATTTGAGTGTTGCATCTCTGAGTTATAGAGGTTTCTTATTTCCAATATGCTAATTATGTGATGTCATGGGAGGACTCATTATACAAAGACATGATGGCAAAGATCTATATATTTTTCTAAACATCCATGCTGTATTTGCACCTTATATCAGTGATTTTACCAAGTAGCTTGTATAAATCAGAAATAGTCTCATTCACAAGGAGAAAGAAGTGACATTTTGTTGGCCTCCCATAACATCCCATAATTAGCGTATTGGAAATAGAAACCTGTGTAACTCATAGATGCAACACTATTTCCTTGATGAAGAATCAATTTTAATGGTAACAAATTTGGGCTCCTTTGCACAGAAACTGGATAAGGTACTTATTTTATGGTACTACTTTTTTCAACAGATAATGCAAACTTTGGTGATGATGTTAATATCCCAAGCCCCCAATCCTTCTCAGTACCCCAGAAGCCATCAACTGAAGGAAGCTGGTAAGACTTTTTGATTATACAAAACAGCAAGTCTTCACCCTTATAAAGTGTGTGGTTCAAACACAAGATCTTTTTTCATGTGGTAATCTAAATTAAACACATCCTTAGCATCAGTAATTTGCTGTAGTAGGAGATGAAATAAAAAAAATATGGTAGCAATGATACACATGAAGATCTTTGCTTTACTTTTATTATTTATTTCTGAATTGCAAAAAAAGGACCAGAAGTCCATTGTAACAAAGATATTAGTTGTTCGTCAAGTAAGCTTTGATTATTTTCTGTCTATTTAGGATTTTCACCAAGGCAATGTATGACGATCTACAGAAACAAGTGACATGCCTGAAGAGCAGGATCACACAACAGGCCATCAGAATTGATGAACTGGAGAAGAAGAATGCCACCAGCTCAACAGCAAGTGATGGTGTTGCAGGGGCAAGTGAGATCAAAGAGGAGGAAGTTGTCCCAGGAAAATCGCTTTCATTTCTCCGAAGGAAAATTCAAAACATTATGTCAACATATGACTGTGTTAAATACTTGGCATTTCAAGTGTTTACTGAGGAAGAGTTACGGAACTCTTCCATATCTGGGAAAAGAAGTATAAAATCTTCTGAAGCAGGAGCAAGGCCACCCCTTCCCCAAGCCCCTCTTGCAGCCATTCAGGAGCTACTGCAAGAAAAAGATGCAACTATTTCCCATAAGTGGTTTGTTGAAAAGTTGCAGTCAGTTCAAAAAATTCTGCGTCGAAAAGGATCAACTGTAGCAAGTTAGCATTCTGAATTATAGTTATCTTTTCAAGCAATTTATGTCAACACTTTTTCTTATTATCCTCATTTTTATTCTAAATTATTGGATTATTTAGGGCTTAGAATCTTATTTACTTTTTCTGTGTATTACTCGGACCAGGCCTTTGGCCAGCATGAGTCAGAAATGGCAAGTGCAATTTTTGGGGTAGAGATTTTGCCCTGGCAACCAATCAGATTGCACCTTCTCTGAAGTTCTTTTCGCCCTTAAGGTTACCGGATACCTTCAAAACGAAAAAGACGGATTTTTTTTTTTTTAGCACAGAAATGTAGTTTTAGTACAGAAATGTAGTTTTAGTAGTAGTGTCTCATATACCAAAAACTCTGATGAATAAAAATTTATGTTGACGGAGAAATACCAAAAGGAAGTTTTTGACTGGAAGTAAAAGGTTCTGTTTGATTGACAGTAGATCAGTAAACACATGACAAGTGCTCACTCGCCTGTAACGATGGTGTGAAGAAAGCTGGCGCATATAATATAAAATTTATTTCATATACCAACGTTTACGTTTATTGAGAAACGTTTTTCCACACATGATTCCATAATTCCATCGGTTGTTGGTCTTATGCCTTCAAAAAAGCAAGCAGGATGCCCTTAGCAAAAAGAAAAGCAAAACAAGGCCAAACAATGCATACGACTACAAAGCCAAATAGGAGTCCTTGTAAAACCTGACAAGGGTTCGTATTTTCACTTTCAGACAGTGCCGAGTGGCCCACATCTGAACATGAAGAATTGATAGGAGCCAGCCGAGAGAATATTTGTTTCCAAGAAAGCTTAGATGGAAACGTAAAGTCTGACGGTGACTCTGAATCGCTTGAAACCAACACCACGATCTTAGCTCGCTATTCCGTGCTGTTTTAGCCGCCTGCAAATCGCTGTCTCCTCTACTATGCTGGCAAAGGCATCTTTGGCTTTGTCCCTCAAGGTCTTTTTGTCTTTCTCATTTTTCAAGTCACACAAGAAAACTAGAACAACCAGCTATATTAACATTTTCTCGATGCGGCGCGTAGCTTTGATCGGAAATCAACATTGGCGGGAAATCTTGACAGATAGTTGAACTGTGATGAGAAATGATTGGCCAAGAGCTCAATAATTGTTGGAGAGGTGGGGCTTCAGATTCACGCATGACAGACAGCTAGATTTTTCTAAAATGCTATTTTCTACGCTTTCGATTTTCAACCAAAATAGAGTTTTAAAAAAGCTCCCACTCAAGAGGAATTTAGTCGATTTGTTTGAAATTTTCACAAAACGTCAATTGATATCTCCACTGCAAAACCTGTCTGGGAATTGGAAAATTCTAAAAATAGAGCTCTTGACGGCGTTTTTTTGCAAATCTACTCTGATTATTTTTAGCCTTTTCACGGAGAGCATGATAACTTTTGAACTAAATCGAATTTTGAAATTCCCCGACACTTTTTTTGTAATACGATTCCTCTGAAATGCGACAAAGCAAACAGATTTTAAAACTTAAAAAAATATTTTTGGAGTCGGAGCTTCTGAAAACCATCTCACTAGATCCGAGAAACGGGATTGTGGAAAATTCAAGATTTTCAAAGAACTCAAAACTTTTTATGTATTCTTGTAGCCAATTTTATAAGCTTTAAAATGATACATGGATGATTTATCTACGATGTTTCCTCGAGGCGCTAGACTGGAAATGCACCCTGAAGGTATCCGGTAACCTTAATCAGATTGCATTGTGCTGGTCATGTGAACAGTGGACAACATTGCATGTTTTTCAAGAGGGTGACAAACAGAGCTTTGACTTAGCAAAACCTTTAATCTTAGCTATTATTTTGCGTAAACCAAAGGTTTCTTCAAGTGAAATGCCAAGGTTTTGTGTTTTTTTCTAAAGCTGAGAGGAGATTCACCAGCTTTGGATGGGAATTTATCTCATATTATGAAAGCGACAAGCTCCAGATAACACGCATACAGTCTGATCAACAGCTTGTAAATGTAAGTAACTAAAAACATGATAACTTTTATACCAATTGACTGTGGTTGTGTTGTTATTTGTTGTTATTTATTGTTATTAACCTCTCGAAAGTATAGTAGAAATGACCTGATTTCTCAGTTCTCGATCTGACATAAATTCTGGAACGAAAATCCAGTAGGATGTGGCATGAACATGAAGATTTTTTCAAACGAACGATAAATGACTTTGGAAATTGCATATTTATCTGTGGCGTGTCATTGACACTGGTAAAAATAAATCGTTCCTAAACACCAGACCAACAGACAATTACCACCAAACACAATTAACTTTTTATTTTGTTCTATTTACATGGCCTGTACCTCTTTATATTTGATTATTGTCTCTGGGCTAGGCAGTCTACAGTGTATTTAATGTTTCATAATGATATTATGTATAAAGTAGTGTATTTATCATTATTGCAAGATCAAGTTTATAAAATATAATAACAGAGAGAGTACTTACATGTAAATGGCAGTCTTTCTTTCCCTTCCCCTTTCTTGGTACCATACATGCAAGCTCGATCTTGTACCTAGATGGTATATTGTAAACATGCTACATAAAACATATCGTACATGTATGGGCAAATAAAACTATAGTGTACTGCTAGTAAATACCATGTAGCGGCGTAGCCAGGATTTCTTTTGGAGTGATGCACAATTCTGAATTTCAACTCAAAGGGCCATACCCCACCCCATCCTCACAAACTGTTTCACTCAAATGCTAACATGCTTAACAGTTAGACTTGTTATATCAAAATAATAATGGATTATGGCAAAGTTGAAGCATTAACTAATTGTTGGAAATAACGAATTTGGCTAAGGATTGTAGTTTCATATGATTTATAAAGCAGTGTTTCATTCAAAATAGATAATGGTGACGATTATGGTTTCATATAATTTGTGAAGTAGTCTTGTATTACATGAAATAATAGATAATGGATGACTATCATGGTTTCATATAATGCGAAAGGTCATGTTGAATTATATGAGATAATGAAATAACAACACAAACATTATTTTAAATAATGAAGACAGGAGGAAAAGAAATTATATGATATAATAACGATTACATATAGAATTTCCATATAATTTTCATATATTTGTGTCATATCATTTTGGACACTTGCCACCCCATATCAAACTTACCGATTGCATTGTTGTTATTTAATATTAGTTTCTGTTAAAAGTAATGGCATCAAATATAGTAGTAAATGGCCCAATTCCTCAGTAGTTCCAGGCCAGTGTCGGCACTTTCATGGTTTGAGTAAGAATTTGGGAACGACACAAGCGATCGAAAACAATTGGAAATCAAATGTTTTGTTATAAATTTCAGCCTCCTTCATGATGTAGAAAATGAACACTAGCACTAACATTTAAAAAGTCACCACTCTACTCGAAAATAGAACTGTTAGATGACTTTATTTCACATTTAGAACGATACACCCCTAAATATTCACAAGGGATATTTAATTTTGAATAAGCTAATAATAATAATAATAATAAGCTATTAGCTAAAGGAAAAGTTACATGTATGCTACAATAGCACCTGTGCTTGGATAGTGAAGTTAGAAATAATATCAGTCCATGAATCCTACTGAAAAGCATTGATTTCTAAAAATGTTGAAAAGTATGGGTTGCTAAACCCTGCTAAAAAGAATTGTTTTCTAAAATACAAAAAAAAACATCTCAGTTAATATTGTAATATTGTAATATTTTTGAGCAAGTTAAGTTCAGAGACAGTGTTATGTGAAGTTGATTTATTATAATTACTGGGAGCAGTTGTAATAGGCCTTTTGCAGGAAACAGTCATGTGCTGGTATAATACTTTGTAAACAAATGAATTGAGCTTGTGATCTCCATGGGTAAGACGTTGCCATGGATGCTGGATGGCAAGCTATCTTTAGAAATGCTGTTTTAGAAAGATAGACAATTGATTGGAGGTGGAAATAGCATTTACAAATAGCCTTTGCTAATAACACTACCGATCTCGTACAAGTGCCTTTAAATATATGAATTAAGATTTGATTCCTGCAAAAAGTCCATCGACTATATATAAATTGAAGGGCTGTGTGCAAAAAGGGCATAAGTGATTCTTGATCACATTCTAAATTCTCCCTTAGAAAACAAAGAAATCGAAGGAGAATTATCATGAGCATCAGTAGTGAATCAATTATCCGGCTCCCCTAGCACAAATCCTGTATCACACAAAATATGCTAGAACTCTATGAACTACATACTTGTATTTACCTATTCCTAGGTGGGTTGAGTTAAGGCCACTTAGGGCCTCTTGTTTAATAAGGTTTAATTGCGTTCGACAAAGGAGAACGTAGCCTGAATTTCAGCCGTCTCCTCTGGTTCGTTCCTCCCGAGAGAGACGTCTGAATCCAATAGCCGATAATGCTGTCCAGTGACGTCAAGGCGGATTAACAATTTAATTTATGCAAATAAAACTGTCACGGTGGTAGTAAGAGTTCGTGAGAAATTATTTGAGATTATGCCGGCCAAAATAAAAGCCTTACCTATATATATATATCCTTGAAAAGAGTAGCGACATTCTTTACCACTGCGAGTGTGAACAAATAATCGATAATCAACAACCCTGCGGACGCGATGCGATAAAATGTACATGTTTACAGGTTAGTCGGTCGGTTATTGTGCAGGACACTTTCAATCCATTTCCAGATGTTTTCCTTACAAATTCAAGGTCTTTGCCAAAGACAATCACTCCACTGAAACTCAACAATCAACAATCCTGCCGTCTTCTCGGCTGATAATTATGCAAAATTATAGAATATGAACCAATCAAAGATCACTACCAGGTTTTCTGGTAGTGACGTCACTGGACGGCATTATCGGCTATTGGATTCAGACGTCTCTCTCGGGAGGAACGAACCCGAGGAGACGGCTGAAATTCAGGCCAAGGAGAACGTATACTAATCTGAATGGCGCTCCCTGTGGTGATGTGTGGGCTACCTGTGCGTTTCCAGGCGGAAGGCAATCAAATTTTTTTGGCCGATGTCTATGAATCTTCAATCGGGTACCCAGTGGCACATATGCGCACACAGGTATTTACCACCTCGTGGCTTGGTTTCTTCATTTTACCAAAATGGCCGCTTGCAAGGTTTTGCTCGCGATCGGTAAGTTACTTGCCTTATTTTATGACAATCCAATGCAATGATGTTTCAAAGGTTCGCAAGTACAATTGAGCAAAGCCTGAGGAAAGTGTGAAGTATATCTGGAGGACTGACAAAGTCCAATATGGTCTGTTTTGCACCTTGAACGTTACCCTTGGTTCCAGAGGCCCGAAGAGGTACTTATAAAGGCCCAAAGAAGTAAAATACTCGAACATTTAACTCGGCCATAATTATTTGTTTGTGTTGATTCAGTAAAAACCGAGTGAACCTGCAAATAATTTGCTACGATTTACCGAAGCCTGAGGAAATTCGGAAAGTGTGTGCTACCTCTGGAGTATAAGACAAAGTCTGATGTCAAACATGGTCTGTTTTGTCTGTGCGGTCTGCAGTACAATCAAGTTGGCCATAATTTGTGCTGAACTATATCCACCAAGTGAATCTGCGATCGGAAATTCTGTTGGCTTGCTTGCTGTATTGGATTCTGCTTTTCGCTGTACATACAGATACGAAAACTACAAACAGTACCTGGCCTGAGTTTTCTAAACACCTGTATCTTGTGTGAGTTGTGACACTACACATCAGTGACACATGCTTGTGTGCATCTTGGTTATACAAATTAACACTACATTCAGGCAAAGAGTTAATCTATAATGACACTTTGATATGCCAAGGAACTTAAATATTAACACAGTACAAGGTGAGGGAAATTCATGATCAAAGTACTAAGTTCATTGCTGTGTTCAATTCCCTAATCATTCTGCAACTAACAACACCACTCAATATTCTGCAGCCAACCACCATGTTGTCACTTGAAAAATAATTTCCGTTTATGTTACACTGGAGTGTACTTAATATTGTGATTACTAGGAACTGGAATGCAGTTTATACACATCTGAATAGCCGTAGCTAGCTATAGGGTTGATTGTGTTCTACACTAACTCCAATTATTGCTTTACACTGTATACCACACAGCAAAATGTGCTACAAATGCTCAAATGAATGATAACCATATAAACCACATGTATAAGCACCACATGCATCCAATGATTTAATGTTACACAATATAAATATTTAAAGTTTTATACCCAAATGCATCCCCTTGTATATTAATTATAAGTCAAGACATTCAAAATTTTCACATTAGTTAAAAACAAGCATTTTTGATCAGGATTATTTACAATTTACACCCACATCATTGCAGCAATCTTTCAGGCTTTTGTGTTACCACAGGAAGGCCAGTCCTTTCTCTTACAAAAACCATGTCGATCGCACTTTAATAATCTATGATTACTTCTAGTTCTTATACATTTTTATGGTTTCTTAGCATTCGACTTTAGTGGTGACCTAAGAAAGTCACCAGATGAAAAAAGGATGAAAAAAGGAATTACTCCAGTACCTGATTTATTTTAGTTCTTAATAATGTGCTTTTTATAAGAACAGCTTTGTGTTTTTAATAATCTTAACTAATGTGAATTCATTGTGTCATTTCTACTAAGATTGTATTGCCAATAAGCCACATCCCTGATTCAAGGAAAAATAATAATTATACAATACAATAATTTTATTCACTCTATGACACTAAAGATACAATAAAACAGGGTTACTTTACTAAGTCAGTTAAATTTTAAGCTCTAGGGAAGGTCAATTAAAGTTTAGAGGCTAGGTAAACGGTTAGATTATCGAGCTAGCCTCTATAAATTATTATTAATAACAAACAGACAATATTTAGATCTGACTTCGTGCATTACTGTGCTGCAAAATAGACATGTTTGGTAATTTGTTAGACTGTAACTCAGCTTTAGTAATTAAATAATATTTTTCTATGTTGAATTGAGTCAGTGCTCATGAAATCAATATTCTAGAAAACTTTGTGAATTATAAATGATGGCAATTTAATGGCCAGTTGAACATCTATTCAGGAGTTGTAAATTAGTGTTGTTCGTGAACATACATTGAGCGTTCACGAACATACACTCATTCATTAACAATAATTTATTATTTCACGTATGTGTTCGTGAACATACAGGAACTTGTTCATGAACGTTCACGAACATGTTCATAAACATTCACGAACAAGTTCATAAACTTTCACAAACATATTCATGAACATTCACGAACATGTTTATGAATGTTCACGAATGTGTTCCTGAACATTTATGAACAGTTCATAATCACATTGCCTGAGATTTGTTCATGGACATGTTCATGAACGTTCATGAAAAGTTCATGGTCATTTCACCTGGGCACTGTGAGCATTCAGTTAGCCGATTTGGTCTATGATCTGCCATAACCTGGTGTGCCAAGAAACAGCCCAATACATTCCCTCATCAGCATGCCTTTTAAAATAATATGCATTACTGATGAGGGAATTTAGAGATTAAATGTCTCTTGTGGAACAAAGAAAGCCAAGGTGATCATAGTATTATGAAAACTAACCCCCAGAGGGACTTCATTTTACGCAAACTGAAGTAGACCATTTTTTTATTCTATTGTTATGCCTAAACTATGTTATGCCCTTGTTTATAGTGCGTCTAAGCCAGAGTTATCTAGACAGGTGCCTTAAGATATGTTATCTATTTACCTAAGTCTATCAATATACATCAACATCTAGATAAATACGATACCAGACTGTTTAGAACAACCAAGAACACTATAAATCATCCATTACAAGCTGTTTTACCCAGACTTAAACGTACAGTTCATAGTCAGACTCAGGAGAAAGTGTTTTTACACCCAAGGTCAAACATGGAACGTTTTAAAAATGCATTTGTAAATAGGTTAGTTTTTATTCATAAGCTTGGTATATAACATTTTTTTAATGGTGTCTTCCCAGTTCATAAATAATTTATTTTTACATTTCTATAGATTTTATTACATAATTAGTATACCGCACTCGGCTTATCTGTGAGTGTGGCTTATCTGCTGGTGTTTATGGTAATTAGTTTACAATTTAGATTTGTAACATTTGGGATGTATTTTACTAAATGAAATAAAGACATTATTATTATTATCTTGAATGTTTGTCTGTTGAAGCATGAAGTCCTCCATTTCCCACAGAATTGCTTCTTAATGAGCTAACCCAGTTCCCACAGTTTTGTTTACAAAATGACTGTTCCTTTCAGTGTCTGACCACACAGAGTTCTGTCCCGAGAAATGCAACAGGAAGCATTTGCCAGTGATTCTACATCTTTGGGCTGCTAATGAACACCCCATACGGACTTCATGTAAGAGTTCTGCAAAGATAGAGGCAACCAAACTGATTTTAATGAGGAAAATCATGGAGCATGCTGATAATGGATGGGACTACGAATCAGATTTGGTGGATCCACTTGTGACCCTGTGCTTTCCCATCGTACATCTTGCTGTGGCATTTGAAAAGGTAAATCATTTATTGTTATTTTTAATTTTAAAAAATGTGATCTTTATTGTTTTTATTTTAAACAATATACTCACACAATATGAAGAACAGCTACGAACAAATAGCACATACAAAATTACAAAAACTAATAAAACCATGTTTAGCAACATCTGTTACAATAATATATACATGTGTGCGAAAAGTAATTACTTATTTACAGAAATTTATTCCACTTACTATAGTGAAACAATAGTTTAGACTTCCGGCAGTTAATAATAATTATTATTGTTTTGGATTAACATTAAAATGCAGTTATTAGAGTGCCTATAACCCTTTTTCCATTTTTTATAGCTTATGAACCTCAGAAACGTTTTGAGTACTTCTGCAAAGAAAGTTTTGGTTTTGAGTGAATACTTTATGTTCTACTCTTGTTTGAAATCATGTAAATGTAACCTTTCCTAACCCATAACCGCGTAAGTAAAAGCCTGGGTCGATACCTGTATAGATGTCAGCTTGTCGCCATACATGTATAATTAATTTGGCTTTGCAATCATTTGAAGAAATACTTAACATGTTGATTAAAATGACTTTTTTCGTTACTAACAACTCGCAAACTGTGTATATTTCCTATGCATCGATGTTGTGATAAAACAGCACCATGGAGAATATTGCATTAATGAGATGACATCTACCCAGGTTTCGACCCAGGCTTTTACTTATGCAGTTATGGGTCAGGAAAGGTGATATTTACACGATTTCAAACAAGCATAGAACATAAAGTATTCACTTTAAACCAAAATGTTCTTCACAGAGTACTCAAAACTTTTTGGAAGTTATAAGCTATCAAAATTGCAAAAAGGTGATAGGCACTTTAAGTATCAAATGGCTAATGATATAAAAATTATCTTCAATATCTAACAAACCAAAAATACTACTCAAAATACGTGAGTTCAGTGTGCTTGATTTTGTTTAATACAGTGGAACCTCTCTGTGCGACCACCTCTTGTAGGCAACCACCTCTCTTAAGTGACCACTTACCAAAAGCCTGTTTTGTCTCTCAGTCAAATCACTGCATTGAATACCTCTCGTAAGCACCCACCTCTTGTAAGCGACCACGACCACCTTTTGGGCTTGGGAGTTGGATTATTCTTTGTTATTTTACAGTAAGCGATATACGGTAAGCGACCATACAACTGAAATCGTTCACACAATCCTCGATTGTGTGATTTTCCAGCCATAAACTGTAAATATTTTTTGACACTATCAATCCCTGTTTATCTGTTGAAGTTCGTGTTCGCTGAAAATTTTAAAGGTTTTGAGGTTGGAGCACTACAAACCCATAATAATAAACTGTAGTGATAAAATATGTTGTTGTATTGATATTTCCTGTCCCTAGAGACCAGATATCGTATTACTAAAATTTGGGCTTGCTGTGGTGGTTACTCTCGTACAGCGACCACCTCTCGTAAGCAACCACTTTTCCAGGTCCCAAGGGTGGTCGCTTATGGGAGGTTCAACTGTATTCCAATTTCATGCACTACAAAATCCAAGCAGGTGATTGGCTAATAACACTGCTTTATTGGTGACCACAGCATGCAATGTGCTCAGTTAGAATTATTAAAAGGGTTGGAGACTTTGTTTGTGTTTTACGTACTGTTTAATAAACAAGCAGTGTTTTGTCAGGATTAAAAACAAGCAGTAGTGTTTTATCAGGTTTAAAAACAAGAAGTAGTATTTTATCAGGTCTAAAAATGAGCAGTAGTATCTTATCAGGTTTAAAAACAAGCAGTAGTGTTTTATCAGGTTTAAAAACAAGCAGTAGTGTTTTATCAGGTTTAAAAACAAGCAGTAGTGTTTTATCAGGTTTAAAATCAAGCAGTAGTGTTTTATCAGGTTTAAAAACAAGCAGTAGTGTTTTATCAGGTTTAAAATCAAGCAGTAGTGTTTTATCAGGTTTAAAAACAAGCAGTAGTGTTTATCTGGTTTAAAAACAAGCAAGAGTGTTTTAGAACTGATAAACACATATTGCAAGTTTATTAAATGGCTTCAAAGACTTTAAGAAATTTTGATGAAATGCAAAAAAAAATACTTGTTTATCGATATGTTGTGTGTCACTGACATGCACAGTTGGAATATGGTTAAGCAAAAATGTGGCTCCCAAAAGGGTGGGCCGGTCGCATAGGCATAACAGTAAGCTGTGGAACCTTTGTGTTTGTGTTCCCATATCGGGTCATTGCACTTGTGACGACTGTTTGGGAGAACAACCTTGAGTCTTCTTTTATTGAGCGCGATTTTCATTGAACTGGAATGTGAGGGTCTTTATAAAGATTCATGGTGAAGCCTTTGGTTTTATAATGAATGAATGCGAGGGTCTATATAGACTTCACTAGAGAGAGTGAGGGTCTTTATAAATATTCATCAACCATGTATCTTTGTATAGACCCAGGGTCATGCACATGACTGATTTACATCATATGATTGGACAAAATGCTTATTAATTATGCATGAGATTTTGAATGACAAATACAGGTACTTGCTGACTGTATGATGAACTCAACACTTATTCATTCTGCATTAATTTTGACCTTCAGCCTGATACAGTATTCATTATTTTGCATTCATTTTACAGTCACTGCATGCCTGTAGTTGTCAATAAAACATGCATGCCAGTCAATAATGCACACTTGAGCATTCTTTTTACATAGATCGAATTTTATATCATAAAAGAAATATAAGATTGTTCTGCTATTGGCCGGTAACAAAACGAGCAGGGGACTGGGACTGAGTTTATCAGAATTACTCTAATTCTAAAATGAAGTTCATCACATGACAGAGCATGTTGAAATTAACATGTGTGCTAAGTTTGACATGATTAAAGTGAATATTGTCTGAATTATAAGCAATTGAAATTTATTTGGGACAACGTTAAAAAATAAGAGAGTTTGTATGGGAAAATTGACATATTTGATGCCTTCTAGCATCGTCAATATTGAGCCAAAGTTCACCAAACTTTCCAGACTAGCTAAGTTTGATCTGTTCTTTGGAAAATAAAGTTCACTTTAACTAGTTATTAATTGAATTAGTTTTACTGACTCAGTTCCAGTCCCCCGCTCGTTTTGTTACCGGCTAACACTGTCCTATAACAAAATAATGCACTTTCGAGGCTTGAAAAGCTGCTGAATGCACTCGCATTGCACTCGTACATCCACAGGTTTTGAAGACCTTGAGCGTGCATTGTTTCGTTTTATAAAATAACCCATAGAAAATGCGTGATCTGATTGTTTGAAAGCCATCTTACTATTTAACAATTACACTATGAGCTTGAAGTTTCTATTGGCTATAAAGTTGATGAGGAGCATGGTTCCGAATTAACTATCAGCCATAGAAACTGAGAACGAGTAGTCTAATTGTTTTAGTAGAAACCAACTACTAGGTTCAATCTTAAAGTGCCTATGAAGCTTATTTTTTTATTTTAGATATCAATTCTAAATCAAGTGAATAGTAGAATGGTACAATATATCTTGTTTTGAATGCTGTGCCGCTGAGTTAAGGAGGTTTTAATATCCAAAATGCTAATTACATGACGTCAGGGGAGGCATCAATTATTATACATTTTTTTTTGTTACAATTAAACAATTTGTTTTAAATTATCAGTGTTATACCCATGGTTGAAATAAAATGATTTTAGAAATTTGTTTTCCTATATCAGTAGAAACGCCCATTCACAACCACTAAGAAGTGATCGCAGATACCTCCCCTGACGTCATGTAATTAGCATTTTGGATATTAAAACTTCCTTAACTCAGCGGCACAGCATTCAAAGCAAAATATATTTTACCATTCTACTATTCACTTGATTTAGAATTGATATCTAAAATAAAATAATAAGCTTCATAGGCACTTTAAACTGAAACAAGAGGACACTTGGTGACCATTGTTTTGATTTTGAAAACAGGCTATCACATAACTAGATAGTGAGTAGCTCCCCCATGCTCAAAACAATGTTCCCCTACTTCAGGCGCTGTTACACATGGCAATGTTTCCTGCAACCTGTCTCACAATTTTGTTTCGACAGAAGTTGTGTGAGACAAATCAACATGTCTCAATTTTGTTGCAGTAAGCGTTGCACAATGTAGAACCAGGTTCTACTTTTCGCAACAATTGCGGCAATGCTGCAACAATTTGTTTAAGCATTGCACAGTTTAATACCCCTCGTACAAACAAAATATGAGACAAGTTGTGCAAAATCTTGCCTATCGCAACAACGCCTTTAACGGTAAATTGAACACTAAATCAACGCAACGACTATACAAAGATGTATTGGAAAGAAATCATTTCTGCTATTTTATTTCTCTGTGTTGCGTGTCTATGAAGAGAAAATTAGTTTTCAAGTTCGAAAAATAACTGATTATCCGCTGATCAAGCTAGCTAATGTGTGGCGGCTCAATTCAGTGCAAACTTCCCCATATCGTACACATACCAAGGAAATCACCTCCCTGACAAAATTTAATTTATTCCCCGTACCTGACGTCGCATAATTACAAGACTGGAGCCGTGTGTATATAGCGTGGAAGGTTTCAGATTTTCTCTTCATGGCTGCATAACACAGATATAAAATAGCAGCACTTATTTCGAATGCATCTTTGTATAGTCTTTGGGTTGATTTTAGGGTTCAGTCCCCTTTAAACAGCAAATCCTGAATCTCATTTTAGTCGGCTGATGTAGGAGTGGGCTATAACATTTGATGTTTTCTGTGTTGTAAAACAATTGTAAGTAACTATATTTCTAACGAGACCTGAAACAACCATAGGGGCTGATCAAAGTCAGGACCCGACTAATCAACAAATCGAATTGGAATTTAGCACCGTGGTTTTTGTGGGGGGAGGGAGGAAAAAAACGGAGTAAAACCCTCGGAGCAAGGGCGAGATTCCAACAAACTCAACTCACATGTGGTGCCACGAACAGGAATCTAACCCAGGTCACAGAGGTGAGAGGTGAGAGGTGAGAGGTGAAGTGCCTAACCACTGCGCCACCCCAGCTCCCCTACAGTAAAACAACAAATTGTATGAAAAATGTAAGGTACTTACTCGTATTTTAGCGTGTTCAGTTGAAGTCCAGTTTCTAACCACGTTTTCCTTAAAATGCAAAAGAGCCCTTTAAAATCAGTTATCATTGATTAAATGTCAAAGTGGAGAAATGATGCCATTTTTGTTTATTAAGGAATCAAATTTGATTGACGCCATTTAAGTCAAGCCAATTCTAGTTTCCAATTCTCTGTTTTTATGTTAGCTCCAATTATTAAAAGATTGCAAGGATCAAAATTAATGTCTGACGCCTCGGTCAAAAAGAACTGGAAATATTAACACCTTCAATGTTTTGATTAAATTCATTTTCAAATCACAAGCATAATGTGTCTTAAATGACGTCATTTCAAGGATTTGTAATGCTTTTTATCAACTATTACTTTTTACAACGATAAAATACATGTATAATTTTAAAGGGATACCCGAGTACAAAACACTTATGGTCTCAAAATGATATTTGGACTGTCCTGAAAACTGAAATTGCAAATACCCTGAAGGACTATAGTAAACTTAAATGACGTCATTGCAATGATTTGTAATGCTTTTTATAGCAATATACGACCAAAAATCGCCCAAAAATGGTTGAACAAGATTTGAGACACCTTACTGCACCCAAATCGACTATTCTAGCTCTGGCTCATAAGCAGTTAAAGTGATACCCGAGTACAAAACACGTATGGTCTCAAAATGATATTTGGACTGTACAGAAAACTGAAATTGCAAATACCCTGAAGGACTACAGTAAACTTAAATGCTGTCATTGCAATGATTTGTAATGCTTTTTATAGCAATATACGACCAAAAATCGCCCAAAAATGGTTGAACAAGATTTGAGACACCTTACTGAACCCAAATCGACTATTTCTAGCTATGGCTCATAAGCAGTTAAAGTGATACCCGAGTACAAAACACGTATGGTCTCAAAATGATATTTGGACTGTACAGAAAACTGAAATTGCAAATACCCTGAAGGACTACAGTAAACTTAAATGCTGTCATTGCAATGATTTGTAATGCTTTTTATAGCAATATACGACCAAAAATCGCCCAAAAATGGTTGAACAAGATTTGAGACACCTTACTGCACCCAAATCGACTATTTCTAGCTATGGCTCATAAGCAGTTAAAGCGATACCCGAGTACAAAACACGTATGGTCTCAAAATGATGTTTGCACTGTCCTGAAAACTGAAATCGCAATAAGGACGATTTCTTTGGCAATACAAGCGTGTCAATACTTTTTTGAAAGTGTATTGCGCAATAGTTTGATGACGTTAGTTAGTAGTCGAGATCGCATATAAGCCTTTGCGCTCAGTCATTTTCATGTGTAATTTTCTAATTCTTTTTTTTTTTGTACACTTTTATTCTTCAAATTGCTTTGATAGAGTAGTTTTTTTTTTCAGATTTTCCTGCAGAATGAGTAACTCAGTTTTGTTTGGAGAACTAACTGACGTCATCAAAACATTGCGCAATGCACATTCAAAAAATTCCTACAGGCTTGCATTGCAAAAAGAATCGTGTTTATTGCGATTTCAGTTTTCTGTACAGTCCAAATATCATTTTGAGACCATAAGTGTTTTGTACTCGGGTATCACTTTAACTGCTTATGAGCCATAGCCAGAAATCGTTGATATGGTGCAGTGAGGTGTCTCAAATCTTGTTCAACCATTTTGGGGCGATTTTGGGTCGTATATTGCTATAAAAAGCATTACAAATCATTGCAATGACATCATTTAAGTTTACTGTAGTCCTTCAGGGTATTCGCAATTTCAGTTTTCAGGACAGTCCAAATATCATTTTGAGACCATAAGTGTTTTGTACTCGGGTATCCCTTTAAAATTATACATGTATTTTATCGTTGTAAAAAGTAATAGTTGATATAGTAATACCTCTCTCAGGTTTTAAATCTCTCACATTGCACTTTCTCTTCAGCTGGAGGTGCTAAGATGTCTACTTTTGGCAGGTTTCAACCCGCTGGCAACATGCAAGCGAACAGGCGACGGTATACTGCATACCGTGCTACGAGCGACTCTACCCCATTCAGGCACAAAGGTAATCACACATAAGAATTTATGCAGTGCTCTTTGGCGCTCCAGACGAACTTCGAAACTGCTCGACATACTTCGTAAATGTTGCAAGGTACTTGACTTATTCAAGGTCAAAGACCCCCGTGGGGACACCCCACTGCATTTGGCCGCTAGAGAGATGATCAAAGGGTCAGAGTCAAGAAAGAAGTCTTGTACGAGTTATGACAAGACCACGTCAAATTTGAATATCCAGTATGACGCCTTCATGAGAATTGCAATGTCTAAGGTGGGGCTGGATTGCCGAGTCAACAATGTGCTTGACCATGAACTGGCCGAACAAGTGTTATTTGTTCGAGATGCCCAGGGTAAGACCTTCGTGGAGATTCTCGCAAAGGATCGTGCTGCATTGGGTACGTTGCGCTTCATGCTATTGAAGTTTCCTCTGTTGAGTTTGGCAAAGCATCTGCAACCGCTGCTCCCGAAGGAGGCTTTCTACCGCTGCTTGAGTCTACCTGTAAGACCGAGTTTCGCTGCCCTGAAAGCAGAAATTGATCGGGAAGCGAAGGTGAAGAAAGAGAGGGAGGAAACGGAGTCGGAGGACGAGACAGAGTTTGTGATTGTCGATGACGACTACCCGACGGTCACTGAGACAACGAAAGAGAAAGAAGAATGTGAAGCATCATGTGAATCAGGTAAGAATTTTGTGTAGTAGTTAATGGTTATTTCATGGTTTTCTATGGAATACCGGCGAATATTTCACGAGAAATTTGTATTATTTGGTATACAACGAGCCTTAGGCGACACGTACCATAAATTACATATAGAAGAATGAAAATAAGAATGAAAAAAAGGAGAATCTGGAACCTGGTCAAAACCAAACCATGCTACCCTTCGCATAATTCCGATCTTGTACTCTGATTGCCGAAACACGAAAAACAGGTTAGAAAAAGTGTCTACTTCGAACATGTTAGACAGGTTCTAAAGTTGAATAGCACGAAGACGATCGCTATAAGAGGAATGCGATGCCGTGACAAGTGATTTTAAGTAATAGATAAAGAATGAGTGGCCGATCTTTATTGGCCAATCTCGCTTTCAACTCGAGTTCGTAAATCGGATAAAGATCGGACACGAATTATTTATCTTTTTGATGTAGAGAGTCCTGTTTTCAGTTATTTTGGCGATACGACTTATTTTGGCCGAGAAAATCAAAGCCAAGGTTCTGTATCAGATTTAAAGATCACTTATCGGTCGGTCGTCAAATTTACGTCACCTCATTAGCATATTGGAACTACCTCGTTCCCAGGGGCTTTTGGTGGAACGGAGAACGATGGGGCGCAAGGGAGCATGGGAAGGGCCTGACAGATAATGTTTCAACATGGCGGTCTTTAATTTATGTAAAATGAAGTAAACCGTGTTTTTATTATCAGAGGCAAAAATATCAGTTTATTAGGCAGACCAGTTTCCATGCCCTTATAATTCTTGTATCGAGAATGGGAATTTTTACCGGTGCCAGAGTTTTGTGCTATCGCTCGTGATGCTATAAATGTTATCATATTTAATGTTCTCAATAACACGTGCAGGTTCGAAACGAAACTCCTGACTTCGAAGTCGTTTCTGGTGGATGTCAATCAAACGGTTTCCATGGAGTTTGAAGTGAACCGTTGTGTGAGTAAATTCGGGAAACTAGCATTTTATAAACATGGCAAAGTCTTTCCCAAAGTCGCTTAGATGGAGAGTAATCATGCTTAGAGCCAAGGGTTTGCAAAATAGGGAAATCACATAAACTTTATGTGTGAGCGAGCGGTTTGTGTATAAGGTCAAAATATGGAAATCGCATAAACTTTATGTGTGAGCGAGCGGTTTGTGTATAAGATCAAAATAGGGAAATCACATAAACTTTATGTGTGAGCGAGCGGTTTGTGTATAAGATCAAAATAGGGAAATCACATAAACTTTATGTGTGAGCGAGCGGTTTGTGTATAAGATCAAAATAGGGAAATCGCATAAACTTTGTGTGATCATGAGCGAGCGGTTTGTGTATAAGATCAAAATAGGGAAATCGCATAAACTTTATGTGTGAGCGAGCGGTTTGTGTATAAGATCAAAATAGGGAAATCGCATAAACTTTGTGTGAGCGAGCGGTTTGTGTATAAGATCAAAATAGGGAAATCGCATAAACTTTATGTGTGATCATGAGCGAGCGGTTTGTGTATAAGATCAAAATAGGGAAATCGCATAAACTTTATGTGTGAGCGAGCGGTTTGTGTATAAGAAATCTGATTGTTTATATAGCTTCAAAGGTCTTGGAAAAAGAATTATAGTTATTTTTATTCATCCAGTTGCAGATATGCTCCTTATAAGAGGTTTTATCGAGCATTACCCTCGAGCTCTACCTCGACGAGCTCCAGGCATGGATACAAAATTCGACAGGGGAAAAAAAAAATTGGAAACTCTCAGGACATGGATTATCGGCAATGCTCTCCACTCTCGACTGACATTTCGGTGAGGAATTCAAGCAAAAAACAATCGTTTTTCGGCTTAGTATCCGGGCTTAGTATCCGCCATTTCTCTACCTATGTCGCCTCAAATTACTTACGATTTCGTTGACCTCCTACACTATTTATGTTTCCTCCACATCTGGGAGTTCTATGGCGACGTTTTATTATGCATGCAGACCAGTTGCCATAGAAATATAGTTGAGTGACATTCACCAAATTGACGTTTTCCGTTGGAAATTCAATTTCGAACCTGCACGTGTTATTGAGAACGAGTGTAAAGGCCGTTGGCTTATTATGCAGGGTTCATGGAAAATCATGGAATTTCAAAAATAATTTTCCAGGTCTGGAAAAGTCAGGGAAATTTGCAAAAATGTCAAAAGTCATAGAATTTTATCATCGACCATTGGAATGTTTTGATGCTTGACTTTCCTTGTAGAATTCTAGATAGATCAGTAGGTTCTCTTTCAGCACTTTTCTTCGTTATCCGTCTGCTACCTGACGATTTTGACTTGGTTGTTTTAAAACCGGCGGAGTCCTGGCTACATGCTAAAGATAATATGTTACGTTGAAATAAGGATGTGCTCCATTGGTAGTATTCCTTCCTTTGTAAAAGTTTTCAAGCAATATTAACGTGGGTGGACAGGCCCTGAGTTAAATGACGTTATCTAGTTTTTGTTGTCTCCTCCAGAACCTAATTTGAGTCCTTGATTTGTTAATTTAATCATGGAATTTCATTATAACTTTCCTGGGTGAACCCTGTTATAATTAACAAAACGAAATTTGTAGAGAATAATCAACAAAGTAAACTTCAACACAATAACTGTTGCTATATTAACAAGGAATAAGTCTTTTAAAATTAATCTCAAATGTTTGCCGCATTATTTGTTATTGAAGACAGAGTCTAGTCACGGGGAATGCATGGGATCATCTGAGTCGCTGAGTTCATGAGTTCGTGTTTGTAGTCTAGCTAGTCGTATCGAGTCTCAAACTTCTAATGCCACCGCTTGTGGAGGTCTCCTGAACTTGAAAGTATCCATTTTCAAAAGGCTATTCAGTGAAATCGCAAAACAAATATTCGGCAAAAAAAAAATCCGCCTGATCCCGCTGATTGATTACACATAGAATGTACTTCAATACGGTCAAATAACGACTGACGAAAGATACCGAATTTTATATTTCAGCTATGGTTAGAGAGCATTGCGGCTTCGCTCCGCGCTGGTGGATCGTCATGATATTTTGACCTAATTTTTCGTCGTTGCATTTTGCACCGAAGCTCGCAAAGCGATTAATTCAGCTCGTCCATGTATTCTGCACCCCCTTCGACCATATTTAGACTTCAAGACCTTGAAATCCACTAACATCTTATACAAATACTTTCTTTCTTGTGGTATTGCCGATAAACTTCGTAAAGAATAGCTAAAAACTCGGGGGAAAAGATGTATCCTGAAATCAACAAACTCCTTCCAGAAATCGACCACGATCTGCCAGGCACTTCTCAAGTCAAGAAATATTCTGCTATTAAACTATTCACTTCATGCAGAATCGATATTAATGATATTGATAACCTTATGCATTGTATATACTTTATTAGTATAAACCAACTTGTGGACTATTACAAATCCTGCATTCTGATTGGCTACCTTACTATAGGTCTATTTGTGATAGCCCATGGTAGAGGAAAACCGCACGCATTTTCACGAAATAATTTTTGTTTTCAACTTCAATTTGTTTCTTTGTTATTTTCTACTGTCCGACTAGTTAGTTTATACTAAAACAATTAGACCTCTCGCCCTCATGAGCTACGAGATAAATAGACCATTCGGCTGCGCCTCGAGGGCTATTGACTCGTAGCCCATTCGGGCTGCGGGTCTATTTAACAATTAGATCCGCAGGCCGAATGGGCTACGAGTCAATAGCCCATGAGGCGCAGCCGAATGGGCTATTTAACTCGTAGCCCATGAGGGCGAGAGGTCTAATTGTTTTAGTATAAACTAACTAGTCGGACAGTAGAAAATAATAGAAAGAAACAATTTGAAATTGAAAAATGTTATTATTTCGTGAAAATACGTGCGGTTTTTCTCAACCATGGGCTATCACAAATAGACCTATAGTAGAGTAGCCAATCAGAATGCAGGATTTGTAATAGTCCACTAATTGGTTTATACTAATTGTTAAATAGACTACTGATGACAACATTCAAACTGTTGGGGTTTTCTTTTTTTTACGTTATGATCAGGTCAGACTTATTGTTATTCTTGTTTTTGTTTGTTTTTAACTTGTTCTTTATTTCGGAGGAGGGAGAGAGATGCATTCCGAAAAAGAATGCACCAAGGAACGTTTAAGTTATGGAAAGTTTTCTTGAATTTTAATACTTTTACGAGAGACTGTTTTCCATTTTCGGATAAACAGGATGGAATATCCAGTTGAATTCTCTTCCTCCCTCCTACACACTCATACAAGAATTCCCTCAGTGCCATTTCCTTCTTCGAGACATACGACCTGAAAGGTCTTTGGCTAAGATTATATCTCATTTACGTTAAATTTCTTGTTTAGATATTTAGTGATCGTTACCCAGGTTCCCTTGCAGTCTTGTCCAGTAGTCTGAAGGCCTTTTAATCGGACGTTTTTTTAGATAGCTGTAAATAATCGGTGACCACAAGCGTCTGAAAACTGCGCATCTTGGAAACGATCCGAAAATGGGTTATTTTGGCGTGAGAACATGCACATGCAGTTCGCGCGAAAATGGCGGCAAGCTGATTTTTATTTTATTGTCGAGTAGAAAATCTCTGATAATTTAACTCAGCGAGATATTTCTCAAGCATTTGTCACTTCTAGTTAATTCTGGTGGTTAATTGTGCTATTAGGGAGCTTTAGATTCGAGAACGAGTACGACTTTTAGACACAAAATATCTCAGTCGCAAGAAGGTAGAGATCTTCCATTTCTGTCAAACAATGCTGCAGACACGAGGAGCACTCCCTGTGGTCATGTGTGGGTTACCTGTGCTTTCCCAAGCAAAATAAATCGAGATGTTTGGGTCGGTGGACACACTTTCGGAATAAATTATCTCGGCCGAGAAACTGGTAACGACACAATTCGCGCTTCCACTTTCGGTGCATGCATATATGGTTTCGGTGCAGAAAATGCAGTGACGTTTAAAAAGTTTGCAAGTACGATTTATCAATGCCCGAGGAAAGTGTGTACTACTTCTGGAGCATTGGCTGATGTCCGAACTATATCAAGTCAACCATGGTCTGTTTTGTCAGCACGGCTGCAGACGAACATGTTCTTTAGACAAGTCGAAAATTATATCCACTCTATGTGTGCTGAGCTATCGACAAACCGAGTGAATCTGCGATCTATTCTGTTGGCTTGCTCGCTGTATTGGATTGTACTTTTCGCTGAACAGATACGAAAACTACAAACATCAAGATACTATAAATCTAATCATACCTCAAGAAAAATATTTGACACGTTGTGTGACTACATTCGGCGTTTATGCATGTGAACACTGCATTTAGGCAAATTAAGAGTTGATTATCCCACTTGGAGTTGGATAAGTCAAGGAACTTTTACAAATATCAACACAAGGCGAGGGAAATTTAAAGTATAACTCTTTATTGCTGTTTATAGTACGTGCATGTACTCCAATCATTGGCAAAGCCAAATGATATGTTGACATTGATCAGAAATTATTCTGCAATAACAATAGACACTCAATATTCTGTAGGCAGCCTTGACCTCACTTGAAGAAAAATTTGAATGCTCTGGACTGGAGTGTAGTTTGTACACATGGGTACAGTATATAGTTCTACACAGAAGTGTAATCACCAACATTAGTCAGTATAGACCGATTTAGCTTGTACATTTGTTGTCCCATTTCAGATCATATGTGACAGCTTTCCCGAGGGTTCAGTGCTTTGTTTTCCAATTAGAGGAATTTGTACATTTCCTCTTGGGATACAGAAAAACAAGAAGACATTACTCAAGGGAAAAGTCAGGTGACCTGAATTGGCAAGCTAAATCGGTCTATTGTGGAGCCAGCCTCATCTGAATTTTGGTTAAACTATCAATGTGCATTATATCTGTTAAATATGTTAAAACTTTTCTCAAGATCCACATTGATTTCCAGTCATTTGATTACCTATTTAACTGAACAGGTTCATCCCCTTGAATAACTCCCTTATGTACATTTTTAGAATCCTTTCCCAAAGAAATGCTCGGATCATGAATCCTAAGAATCCGGTTTTGGATTAATCCATCGGATCCATTCTGACTATGGATTAGACGGATTCAAATTCCGTTTTTGGATACTAGTAAAGAAACGCAAAATCCATTTTTGGATGAAAGAATCCAATTTCGGATTTGATTTCCTGTCCAATCTTAACTTGTTACCCATTTGAAAAGCGTCCGTATCGAAAACGAAGGGGTGTGACAGTGAATAAAAATTGCTAAGTGTCCCAGCCCTTTTGACCAGGATCGTATGAGTCCGTTAGAACTATCTTGGAGACTTATAGCTAATTTCAAGGTAAACTGTGTATTGATGCATAGAGATCTGTACAGGTCCGCAAATGATCCCGGCCCGCAAATGATCCCAGGCCCACAAATGATCCCCAAAATGGACTGCAAATGATCCCGCTCCGCAAATGATCCCCAACGGGGACCGCAAATGATCCCGTGAAAAAACATGGAATGGCATGGATTTTTGCCGCTGGATAGTGGATCTAAAGTATGAATGAAAGAAAAATGAAGAACAGATTTTAATAATGATGTAATGATTTTTAACCATTGGCTCAGGCAGGGAACCCCCTTTAAAAATCTCCATGACGTCACGCTATCGACCAAACAGAGAACTCATTCCTAGAATGACCTATAATACAAGGTCCCGTGCAAAATGTTTTTTTTCTTTTCACAGAGAAAATAATTAATTTAATTTAGCACGGAGCCTCGCATTGAAACCTTTGTGCGTGCCAAGTAAAGCATATCGCGGAAGTGGGATACAATAAAAAAATCTCAAAAAAATCAAATTGCTTTTTCTTTTTTTCCAAAGCAAATAATTATATTTTTTCCCCAAAAAAAATTGTTTTGTGTTTGAAAAAATGACTCGGGTTAAAAAAAACAATGTTTGAATGGGCCAAACAAGCCACCATACTACGGGTTATTCATTCTTTACTTTAATTTCTTTAATTATAACTTTGAGTCAGTATACTCCCGATTAAGAAAAACTATAAAAACTCGGGATTATTAACAACAAAAAAGTCTAAAAATTAATGAATTAACCCAGGATTTGAAAAATAAAAGAAATTGGTCCTAACGAGCCTCCGTTGAAGGTACCGTTTGTATGAAAAAGAAAACTAACTTTATGCGAATATTTTGATTTCTAAAACATTGAATCCCACCGACCAGATTCCATGCCATTCCACTTTTTTTTCGCGGTATGATATGTGGTCCCCAATGGGAATCATTTGCGAGCCGGGATCACTTGCGGTCCATTTTTGGGATCATTTGCGGACCTGTACAGATCCACTATCCTGTGGCAAAACTCCATGCCATTCCATGTTTTTTCACGGGATCATTTGCGGTCCCCATTGGGGAGCATTTGCGGAGCGGGATCATTTGCGGTCCATTTTGGGGATCATTTGCGGGCCTGGGATCATTTGCGGGCCGGGATCATTTGCGGACCTGTACAGATCGTCTCACCATTATGGGAGCTGTAATGTTTTGCGCCCTACGCATGTGCGTGATATACACTATACCGCTGAACACAAACTGCTACGCTTTTCATCACAATTTAACAGAAAATGTTAAATTTTAGGTAGTAGTTAAAGACACGTATTTTGGGCATGGCACTCATAAATTTGTGTACGCAGGCCGATAGTTTTCTTGATTGTTTCCGTGTAAATGAAGAATGCCGTGCCCTAAATTATCGGCACTCCTGATTTTTGTCGTGTAAATGAAGAATGCCGTGCCCTAAATTATCGGCACTCCTGATTTTTGTCGTGTAAATGAAGAATGCCGTGCCCTAAATTATCGGCACTCCTGATTTTTGTCGTGTAAATGAAGAATGCCGTGCCCTAAATTATCGGCACTCCTGATTTTTGTCGTGTAAATGAAGAATGCCGTGCCCTAAATTATCGGCACTCCTGATTTTTGTCGTGTAAATGAAGAATGCCGTGCCCTAAATTATCGGCACTCCTGATTTTTGTCGTGTAAATGAAGAATGCCGTGCCCTAAATTATCGGCACTCCTGATTTTTGTCGTGTAAATGAAGAATGCCGTGCCCTAAATTATCGGCACTCCTGATTTTTGTCGTGTAAATCAAGAGCGCCGGTCCCAGGATGTTGAACGGTTTACCAACAACTTTAGAATAAACAAAGACTGTTAAGATCATACTTTTAACCCTAACTCATACTGTGAAAATCGTTCTAAAGCACAACGACCTGAAATGGGAGATCGAACACAAAAGCTTCAAGGCTTACTGTTATTCCTACGCGACCGACTATTATGGGACTATAATTTTTGTTCCGTATGCCAACTGCGCATGTCAGTGACACGACATACATGTAGCTATAAACAAGTAATTATTCGCTTTTTATCAATTTCTGAAAATTATTATCTTTTAGAAGTAAATATCATTTTAAGCGCGTTTTGTCACGGTTTACCAACAACTTTACGGGTTTGTAACGGTTTACCAACAACTTTAAAATAAACAAATACTGTTAAGATCATACTTTTAATTCATTTGGTAAACCGTTACAAAACCCGTAAAGTTGTTGGTAAACCGTGGTGAACCGTGACAAAACGCGCATAAAATTATATTCTTTACTTCTTCTTTGTATATGTTATAGATAAAATTGTATTTTTTAGGATATTCACATTGTACATAGTTTTTAGGATATTTGTATTGTATGTAGATTTTATTGATACAGGACACCAGCCACGTTGCTGAATGGGCCACCCTGTTAAAATAAAGTTCATCTATCTATCTATCTTCTAAAAAAAATTGTTTTCAAAAATGTTGATGTAAAGCGAATAATTTATACTTGTTTATAGCTATGTCATGCGTCGCTGACATGCGCAGTTGGCATATACGGAGCAAAAATTATAGTCCCATAATAGTGGGCCGGTAGCGTAGGAATAACAGTGAGCCTTCGAGCTTTCGCGTTTGATCTCTCATATCAGGTCGTTGTACTTTAAGAACGATTTTTGCTGTATGAGCGAGGGCCTTTATAAGTTAGTTTCAGAAGTCGTTGGTTGTATAAGGGATGACTTGGAGGGTCTTTACATTGTATACGGACTTCAGCCGGCTGTAAGCAAGTAAACATACCCTATAAACATGACGTTTCCCTAGCTTCGTCGGCTCATGACCGTTTCAGACTCATCACCACTAGCATACTGATAAAGGAGTAAGCTGTTCCATGACTAATCAACACAAAATAAGTCCTGCAATGCAACGGCAAAAAGTAAAAATGACAACAGTCGCTATGAATACTAATTAAGCGATTTTATCTAGTTTAATTAATTAAAAAGGCCCAAAATATGTTTTGCTCTATTTTAACTCTTTGTCGTCCGATCGTGTGTGAGCTCAATTGGTGAAATCCTGAGTGCTAACTCAACCCTCCCCCCTCAGTTCAAGTTTGGCTAGCCCGGGGTAGTTAAATACTGCTGACTTTTTAAGCCGAGGGCTCAAACTTTCTCCACAATGCCATTCGGGTGAATTCTACGAACTGGTCGGTATTGCAACTTCTGTAGGGTTTCCAATGAAATGTGCTCTAATTTTGGAGAAAAATGCCACTGTCAGAGAGCTTGAGGGCATCATTAAGTCTGAGGACGGCTGAAAATTACTTGGTTTGCTTTTAGTAGGCCTTGTGAGGGGATTTCACAGGGTTTTTCCGTTGTGTTTGTGCTTTCAGACACGGGAAAAAAATATTCAATGAAATCCTTGAAATCCTGCAGTTGGCAGTCTTTTACCCCTGCTCAACCTATTGCTGGTTTTCACTCAATCCCCTGAGATTCAAATGACAAAGGGCATGGCGGCCATGTTGGTGCCCCAACAAAAGAAGCTAACGAGGAATCTATTGTTTAAGGGCACCAACATGGCGGCTATGACGTCAAGTGAAAGCCAGCAATTAGGATGTGTTTTTGTCACTTTAAAGCAACGGCTTGATTCCAAATCACCGCTCTTGGCTGTAGGGGTAAAAGACTTATAAAAAAAAACCTATCGGAGTCCCAGAGAGGGGGACCCCTTATGGAATTTTTGTCCATTACCCAGCATGCAATCGGAGGTGGGAGCAGGAAAATGTGGTCGATTGAAATGCAGTAAACATCGGCGTGGTTCACCGTCGCTTGGTGTGTTTTGTGAAAACAAACCTGCTGGTTGGAAATATTAAACAAGGTACTGTAACGACTGAGTGGTTATTTTGTGTTTGCTCTTGATTTCAAGTGCGAATGGGAAGGTTTTTTTGAGCCGATTTTCAGCTCCTCGAAATTCGTGAAAATCGAAGAAACGAAACAATCGCCAAAACAAATGAGCTTTTCTCCATAGTGAAAGAGTCGAGCGATCCCTGATATAGCTCTGACTTTGAAGCCATACATCCCTTCGCATAATATCGCAACATCGTCTTTCCCGCATGTCTAGACGTGATGCAATAATTTTTCTAGTAACGGACTCATGCGTCTCCTATTTACAGGCTCGGACGGTAAAGAGTTGCCCCTGGAACTCTAGTTAACGTTGCATCTCCCGTCTTTGTTTCCATAAATTACAAATGTATATTATTTGGACAAGTACGCCCTCCGTCATTTCCTTTAGATATCCGGAATTTTTCAAAATGTAACGCCCAACATTTTTACAGTGCGACTATTGAAAGCGGGGCCACTTGAACAACGAGAACCACATTGAACGAGAATCACATCGCAGAACGAAAATAAAGCATTCCAACTTCGGTTATTTGAGCAAATTATTGTTGAGTACAACACAATAGCATTTCAACTAACTCAAAGTTGGAATTATTTGTTTTCGTTCTACAATGTGATTGGTTCTCGTTGTCTAAGTGGCCCCGCTTTCAGTTGTCGCACTGTAACAGCACCAAATCAAATGCTAGGGAGCAGGAACTTCTCAGTCCAAATTTGAACTTATTTAATTAAATTATCTTTGAGTTACAGCAGTTTAAAGTCATTTTCTCAATTTTAGACATGTGGCTGTGAATGGGATATGCGATTTCCTTAACTGATATTAATAATACTCGCTTAATATTACTGGCAGGTGGCTCAAACTTTGACAGGCATGGTAGTGGGTCCCTATCAATCACTTAGTGTAGATGACGTAACGATGACGTCATCGGTCACGTGATATTAAGTACATGCCCATATCTCCCTCATTTCTAATGTCAGCTGGCTAGAACATGGACAGACGTGGCAGTGAATCCCTATCAATCACTTAGTGGTGATGACATATCGATGACGTCATCGGTCACGTGATATTAAGTACATGCCCATATCGCTCTCGTTTATAATGCTTGGACAGGCATGGTATTGGGTCCCCACCCACATGGTATTGGGTCTCTTAGTGGTGATGACGCAACGAAGACGTCATCGGTCACGTGATTTTTAGTATACCGTATTTGATCGAATAAGCGCCCCCCCTCGATTAAGCGCCACCTCCTCAAGATATCACTGTCCTACCAGGAATAGGCCAATGACGAGGTGAACGTTATCGAAAATGATGAAGATGGGGGCGATGATGTAGATGTGGAATGAACTACCATTGGACGTCATGTGTTTTTTTAACTGAAAACCACATCATAGAAAACAAACTCTGAGTCCTAGTAATTAAGCGCCTCTCCTCCATTAAGCACCCCCCTTTAACACGAAATTTGAAATAAGTACCTGGGCCGCTTATTCGATCAAATATGGTATGCCAAAATAGCTTACTCACCATCCGTGAGTTGCCCTTAGTAACCCTATGTTCACTTTAGAAGTGATTGGTCCTCCCATTCTCACCTGTTGCCTGATCTTGGTATTGATTGATTGAACGTGCCAAAATATATATCCGCCAAATACTGTAATATGGAAGCGAATCGAGTAAAAACAGGAAATCCAACCAAAATCTTGACTAGTCCAGAAATTTTAGTGTGAATGTCGAAATAATGGCTAGATTGAATGTGATTGCGATGCGATTGACTACAAACATGTTTAATGCTGCCAAGCAAGTGAGCATCGGCGAACGAACGAGGCAGCTTACTTTGTCCCAACCGGTTAAACCAGTTTAGTCAAGTTCATGCAAAACAAAATACTTTCAGGCACACCGCGGAAAAATGTCACGCGCATGCGCTTTTGAGTCAAGCACGCGTCTCCCCAGTTTCCCACCAAAACTAAACGAAAACAGAGGCAATCACCCCTGTTTCTAATTTTAGGAACGAATGTGCAATGTTTCGCAAAAAAAAAATATTTAAAATCTAAGCCTAAAACTTTAACAGGTTGATGTTTTCTTAATTTGTCCAGAGGTTAAATGTTTTGCCCTTTGTTGGGAAATAGCATATAAACAGGAAGTTCCGGTGTCACAGGATATTTACCAACCCCACCCTCCTCTCCCCCCGGTACAATACGTCTGTGATCTGCATCATTCATTTCCCCCAAAAAAATCGTAAATATCATAGACTGAAACGACTAACAAATTTAAAACTACGGTAGTTTTGATTTAGTTTTTCGGTTAAATGATAATGTTATACAAATAGACTGTGTCCGTCGAGGAACTATCGGCTGATTGTTGGCCGCGGAAATTTGATGTTTTTAAAACAAATATAAGCCCGAGAACGAAGTTTTAAGAACATCAAAACTATCAGCGGAAACTATCAGCGGAAACTATCAGCGGAAACTATCAGCGGAAATTGCCATTAGTTCGACTTTATTAGCGAGAGGTTCGAGTTATTGCGTGTTCGAGTTAACGTAATTCTACTGTAACTCATTCAAGCTGACTTGAATAGGGATAAGTAATGTTCAGTTTGCTAGACATGCTTTCTTAGCAGGAGGCTTGTCTTCGGCGTGGCAGTGCACATGGCGGCGGCGTGGAAATAACAAAATCGCCACTCTCAAAACACTGTCTTAGCTGGTATCTCATTATGTTCTGGTTTAAAGTGGTCGCTCTCGTTCTCGTGCGCTCTCGCTCTACGTATCTGTCTATTTATCTATTTATCTATCAATGGGTCGGACATGCCAAACCTTTCTAGTTTAAAAACTCGTTCATTGGGAGTTGGGGAAGATAATTGTGATTAGTAATTAAAGCACTTAAGTAATGCTTCGGCTAAGAACGACAGCAAGAACCGCGTAAATCCATAATATTTAATTTATTTTTGATCAAATAACTTATGGTTCAATTTCGAAGAAAATCGTATTTGGGAAAGTTATCAAATTTGTGATTGAAATATATTTTGTTTTCTCCCTTTTCCATTGGCGGGATGGTGGTGGCTTTAAGTTTTCACAGTAAAAAAAGGCCCACAACATACAGTTTCCTTTATTTTCTGCTTGTAGTTTAGACTGTAGACATATCAGACAGCACTTAAGGCATATTCAAGCAAAATCATTGCCGCAGCCTATTGTCATTGCCGCAGCCTATTGTCATTGCCGCAGCCTATTGTCGTTTGCTACAGTTCTTAGGCGAATCATTACTTAAACTGATTGACATACAGCAAAGCTTCGTAGACAAGTGATGCCTTTATCTGGTTACCGTTTTTTTTTAGACGACGGACCCGCAACCCTTTCAACGAGATCAAGAACGTTTCCCCTACCAAGCAGAGATAGGGATGGGAGGTGGAAACAATCAACGTCTGAAGCAAACGAGGAAGATGCTAGTGGAAAGACTGACGGTCCTAATAAGAGTATTATGGCCTCGATATTGACGATATCACAAGATGGAAAAGCTGCAGGAACCACTTCATCTGCAAGCAATTGTGAAGGATCAGCCACGGATCAACCCGACGCAGATTCTGTTAGTGAAATCAGTGATGGACCAGAAAAGAAGCAGGCCAATAAAAAGGCTGCCACGGCGAAAGAGTACTTTCGAAAAAGACTCCTGGGGCGAAAGGCCAAGCGTAAAGCCTCAATGATGCTTTCTCAATCAGCTGCTAAAAAAAAGCAGGGCGGAGTTAAGAGGAAACTAGTCGAATCTGGTGGTACATTAAAAGATGACCATTCAGTTGGAGGACCTAAGAAGAAGTTGCATTTGGATGCAATTCAATTGAGGAGAAGCAAACGGCAAGCCATCAAAAAGGGGGAATCTCCACAGCATGATTTTAAACGAAGATATGACGCCTCAAAGAAAGGTAATGATACTTCTGCTGACACCAGTCCAAAATCTACCAGTGCTGTGACCACCTCAGCAAACTCTGGAACCCCCTCTCTTAAGGCAACAAAACCTGTAACCCGGGCTGCAGATAAGATGAACACTGTCACCCAGACCACAGTCTCTTTGACCCCAGTCCAACGTTCAACCATTCAAAGCACTGCATCACAACCGTCAACTACATCTGTTCTTGGCAAAACAGTTCTGACTTTAAGCACAGGTAGTCGTCAACCCCAAACTCCAGTTTCCATCAAGAAAGGAAACCAAACATTTCTGACAATGTTTCCTGTTTCCAGTGTTAAAACATCGCCTGTAACGTCTATTGGGTCACATGGCGGTAAAACACTCCTCACCTTTTTCCCCATAGCCAACAACCCTGGTACTAAGACATTCCTAGCTCTAGTCCCAAATACTGCAGCTCAGGTACCTCAACCTGTGATGTCAGGTCCTCGACAGCTTGCTCCAAAACCTATAGTCACACAGGCAGTTTTCAGTGGTGGCAGAAAAGCCCCCATTGCTATTCCACGTGTTAGTATCCTCCCCCTTCCTTGTCCAAATGTCACAGTACCAAGTCTTCAGGCCCTACGTGACAATATACAAGGTTCTCAGTTCAAGGGAACTGTAATCGTTGGTTCTCAAGTTCAAAGTACAAAAATACTGGGCACTCAAACTCCGGGAACAGTCACAGTACCAAGTCTTCAGGCCCTACGTGACAATATACAAGGTTCCCAATTCAAGGGAACTGTAATAGTTGGTTCTCAAGTTCAAAGTACAAAAATACTGGGCACTCGAACTCCGGGAACAGTCACAGTACCAAGTCTTCAGGTCCCACGTGACAATATACAAGGTTCCCAATTCAAGGGAACTGTAATCGTTGGTTCTCAAGTTCAAAGTACAAAAATACTGGGCACTCGAACTCCGGGAACAGTCACAGTACCAAGTCTTCAGGTCCCACGTGACAATATACAAGGTTCCCAATTCAAGGGAACTGTAATCGTTGGTTCTCAAGTTCAAAGTACAAAAATACTGGGCACTCGAACTCCGGGAACAGTCACAGTACCAAGTCTTCAGGCCCTACGTGACAATATACAAGGTTCTCAGTTCAAGGGAACTGTAATCGTTGGTTCTCAAGTTCAAAGTACAAAAATACTGGGCACTCGTACACCGGGAACAGTCACAGTACCAAGTCTTCAGACCTCACGTGATAATATACAAGGTTCTCAATATAAGGGAACTAAAATCGTTGGGTCTCAAGTTCAAAGTGCACAAATACTGGGCACTCTTACACGAAATCTTAGTATACAAAGACCAGTTGTCCAACTTCAACGTACCAGTTCTCAAGCCAATACAGGTTTAGTAACTCCCGTTAACATTCAGAAGACGAGCACTGTATCTTCCGACACCCAGACTGCTGTATCCATGATCCCAAACACCAGAACTCCACCAAATAAGGGTCATGGGGGCACCGTATCTGGCGGAGTAAGCCAGAACAGCAAGGGCAAATGCCCGGATCTTGTTACTGTGTTAAAGGCTCAATTGGGCATTGTTGGCAAATGGAGAATAGTCGATACATTCAAGTCAGAGAATGGAAGGACGAAAAAGATTCAAAATCTCAAACTTCTAAACAGGATTGATTACAAGAAGATGAGAGATCTCGAGACTAAGAAGCAGGAAATCGAGACGAGAATCGAGGACACGAAGAAGAAAATAGCAGGGCGAAAGAAGAAAGTTGAGATCCTCAAGAAAATGGCCGATGGCAGAGCAACGATTTTTAAGAAGTGAAATTCAGATGCAGAAGAGAAAATGAGAAACATCACTGGGTGTGAGTCTTCCACTTCCATTTGCTATCTTCCCCTCAAAATGGGAGTTCATTCTGCTTTTGAGTCCTGGCTGAACGGGCTCACAAGTGGACTCAAATCAGTGGAAGTTTCCGACTGCGTTGGACTTGCGTTTCGTTTGGCAACTCACTGGCATGGACTTGTAATGACTTGCGTTGACTTTGATCGAGCTCAAATTCACACGCAAGTCGACGCACATTTTTCACCGTTTGACCACTGACCCAACACAAGTTGACTGCAAGTGGTAAAGAAATGCATTTACCAATGACATTTGCGAAATTTATGGGGGATTTTTTACTAAACAGTAGAAGTGGCTCTGAGAGCAAGTTCTAATTTCGAACCTTTCGTGACTTGGGTCGTCTTGCGGTCCGTTTTGTCAAGGCTTATTAAAGGGAACCCCAACTATTGAAACAAGTTGCTGTTAAATTGTTGGCAATATGGTCTAAATTATTTGGAAAATATATTTCATACACGTATGAGCCATTTTGGTCTTGCGCGTCGCCGTCTTGGATCTGATGACGTTTCACGGCGGTCCCTATTGTCAAAAACAATAGATATTTTGTTGTTAGGGACAACCGTGTGACGTCATCAGACCGTGTGACGTCATCAGATCTTGTGGTCTGAGTGACAGATCCAAGATGGCGGCGCCCAAGCCCAAAATGGCTCAGTTGTATCCAATTTTTTTTAAAGTAAAATATAAGTAAAATAATGTCTTCAACAGTTTTTTAAATTTAGACCATATTGCCAACAATTTAACAGCAACTTGTTTGAACAGTCTGATTTCCCTTTAAAGCTACAGGGCAAACGTCTACGTGTCTTAAAGTTGAAGGCTCGTATACCATTCATTCACGTTAGTTTCGTTCATATTCATATAGCTGTGTGCACAACCATAACTTTTGACAGTATACTCCAAGTCTAGCCGATCGATGCAACATGAATAATCAGTACTATCGGTAATAATCAATATTGTAGAGACATCAAACTTCACTAATTCATAAAAATAGCTGGGGTGAAGCAACCTTGTACCTAGGGGCTTTTTTAATACGCGACTAATCCAAGATGGCGTCATAAGTTGTTAGGCGCGTAAAATAAAAATAAATGAAAACATGGAGATAACATGGAAATTCGGATTTCCATACTATGTAAATATACAATCTTGGAATTTCCCATAGACAGCATTTTCGCATGGTTATTGACGATTTTCGCATGGTTTATCGATGATTTTCGCATGGTTTATCAATGATTTTCGCATGGTTTATTGATGATTTTCGCATGGTTTATTGATGATTTTCCCATGGTTTATCGAAGATTTTCCCATGGTTTATCCATGATTATCCCATGGTTTATCCATGATTATCCCATGGTTTATCCATGATTTTCCCATGCATGGTTTATCCATGATTTTCCCATGCATGGTTTATCCATGATTTTCCCGTAGTTTATCCATTATTGTTCCATGGTTTATCCCTAATTTTTCCATGATATTTCCAAACTTCCAATTTCTCAGAAGTATGGAAGTACCATCGAAATATCATGGGAAAATACTGTATATTGGAATTTTCAAGATTACTGCATATTTCCATAGTTTTCCGTGGTTTTCCGTAAATAGGGAAATTGGTTGGTTTTCCATAAATGCCCAAGACCTGTGTACGAGCTTGGTAGAGAACAGACTGCGGGCAAGTCTATATTTTTTGGTCACTTGCCGTGATCCAACAACAACAATTTATTTACCACAAATCCTTATCTAATTTACATTGTTTATCGACACAACAGGTAAATTTCCCCCCAGAATAACTATAAAGAGCTAATCGAGCGGGGTGGCTTTTAATGACCGAGCGGAGATTGAGCACGAGTCGAGTTCGAATCAGACTCGGCCCTATTCCTCGTTCGTGTTGGTAGTCAAATCAAACAGCTGAATAACGACGCGGGAAATGTCTCGTATTTGTATTAAATTTTATCCCAGTATTCAAAACTTAAACTACACTGTTCATTTCTTAGTTTCTGAAGGAAATGGTCTGACTATTTGAAGCCTAACCTGGCCATAAAACTTGTATTCCTCGCAGAAACCATGAAGGTACTAGGACAACTTTATAATTTCCGCCATTTCTTATACGCTGCTGTCACCTTAACGGCAAACTGAAATTCCCGATTTTCGCGTGAGCATGCGCTCTGATCGGTATTCAGCTCGTCAAAACACAATCTCGTACCCAGACCCCATTTGTTTCTTACTGCGCATGCTCGACGAAAAAATAGGGCTCTGGAAGAATCCGATTTTTGTGTATTCTGATTGGCTGTTCTGAACAATGGCAATTTAACCGGTAGTCAAAGAAAGCCTTTTCATTTGGACAAAGGCATTGAATATTGGGGGTTACCTAAACACTAAAAACCGTTGGACTTTGCCTTTAAAATGGTTGCCGCTAAAAATCTTCAGGGATTCTTAGATATTTGCTTGTATCCTATCGGGAGTTCAAATCGCTTCACCGCCAACACAAATCGCACAAAGTACACGAATTCGAAAATCGAACCCAACCGGCAGTAACAGTTGATATACCGGGATTCACCGTAACAGATAGGTAATACTGCACATTCCCATATTAACAACAATGTTCGTAAGTGCTCTATAGGCAGAAGTGACAATTTCCGATCTCGTAAACTTGCGCACAGGCACTGATCGCTTAAAAACAAGCGTTAAGAAGCTAAGAAACGAACGAGTTATGATAAAAATGCCTTGACTTGCTTCTACGGTGTATTCAGTTGCTGTTTGTATGGTCATCGGGCTCAGGTAAGGCGTTTTCGATCCCTGTGAATTCTCTTGTGTATTAATCTGAATTAACCACCGAGGCCGAACGATAAACAAATACGAGCCTGATGCATGAAAATAAAACCGTAAAATCCAAACTAAAAACGGCAGAAGATGAAAGAAACTGACACTAGCAAGCAAAATATTTCGATCAAACTACCGGGCAAACTTCCAAAAACTAAAACGAGGCAAGATCTCATTCGAAGGGTGGCGTAATGATAAGCATGCGCAGAGTAACCGGAAGACCGTGATTCGCGGACTTCCGGATCGGATTCTTCCAGAGCCCTATTTTTTCGTCGAGCATTCGTGGTAACAAATATCGGATCTGGGTACGAGATTGGTCAAAACACGGATAGTGACCAAGAAAAGTAAAGGGCCTTGCTCTCAAGGGAGAGAAGCTTAGTGAGTAGTTATGGTATTTATTGTACCCCTTATAATCTTATTAGATTGTGTCGTCGATTTTATCCCTTTTTAATATGCTTATGTAAGGTTTCATGTAAGAACGATAGCACCAACAGCTAGCAATGTCGTTTATAAAGAAAATCGTATGAGGAACCTCATCAAATGTGCCAGTTTCGTAGCTTTTGTGTTCGGCAATTCCTATTGGTTGGAAAAAAGATTTCCTCTTAAAATGGAATACAACAAGCACTTTCAGCAACTTTATTTCATAATCATGATATTCATCCCTATCGCCAAGTGTAACTATATTCTTCAACACACGAGAATCCTATGTGAAGGGAGGCTCAATGCCGCAGAATAATGGTTCTGCTATCGTTTTTACAAGGATCATTACTTGTGCCTATAACTAGTGTCTAACCCTTCTTGACATTTTTCTACTTATGAACCTGTGAAATGTTTTGAGTACTTATGCGAAGAAATTTTTGGTTTACAGATAATATTCTATGTTCTACGCTTGTTTGAAATGGTGAAAAAGTGACCTTTCCTGACCAATGACCGCGTAAGTAAAAGCCTGGGTCGATTCCCGGGGTGACGTCATCTCATTAATGCATTATTCTCCATAGCGCCTTTCTATCACATCAACATCGATTTATAGACTATATACAGTTTGTGAGTTGTTAGTAAAGAAAAAAAAAAGTCGTTTAGACAAAATCCTAAGTATTTATTCAAAGTATTGCAAAGTCGAATTTTAAAATTAGATGACGTCACCCCGGGAATCGACCCAGGCTTTTACTTATCTGTAAACCAAAAATTTCTTCGCAGAAGTATTCAAAACCTTTCACAGGTTCATAAGTAGAAAAATGTCAAGAAGGGTTAGAGGCACTTTAACGAAACTATGTTTATCAGCTGTATAATAACTGAGAGTCTGAGCGATTCCGTTTCCTAAGATTTCCTAAGATTTCTTAGATTAAAGACGAAAATATACACACTCTGCATAACTCGCGCGGTCACAACACGAAAAAGAGGCCGGTAGGTCCTCTGGCGTGTTGAAGTTGAAATACTAGCAGGAGGTGTGAAACGTGTTGAACATGATTGTTTAGTTGAAAAATGTTGCTAATCTGTCCTCATTTATCCTTTATTTTTCTTTATAGTATAACCAGCCAGGCGCATAGCAAATTAACGGCATTGTTTCACTGAACATTGTTCAGTGCATTTCACAATCTCCCCGGGCGCTTCAATTTCAACATTCCAGAGGACCAACCGGCCTCGTTGACATGCCAGTTACCAGGACTTATGCATAGGGTCTATATTCGTTGAGTTTTATTCGTTCGTGTTCATAGACTTTCGAGGTTTGTTTCCAACAGATCCATGTAACCTATATCTATAATCAGCACCTTCACTTAATCACCAAGATTTGTTTGATAGATAAATAAATCGTTTTACAGTTTACATGGTGTGACATCCTTGAAGCACAACCTAGGCGACTCTGAAGTGCCAAGTATTTTCTGTGAGGCAGCGATAACTACAGTATATTTGTAGAGCCATTGCATCATGGATTGTTTTTCAGTCCTGCATTGCACCATGATATGTTCTCATAACTGCCCCCATAGTCTCCCAAACACCATACTCGGATACCCAGGGGGATACCCAGGGGGATACCCAGGGGATACCCAGGGGCAGTTAGTGAACGACGGGCAACAAAGGGACCCCTTTTCCTTTTCCCCTCCGTCCGGTTTTTGCCCGTCGCATACTAACTGCCCCTGTGTATCCGAGGATGCCCAAACACAAAATCGTTCGATTGCTTAAAATACTTAAAATTCATGGTATGTACTAATGATAGCTACCTGTACGCCAGGTACGCAGGTCTCGAAAAAAGGGTAAAAAATGTTGATAATAAAATTAAATGGTGTCTAAGAATCGTCCGAGCTAACATGCGGATCGACCAATAGGAAGCCTGCTCGTAGACACGTGATAAATTTGTAACATTTACAACATTTAAAAAGATTGTGCGCATAGAGACCCCTCAGTTGTGAATAAAAGACAGACAATGTCTAGCGTTTGGGGGGGGGGGGGGTTAAATAATTGAACTTATTTGATGAATTGTGCGTACCTCTAAAATACTTCTGGCTACGCCCCTGCCCCTGACAATTATAATGCCAGTGTGTCAACTGTGATTTCAAAGGCCGGTTTGGATAAGGAACCATAAATAATAATATTAGTAGAAACACTAGTCTTATATTGCAAATCCAGCAGTCAGATTTGCTAATCCACTCGCTATCTATGTAACAAGTAGACTGCGAGCTTAAGGTTTCTATCGGCACAGTTGACGAATGGCGCAGCCCCGAGTCTGCTAAAGTCTAAAGAAGTCTAATAGCCCACTTCAGAGAGATGCCTCACTTCCTACGTACAAACGAATCAATACGAGGCTCCGTGCATAATGCTCAGTTGTACGTGACAAACTTCAGCATTTCTGTAGTTTGTCACGAACGACTGAGCATTATACATAGGGTGACGTGTGGGCGGAGGGTGGAGGTTTCCCAGTGCCTTAAAGTGCAACTAACCCCTTTTGCAATTTTTATACATATGAATCTTTGAAAGGTTTTGGGTACTTCTGCGAAGAAATTTTTGGATTACATAGAATACTCTATGTTCTAGGCTTGTTTGAAATGGTGAAAATTTGACCTTTCCTGACCCATGACCGTGTAAGAAAAAGACTGGGTCGATTCTTGATCTTACGTCACCTCATTAATGCATTATTCTCCATGCCGCCTTTCTATCACAACAACATCGATATATAGATAATGTACAGTCTGTGAGTTGTTAGTAAAGAAAACAGTTATTTTAGACAAGCTGCTAAATATTTATTCAAATTATTGCAAAGTGGAATGAATTAGATGACGTAAGATCAAGAATCGACCCAGTCTTTTTCTTACGCGGTCATGGGTCAGGAAAGATCAAATTTTCACCATTTCAAACAAGCATAGAACATAGAGTATTCTATGTAAGCCAAATATTTCTTCACAGAAGTACCCAAAACTTTCAAAGATTCATATGTATAAAAATTGCAAAAGGGGTTAGGTGCACTTTAAATCACAAAGTATCCTACATGCCAGAGGTTGTTACTGCCCTCTATAAAGCCAAAACGTCGCTATCGCCTGGGCGCCCCCGCACTGAGGCAAAACGTGACGCGCGCTTTTGATGAGCTGGTCGCCCGCGTCTCCAGTTTCCCGCCGAAACTAAAAGAAAACCGAGGCAATCACCCCTGTTTCTAATTTAAAGTACGTATGCGTATTTACGTGAAATGTTTCGCGAAAAACAGGAAAACTACATAAAAGCTAAGCCTAAGGCTTTAACAGGTTGAATGTTTCTTAATTTGTAATTTTATAATTCATTGTGAGTTTACTAAGTTGTAAAATTATTTACAGTATGAATCTCACTTCCATGCCAGACTAATCCCTTTTGATTGGCACCTGAGAAACCTTTTTATTGCAAATTGACTAAACCGGTTTTGTCGACGCAGGCTAATTCTCAACGGTTTATGGAACGCTACCACTTTCGGACAGCCGAAATAAATTACGGAGACGGGTTCAGCGATACGGAACGAATAAACAATGCCGCCCTTGGAGCTATGGGCCATCCTGTACCGCTTGAAACGAGCCACAGCATTGGCTTTCCCAACAATACAAAACACCCTAACCTTTAGAACGTGCAGTACGAAAACAATAGAGCTACAGTATAATCAACGCATCCTCGCTCTACAATTACCAATAATCAGTAAATGGCAAACACGCTTGAAATACCGATTATTGGTAATACTACGACAAATCCTAACCCGAACCATAAACCGAACCCTAACCATCGGACGAGTTCGCGGGTAAACGACGGGTTCTCACTCACTAGAGCTAGGGTTCACAGGTAACAAGAAGAGAAGGTAAACGAGAGGAAATTCTTTTTTGAGCGCTCCTACTCGGGCTCGAACTCGTAATCGTTTGGTGTTGTGCTTGGTAGTGCAGGCGTCACGACCACTACACTAAGCGCGCCTACCGCCGTTCGGATTTGGACAATTGTTTATCTTTATCCTTGCCTGGTTTTAAGAACGTCATTGTTTAATTTGTGTTCCAGAATTAGCGATTATTGATAATTGAAGAGCAAAAGCCAATTACTGATTATTGGTAATTCTAGAACGAGGATATGTTGGTATAATAGGTTCAATCAGAATACAGATATCGAGCGGTACAGGATTACTGGGAGCTATGGCTGTGATCCAATCGCAGCCCTCGTTAGAAATGAATATGCTATAGGCCAATCAGGGACAGGGTCACATTCTGATCCAGACATACTTGCCGCGTCCAGAGGTCATTCTCCCTGCCTTCACGTCGTCACTTCGCCGCTTTGGCAGAACCTCTGGCATCCAGGGTAATCAAAAAGAGATGGCGGCAGAAATGCGAAATCCCGGGCTGATTTATAATATTCATAGCTTATTTATATCCACCTGAACTGGCACAACAGGACAAGAAACTATGTGTGCCACTCAGACAATAGACCCACATTTTCAAAAAGGCCGCAGAAGCCTTAAAGGGGCCGTCTCACCCACAGTGCTTAGCGTGCTTTTGTTATTGTTTATATCCGAGACTTTGACCCCTTGTTCACGACGGGAATCTCGCGAACAAAGCATATTCTTTGTTGGTGACATGTTAATTTTGATTTGAACATGGATGACCTTGATGAAACTAATAGTACCTTACAAAATGTGAAGTCAACAAAGTGTTTAAAATACAGCAGTACTTGGCTGTACTATTACATTTACCGCTCACCCGTCGCTGCTATAAACAGAGAACACTCTCCGGGTAATACTAATAATTATGAAAGCGAGAGGTTTCTCTGGGGTTTCTCTCGGTTTTTTCTTACTTGCAGACAGAGAGAGAGAGATCTGCTAGCTGTTCAAGAGAACCGTGAACGAATTACAGCTCGTTTCAATGGGAAATTATTATCACAGCGGCTCTGTTGTCAAATTTCGTGCGAGTATATTAAACTTTGATCGATCCGGTGAATCCGAAAATCTCGGCGAAGTCAGTGTGAAAGCCCTTCGAAACCAGAGAGAGAAACTTAAAGGAGCAGTGTCACGATTCTGATTGGTTGTTATAGACAATGGCAAAATCACGCTATGTCACGCGCCGCTGCAAATTTCCCTTTCGATTGAAATAAATACAATGCTGCTTTATAAAATATAACATCAAACCTAACCATATAATACTGAAGTATATAGTTTTAAAGCAATTTCGGCTCGAGATATCGTGCAAATACGCCGATGCAAGCGGATTACTCACGGATTTCTACTTCTGTCATATCTTTTGATTTCTTGTCCGCCTGACACATTTTCAAAACTTTGGCCATGAATACTAATCGTGACACTGCTCCTTTAAACGCCGAAACCCTCAAAATGATTTTAGGAAATTGCTCAATTATTTTCGGGTCGACCAAGCGGAGTTTCGTTGCCTATTTTGTTGACTATAATATTTACCGCTCACCCGTCGCTTCCGAACCCTGTCAGCAGTACTGTAAACAGAGAATACTAATAGTCATGAAAAGAGAGGTTTCTCCCCTCGGTTTTATTTTTCCCTGCAGAGAGAGAGAGAGAGAGAGATCATCTGCAGGCAATCTCGTTGCTGGTGCCAGAGAACCTGTTCAAGAGAGAACTGAACGAATAACAACTCGCTTGAATAGGAAATTATTATCATGCAGTCTCGGCGACTTTGTTTGTCAAATTTCGTGCGAGTATAAACTTCAAATGATCAACCCGGTGAATCCGAAAATCACGGCAAAATCACTGTCTAAAAGCCCGAATTCCGCCCTTCGAAACCAGAGAGAGACCTGTTTCCACAAGTTAAACGCCAAAGCCCTGAAAATGATTTTAGGAAACTGTTCTTCAAGTGGAGTTTTGTTGCAAATTGTGGTCACGTAAGCCAGCCACGGTGTTCAAAAACCCAAATCGGCTCAAAGATAGTAGATACTCGAACTAAGCGCTAATATATCTTTACATATATATAAAGATTAATGGTCAGAATAGCTTCTCCATGTTGTAGGTGGAAATCGCGGACACAAACGGACAATTGTTTCCTTTCGTTGAGGACGAACGAGACAGGCACCCATCAGAGAACTACGGCCACCTGAAATAAAACTAAAATTTGCATGACCAAATAATTTAAAACACTTAAATAAGAGGCTCAATAGGAAGAGCAATAAAAAAAGTTCAACCTAGTATGATTTTTTTGACGATAGCTGGGAGGATGGCAGAGATGTAGAGAAGATTAAAACGACTACCATAAAACTCTGGATTTCGATGGCATCGAAAATGGCCGCTATGCTATGTGAGCGCGCTAAGCATTGTGGGCGAGACGGCCCCTTTAACCGACTCACTCTCCACGCTTTCAGCTTCCTTATTTTGCCACAAACAAACTTGAAGGAAGAAACCATATTTCATTTTTTGAAATATTTTCTTGTTTGAAGTGCTTTTGGTCTGGGCGAGCTGCCGAACGGCGCATGGCTAGCCAATCAGATGGCGAGTTTCCCAATAGACGGCGGCTGGGTTATGCTAATTAACAATTAGACTATGAGCTCGAAGTTTCTATCGGCTGATAGTTGACGAGGAGCGTAATTTTTACATCCATGTTTGATTTTGGTAAATCTATCGTGGCTTGCGATTGGTCGAAATCGGCGAATTGCTGATATGGCAAGGTTTGTCATTGGACAATGCTCTACTCACTGTCTATCACAGATTAGTAGAAAGCAACTGATTGGCTAAACTACTCACTATTTATTCTGTGATAGTGATTAGCGAAAAAGCTGGTTTTCAAAAGCAAAACTGGCTGCAAAGTTGTCAAAATGTAAATAAATATTCCTGCTTCAGTTTGAGATTGAACTACTAGTTGGTTTCTACTAAAACAATTATACTACTCGCTGAGACAGATTGGTTCAAGCAAAAAGGTAAAAACATTTATCTGATACATCAAAACACCTCTTGAAAGCAGAAAAGTTTTTTGTTTGTGCATATAGAATATAAGTGTGTGTCTACTAAAACAATCGATTACTTTCAATCACTTTCCAAGTTCAACAGATAAAAGATAGTAACCTATTGTCACTGGTCCTCGCTTCACAAAGCCCTGCTGAAGACCTGAGTGATGAGTTACGGGATATATGAGTCTGCAGGCATGAAAAGAAAAAAATTACGGGCGTTGCTCCGTTTTCCCACCCTAGTCTTTCCTGGACAGCCAACTCCAAGTACTTAAAGTGCAAGTATCATGTCAAAAAAAAATGTATTGTACTATTATGTTTGTTTCTTACAAAAAGGTATTAAAGGAGCAGTGTCACGATTCTGATTGGTTGTTATAGACAATGGCAAAATCACGCTATGTCACGCGCCGCTGCAAATTTCCCTTTCGATTGAAATAAATACAATGCTGCTTTATAAAATATAACATCAAACCTAACCATATAATACTGAAGTATATAGTTTTAAAGCAATTTCGGCTCGAGATATCGTGCAAATACGCCGATGCAAGCGGATTACTCACGGATTTCTACTTCTGTCACATCTTTTGATTTCTTGTCCGCCTGACACATTTTCAAAACTTTGGCCATGAATACTAATCGTGACACTGCTCCTTTAATCTTGCAAATTTTGTAACATTTCTGGCATTTAAACCCTACTTTTGGTTACTTTTCATGGATCCTGTGACGTCATAAGATGAATCAACTCGCTCCCTAGAGAAAACTAGTACAATAAAATCTGTAGGTTTTCATTGTGACATCACAAGATGAATCAATCCCGCAATTCGGGTAGCGTTTATTCTAGTTTAATTTCTGCGCCTGCCTCTCAAAGAAAAGTAAGTTAGACAACTGAAGTATATCAGAAAATTTGGGGCAAAAAGAGTTCATGTTGTTTTATGGCGATACTTGCACTTTAAACGACACAAGCAATTGAAAACCACAGATGCTAAGTAAAATTAAAGCTTATGCTGCATATTTTCTTTCACAGCTTAGTTATTGATCATTTGTATGGAACGTACGCAGTGGTAGTTTAAAGTGCTTATAGACCCATTCGAAAAATGGCGTCCAATTTAAAAAGCTATTGTCCTGGTAACGTGAACACGAGGCTAGTCAGTCCACACAAAAGCTTTTGAACATGTAAGTGAGGCTAGTCAGTCCTAAACAATAGTTAATTAAATTGGACGCCATTTTTCGAATGGGTCTATGAGCCCTAGATATAAATCGTTGATTTGGGTGCAGTAAAGTGTTTTACATCTTGCATTGTTCATTCGATTTTGAGCGATTTATGGTCGTAATATTGCTTTCAAATGCGTTACAAATCCTTGAAATGACGTCATTTCCGTCTAATTATGCTAACGAGTTGAACATGAATTGAGTCATAACATTGAATTTGTTTATTTTTTCAGGCATTTGATCCTTGCAATCTTATTAATTGAAATATCTATTAATAAGTGGAGTTGACATAAAAACCAGGCAAAATAAACTAAAATTGGCTTTTGACTTAAATGACGCCTTAATAAACGAAAATGGCCGACGTTAATTTGCAAATTTCCTCTGGTTTTCCGTGGTGTGGACTCCTATTTACCACGATTTACGTCATCACATGGTCAAATTTGTTGTGGACTCACTCGGCGTAAATAAGAGTCCACACCATGGAAAACCAGAGGAAATTTGTTTTTTACAACAATATTAGAAAACGTACAAAAAAGTTTCGTTACAAAGCGTGACAAAGCGTGACAGCTTTGAAAGAGCCAGCATTGTCTATAACTTTCTCGCGTCAGCACCGTTGTCTGGACTCTCATTTACCACCGCACATCGACCAATCAAATCGCGAGATTACCGGCAATTGTGGTAAAATGTTTTTTTCCCTCTGTCGGCCATTTTGTTTTCCACTTTGAAATCATTGATATAAGTAATAGCATTACATGAGGGAAATTAGCGATTAAATTCCCCGAGAGCCGAGGTAGTCCCGACACCGTAGGCGGAGGGACATTTACAGATCCTCCCGAGGCTCGAGGGGAAATTTAAGCGCTATAAATTTCCCGAAATGTCATGCTATTAGATTGTAGTACTATGATCTCCGAGGAAGAGAACTAATCTGCGAGAAGTTTGGTTCTCTCTGCCAGAAGTAAACACGTCGCAGTTGAGTGGCTTTTGAAAACGTTTTGTTATTATGCTTGATTAGCACATTAGATTGAATGAGCCTGGCTTCCCCCGAGGACAACATTTTTTTTTTAGAAGAATAGCAGTAAAACACAATGTAATTATGTGCTTGACTAAATATCAATGCATATGGTTTTAAGCATCCCACATGGAAGACGGCAGTGTAAAGAATCAAGAGGGGTGCATCGCGCACTCTTATATCAAACAGTAGTTGTCCTTTTCTTTCTTTCTTTCTTTTACGCATTCATAGATACATTTTGCACTTTGTTCTTGCATATATCCTTGTTTGGGGGTTTATGATTAGTAAAAATACCTCCTTAGGAGTCATTCTGTTTATTTTTATTTTTATTTGATCATCCAAATAATCGAAAAGATTTTTCCTTATATTGCGGTATGCTGGACATTTTATCATCTTCGACGCCATTTATACAAATAGGGCAAGTTCTTTCTTCGGGTATTTGAGTAACGCCCAGTTTCAATTGCTAATTTGTGATTTCTTAGCCTCAGCTTTGTCAATAGAGCAGGTTTCAATTGACTGTAGTAAAACCAAAGCAATTACAACGAACCAATCACGAACTAAAGTGAATACCGATTGGTTTCACTGGCATGAGAAAGCAACCAATCAGGAGGAAAAGTAAACGCAATCGTGGATTGATGGCGTGACGGACCAAAACCAAAACCACGATTGGTTTTACTCTGGAATTTGATTCGCTGACTGATTACAAAACATTTCACAGCCAATAGAATAGCCTGTGTTGCGGCTCTGGAGTATCGAAGCGCAGCGAGCGAGATTAGGGGGATTGGGGCGAGAATAAAAAGAGCGTGGGGAGGGGGTGGGGAGAAGAGGAAGAGAGAGCCTGCCGGCAAGCCATGGTTATTTTGATAACTCTTGACCTCAGAAGACCGCGTATTGCTATTGGCTAAAATGCGTGATTGACAGAAATAATCATTACATTTTATTCATGCATCCGATAAGAGCAGAAACCAATTTTAAAATATGGCGACAAACATACCGATAATTCCCTCAGCGATGAATTTAAAGGAGCAAGGCTATTAGAGATCTTTTGTCTGGAACATCGCTGGAAGAGATTTTCTGGCAGTAATCCCAACTGGGTTTGGAAAAAGTAGGATATTGCAAGCATTCACTAGTAGTAGTTGTACCCGGCTGTAAGACGCACCCTCCCTAGTGGGCGTGGTCGCGCACGAAAAGTTTGGGGGGAGGGGAGGGTAGGTACCAAAAATGTTAGTGTGTTTTAGGGGGTGCCAAAAGTGTTCCCGTGGGGGAGGGGGTGCAAAACCAAATCCAAGATGGCGTTCGCTGAGTATGACGCACCCTCCCTAGTGGGCGTGGCCGGAAGTAGATAAAAATGGACCGCGCGGCGCCTGGGCCCGAGTGACGTCATGGGAAGAGGAGCATAAATAAGAGCACGAGGGCTAGTTTTTTCCGTGAGACGGCTATGGCCTTGTATTTGAGTTCCTCAGAGGAAGAGAATTCCTATTCGGAAGAAGACGAGACAACGTCCTCATCGGAAGACGAGGAAGTGGAGATAGGATTAGAGATTGAAGAGCAACCGTTCGAAACGCCCTTCGTAGAGGACTTGATACAGTTGTTGGCCAACACCGAGTCCACGAAAAAAGGAGCCGTTTGGATTCGGCGCGAGGAATTGATCAAGGTGTTGCGGGCGTGTGGGCATAGCGTGCCGATCGCCTTCGTGGACATTGGGTGGATCGCCCAGAAATTAGGAGAATGAACAAGGCGTGTTGGATGGTGGGAGGTCGAGAGGATTGGAATAGAGAGATGCGACGGACGGTGGAAGAGGAGGAAAATATGTTGAGACTACGCCCTCGACATAGACGGTTTTTTCAGCCGGACGGTTCGAACCCGGCGTGGTACGATAGGATGGTGTTGGCCAGCAAGTATGGATTGTTTTTGAACGGGGACCCCTACTTGGAATTGGGGTATTTCATAGCTTCGAAAGGAAGGGACCATACGCTAGCGTTCCATTATCTGAAGCCTTACCTGCGTGGGGAAAAGCCGTTGCCTGAGACCCGCCGTGAATTCCACGCCTTGAATTATTTCAAGGCGTTGGATGAATTGGTGGTGGACGAGGAGCAGATTAAAGAGTGGCGCAAGGCCAACATGACCATTTTGGCGGCCGCGGTCGATTTGTTTGCCAAGACGTGCATGTCTAGCAAAGCGGAGAGAACGGCCATGTTCCGTGAAGTGGGGTGGTACGGCCCCGAAGAAGAGCCTATGGAGATAGACGGAAGTGACGCGTAAAGAAAGAAGAATATAAAGTAAAGAGAAAAATATTTTTTTTTTGTAGAGCGAGAATGTCTTATACCGTGACGAGAAGCGATAAGGACAATGTCCAAGACAGGCTGGACTCGGCCAAGCATTGGGAGTATGTGAGTGCCAGAGTGAGTGGTCGCGAAAAGATGCTGTGTCATCATTTTTTTTTCGAGAGGTATTGGACCGAAGAAAAGTGTCCGTCCTGGTACGAGGAGTTGACGTTGTTGGAGAAGTATATTGTGACCGATCACATCGAAATGTTGTACCCTTACGTGTATGTGATGGCCGAGACCGAAAAGGAGCGCAAGACTTTACTGAAGGAAGGTGTTCTAGGCTTTAGAGAGCTGATGCAGTTCGTGGGCGAATACGAAAAGGACGCGTGGCAAGACGAGTTGTGGTGCGAAAAAGAAGAAGAAGAAGAAGAAGAAGAATGTAAAAAATATTTCTATAAGTGGGATAGGTTTGGGGTTCCCAGTAGCAGGTACGCCAAATCCTTGCGACGCAGGGTTCGAGGCGACAAGCTATTGTTTTGCCTGGACGTGATCAACGGGAGAATGGAGTACCACAACCGTAAGTTGGAGGGCGTGCGTGGCATGATCCACTGGAAGGTTGCGGAGGCCGAAGAGAAGTGGGTGAAGTTGTACGGCGCGCTGTACAAAGACCACCACAGCCTAACGTGTCGGTACATGGAGCTTCAAGGAAAGTTTAATGAATTGAAGAAAAACGTGATCGTGTTGCCGCCGCCCGGAAAGACGTCAGAAGAACCTGAGAAGGAGAGAGAGACTGCGTCCGAGACCGAGAAAGTATATTACATGAAAAAAGTAGTGACGAAAGAAACAGAGGCGTAGTCATGTTTGGCGGCACGGTTGTAAAGCAAGAAAGAGGTTGTAGAAACACGCATTGGTCTGAAATGGATGTGTTGGACAGCGTGCGTGAGTTGACGTGGCGGTACTCGCAACTAACCTCAACCCTAAAGGCCTACGAGTCGACGTATGAACCCCCACCCTACAAGGGCACGTTTGAGATGCCATTGGGCCGCACGCACGTAGACGAGAAGCGACAAATGCAGACGCTGGCCAAGATGAAGATGTTGCTGTTGATGAAAGAGGAGCACGAAAAAACGTTCGACAAGAAGCTGGCCATGTGCTATGCTCACTTGGAAGGGAAGGTCCTCGCGTACGAAGATCGGCAAAGAGCCTTGTGCGGGAGGAGTCAAGAAGAAGAAGAAGAAGAGGGAAAGAAGAACGATAAGAAGAGGAAGAAGAGAGCGGAAGAGTGGTTGGAGGAATTTGCGGTGGCCCCCAACGAAGACCGTAGCCATTATAAATTATTTGACAATGGGACATCGAGCTTGTTTTGAGGAAGTGCGTCACAATGAATAAAAAACATATAAGAGAATAAGTGTGTGGTTTTTTTTTTATAGTGAAGGTACGGAGTGTAATATGGAGGGTTTAGAGGGTTGTGAAATATGCGAAGAGGTATGTGATAGATACGAAGAGGTCCCCAAAGAAGAGAGTAGCCTTAAGGTAAAAGTCACGGTAAGGCTGTATGGGAATCCCGTGCACTACGAGGCTCAAATGAGGCAACAGGTGAGCATGGAGGGTGTGGAACCCAAACGCTACGTCTACGTAGTAGACACCTTGAAGCCCACACCCGCCGAGGGACCCGCCGCTCCTTTTAAGTTCACATCGTACAGCTGCCATGCCCCTAGTGCCCTACACCAGTATTTGCTGTACGACCGCGGAGACCACCATTCCGTATGCCTGCTGCGTTATGGCAAGGCTCAAAGATTGTATCGCGTCGAGCGGGAACAGACCCCTGTCTTGGCGGGGTTGGGTCTGCAGGAATGGGCCCACACGATCGTGCAGGTGCAAGGAGACGACAGATTTGTGCTTACCCACTATTCTGTCTTCTTCGATCCCTGGCTGGCCTTTGTAGAATGGTACGATTATCGCGTGAAGTGTGGTGTCGACGAGAATCAATGCATGGGCCCCCCCTACGACAACGAGGAATTCGAGCGGCAACGTAACGAACCGTTGATCTATTTTCTGGAAACCCACTTGGAGCATTACACGTACTGCGCCGTAATCGCGGACATACGCAAGGTGATGATAAATTTGCTGGGCGTCAACCACACGCAGGCCAATTGGTGGTTCAACAAGGTCAAGTTTCCATTGCGAGACCTACTGACCCGCCGAAGGCCCACGTTCAAGGCCCTGACGACGTGTTTCCGAGCTGTGCAGAGAAACGATTGTGCTGAAGCGGTCGAGAAGTTTGTAAAGAAAAACGACGTGAAAAGCAATAACATTGTCTATGCGAAAGCGATGGGGCATCTGCATTTAGAGCCCCAAGAGGAACTGTATGTGAACTAACCGGATGTACGTCAAGTTACCAAGAAGGTATAAATCGGGACAGTTTTATAATAGAGGGACACAACACCATGTCTCACGCCATGTGGTCGTACGTGAAGGATCTCGCCGACGAACAACGCAAAGTTCTGAAGCTGGGTTTGAAAATCCTACAAAAGAGAGTGGAGACGCACCCACGCACCACGGAGAACGTCAAAGTCGAAAAGGATTTGTTGGAGTGGTTGAGCGCCGGGGCCAGTGTGAGTCACATTTTGGAAGAGCAAGAGGAAGCGCGTCACAACCAAGACAACCGAGACAAGAGAGAATACCGCCCCCGCTATACGTTGTTGAGACAATCTCGCACGGGTAACCTATATGATGTGGTGGATTCGGCAAATCGCGGAGACGTGTGTGTGGATGGACCTGCGGAGGCCAAGGATTCGGGACACGGTAGCGAAGACGACGATTTTAATTAGAAGAATGTTTTTAACGCTCGCCGTTTTTTTAGGCGGGCTTATGCGCTTGATGGAAAACGTATGCAGAAGAAAGGAAAGAACAGTCGATTTTTCCGAGAAGAAAGTATTTTTATGGGAGGATGACGTACTTCCGTCCCTTCGATGGGCTATAGATAAAAGGAGTAAAGAAAGAGGTTTTGCCAACCCTGGCTTCAGTGAGGAACGAGTATGGACATCACGCACAGCAAGGGATCCAAGCTCAGTGACGAAGTGACCTATACCTTGGACAGTGTGAATGACCAACTGCAGGTCATCAAGAAGTTAGCGGGAGCGGTGACGTCCAAAGTAGAGTTTCTAGAGGTGCTGCGAGATTTCAAGGATTTCCGTGGCGAGGTGTTTCTAGGCTCCAATGCGCAAGCTGTGGCCTTGCTGCCGGCTTTGAAGACGCGAGCGGCCAACAACGAAGATTTGCACAACCTAAGGCAATTGGAGACAGTGCACAAGGTCTTGCGGGAGATTGACGGGGACACTCGAGCCATATTGAAGACCAATCTGACGCAGTACGTGCAGGTGATTAAGCAGTTTAATATCCGAGCACACAAGAGGCCTCACGAGAAAGAAAGAAAGACTTGGAAAGAAGTCGAGGAAGAAGAAGACAAGAAGAAGGAGGAAAAGAAGCAGAGGAAAAAGAAGAAGCCTCGAGTCCCTCCTCTGCCTCTGGTGAAGATAGGACCCAACACGACTGTGGTCCAAGATCTCACAAGTCCTATGATACATTTCATAGAACCCTGTAAGGACACGAAACCTCGCAACATGACATTTGACGAAGCCATGACTGAATTAGGTATAGTCTAACTGCAAACCTCCAGTAGAACTAATAAAAGAAAGAGACGTGTGATCCTGTTTTTTTCTTCTTTATTGTTCTTAAGGTGCGTAACGTACAGTGCGCCATTGCGGCTTAGGGTTCATGGCTCGGAGAGCTTTCTGATACATGGTGCTCTTGGTCCAGCCCGTACCATGCTGATTCTTCTCCTTCTTTTCTTTTTGGTATTGGGCCACGCGATGACGTAAGTCGGCCAGGGTTAGGCTATGGTGCTTTGCCGAAGCAGACGTCATAGTAGGGGTTCTGGGTTCACGCAGGGGCGAGTCCATGGGAGGGGGCAGACCATAGGGTGTGGGGAGACGCCGTCGAAGATCGTACTTAGGAATTTTGGACGGTTTGTGGTGGCCTTTGGGAGTCTGTGTGAGAGGACTGAGGAGGGTCGTGGCAGGCGTTTTCTGGACAGGAGTGACCGCGGGTGGGGCGGGTACGGCAGGGGCGGGGGGTTGGTGCTTGGAGCGCTTCATGAGCTGTTGGAATTCGTGAAAGTAGTTTTCGTAGAGCCGGTTCCGGGTAGAGGCGGGTATTTTTTTGTTATGCAGCAATTGAACGATGCGGTCGTTGAGGTGAACCATGGGATTGGTCTCGGGAAGCTGCTGCTGTTCCTGTTCGATGCGCTTGACTTTCCAGTAGTGGTCCATGTCGACACCGCCCCCCGACTGTTCTCCCTCTGCAGGGGGAGCCTCTGGAGGCGGAGAAGGAGGAGGAGGAGGAGTCGAGGAGGAGGAGGAGCCTTTGCAACGTTGCCACTCCTTTTCGGAGATGACGTATGCCTTGGTACTGTACTTCATGGCAATGACAAACGTTTTTTTGGGGGAAGAGGCTTTTTATAGGAGCATGGGCAAGAGGGAGGGTAGCAAAGGCAGGACGGTATTCACGAGTCCCCCCAGGATACCCGCCAGTCCTCCTTTACCCCCACCGTGCTGCCTCAAAAGACGTTGACGGCGCCGTTGCGAAGTCTTGGGGTCGGCCAGCGCTTCCAAATGTTTTTTGTGCCGCTGCAGGCGTTGAATGTGCTTAGGCGCCAAAGGAACGTTTCGATGAATGACGTTGTGCACGATTTCGCTCAACGCGTTCGTCTGGGAAGGGGTAACGTGTCTGAAGAGATGGCGTCGGCGTGCGGGGTTGGCTTTGGCCAGCCGGTGAAGAAAGCTGCGGTTGACCGTCATACGGGCTTGAGGCATTATTTTTTTCCTTTTCGCTTGATATTCACGTAGACGGGGCGTCCTGCTAGGGTAAAGAACGGCGGCGTAGTACCTCCTGCTTGGGAAGGGAAGGGGTCTTTTAAACCATCGTAGCGAGGGAGTGCGCCACGAAAGGCGCCCGTGGCTCTGGCGCGACGGCGTGTGGGGCGTCGTTTTCTAGCCATAACTAGAGGAGTTTTTCGAGAGACGTCTTTTATTTATAGAAGGTTCAGGAAGGGTATGTTTTGGAAAGGGTCGGGAAGACCCAACATTCCCAAGAGTCCACCACCCCTTTTGCCGCGCCGCCTTCGTCGTCGACGGCCTCTTTTGAGGGTTCTACGAGGAAGAGGTCCAAAGACACGCCGTTTTCGTCGCGAGGCCATGAAGGGATGTGGGTCAATGGCGGCGAAACGCTCTATATACTTTTTCTCCCAGGCGGCGACGGCGTCGTTTGCTACTGGGCCTCCCCCGCAAGCGCCGTCGGCCATGGCCGGCTTGGACCGTCGTAGCGTCGTCGTCGTCGTCCTCGCCCGCAAAGGAGACGCTGCGCGATTGTCGGTCCACCACGGGACGTTTGTTTTTACGCACGGTGGTGGTGGTACGCGTGGTGGTGGTGGTCCGGTGGTCCCCGCGACCCAAGTCCTCACGCTGTGAACCCGTGATGGTCGTGTGCAAATTACGTCCTTCGTTGAACCTCATGTTAGGCCCCACGGCATGACGCTCCAACCAATCGCGCATGAGCATTTCTATGGACTCGACGTGGCGTTGAGCCGTACGACGCTGCTCGTCGGGAAGCGAGGTGTCCTCCATCTCGCGCGTCAAGGCATCTGACTTTTCCTTCAACCACAGATACCATTCGTCCAAAGAAGGGATTTGCTGCCCCTGCGTGGTAGCGTCGGCCCCGTGAAGACGGTCTGCGATTGCGGCGGTGGCAGGGGCGTCGTAGGTCGAAGCCGACGAAGGGCCTGCCACCTGGTCGTCGTGAACGCGGGTAGGACGAGCGGGACGGCGTGGAAGAGAAGGGGTCGTCGAAGGGACGGGAGAAGGTCTTACGGGCGTTGCGAGCGCCGGGACCACAGGCACGGCCGCAGGAACGGCCGCAGGCACGGCCGCAGGCACGGGCGTAGGAACCAGGGGTGCCACGAGAGCGGGGGTCGGCAACGAATCCATGCCCTGCAAGTCGGTCGGAGGCGGGTAGCGGGCGTCGAAACGGTCTAGAATGCGTAACATTTGAGCCGTCCCGTCGTCGTTGTCTTGGTAGTCGTGATCGTCGCCGAGGGAGCCGTAGGGTGAGACGTTGCTAATGTACTGCACCGTGTCGCCCAAATCCTCGACTCTCTGCAAGGCTGCGCCAATGTCGCCTTCGAGTATGGCGTCGCGGACCTCGGTTACTTGTTCGCGGGCGTCGGCCAAGACACCCGTCAGAGAAGGGGTCAAGGGGTCGGGGCTAGCCATGGCGGGGCAGGTAAATGGTTTGTGGGTGGGGGTCTAAGGGTAAAATATGGCCCCGGAGTCGGTAATCGCTGGGCGTTTGCTGCGTGAAATCGAAGAGCATATACTTATAGCGCTCACGTGCGTCTGTGTTGTTTCGGGGCTCAGTGGCGTCGCGAAAGGCTTCCTGCACGAACGCCTGACCTTGTTTTCCCGGATGCGTTTGTCGAATCAGGTGGGCCAGCTGTGCTTTGTCGCGAGGGTTTTTGAAGAGAACCAGGTAGTTGGAGTTGAGAGAATTGGTGCGAGCCGATTTGCCACGGGGAAAGAGATTTTGCGTAATGAGCAAGGTGGTGATGTGGTGGTGATGCGTGCCACGGCTGAACAACGTTTCCACTTCGTTGTTGCTGGAGGCTTCGTGCATGAGATCGTCCAGGACCAACATGCCCCCTTCTTTGGGGAAATGGCTGTACAGATCGGCCGGCATCCCTTCGACCAGCGTCACGCCATGACGCTCTAGATCTCGAAACCCGTCTTGCCACTCGCCGTAACAATAAACCACCTTGGCCAAGGGCTGCTGGAAAAGATCGTGGCGTTGTTGAATCATTTGCTTGGTGAAGGTCGTCTTACCACTCATGGTCGGCCCTACGATCATGATGTTGGACGGGGACTGGAGGAGCGGGTTGAACAGGGTACTCATTTTCGACGACGACGCCAGTACTGGGCTAGGCTTGTGCGTAGTGTCGAGAAGAAAGCGATCATGACGGCGTCGTCTTCGGCCAAAGGTTTTTTATAGCTCGCGGCGAGCAGTCGTTTGTGTCGGTGCGCCAGTAGACCATACTTGCGCTTTAAACGTTTGTCGCCGAAAGGGACTTCCTCTTTACGGCGTTGCGCACCAGGTGCCGCCTTTGTGAGTTTCTCTTCTTCTTTGCGTGTCGGTTCCATGGCAAATGATTCGTTCAGAATGGAACTGCTACCCTTATAGTGTCAAGGAATTTTTTTATCTCTTACCCCCTGACATGAGGGGTATCATTCCGAGAGACATGACGTCCATGAACGTCTGCCAACTGCCGCCGTGTTGACGTCCCAGGCGTCTCACGACGCGTCGTCGTTTGAGGGGCTTTCTTCTTCGCATGCGTCGTCGGGCCATACCGTTGTGGACCCTCGTAAGGCCTGCGTTCCATTTTTATAGAGAAGACCGCTTATTGCTTGTCGATGGCATGTTGCGCCGTTCTCAACAGAGGCGCCAACCCTAAAGACATGATGTCGCCAAACGTTTGCCAACCACTGCCGCCGCGTTGACGTCGCCTACCCCCACGTTTCAACCGTCGTCTTTTTAGGGGCTTTCGTCGCTTCACGCGTCGTCGCCGTGCCATAGTTTTGAGGTAAGGAAAAAGAAGAGTTTGACGCCAGTTATTTATAACTTTTTTATTGCACACACGTCTTGCTTACAGGAATTACTTTGACAGATGCGATTGGCAAACCGTCCCCGCTGGACTCTGGAGCGGAAAGCTAGGGGAATCAAGTGCTTGCAGACAAACTGACAGACTTTGAGGTCGTTTTGTTGAGGCGTGCCATGGAACATGGTTTGAATACGGCCCATGGGCACCTGACGCGACATGCGCCAATACAGGTGAAATAGGGCATAGTGTCCACACACCTCTGAGGTGATTTGTTGCTCGACACGGTGCATGCGTTCCACGCTGCCGTTGCCGGCACGAGTCAATGTTTCCGCAAAATGCGGCGAGTATGAGCCAGGCTCCATGCCATAGCTATCGTAGAACTCCGAGGGCTCCTGGGCCCCGGGAAAGACCATGGCGACCCAATGGGCTCCTGGTTTGCTCTTGGGGTCTGTGTTGGCCACCAGGCAGCTGGGGTAGCGGGTGATGCGCGGCAAAGCGTCGCTGGCGTACACGCCAAGAAATTGCCGTTTCATACGAGGTAGCCGTCGTGCCAGATCTTTGATGTCTTGCGAGTAGAGCCCGTCAAACTGTTTGTTCTTGACCATCTTCTTTTCTTTTTTCTTTTCTTTCTTAGTAGTTGCGGCGCATAGTCGGAACCTTCTTGCCGTCGATGAGAATGTCGTTTTCGAATTCGGGAAGGAACATGACAATGATGTCTTGGACCAAAGGGTTGTGAAAGCGTAAGCTGACGTTGACGGTGCCCGTGTTGCGGCGGTAGATATACTCGTCTGCGGCGCCACTACCGTCGCGAGTGAAGTCAATGCAAAACAAAGCATAGCCTTGGGTGAAATCGGTCCTTTTTATGCCATTACTCGGGCCTCGCCACATCATCCCTGAAGCCGTTTGCATCATACAATAGCCCTCCACGTAGTCGTCGGTCGCGGTGAATTCTATGCGGGGGAGAGGCGCTTCCATACCGTCGCGCGTCACATGGAACTCGCTCAAGTTGAACGTCTCAAAGTGGTAAGGGTTGAGCGTTCGGGCACCGTTGACGTTGGCTTGCTTGGCCATCAGCATGGTAAAGCGGTCGGGGGTACTGCCCATGAACAGATCGGGTAAGTTGATTTGCGTTGCCCCAAGCCCCACGCGGCGCGTGATGGGCTTGATGGTGCGCAGGGGGAGCTTGATGGTGGCGCCTTTCATGTACTGCTTGCTCTCGATGCTGGCGTGCAGACCCTTGTTGACTTGAATTTCTCGAATGCGCATCTTGGCACGGATGTATTTGATTTTGGCGTCGGCGGCGCCCATCAACACAAACTCGTCGGAGTTGAAGCGGAGCCTAAACTTGAGGGCAATGCCTGGAGGGAGGTAGCGTGGCGTGCCCCACAAGTCTAGAAAGGGTTGAATGATGAAGGTCCTGATGGGTTTGCCGTTGACGTACTGAGCATTACGGTCGGCAATGCCTTTGCTGTAATTGGCATGGTCTGCAGCCACAGCGGGTGCGTGTTTGTCCATGCGTCCAGGCGTATCGTCGTACCACCCCTCCAACTGCAGTGTCGACGCTTTTTGCGCGGGCGTAGAGTTCAGCAGATTGGCCACGTAGGCCTTGTAGGCGTAGTAGCCCGTGGTTTCTTCGCAGCTGAGGTCGTTGAGAAGAATGTCAAATACCTTGATGAGGGAGTGTCCCACGTTGTTGATGAAGGACACGGTGTTGGTCGCATCGGAGACGCCATCGTTCTTGGTGACCTGGATGGTAATGTGGAACATGCTTTGCGCCAGATCCCGAAATTCGTTGGAGGCCGCGAGACTGAACTCCAACGGATCCCAGGAAGTGCTGGCCGGGTAATCCTCGACCGAGCCTTCGACGGGTAGGTATTTGAACAAGTGGGTAATCTGCGTTTTTTCTACAAATTCCTCGGTCGTGGCATCGTTCATCTGCACCGACTTGTGGGCCACCACATCGCCGGCGCTCAAGCCGGCGGCCGAGCCTCCTAGCATGACGATTTGTTTTAGGTGACAAACGAGGGGTCAAATACGGTGCCGCTTCCTCTTTGGCGTTGGCGACGTTGCTTTTTAGACACGGGTCTGGTTTGTGGGCGTTTCTGGCGGGGCCGCGCCCTTTTATTGTTTTTCCTTCTTCTCTTGCCTCCAAAACCAGCTACTTCTTGAGCGTCCAGGATAGCTTTTTGTTTCAGGGCTTGAGCGGTCTCGAGAGCACGACTTTTGACGGCCGTCCGAATGTCCTTGCCGGCCAGAACGTCTTGGCCCACGTTCATGGCGGCCTGTATCCCCTGCTGGGCAGCATGGGTTCCGAATTCCTTGAGTTTGGGTACCACTTTCTTGGCCATGCTGCGAAAGAACGAACCAAAACCGCCGCCGTGCATACCGCCTCCTCGATAGACTGTGAAAGGGGGTGGGGTCATTTGTGATGGAACTGCAGTTTCAAGGTCACCGTCCCTTCGTCAAACTGCACGGGCTGACCAAATTCGTTCAATATATACACTTCCAGCGCGTCGAAGCTGGTGAGCCGTACTTCGTGGCGGCGCGGTTGGCGAAACTCGTAGGCATACAACCGACCGGTTTCTTTGGAGGCAGGGATCGTACCCACCACATCTAGGAGAGGCGCCAACACATTGCCCACGGGCGAACTGGCTACCGTGTTACAGTAAATGTAGGCGCTCTGCAGGGCGGTGGTGTACTGAAGCGCAATGTGGGTAGAGATGTCGTGCTCGGTGATAACTTCGCGTCGGGTAGATTTTCCATAATCACCCGCGAGCGCTTCTGGCACCCAGGGTTCGTTGCTCAAGACGAGCATGTCCTTGTCTTCCATACGCGTCTCTTCGACAGGCACCCACGTGGCATTGGCCAGAGCTAGGCCCAAGGCCTTTTTCATGGTCTTATGGACCAACAGCACCACGCTGCCCGCCTGCTCGATTTGCAGCCTGTTGTCGTGCGTGGCCTTCACGCGTAAGTAGCCTATAAAATCGGTCGTTTGGACAGCGTCGGGGGCCTTGTAAGCCACGCTTGCCGTCACCGAGTCCACGATCTTCGAGGGGTAAGTGTCTAGGGCATAGTGAAACAAAGAGCGAAGCAGGGAATTTGCGTCGACACGAAACCGGTCCTTGCCCACGATCGTCGCCTTCATGGTGGGGTGACCGCTTTCCAGGAGGGCATTAGGATCAAGGCCCAAAGTCCACTTAATTTTTGCGTTTTGCTTTTGCAGCCACGTCACCACTTCCCAGACCATGTAACGTCCCGGGGTCATGTACACCGTCTTAAACTTGACCCCGGCGTCGTCGTGGGTAAAGGTGAAGGTATTGTTTCCCTCGGTCACGTTATGTCCAAGTATTTTATCGATTACCGACTGCCAGTCCGCGGCCAAGGAGGTGGCGTCCAGGTAGCGTGTGCGTGGCAGGTTGTCCCGTAAGTAGGTGTCTGTGCTGTGCGGGTGTTTGTGCCAGTCTTCGACTTTTTTGGTAGGGTACTGTTCCTTTTTACCCAAACTGCACGTGGCTATGGCAAAAGTCTGGTAGTCGGACTCGGGGTTGCGTCGGTCCGTACGCTTGACCGACGGCATCGTGAGACTGTCCAAAGCCAACTCCCATTCGCCCGCGTCTAGATTGATTTCTTGGGGCAATTGGGTAATCCAATGACTGCCCGAGTTGGCGGGGTGTTGACTCAAACTGTCGGTGCTGCGCAACACGATCACGCGGCCCATGGCGGCTGTGACCTCTTTCTTGGCAAAAGTGAGAGCCACCACCGCGTGTCCTCGATGGGTCCGTAGAGGAAGCCCTTCGACGTCCTGAAGCTTGATGTGTAAATGGGTGATGTAACCCTGACGAAGACGATGCCAGGTGAGATGGTAGGGTTCTCGCATGTTGCTTTGGAGGCCGGCGTTTAAATACCCCACCAACGGCGCGTATTTCCCATGCACCACCGACGGCTCAACGAGGTCTTCTAGGTATACCATGACAACGGCAGGCAGGTAGGTTTTACCCAACACCCCGTAAGGGATGTTCAACGCGGACGGCGGTTGGAATTTGGCCTCAGAGATCGGCACGACGACCACCCTTTGCTTCGAGCCTCCGCTAGGCTTTTGAAAGTCCAGGCGGTTGTCTTGCAGGTAGGTGGCCAGCTCGTGGGGTTGAGGGAGGTACCCCGAAATGGCGTAATCACGGCCGTAGTAGAAGTAGGACTTCTTACCGCCCAACAAGACGGACAGTTTTGGCGAGAGGTAGACGTTGGTGGGCAACGAGGGGTCCGTGGGTCTCTTATCGTCCTCTGAGGCGTGGAGGCGAAAGACCGCCTGGCCCAAAGCGACGTTCCAGGTCAATGTGAGGTATTGTGTGTCCGCGTGTTCCAGGGTCAGGGGTTTCAAAAGATCGTCGTTGATGTAACGGACCAGCGCCGGTACGGTGTCAAACCCTAGAGCCGGTATCAAATACAGGTACTGTACGTAATCCAGTAGCCATTCCCCGGGGAGAACCCCTGGAACGACCTTTTGTATCCCCAAGAAATAATCCAAGGACAGGGCGTTGGTAGAGTGCTTCTTCATTAACAAATCGGGGACCACCAGCTGTGAGACGGCCACACTCCATTCGCTAGGGTCCCCAAAGGCCAGTGCAGAGTCCAACCTCACCACGAAATCGTTGGTGGTGTTGGCGGGGTGCGTGTTCATGTTGGAATCGCTGGGGCACCAGACGGTAAAATGTTCCTCCTTGAAACTCATAGCAAGTCTTTTTTGTAAACCCACAGATCAAACTTCTGGGGCCAGCCTCGAAAGCGAACCAACACCTGTTGCTTGGAGTCGCGTACTCGAGTTTTGAGAATCTTCTCGATGGGGTGCGTGGCGTCTTGGCGTAAGGTTACGGACTGCAGTTCGGGCTCATAAAATTGTCCGAGTATCTCCTCGTTGTCCAGGTCGACTAGTTTGTAGGTGTTGGGGTGTCCTTTTATGGCTTGGCGCACGGTAAATATTTCTTCCGTCCAGTTGGGCAAGTAGCCTTTCTTAAACGTTCGGGCCGCTTTGCTCAAACGCACGGTCTGTCCCACCTTGAACGCCATCGGTTTTAGGGCCTGGTGCCGCTCTTCGCCAAACAACCGTTGCCACACGATCTGGGCATTGTACTCGTCCACGTCGGCCGGTTCAAAGCCCGTGGCGTGGTGCCTGCGGTGGTTGTAAGCGTACACAAAGTCCTGCAGGTGCTTGGCGTAACGATGGCTGCCTTCGTGTGTGAAATGCCGCCACATGATGGTCTTGAGCGTTCTATTGAAACGTTCCACCAACGCGGCTTTCGTGGACTGGTGGGTCGTGAAAAAATGAACGTGATGCTTTGTCAGCAAACGCTGCACAGTACTGTTCAAAAACTCTAGCCCTTGGTCCGTCTGCAATTTCTGAGGGACCCTTCCCTGGGCAAACACGCGCTTCAACGCTTGGCTCACGGCGGCTCCCGTTTTGTTCTTTAGAGGTTCGACCCACGCGTACTTGGACAACACGTCCACGATCGTCAGCAAATACTTGATGCCACGGTTCTCCTTGCTGTAGGCTTGCATGTCCGCCAAGTCGGCTTGCCATTGTTCGTCCACCCCGTTGACACGCGTGCGTTTTCGCGTGTAGCGACGGCGTACCGGTTTGTGTAGCGTGTAAGCCGACTGCTCGGCCAACCAACGCCGTACCGTGGACGCGTCAATGCCCCAGCGGGCTTTGGCCTCGGCAATCAAATGTTCGGCTCCCGCGTACCCGGCCGTGGCGGCCGGATCATAGTATAGCGCTTGCAGTCTTTGAGGGTCCGTCTCCTTCTTCTTCTTCCTTTTCTGGGAGGCCTTCTTCGGACTCTTCGGATTGCCCATCGCGCACGTCGTAAGTTTCTTGAGGCTGAAGTACCACACTCCCTCCGCAACAAGCGACCATGCACCGTAATTTTTGGCAAATGTCGCTCACGGTAGGGTTTAGATCGGGCATGTTTTGTGCGCGGGCTAGGTTATGGTTGGCTTTTTATAACCGTAAGGCTCCGTGTCGTAACCGTGACGCACGCGTTTGTTGTAGACCAATCGAAAGTCCTTGTCTTCGGAGACCGTGTGTAGGGTTCGACGGGCCGCGTTGCGACGAATCTTGGTAGGGTTGTGTACCACTTTCTTCAAGGTGTCAGGACCGTCCACCAGCTCGACCATACCCTCAAAATTGACCACGTCGCTGGCCAAAACGTTCAGACGAATGCCTTTGCATTTGACTGCCACATCGCCTTGTTGCGTTTTGTAGGCGTAGGATTTAGGCCCCGTGGACACGAATTCCGTAATGTGGTCGCCGTCTTTTAGCTCAGACGTCAAGTCCCCCAGATAACGGCCTAGGGGAGGCTTCCATTCGTCTTCGCGGGCCGTAAACACCACAGAATCCGTGTCGTGGTAGAGAACCCTCTCTCCCAAGGACTCCAGCACAGCCAAAAGTTGCAAGCGCGCCATGGAGGTTACAAAGGCGGCCGTCACCTCGTTCAGATTGTAGTTGGGCGCCGTAAAGTCCCGGAGCTGCGTAAACTGTATCTGAGCCAGGTCGTCGTTTAGCAGCACGACGTTGTGTATTTCGTACGTCTCATTAAACAACAGTTCGTAGAAACGTTTGCTCTCCGTCACGTACTCTGTTTTACGCAAGCACAGGGCCTGGCCAAATTTACCCCACAGACTGTTAAGCAACAACTTAAACACAAACCGCAAGCCTTGGTTGTAACAAATGAGAGCCCGGTCCAGTTGGATGCCTTCTTCGCCAAAATAATCGCACAGGTAGCACCGACGCGTATCTTCTGTCTCGCAGCCCGACGGCCAGCCCGACGCTTGCTGCTTGAGTCTTAAATTTCTCTTCACATACTCTGCGAACAGTTCTTTGCTGGTATTGGGGTAGTGCCACACTTCGTACACGTGGACGATTTTGTAGCCCCGTGTCACGGCATGCGCCAACTCGGGGGTCGTCCACGTGCCTATCAAAGCCCTTTCTTCTTGGTTGTGGCGGCAAGGTGTTTGTTGTTCCTTTTCGGCACAAGGTGAAAAACAATTTTCCGTGGATGTGCGAGGGCAAGACGGGGAAAAAAAGATTACGAGGCGGCAACACCTTCACCTTGTTTAGACCGTAGTAGACTTCCGTGATGTTTTTCTCAAAGTCTTCCGTAATCACACGAGGATGGCCCACGGGGTGTGGCGGGGCATCGTCTTTCTTGCAACGCATGACCGCCGGGTACAAGGAGGTAAAATCGTAATAGTGCACGGGATCGCCCTTGTAGTACAAACGAATGGCGTTGGTACGTCCTCCGAACAAGGCGTCGCGAGCCACCAGAGGCTCTCTGTTTTTGAGCCAGTCTGGAAACGTAAAATCAGGGTTCTCCTTCTTGGCGAGGGTCAGGGCTTGTTGGACTTCGTGTTCCCAAACCTCGCGCACGGTATAGCCGGCGAGACGTAAAACATTGGTCCGTAAGGAGGTTTTGGCATGCAACGACTTCATGGGACAACGTAGCAACGTGTTGAAGCGGGACGGTTCGTAGCACGTGGGGCAGCCGTGCATAAAGCAACCGTGGACCTGAATGACTTCGCGGGTGGCTTCGCAATACCCGTCCACTTTGGCACCGCACAGACTGATTTCGCCGTTGTACGACGTGGCCTTGCGGTAGTACTGGCCCGTCTCCTTTTCGTGCAGGTACAGCCACTGCAAAGCCATGTGCGATTGCGTGTCGCGGCTCCTGTAGCCTCGCACAGGGATCACACCCAACGTCTCGGCGGTTAGAAAATGCTTGCGAAACGTGCGCAAACACGTGCCTGCGATCGTGTAACACTCCATGAAAGGATCAATGTCAAACTCGTCCTTGAAGATGGCCCGGAATTCCAAGCACCCTTGCATGAGCACCCGCACGTCTTGCCTGCAGTAGCGTAACATTTCCTCGCGAAAATGAAACACGTACCCCTCGGCGCGTTTCCTCGCATGCCAGACACGCAAAGCGTCGGCTTTGGGCGGTGCCATGGTCGACACGCCGTAATACTCTAGGTCCAGCAAGGGTCCCACGTAATCTTGAAATTCGTCGCGGTTAAAGAAGACGGGAAACTCCGATTTGCCGCCCCCCGTCACCGTGGAGAAGGTTTTGCCAAAAGAGCTCAACGGCATAGACAGAAAGCAAACGCTGTCCTTAAACGAAATGTTCAGTTCCTTGACGGCCAAGTGAATGGTTTTGGCTCCTTGGTATATCACGTCGGGACGCGTGCCTTGTTTTATCAACCACTCGAGAATGGGGTAAGAATCGTAGCCTTTGAAATTGTGGGCCATGAACACGTAACCCCCGTGGCGTGGCGTGAAGGCCCATTCGCAAAACTCTTCCACGTTCGCCATGACCGTTTCACGGACGCCACAGTCAACGCATTCTTCTTCCATGGGGCGGTCTAAACAGTGATGACACACTTTCATGGCGACGGCCAAATTGACAACATGTTTTTCGCCAAAGGGTTTGGCTTCAAAATCGAAAAAGCAAAAATGAAACTTGGAGCCCTCCTCCTCCTCCTCCTCCTCCTCCTCCTCGTCCGCTTCGTCGTCCAAGGGTTGAATGTAACACAGATGTTCACTAGGCACCTCTTCCTTGCAGCACAGGCATTTGTGATAACCGCAAAGGTGATCTTCCAAGCGACGCCAGGTTACTTTTTTTTTCCTGGTGACCACCATCAAGTCGAGCAAGGCATTGCATTGCCTGCAGCGGCGGTACCGTCGGCACATGCTGTACGGAGGGTCTTCAGGCGTGTCCTTTTTTCTCATGCGTTGCGAAGCCCTTTCTTTCAGATGCGAGGCATGGCAGGCCACGGTGGGAAAATTTTGATGGCAGTCGTGACAGTACTGCCATTGAGTAGGCTCGGTTCTGCTCCCGCACTCGAATGCGTGGCAGTACTTGCAAGCCATAGAACACACGTGGTCTTTTTTGTTTCTGTAACCCACATTGCACTCGCGGCAAAAATACGACTGCGCTAAGAAACCCGTCATCGTTAGAATCACATCGTAGTGTTCGTCGTGAAAGTATAAATACACGTCTTGAGGCTCCTCTCTCTCTTCTTCCTCGCCCTCTCGGACCGTAGGCAACGTCCCTACGAACGTGATTCCGCGATCCGTACGGTCGTACACCTTGATGCGGTAGCCCGGCAAGACCTTCTGAAATTTGGCCAGTTCGGCCGGCCCGCAAGCTCCCGGCGTCACGCCGGCCAAGGCATACAACTCGAGCGCTTTAGCTTTTTCCGTGGACATTGTGTGGGCGTATTTGCGCAGTTTTCCATCGGCCAAGTCCACGGCGGTCACCAAGGCCCTCGCACAACACAAATCATCCTCACTACTGATACGCACCACAGAACGTTTAACGTCTATAAAATCGTCTACGTTTAAGGCACTACAACGTAAAGACCGTGAATTTCTTCTCGGCAAGTCCCTATTTAATTTTTTTTGGCGAGCTTCGTCTCTACAGACGTGAGGTTTGGCAGCATACCGGCTGCTACTGGGGAGACAAAAAAAAAAAAACACAGGTTACAAAACCGTAACTTTTCCCTACTATGCTTAAGTAGATTAGGTTGGCGTAGCAGGTGAAAGACGCGTCCCACTTTGTACAGATACATTGCCGGTGCATCCCCAGTCATGGCGTACACCGGCGCATCGAGAGGGTGTTCCAACACAACGATGCGAGCCCCCCATTCCCGTAGAATCCAGGGGCCCACGTCGTTAAGCATTCCTACCCAATTGTCAGGCACAGCGCGCCCTTCGCGGGCGTGTTCCACACAAGTCTCGAGCCCCGTGGCGCGACGGCATAGACTCAATGTGCCTTCGGGGGTTGAGGCGTAAGGCATTCCCGTTTCCATAATCCTTCGGCCTTGCATCAAAGCCTCGTACATAGTAAGTTCATTTCCTAAGACATGCGTTTGGCATAGGATATTTCGCGACTGCAACTTACTTAGCCATTGCCTCACGTCCTGTTGCTTCATCTCCAAAAACCTCGTTTTGTCCGCTTCCTTACCTCCGCCGCCGCGCGGGTTCTTTACCAAACACACTTCCACTTCCATGATACCGTCCATCAAGAAAGCCTTGGCCGATTGCGCCACCGTCTCTATGGCATCCATGATCCTCTCCAAGGTCATTTCTTGCACGTACATAAATGGTAACGCAATCGCATTGTCGAGACCAGTCCCTTGAATAATTATTTGTATTCGGTCACTTTCTTCTGCACCGGTATCCCTGTGTACGTATTCCAAGATCTCGGCCATGGACCGGTGCGCTTGCGCAATGGCTTCGACCAACGTGGCCTGGGGCCCATTGCGAAACACGACAGCGTACACTTTCTTTTGCGTCTTGAATTTCTTGCTGTACTTGTCCGTCACTGTCTTTATTTCGAACGTCCTGTCGTCGTCCGCACTTCGTTTTCTTTTTTCGTTCTTTTTCTTACCCCCGCCCCATTGCTCGTGGCTGCACGACGGTAACGTCTCTATGACTTCCATGAGCGAGTCCAAAGCGCTATGCCATTCACTTGGAGGGCTATCGTCGCACACGTGCGTCATCACGCACTCTTCCGTGGAAGTCAAGGGGTCAGGAATCGAATCCTCGTCGCCCAAGGTTCCTAAACTAATTGAGCTAGCGTTGGTCAAGATTTCCAAATCACTGTCGTTGTCGTAAGCCAACGCGGTGGCCAACTCCATGGCCTCGTGGTCCTCGTAAGCCTTGAGCAATTCTTCGTCGGTGATCTCTCGCTGCATGTTTATCTTTTTGAATTTACCGCCACCGCGATTATTCTTATACCTTCGCTAAAAATAATAGGGGGGTTCCTACGTCATCTTTACGTTCCAGGAGGGTGGGGTGGGGGGGACCTCCCCTCCTTTGTTTTCCAGGGACCTTTTGTCTTGGGGGTATTTAATCTTAGCGGCAAGAGCTTTGAGTCACTTTTACTCAAAAATGGCGGACACCTCTCCTAACCCTACAAGCCCCAAGCGCGAAAAGGACGAAGATGAAGACGCTATGGCACGTTTTGTCGTCCCTAGTATCCAGATAAGATCCTTCGATCAAAGAAAAAAGTTTCAACAAACGAGGTACGCTATTTTAACGGGCATGCTTAAAGTATGCTTTTCCCTTACGGTCGGCGAAACCAAGCGTAAAGGAACATTCTTGTCGCAAAAGACGATGACTTGGCGCGCTGTCGTAGAGCATGGGGCTCCTGGGAAAAATGTCGCTAAGACGGATCAATTGGAGACGGGCAACTTTCTTTATTGGAGACCTTTAAAGACCGTTTTCCGTCCGTCTTGTCTGTGCCCCTTGCAAATCGTCGAGGATTCTGAAGATGCGTTCGACGCATGCGTGATGCCCTATCACGTGACTCTTCCCCACCTCATGTACGGGCCCCGCTTGTGTGACTTAGTTAGTGTCACGCCACCTCAAATGCGTTTACGCGTTGTGTTTGATGACGGTACATTTATGTCTCTCAAGGTCCGTCTACTTTGACCAAGATTCTACCCAAGACAAGGAACATCGCTATCTGTTTAATACTACGTTGTCTCTAGCGCTTGTACGTTCAGGCGTACGGGATTTGTTGCCTTGCAGCGCCGAGCCTCAAGCCATTGCCTTGGGGTGGTCTCCGAACATGATTCACAACGAAAAGGCCTTTCTGGTGGAGATCACGTACAGTCATTACAAGGGATCGCTTATGGGTGGCTGGTTCTCCGTGGACACACTCCTGGCCATGCAGCGCTTGGCCAACCTCATTGCTCTCGTGAGGTCTCCTATGATCTTGGCCCAGATCTGGCGGCCTAAAATGGTCCCTAAATTCTTACAATGCTTACGGACGCATAGGGTTTTCTTTGAACCGTCGCTGCTCATTATTGCGGATTTGGGGTTGCATTTTCGGGCTTTTAAGGACATTAACAATGAGGAAGTGGCTGACGAGGAGGACAACAACAGCCAAATGAAGGAAAGGTTAGTAATTGTCTACCTGTTGCTAAAAGCCGATCGGCGTATCATACCTTACGGATTACACAAACAAGTTTTTGGACAGAGAAGGGTTAGACATTCTCTGGTGATGGTGTCTACGCGACGCTTCCAGTACCATCCCGGAGATTTGTCCATGCTCGTCGTAGACAGTTACCAGATCATCTTTTGGCGTTATAGGAAAGACTGGCGCATTAACTTTGTGGACATGTGTTCCTTGTCCGAAAAGGACTTGACTTGGATGCTAACTAAATTAAAACTAAGCGCTGTGGCCAAGAGTCTGTTTGCGCGTATAGAACTGTTTAGGTCTGTCATGAGGCTTCTGCACTGCGAGTGTCCCCATAATTTTGATTTATATTAATTCTCTTTTTTTTTTTTTCTTATCCTAGGGGTCTTTTGTCTGTGCTCGTAAACCCTAACCCCCTTTGTCGTTTTTGGTGTGTCCCTTGTCACGCGTGGGGGTTGACTTATTGCTTACGCTACGACTCTCATTACGAACGCACCTTTTGCGTATTTCATTGCCTTCATTGTGTCGCTTGGAACGTAAAGCGACGCCTTTCGCCTACCCTAGGGTGGTTTCGAGAATCCTTCTTAAAACAATACCTTGGCCTCTTGTCTCCGAGTGACCCTGCGCACTTTAAAATCAAATTAGAGTGTTTGTACCGTCGGGTCACCAATTCTGATCTTTAAACTTTTTTTTTATAGGAAACGAAAAGAATTCTACATGACAGACGTCCGTGTCTTTCGTTCGCACTTTGGCCTTTGTTTTTTCTGCAACTTTCGACCGACTCTCGTTTTTTTCGTAGACCCTACCGCCTCCGTTTGGTGCGTGATCTCTTGCCATTGCAACACGTGTTGGTACCGTTTGCATGCCAAGCGTGCCCTAGACTATCTCAAACGAGGGTTTCGGTATAAGTATGGCCACGTCAGTCAATGGTTTAACAACCTTGGCCGTTACGCGCCCGTCAATCAAATTGGGGGGGTTCTAATCCGCGAACAAAATCGCCTTTGGCATCTAGTGGCCCGCCCTTGACTTTTTTTTTTGCCTCTTCTAGATTAGAACAAGTGTGCGAGTGTTACATGGACACTGGGGTTCGCAACTGGGTCTGTTCCAAAGATCACTTTAAAAAATTTACCCCTGAGCTTAAGCCTGTCCTATTAAGCCATTCTTATTTTTTTCTTTTTGGCCGTTGACCTTGTTAGGTTTGACGATGCCTTTAAATTGAGAGGCCCCCGTCGGCCACCCCAACCCCCTCGTTGCTGTCTTTGCAAGCTTTGCATGCTGAAACGCTTGGGTTTGAAGGAACTCAAAACTCTCGAAGACCAACGACGTTGGAACACTGTGATGATGATGGTCTCGAAGTCCAAAAATCTAGCCTACTAAGACCTTCTCTTTTTTTTCTTTAGACATGCCGTGAACCAATGGGTCCGCGAAAACGTTTCTGCCAATTTAAAGGCGCCTTTGCACATTTATTTCTACGCTTGGAAATTAAAGCGCTGGTGTGACAAAAAATTTACCGAATATGTAAATAGCGTTATCTTAGACGACGACGACAATATTCTTTATATGGGTTGATGAATTTTTATTTCACAGAACAATAGATACCGCTGTCATAGAAATAAAAAAATGTTTCTTAGTCTTCATCTTCGTCTGTGGACTTGTCTTCTTCCTCGTCGCTTTCGCTGTCCGAGTCGCCTCTCTTCTTTTTCTTTTTGTTTTCTTCCAGCCAATCGAAGCGTTCGCACGTTGCGTTGGGAGCCTGGGCCGAGCAGCTGCAATACAGTTTATTGTCGTTTTTTTCGCTGTGCGAGACTCCAAATTTCAACAACAGGCGGTGTTCTTTGCATTTGTTGCCCACGCTCGCAAAACCCTTTCCCGCTCTTTTCAACTTTTTGGGATCCTTTTGCACCATCTTGGTAAACCACTTGTGAATGCGAACCCCGTCTTTGGCGTTTTTGACGTAAAAATTACAGCCCAGCTTTTTCTTGTTGTAATCTATCTCGGTACCACACTTGTACGCGCTCCCTTTCTTGTTTTGGACAACGGTCGCCGGCGTGGGCTTTAGACCCTTTCCTTTAAAGCAAAGACAGTACACTTCGGTTCCTGCGTTGTTCATGATGGCGAGTGGTTTCTCTGGGGCGACGCGTCTCTCTTAAATGCTTCGCAAACGGAACTGCGTCACAGACTCCACTCTGGTACGTTGCGTAACCGTTTGAGCTCTTCTAGCAAATCACTCCCTGCTTGTACTTCGTAAGAATCCCCAAATTCGACCCCCCCTCTCATCATGGTCAATACGACCCTGTCGCCGTCCAGTCCAGGGGGGCAACTCACTCTCAACACGCGCTGGCCTCCTCCTAGGTTGCGAATCAAAAACTTGTGCCCGCTGCAATCGTCTAGGCGCTCCAACTCCCCAAAAGGTTCCTCTTCGTTCATTTTTTGCAGATAGCTGAACACGTTCAAGCGACGCAGGGGGGCCTTGCACATGTCTATCTCGACGCGATTCATTCTCTTCGCCTCCTCCATCTCTCTCTGTGCCTCTTTTATTTGATTTTTCAGCTCGTCCGCCGCCTTCTCCAAATCCTTTTTCACGGTCTCTGTCAGGGTGAGGGCCGCTGCCAAGAGAACGTACTCTCCACGCTGCTTCAATTCGGCCACTTCTATTTCTCCCATTGTTTCGGTCATTTTTTCTACTATCTCTATTTCCATTAGGTGTCGGCTTCGGTCTGCCATCTCTTGGGATTTTTCGCTCTTTCCCGCCACCGCGATGTGAGTCAAGGTCTCGTTTAGTTTATTGAGATCGCCCTTGTACGCTACGTAATCTTTCTCTTGCATGAACCCCTTCAGTTTATCCACAAATGTCATCTGGCTCTTCACCGCGGCTAGCACGTTTTCGTCGAAGCTCATTCTGTTTACGAGAGCTAGGGTTCGATCCAAGTTATTCATCGCAAATGACCAACGTCCCGCTGCCTTTCTTTTTAACGTTTCCTACCGTCGCGCGTCGTTTCCGCTTCCAGTGGCCTTGTTGGCGCCACCACTCTTTGTGATGAAAACCCCACGTGGATACCCCTGGAGGGTCCAACGTCGAATACACCGTTTGCCAGTAACTCCCGCGCGTTAAGAACCAACCGTTATTTCCTTCCGTGAACTTTAACAGCCAATACAAGACTAGCTTCTCGTCGGCAATACACTTGAACTGTAGTTGTAGGCACCGGACGATCTCTTGGACTTGATGGTTTAACTCGGGCGTGATCCGATAGCTGAACAAGCCTAGCAAATCCACGTCGTCGTCGTCAATGTCTTCGTCGTACTTGGCGTAGACCCACAAGCCCTTGCGGATCACGGGGTACACGTAAAGCGAGTTCAACGTCACGTCTTTGAGCCAGGGGTCTGTCATTTCTTTCTTCTTCTTTGCGTGGCGCGCGCTTTCTTAACCTATCTGAACGGATCTGCGTCACGGGTGGCGTTGCACGGGCGGACGTACGTGCGTCCTTCGAAAGAGGCCGTCACGCGTCCTAGGGTAAATACTAGGGACACCATGGACAAAAGGATGACGAAGATGATAAAGTATGCTGCCCACCGCTTCTTCTTACTTAGAGCGTCTGCGTCGTTTCGGGGCTCAGTGGCTTCGCGAAAGGCTTCCTGCACCGCCTCTCTCTCTCTTCTCTCTCTCTCTCTCTCTCTCTCCTGGTCCTCGACTTGTTCTCGGACACTACTAAAAAAACAATTTCTCACGTTCTCGTTCAAAGAAAGCTCTCCAAAGTAATCTTCGTAGGCCAGCCTCGCTTCGGCGCCCCTATAAGGTTCCTGCCTTACTTCTCCTATGTAATTTCCGCATCTCGAGTCTAGGGTGACGATTGAGGCGAGGCTGTTAGCTGGTGTGCCCATGCAGTCGCTATAAGTGGGGGGAGCGGCGTCCCCGGTGGATACAGGTCTTTCCATGCCCATGGCCATTGGCACGGCATAATCTTCCAACGGCAGTAGTACAGTCTCCGTCTTTGCCACCGCTCCGCTCCCTGATCCCTCCACGTCGTCCTCTTCCCTATTCCACACATAATACGGTTGTGCTTCGACCACTGTGACGCGTGTGTCACCCATTGTTGTTTCCATGATCGCCACAGGGCCCGTTCGGCGACCGCAACGCGATGGTGAATTTTCCAGTATTCTGCCGTTTGGAAACTAGGGTCACAGGTAGGTTCTCCCAACAAACTATTGATCGTGGCCCAGTACGTGCCGTATTGTTTGTCGCCTTTGTTTAACCAGTAGTGGTATTTGACTTCCTCGTAGGTGCAGCCGTAGTTGTAAGCCTCCAGCATATGCCGTATCACCTCCTGGATGAAAAAGTCTTCGTAGGGTGTCGCGAAGCCCGTTTTCTCCACTTTGTGTCGCTCGTTGATCAACGTGCCTCGACGCAAACGTTTCCTATAGCACTGGTTATAGCGTTTATGCACTTTCATCTTTTTCTGTTGTTTTCCACAGCTCTCCAACGCCACTTATAAGGGCCTCCTGTTCCTTGACGTATTTCCGCTTGGGACTTAGACTTTAGGCGAAGTGCTTGACACTTTTTAGAAAAACGTGTCGGGTAGCTCGCTGGACGCCTGAGCCGCCGCTCTTTCCAAAAGAAGGATTTGGGATTCCGGCGTTCGGCGAAGTTCTTCTTGGACAACTTTTCGTTGTCCAGTTGATCATCGCCAAAGGCCGAGGTCGCCGTAAACACACTGGACGCGGGCCTGGGCAAAGGGGACGTGAGTATACTTTTTTTATTTTCATTTCCTTTTTGTCTATTCCCGCGCCTCAGCATTGGACCTGGAAAGCAAACTGGAAGGACTAGGGGGGAGGTCACACGCGTGCCGCTACTTTACGTATCTGCACCCTTGTGATCTGTCCCCTTTTTCTCAAAGACTCAAGAACGCCTCCCGCTTGCTGCCTCACGGACCACCGCGTGTCTTCTTTACGAAGACCCGCTGTTTTCCGTGAGTCGGCCTGCGGGCCTGCCTTCCTTGGACCGAGACTCGTCCCCACTCTTGGTCATCATGCTCTCCTTAACTGATAGCGTGGTTAACCATGGGCTAGGAAGGGCTTCGCTACACAAGTCACGACGGCCTCCGCCGGATCCATGGGGGATGATGGCCCTAAAACGTAGGCGGGGCTTGATGAAACGGTGGCAAAAAACGTTTACCTTTTTTTGCTCTCATTTCGTCAGACCCCATGACGTCACTCGGGCCCAGGCGCCGCGCGGTCCATTTTTATCTACTTCCGGCCACGCCCACTAGGGAGGGTGCGTCATACTCAGCGAACGCCATCTTGGATTTGGTTTTGCACCCCCTCCCCCACGGGAACACTTTTGGCACCCCCTAAAACACACTAACATTTTTGGTACCTACCCTCCCCTCCCCCCAAACTTTTCGTGCGCGACCACGCCCACTAGGGAGGGTGCGTCTTACAGCCGGGTACAACTACTACTAGTGTTAAAGACGTCGAAAATTATGGCCGGGTTGTCGTTTTGGTTATTGCTCCTTTTGTTAGTATTGTGAAAGATCAATTGAACCAGTTAAGTTCATTAGGTTATCCTGCTGCCGAACTTTCAGACCTGAAACCCGAGGAACTACAGAAGTGCAACTTCAAATTGCTGTTTAGTTCTGCAGAAGAAGTAATGAGCGCGAATTTCGCGTCGAGCTGGAGAACCCTGCATCGAAACTCCACAAGCGTCTTGCTTGTATCAAGTTGTCGTCAACGAATCGCACACGGTTGAAATATGGAGCGGTGTGTTCGAGGAACAGGCTTGTGCTTCCGAAAATACGAGCTGCTTTGATGATTTCGTAACGCTGCGTGGATGGTTTTTAACGTTTTTTTTTGGCAGAACTTTGTTCCGGTGTTATTGTGGTCGGCAGTGTTCTTTTCTGATTTGGTGGCAACTTTATATTCAGCGGCAACGAGTTCTCTTTATCCTGCAAGCTTGTAGTTCTCTACTACATTTCGAATCTTCCTTCCACAGGAACGACAGACTCGCTCTGATAGAGCAGCAGATTTCGGATTATGAAGACCGCTCTGATAGAGCAGCAGATTTCGGAATATGAAGACCAATACTTTTGCAGGCACCAGCTAGAATTAAGCCTCGGCTCTCTTTTCTTTCTGAAGGCTTGAACAGATTCTCGCCGTGGAAATATTTGAATTCCCAAACGCTACCTTAAAACATACAATACACTGATCCTGCAAACGTCGTTGACATTTACAGGTTTGGGTTTAGTCCCTGTCTTACATGTTTATTCGGAGTTTCAGCTGACATTCTCCAAGTTCGTATATTTTTTGTTTTGAATTTTACGCTGGAGTTGAGATTCGATATTAAACATGGTTTTCACTTCCGCCGCATGATGATTGGATGAATCGGTCGAATGACATACTAATTATATACATTTTAATTAGTGGGTGGATACCAAAATAACCATGGCCTGCCGGCAGGCTCTCTCTCCCTCTTCTCCCCACCCCCTCCCCCCTCTCTTTTATCTCTCGCCCCAATCCCCCTAATCTCCGCTCGCTGCGCTCCGATACTCCAGAGCCGCAACGCAGGCTACCAATAGAAAAGCTAAGTAAATGCAAAACCAAAGCAATCACTGAAAACGTTCGACACTCAATTGAAACCTGCTCTACTATTCTGTGATTGGTATTGGTGACCTGTATAAGGTAGGTTTCACAATTATAGTTGGACTTGAATCTGCGGAAAGTCCTTAATTTATCGTTATTTATGTCACTAAGCCAAGTTTGGTACTCTAAATGAACATCAAATTTCCAAGGGAAACTATCAGCCGTTATTGTTCATCACAAAATCGTCTTCAGCTTTCAGCGGGCACTTTTATACAAATAGTGTGTCCGTCGAGGAACTATCGGCTGGTAGTTGCCCGCGAAAATTTGATGGTCTTAAAACAAATATAAGCCCGAGAACGTAGTTCGAGCAGCAAATTTCAAAGAGAAACTATCAGCCGTAAAAGTTTACCACAAAATTTTGGCGCGCACTCATTGGCCAAGAGCGATCACGTGACGTGATAGTTGTCATCCGCGGAGGCAAACTATCAGGCGTTATAGTTCACCACAAAATTGTGGCGCGCGCTCATTGGCAAGAGCGATCACGTGACGTGATAGTTGTCGTCCGCGGATGCAAACTATCAGGTGATAGTGCCCGCTGAGAGCGGAAGACAATTTTGTGATGAACAATAGACCCATTCGAAGAATGGCGTCCAATTTAATTAACTATTGTTTAGTACTGACTAGCCTCGCTTACACGGTCAAAAGTTTTTGTGTGTACTGACTAGCCTCGTGTTCAGGTTACCAGGACAATAGCTTTTTAAATTGGACGCCATTTTTCGAATGGGTCTATAACGACAAATAGACTGTGTTTGTCTCGGAACTATCGGCTGATAGTTTCCCTTGGAAATTTGATGTTCTTAAAACTAGCATATAAGCTCTCTCGGGCTTCTATTTGTTTTAAGAACATCAAATTTCCGCGGGCAACTATCAGCCGATAGTTCCTCGACGGACACAGTCTATTTGTATAATAGTGCCCGCTGAGCACGAAAGACAAGTTTGTGTTGAACAATAACGCAAATAGACTGTGTCTGTCTCGGACCTATCGACTGATAGTTTACCTTGGAAATTTGATGTTCTTAAAACTAGCATATAAGCTCTCTCGGGCTTCTATTTGTTTTAAGAACATCAAATTTCCGCGGGCAACTATCAGCCGATAGGTCCTCGACGAACACAGTCTATTTGTATATTATAACCCATCAAATATTTTTTCGCGCGTAATTGGTTGAATGCGTCACGTGACTCGATATTTTCTCTCTGCGAGCGGGAAATATCAGCGAATACACCCCCTGTGAGCGTATAAACGCTCGTCAAAGCTTCGCTCTCGGGAACTGTTCTCTTTTCGGATCAGATAATGTCCGCGGATGAAATATCAGGGCATATTTCGACGCCACAAATAGGTTATTGTATTTATAGTGCCCGCTAACTGGAGCGAAAGACAATTTTGTGTTGAACAATAATGCAATAGACTGTGTCTGTCTCGGACCTATCGGCTGATAGTTTCCCTTGGAAATTTGATGTTCCTAAAACTAGTTCTCGGGCTTATATTTGTTTTAAGAACAGCCGAAATTTCCGCGGGCAACTATCAGCCGATAGTTCCTCGACGGACACACTATTTGTATGATAGTTCCGAGACAAACACACTCTATTTGTCGTTATTGTTCATCACTAAATTGTCTTCCGCTCTCAGCGGGCACTATCGCCTGATAGTTTGCATCCGCGGAGGACAACTATCACGTCACGTGATCGCTTTTGGCCAATGAGCGCGCGCCAACATTTTGTGGTGAACTATAACGCCTGATAGTTTGCATCCGCGGACAGCGACTAACACGTCACGTGATCGCTTTTGGCCAATGAGCGCGCGCCAAAATTTTGTGGTGAACTATATAACGGCTGATAGTTTCTCTTGGAAATTTGATGTTTCTCGGGCTTATATTTGTTTTAAGAATCAGTATCAAATTTCCGCGGGCAACTATCAGCCGATAGTTTCTCGACGGACACACTATTTGTATAATAGAAACTTCGATCTTGTCTGGAAGTACAGGAGAACGCTTTAGTGTGGCTTTTGCAATACAGGAAATGTCTTCGCTTATGTCTAAGGAGCACATAAATGCACAATGTACAGCGAAACCTCTTCAATCCCGTTTTCTGTGAGCGATTGTTTACTACTGCTGTGGCTGAACTGAAGAGGGGAAGGTTTTAGTCTAATTGTTTAAAAAATAGATGACGTGACAGTGGACATCGCTATAGAAAATGACGTACTTTTTGACGATCATCAAAGTGGCGGACGCACTCCGCATCAACGCAATTTCCCGCAATAAAACGGCTAAATAGAGAGTCGAGGATTCCTCGGGTGAGGAAATCCAAAACCTAATAACCCTCTGTGACAATAAATGTTTTTTTCATTGTCGAAAGAACTGCTACTTAAAAAAACGGTGCGAATAGCATGCAATTTTCGTGTGTTGTGTAAATGATGTGCAACAACAATATATTTATTTGTACCAATGAATTTACATTTTTGTTTTATATAATAATAAGAAAATAAGCAGAAAGTGTGTGGTACGGGCGCCCTAAATAACTAAAAAGCTAATCTAGCTAGGGCGCCCTTATCAGATAAATGTGCAGAGAAAGATGCGAAAGAGGAGAGTGCGTGAATATACTTAATTTGCAATTAATTGTAAAAACGACAAGCACAAGAACGTCACAGTTACAGACAAAGCGAACATACTAACGAACGTAGGAAGGCTGTCATAAGGAGAAAATGAATATTAAGTAACAGAGTGGCGATGAGAAGTTTTATATTCTAGTTGCTATCGGGTACAAGGTGAATAGCAAGTTAGTATTGCAATAGAAAATCAGCTCTCAGTTTGTTTTTGAAAGCGTTTCTCCTTAGTTGTTTGTCGCTAGAGTCAAGAGAATTCCAGACTTTAACTCCCACAAATCTAATGTTAAAGGTTCCGTAATTAGTGCGAGCTTTGGGGAGGTAATAGCTTTTTCGAGAGGCTAGTCTGGTGTTATAATTGTGTTTACTGCTAAGAAGCTGAAAGAAGTCATCTAAAGTCACTGGGAGTTCTCTTGAGTGAAATTGTTGCATAAAAAGAGCAATATGCGAAAAAGACAAATCAATAAATTTAAGTATTTTAAGTTGCTTGAAAATGGGGGAGGAATGGGCATCAAACTTAGAAAATGTAATAATACGTAAAGCTCTTTTCTGAAGAATGAATAGGGGACGAAGCGCTGACTTATAGGTGTTTCCCCATATTAAGATTCCGTAAGTTAAATAGGGATAAATCAACGAGTAATAAAGTTGGATCAAAATGTTAAGATTAACGTAGTAGCGGATTTTTGACAATACACCTATGCTTCGTTTATTTTTTTTACAGGTTTCACGAATATGGCATTTCCAGTTTAAGCTAGAGTCTATCAAAACAAATAGGTACTTTACTGATTTTTCTTGTTTAATAGTTTTATTAATTATGGACAATGTCAACGGATAAGTTATCTTCTTTTGATGTGGATGGAAAAGGACAAAGTTAGTTTTCTCAATATTAAGTGAAAGTTTGTTAGCGCAAAGCCAGTCAAAAACTCTTTGTAGCTCACTATTAACAGTACTTTCTAGTTTCAGCAGATTAGTGTCCGTACAGAAAAGGTTTGAATCATCAGCAAATATATTAAAACTCAGAATTTGTGAACAATTATTGAAGTCATTGATATAAAGGAGGAAGAGAATAGGACAAGTTATCCTGCTTTCTGATGATGAATAACTGCAGATTAATGTAAATTGTTTTCTATTGGTAAGATAGGATCTAAACCAATCAAGTGCGATACCTCGTATTCCATATTTAACAAAATATAATGATTTACTGTATCGAATGCTTTGCTTAGAAGTCCGCAAGAGACTTCCCCTTTTTCGATCGCTTTCTGAATACTATCTACAATAGTTAAAACAGCATGAGTTGTGGAGTGTTTTGAGCGAAACTCAAATTCGTTAGCAAAAAATATATCGTGTTTCTCAAGAAAACTAGTTAGGCGTTTGCAAATTAGTTTTTCAAAAATTTGATTAAAGACAGAAAAAAGAGAAATTGGACGATAGTTATTTAGATTTAGAGAAGAGTTCTTTTTAAAAACAGGAATTACCTTAGCGATTTTGAACTTGTCAGGAACAGTTCCCGTTGATATAGAAAAATTATATAGTATTTCTAAGGGTTTAGATAGCAGATGGTTGAGACATTTTAGGACTCGTATGAGTATGCTAAATGGGCCCGTGGCTTTACGAACATTCAATTTTGAAACCTCTTCCTCTATTTCTAATTGGGTAACCGGAAAAATATAAAAACTATTTGGTTGTGGATTGGTCAAGTAATGTGAGAATGGCTTAGGTGATATAGGGATGTCGGAAGACAGATTCTTCCCAATATTAACAAAGTAATCATTAAGGTACCTTTGGCAATTTTGGACACATTTTGGACAATTTAGAACTAGTATTACACATCAAAAGCTTTTATTTATGTGAAAATTGAGAAATTCTGAGGACATCAAATTCTGCCAGGGCAGGTACCTTAAAAGCATTTGCGATGGCTTTAGGGTCAGTTAAGAACGAACTTTCAGTAACTATCTTCGTAGGAAAAGAGGCTTTATTGGATTTAATTGAAATAATTTATTTAATTCCTTTCCACGTGGCTTTCTCATTGTTAATATTAGATGTAAAATATTCCCGATAATAACTTTTCTTGCAAACTAAAGTTAGGTGTTTTAGCAAGTAATGTAAGCGTAGCACTCTACATTAGAAATACCATTAATTATGTTGTTGATCGCTCTTAAAACCCTTACTAGTCTAGTTCTAGAAGTGGCTTTGTATTAAAGTTATCAAACCTAAAACCATACCGGTATATAATCACCTAAAGTCGATCGAGGTATGCTAACCGCCGTGGAAAGCGAGTAGCAGCTGACGTTTCGAGCGCTAGCCCTTCGTCAGAGCAAAAACCATACCGTTTTTAGTTGCTAGCTGGTGCAGACCACCAAGAGGGTCCGTCGATCTTATGACCGTTTTTGAGGGGTTGATGGAGAAACTAGAATCTCTAGACGTTGCTAAGGTGCCACTTCACCTACAAATCACACTCGTCAGTAGATTATTAGACTTCAGTATGTAATTTATACCAGTACCACCAGCTTATCCAACAACCCACTCGTGTAACCTGCTTCACTTCACTATTTCTAACTAATAATGTCACTTACTATTACCAATCAGGCGTTTCCCATATTGGCATTAGCGACCACAGCCTTATCTATGCTATCAGAACATTACCCACCACCAGATCATTACTTCTGGACAGTACAACAATTTTGATATTACTACAAATTTTACGGAAAGGATCTTCTGTTAGCATATTAGCCGGCATATTATTGAAAGCCAAGAGGATCCTAACCATACCTGGGAAATTTGGAAGAAGACCTCCCTTTCTGTTGAGCATGCCCCCTGCGGCAAAAGAAAGCTGGTAAGGTCTACCACTCCGACTTAAAGAAGGGTATGTTTGAGTGGGATAGACTAAAAGTGCTACTGAAGCGAAATTTCATCATTAAAATTAAGATCTCACTTCAAAGTCCTTTCGAAATGAGGAAGAATAGCATTTTCTGTTTGTCAATATCTCTTCTCGTTCCAGAGATATTAAGGTTTTTGGAATATGCAAATTAGATGGTCTGTGACGTCATAAGGTTGACACAGCCATGAAGACAAATCACAAAATGATGAATATCTCTGCAAATATTGGGTAAAAACAATTGAAACTTTGCACATGTATGGTACTAAGGTAAATACACAACACTGTGGAAGTCGTGATGTTGCCATAAAAACACTCTTGGCCCCAGGCTGCTTTCACCTTGAACATAAAATTGTAGTTTTTATCTCTGTTTCAGAAAATAGTTTACTTTAAGCCACTCACATACAATGCCTACACTGTTCCAAACCTTCTGATATGCCAACAGTAGAAAAATGTGTTTGGCAAAGGAGAAATTAGGAAAAATATTTTCCTCATTGAAGGAGCCTGGGGCCTAGAGTGTTACCATGGTAACATCTTAATTTGCATAATGACGTGTATTTTCCTTCGTACCATACTTGTGCAAAGTTTCAATTGTGTTTACAAACTATTTGCAGAGATATTCTTCATTTTGTGATTTGTCTTCATGGCTGTGTCAACCTTATGACGTCACAGAATTTGCATATTCCAAAAACCTTAATATCTCTGGAACGAGACGAGATATTGACAAACAGAAAATGCTATTCTTCCTCATTTCGAAAGGACTTTGAAGTGAGATCTTAATTTTAATGATGAAGCTGGGCAGACTGTAAATATGCCAGGAATGAGGTCAATGTATCTATTAAGCATGCAATAATTGCCTACTACACTCAAAGTTAATAATAATAATAATATTTAAACAGGGTGTTCTCATCACCGAAGTGTTTTTCAGAGAGGCCCTGTAAAAGGAAACAAACTAACTTGTTAGCTCAGTGGTTAAAGACCCTGTGTCCGAGCCCATGGTGCTTTGCGCCAATGTTATGATTAGTTTGTTTATCAACGGCCGCATAAATTAAAGGCCAGCTTTTAGGCGAACCAAATGTTCTCGATTGTTTATAAGTTTCATAAAAGAAGTACACATACACTTTTGGATAACGAATTTCATAATTTCTACCTGATTAAAAACCCAATCGATCACACGAATTTTTCCCGGATTCTTCGAATACGATTTTAACAGTACTCGGCAGGAAGCCAGTTGTTCTGTCTTTAGATTCTAATTCGATTTACGAGTGCGACTTTTCACAACTCTACAAGCAAACATATACTCTTGTTACTTTGTTTTTATGTCTCCAGTATTGCTTAGCTGTTTTTGAAGATCTCTACTTTCCTTGCGAATGATATATTTTGAGTGCAAAATGAAATGTCATACTGGCACTCGAGTCAAACTCACAGCGAAGTAACAGCTGAACTCGGCAGATTGGAGTTTGACCCGCGATCGTAGTTTTGGTAGCAAGACTTTCTGGACGTACTGGAGGATGAAAAAAAAAGGTTAAGGACATTGCTTTCTCTGCTAATAAAAATGCAAAACATATACAGATACAGATAAGTCGTAACACCTCAGTGGAGCTTAGCCGTGCGAAATTATAATTACGAATATTCTTGATGCCAGAAGTGGTTGATTTGTGCTTTGTATTTCCAACGAAGCCCGCCGGTCCCTTAGTGCAGCAAATCCCCGGGAAACTCACGTAGTAGTCCTTTTGAACCACAAGTGTCTCGGTCCTTTCTCCGGCATTCCTCTACTCGCCACTCTAGACCGGGATTCGAAGAAATATTCGAACTAATGTTTCATTTAAAAAAGTATATATACAAAAGTTAAGATAAAAGAAAGTTAGTTAAGCATATATACCTATTAATAATTACACGATGGCCCAAACTAGGGATGGATTTCGAAATATTCGGGAGTCACATAACAACAACAACGATCTTTCTGATTTTCGTAGCCTACGAAAATGATTTGCGCGCGCAAAGCACCATGGGCTCGGACACAGGGTCTTTAAGCTCCGGTCTGTTGAGCGGGAGGTCGCGGTTTCAAACCCCGGCCGGACCAACACTCTGCCTTTGTGAAACAACTGCAAATGGTTAGACCTTCCCGTCTTCTCGGACAAGGACGTAAAATCGTAGGTCTCCCGTCGGCCTCAAGTTTATCAGTCTCACCAGACTGTCACGAGTTACCGACGTTAAATAAAGTTGCTTTATTTTACTTTTAACTAGCTAAATGGAATAAGTAACGATTAACACAGACTCCATGACTTCTCGCTATCATTTGAAATGTCATAGACAGCGCGCTATCTCTAAGTGTAAGACAGACCGTTTTAAGAATTATTTTGTCGCTCATAAATCATTTGCTATTTCATTGTAATTTTATTTTTTTATATGATACCTCAGGCTATTTATAATGTTTTCTGTAAATTCCAATGTAATCAGCTTATGACTGCTAGACTATTTTAATAAACATCTATCTTGGTCGCCAACCACGTGCACTGACTTCATGTAAACATTCAGTTGGCAAATTAAATTCGACGTTTGAATCAAACGTCAAGTTCGACTCAAATAGGTATTAGATTCGGCTCATAAGAAGTTCGGGAACCGAAGTTCGACGTTTGAACTGGGACTTATTGTAAACTACTTATAGCTTAATTATTATAGCACCCTGGAGAGCATTGTAAAATGAATGGACACCGTATCTATGCTTCACTTCTCACGCACAAAGCCTCTGGCCCACTGATATGCTAATGAGCTAAATCAGAAGTCTGCTAAATCTATTGTTATGGTATTAGCAATAGATTAGACGGGCCTCAGAGACAAATCAAATTTATTGTTTTCTCGGTGAATAGTCTAGAATAAATTTCAGTTGTCTCTGAATTAACCTCATATTGAAACCCTTTGTGCCGTAACATGTCAAGCATAGAGTACAATTTTCACTTCATTAAGCGTAAAGCCGACCAACAAGGCTGGAGAGAACACCGTTCTTTCCTTTTTGAAAATCTTCCCGGAAACATGGCTTCCACTGAAACGAAAACCTGCGTGCTAAGTTCCTCAAACTTCTAAAACGTTTTAGGCATTTTCTGATCTATTCAGGCGCGGTTTTATCGATACGCACGACCGACACCTCGCTAGGAATCATGGGTAGCAATAATTTCTTTGTAAATAATTGTACCCACAATCCTCTGGAATTCAGTGTGTGGCATCCAAAATGGCGGCTATCAAGGACCCACTGAAAGAAGTTGAACATACTCCTTTCTGCAACAGATATTGCCAAATGAATCATCACGATCTTATAGGAGCGTTATTTGCAATACATAATTTTCCTGACGGCTACTCGAAGCCGGGATCGTTGCACTTGTTCAGCGAGGTGGTCCAAGGGGCGATCGTATCTGGATGGAACAAGAATAGCAATATTCCAGACCAGTTGGAAGATCTACAATGCCCCATTATTTATCTTGCTTGTGCTTTTGGAAGACATAAAGCTTTACAGCTGTTGCTAAAGATGGATTTTGATGCTGCAGTTCGGCTAACAGAAACGGAAGAGACCGGTTTACATGCGGCAGTTCGCCATCTTTATCAAGCTGGAGCGTGGTCGGAGAACAAAAGCAACAAAGCTGCGAAGGTGCGACCGAAAGCTCGGACAACTTCCTTTACGAAAATTCTAAACCTATTAACTGAAAAGTGTCCTGAGATCTTCGGAATGAAAGACACTAATTGGCAGACGGCATTCCACGCGGTAGCGGATGAGCTAGTTGACATTAGAATAAGTGAACATGATATTTCACGTGGAGATACTAGTAGCAATAGAACGATACAATCAGTGGCAAACCGTAAACATCACTTTGAGCAGTGCTTTAGAGCCATGCTGGTAAAGTTCACAGAGCTTGAAGAGCAGGGACAAGTAAGCACAGAGGAGGCTTTCTATATACTCTGCTCCAGGAACAAGGTGAGGAGAAACATACTGGAAATGTTATCGGAGAATGCGGCAGAAGGTGATCCATCACTGGAGATTTTAAAGTTTGTCATAGGAAAGCTGCAATCCAAGCTCTTTGCACAAGAGGATGAAAGCAGGAGTATAGTGGAGGAGGGAAGTAGAGTCAAAGCACTTTCAAGCTCATCAGGTACATTGTAGAGACTAAAATAATGGAGCGATTATAGAATACCCCGCCACTTTTTGAAGCTATGTTATTTAGTTAGTGCTACCATGGTACCGCAGTCACGATAGCTTTTATAGAATGAAGGATATAGTTTTTTTAACAAAGGATATGAACTAAGTGGCAATGCAGTCGCGCAGTCCCTTGGTCGACGCATAAATATTAATATCTGTAAGACGTTGAACTAAGTGGTAACGCAGTCCCATAGTCGACGCATGGATATTAATATCTGTAAGACGTTAAACTAAGTGGCAACGCAGTCCCGCAGTCCCATAGTCGATGCATGAATATTAATAAAGCTGACTGCAGGACCGCGGTAGCACTGAATATACCATCTAGCTGAAGTGGCAGGGTATTCTATAGTTTAGCCAAAATAATACCATTGTTATTGACATGGGATTTTTTTGGGGGGAGGGGTGGGTGGTAATTTACAACTCCAATTGATTTTTATTTTTTTTAAATTGAGAATCACTTGAAAATAAAACATTTTAGAATGACAAAATTCCACATAATCTTGCTATCCCCTGTAAATATTTGGAAATTTTGCCATTCTAAAATGTTTGATTTTTAAGTGATTCTCAATGGGAAAGTTTAGATTGGAGTCATAAACTGCACTTGCTACTGGTGGGTATCAGTCTACCTGTGGGAGTCAATATTTTACCCTCTATTTGTGGTCAATTTTCCCACCCTAAGGCATTTCACATCAAATTCCCTTTGAAAATATACATGTATGCTATTCTCCAGGCCTTCAGGCCACACAACAATGGGTAGTTCCAGCAAATATCTGCACCCCTATCACAGACGTTATCAATATTTTATCCCCCTTGAGTTTGGAATTCCATACTCGTTTATCTCCCCACACTTCCAGAATTCCTGTTTTACTCTGTGATCCCTTTGGAATTTCTTATCTGCCCCCTTCTTCAAGGTGTTTTTCTTTGAAATATGTACTGTGCTGCTATAAAATAGTAGCCCCCCTCGCAACTGGAATTCCAAGATGCCACTTGTGGCAGGGTATAGATACTTACTGGGACAACCCATTAGAAACTTTAGTAAGCTTTTTCAAGCCTGAACCTGACAATAACGGGAACTAGTTTGTTGTTTGAGGTTGATGGTATTGCAGTTGGCAGGAAAGGATTATCATGGCATTATGCACTATCCTGCTAATAGTGATGTTAGTTTAGACAACCAAGCAATATTGTTTTTGACCTTTGAGCAAAAAAACTGCAGTATTTTGTCACATCTTCCCTCACGATGCTGTGCTTTTATGAACATGTCTACCCAAACCAATACTCATGGTACACTGCACATACCACTGGAATCCAGTTCTTTCCTCGTTTTAGTCACAACCAATGCTTATTCTGGTATTAGACTGGTTTCAATAAAATGCAAGTTAGCTGAACTGGAGGGCAAAACAAAAGAAATTTACTCTTCTGGGAATTGAAATCCAACTTATGTAAAACAATCTTATTGTTTTGTCCTCCAGTTGGGAGCTACACTGTACTTTACAGCATGCAAAAATAAGTAATCTTGTCAGTGACATTTGAGTGTCATATAGCTTTCATTGCTACAGAGTAATTAGGATTTAAAAGAGAGCTTTGTATGAAATAAGTCTGCCATGGCCTTGACAGCCTCGTTTTCATGTCCTCCCAAATGTTTAATTAACAAATAAAGAAGCCTTAGCCATGTTTTATACTATCATAAAAAAGGGCATAAAACATGATGGGCATTTGAGAACATGAGAGAAATGTTAAAGCACAAGCCAAAGGCGCATGCTTTCAACATTTCTCGAGTGTTCTCAAATGACCAGAGTGTTTTATGAACTGTTTAATAAATGAGCAGCAGTGTTTTATCAGATTAAAAAACGTCTAGATGTATAGAGTCATGTAATTCAGTTATTTTGGCAATACAACCTATTTCGGCGGAGAAAATCCAAGTTAAAGTTTATGTAAATTAGGATGAAATCTTTATCACATTTAAAGATTGCTTCTCGCATGGTGGTTTCCTTTGTTTTTGTTTCATGAATTATTCATGAGTTTTTAAGATAGTTTAAAACATGGGTTTAAGCTTCTTTATCTGTTTTATAATATAGATTTACATGCGCGATGAAAGGAAACTGCCAGTTGAAAACAATAAAACACGGCAAACCATGTTATATACTCTGATAAAAATAGCTTTTTAGCCAATCAGAGCATGCATACTATCGTATCTATACTATAAATGCTAATAACTGTGGAACAAATTGTTATAAAACTGTGAAATTGCAAACTATTAACAACTTCATACTGCTCTTTCAGGAGTGAGTGTTGATTTTCTGTAAATGTTTAAATGCAGAGTGTATGCTAATTAGGCCAGATGTTTTAGCACATGTTTGAGTCAATTTATGATTGGTGGCTGTTAATTGGCTACAACTACATGTAGCTAGAGTTTCCTCCCTTGATGCTTGGTTGAAATGATATGCAATATTTTCCCTGAAGACTTTGCATAGTTGCTTTGATTTTAAACAATCCACACTGAGGTGCACAAGCTTTGTAAGTTCATTTGAAAATCGCAACACTTCACTATCTAATTATTATACACGAAACTTGGCAGTTATGTCACATTGCTCAACTAAAGTAGCGTTTGATTTCTTAAGTAATAGAGTAATTAACTACTGGAATCAGCTTCCATCGTCTGTAATCTATGTAGTTATTTTTGTCTTTCTTTGTGAGAAAGTTTATCATTTGGGGGTTAACAGGGTTCCGTTAATGTCAGAAATATTTAATCTTTTTCAGTGGAATCAACATACTGGGTAGATCAATATTTTTTGTTCAAAGGATAGTGTTATCTATCCTTCGAACAACCGGGCCCAAGTATGTACATAAATTATTTTTTTATGTGGCTAAGCTTGGTAACAAATACGAATAAAAAGGGAGCAAGTCCATCTGGACACTACCTCAACTGACATGTCTCTTTTCATCAGCAGCAGCTCAATGTTTGCCTGCTGCTGGGGTCTCCTCACAGCCATTGATTCAGAACCACATAGGACAGCCTGTAATGCTTGTTCCCATGACACCTAAGGCTTCCCAGCTTGGGCCAGGAACAGTCCACAAAACATCATTTACGAATTTTGTGGAAAACTCAACAGTGCATGTCGTGTTTGGAAAGAAGGTCCATGCTGGTACATCCATAGGAACAGAACGCCTGGATATTGGACAGAACTATTGTCCTTCCTCGGGTACCCAGGGGGTTGGGTCTGTTGCCCTTACTACAACGGGTCCCACGCATCAAGCTAGAAAACCATGTTATGTGGCTGGGCATGTCTCCCAGCGAAAACGAAAATCTGATCATCACATGAAAGACAAAGAGAAAGCATGGCGGACATTTGCAAAGAGTTGTAGAAAGACGACCATTGCCACTGTTAGATGTGATACAGGAACTGTGAGTGCATCTAACGATACTTGTACAAATAACAACATTGCCTCAAGTTCCGAAGAGAGAGGTTTGCCTGCACCTGCAGAAGTAAGACTAAATCTTTCCACACAGGTAAAAAATGTAGATAATCAAATCTGTGAAGATGTTGTTATGCACTACGAAAAGCTAAACTCTGTCGGAGAGGACTGTTATTCTGGGAGTCAAGGCACTTGTTCAAAAAGTGCAATCGATGAGGTACCAGCTGAGGATGGTGCAACGATGGACCTGAAAAGGAACCTTAGTGAGGCGTACTATGCTGCGTTTGCACTGGAGAAGGAGTGCTTTAATTTAGAGACGGAAAGGCTAGGGTGTCTTGCAAGCATTAAAGACAAAGAAGAACAGATGAAAAAGTTGAGGCTTGAGATGAATGAACTAGAACAGAAGGCTACAGTAATAGCTGACACCAAAGTGAAGGTCCAACAACATTGGAGGGAAGCACAAGAGTTAGAGAAACACTTCAGACAGAAGCTTTTTGATCTGAAACCAGATTCAATTGAAATAATATAGGTATCTACAGTATCCACCACCATCTACAGCATCTGTTGAACTTTTCTCTATCAATCCCAAACATGCCCATTCCCATTTTGCACTATTACGTCAGTTGAATACTACCAGAATCCTTTATAAATTATTTTTCTTATTCAGGTATTTTTAACTCCGCTGACAGTACCAAAACAGTGGTCCAAATTAAAAGAACAAAAGAATCAGTGCAAAGGATTCTGGTAGTTGTATACAACTGATGTAATAGTGCAAACCGCCTATTCCAAACGGTTTCTGGGAAACCCCCACCCAACCCCCGTTTGACACTAAAAATACTTGCACATGTCTACCCAAGGGAGGGGTGGGTGGATAGTTTCCCAGAAACCGTGCTTGATCCCCCACCCTTCCCCCCTGGTTCACCCTAAATGTAATGGTTAATCATTACTTGCAATGTATATCTAAAAATTTTCATTGAGCCGGTATGACCAAACTATAGTCTTAAACTGACTGAGAAGTAACTAGGGAAAATATTTTTTGGGGCATAAAAGTGGGGGAGCTATAGCCCCCCAGCCCCTCCCCCCCTCCCTTTCCCGGCTACGCCGTCCCTGAGCATCGACTTCAAGAGCTCAACATCACATTAAAATAAGAGAGCATAAGAGAATATCGCAATGTGTGGCGTGCGAAGATAATGTTGAATAAAATCTATTTTTAGTAACCGGAAGCAGTTGAAGCAAATTCGCGTGCGCGACAACTAAAATGGCGCGAAAATATATTGGCCGTCAAAAGCAGGCAAAGTATTTTCGCGCCATCTTTATAGTTGTCACGCGCATGCGCCCACTTTGCCTCGACTGCTTACAGTTACTAAAAATAGATTTTATTCGACATTATCATCGCACTTATGCTCTCTTGATTAAAACTAACAAAATTAAAGTGCATATGAGCCCTTTTTTTCACTAAAATCGATTCTACATCAACTAAATATTTGAATATTATATCCACTGTTTGTTAGTCATTTTTGCATATTTGCTTTCATTTTAAGCATCCCACATGGCCGAGAGGTTCGTTAGTTCATATCAAAATCGGTGGAAATAGCTCTTTCCGGCCCGGAAAAATGAATTTAAAGTCTTACCGTGACTGCACTTTAAACATAATTGTCTTCATTTATGAAAAGCTTTTTTCATAAATGAAACGCAACTACAGAAAAGCGTCTCGGGTTACGGATGGCTAGGATGGAAATGGTTCACGATTATGAAAAACAAACGTTGGGCCAGCGTTTTCAAGATTTAAGTTGGTGTCTGATATTGGTCTTATAATTTAATCTAGCTGTAGGCTCTACATCACAGGTATGATGTATCCTGCGTATAAGCTCCGGGCTTATACTCCGTAAGAGTTTTAGGGAGGCTTATTAACGGGATGATAACGTTCTAAAATGCGTTATCGGGTTACTTAAAGTGCCCTAAACCAGGAGCCCATTGCCAGGAGCGTCCATCTTCCCCACTGTGTTGTACCCCAGCACAGAGGTAGATGAGGCTATTTTTAGCATTGCGTTTCGCGCGAAAAAGAACAAAGGTAGGCTATTCTTAGCCAATCAGATAGCTAACGTCACTTCTCATTATCATTTTTTCTCACATTCAACGCGGGAATTCGAATTGCTGGTTTTCACTCAATCCCCAGAGATTCAAATGTTGGTGCCCCAACAAAAGAAGCTAACGAGGAATCTATTGTTTAAGGGCACCAACATGGCGGCAACCTCTTTTCGCGGGAATTTCGAATCTAAAAATAGCCTCATCTACTCCTGTGCTGGGGACCCAACCCATAACAGAGGAACGCTCCTGGTAATGGGCTCCTGCCTAAACCCTTTTGCAATTTTTATATATATGAAACTTTGAAAGGCTTTGAGTACTTCTGTGAAGAAATTTTTGGCTTACAAAGAATACTCTATGTTCTATGCTTGTTTGAAATGGCGAAAATTTGACCGTTCCTGACCCATGACCGCGTAAGAAAAAGACTGGGTCGATTCCCCATCTTACGTCATCCAATTTATTCGATTTTGCAATAACTTGAATAAATATTTAGCAGTTTGTCTAAAATAACTGTTTTCTTTACTAAAAACTCGCAGACTGTGTATATTCTCTATATATCGATGATGTTGTGATAGAAAGGCGTCATGGACAATAATGCATTAATGAGGTGACGTAAGATCGGGAATCGACCCAGGCTTTTTCTTACGCGGTCATGGGTCAGGAGAGGTCACATTTTCGCCATTTCAAACAAGTCTAGAACATAGAGTATTCTTTGTAAGCCAAAAATTTCTTCGCAGAAGTACTCAAAGCCTTTCAAAGTTTCATATATATAAAAATTGCAAAAGGGTTTAGGGGCACTTTAACGCTCTTTCAGACTAATCTTGACTTTGAGAGGTTTTTAATTGACCGAATTAGCTTGTACATATGTTGTCCCAATTCAGGTCATCTGACTTTTCCCTTGAGCAATATGTTCTTGTTTTTCTGTATCCCAAGAGGAAATGTACAAATATCTCTTGATGGAAAACGAAGCACCGAATCCTCTGGAGAGCTGTCACATGATCTGAACTCGGACAAATGTACAAACTAAATCGGTCTGTTGAGTATCGTAAAGCCAAAACCAGCGAGCCAATCGCAGGAGCAAGTAAACATCCAATGAACCAATCACGAAGCAAAGTAAACGCAATTATGGATAACTAACCAATCTAATTCGAAAGCTGTTACTTTTCGACACTATTGAAAACCGCTGTAATCTACACATCTTCGTTAGTGTTCATGAAAAGTCTTGCATTACTATAGTATTCAAGTATAAAACTACTATAATAAGGGGAGGGAGCTTATAACCGGAAGGTATTTTCTGTTCCCAAACTGATGGCTTATAACAGGCATATTACGGCAATCAGAACATTAAAATCCTGGTTGCATAGCACTACAAGAGAATCTGTAATCAATTAAAAAAAAGTGATTAAATAAATACAATTTTGCACAACAAGTTTTGTGTCTGTTCTTGGGTAGTTTTGAGCAGTTCTAGGGTTGTTCTCTTGTGAGATTTGTTTTGAGTATTAATTAAAGCTTGGTTTGCCCGTATGTTGGGTAAAGCCGGGCCTTCACTATTTCCGTTTGTTCTCACTCCATCGATTGACAGTCGTACCGTTCTGTTTTCGTTTTCTCCTATTGCGGAAATTATAAAGAGGATATTGCGTGGCCGCGCGGAGATATCTTACGAGTGAAAGCAGTGAACGAGTGAGTAAGATCTCTACAAGCGACCATGAACTTTATTTAACAAATAGATCCATTATGCCGTGCGTCTATCCTCTTATAATGCACAGATGACGTCAACGTGAAGAGGACAAAGAAGTGCGCCACGAGACTTAAAACTGATGTTCTCTTCAGGCGACGGCAGTGACGACGGGACGTAGAAAAAAAATTCTCCAGAAATTTGGTGTTTACTATTTCCCTTGTTCGCCTTGAATTGTTTTTCACAACCAGATTCTCGAAAAATATGACTATAGAGTTCCGTTCACGCCGAACAAAAAAATATTTGATTTACTTTCTTACGTTCGCGTTGTCTTTAAAACGTACAATTTGGGGTTTTCACGTTGTGTTTTTGCAGAGAACGGTGAAAACGTAGGCGACTGCGTGCATTTTCACGTGCAGTTATTGTATTTTGTAATTAAGGCTATTGTTTTATGCCGTCCTCCTAGACGTTGCCGTCGTGTTGCTTAAGGTCCCTAATAGGGACTGCGTTCGATTGACCCTATAAACATTATATTAATGATCACTACAAATCGCTTGTATCGGGATTGTTTAGTAACGGGAATACTAAATGTATCCTGAATATCATATGTCAGCAAGAGTTTGTAGCTTACGATGCAAAAATGTGAAGAACCAGTGATTTCCAGAGACTATTCCATCTATTCTTATTCGGGATTACAGTCAATAGAACGCTCCCTTAGTCTGTAGGAACCTATCTAAAACAGAATATGAAGGAAAAACCTATCTAGTTACATACTTTATCTATAATAATAATAACAAGAGCCCATCTGGGCTTTCACTCGGGCCACATGAGATTGAAGATGAAATACACTTTCATTTGAAATCCTCTTAGTAACAAGAGGCTGGGAACAGCCTTAACTCGGGCTGTATACACATAAACGTCACCATTTCCCCCTTACATTCTTTACATTCCAGACATTCCATTCTAAGGCGTGGTCACAGGGGAGGGGTGGTACTCCACTCCTATTATTTATTAGGAGTTGGGTAGGGGAGTTATCAGTCGCGGTGACTTTCTGCTCTCTGCTCCCCTAGTATATGTATGTAATTTAATATTTGTGTTTTTCATGCATCGTATGAACATTAGATACGTTTTTCTCGTATGTAAATTAAAGGAGTTGACCTTTTTATGTAAACACTACTTATTCACAGTGTAACACACGTCTACAATTTAGTCTGCTGTTCTGTTGTACTGCAGGTTCCGAGTACTAAAATATGATTGTCTCAATGTTTATATTTATCCCATATTATAAGTTGTATCCTGTCCATCCTGCCGATAAATAAAGCTGCCACTATATTTCACTACTGTTCTTTCTAAAGTCATGTTAATTGTATTCGTGGTCAAATCGTGTGCCTCTGTGTACATAACTTTATCTGCTGTGTTCATAACTGAAATGCATGTTGGTTATCTCTAATTAAAAGCTTTACCTTCATTCACAAAACTTCAGCTATAAAGGGAACTGTTCGAAGCCTTTCTCGAACCAAAACCTCGCTCGTGAGAGGATTCTCGTTTAACAAGCGGATGCGAAACGCGCTTAGGACATGCCGGCCACTTCAGATATCTGTTAACACCTCCAGCACTGAGCAGTTTGGCAATTAGCAATGTTCAGATTAGAGATTAAAAGAACACGCTTGTATTCCGTTCATGTTACATGTACTTGTCGCCAAAGTTGTGCCTTGTATTGAACACTAAAATTTAACTAAGATCACTAGAACACTTTAGCGAGTATATCGTTGTACGATTTCTAGTTTTATATTGCTGCTCCGTTAGTTGTGACGCTTGATTTTTTGGATTCGATTCCTACGCTGAGCGCAGTAATATTTTTTTTCAAGTAGAGGCTCCCCAATTCCTTGTAAAATTTAAAGTGCTCTAGCCTGATTTTCAGACGGTACGAGGTCCGGGTGCTCGGGAAATATTCTAAGTCCCAAATTTCATAGTTAACAAAGGGAGTTTTGCGATGCAACTCTCCACTTACAATATCTAGGTATCTGAAGAAGGCTAGTTTGGCTAGCCAAAATATAGTACGTTTAAAACTATATACACGTTGTATCAGCTTTGCTATAGTCCTCAGCCGATAAAGTAAAAACTCTATCCTCAGTCTGTGGCTTCCGGTTGACCTTTTCGACATTATGCGGCGCCAGGGCGGCGCGGTGTTCAATTATGTGCACTTGAACGACTTGAACAGTGTGAGCTGATTGGTTGGGGGCGAAATACCTCGACATGGAAAATAAAAATAACAAGAGCCCATCTGGGCTTTCACTCGGGCCACATGAGATTGAAGATGAAATACACTTTCATTTGAAATCCTCTTAGTATCAAGTCGTGCTTTAATTCGCCAGTGAGAACGTCAAAAAAACAGACTGGTCTATTAATCGCTTTTATGGCATGACTATGATAACGCAGGATTCGAACAACAGAATACTGGCAAATTCAAGTGTATAAATGCAATACAATGACATATTCAGACTTTGAATTTGATTGAAAATAGATCAAAACTCGGGGAAATGTCCGGCTAAAACTGTATGAATAAATGTGAAATGAAACATAAATTTCATAGCAAGAAAAACAATTGTAATTCCTATAAATGAGAAAGCTCTTCTATTAAGCCGCTTCTCATATACACAGACTGTTTCACAAAAAACATTTGCGCTTATCGACACAAGAATTCAGTTGACCTTTCAAATAATTTATTCTGAGGTACGCATACTCTAAATCAGATGTTAAATAAAGCGATAATTAGAAGGAAAAGTACATTAACAGACAAACTGAGAGGAAATTTATTCAAATCAAAAAGAGTTTACTTACAGTACTTACGTAACTGACACCTTCGTGCACATATGCACTGAATCGGAATGAAAGTCGAAGCCTACCTCGAACTTAACTTTCAGCTAACCTGTTTCCTTTCATTCCACAATGAATAATAATCTCATAAAGTAAGCCCGTAGCTTTCAATAAATTTGCCAGTGTCTGAATGAAACAGCTAGATCTTTTCCAATTTCTCTCACGAGTCACGGCAGAAGACAGTCTCAAGCTACAAAACTTGAATTTTGATCCTCTTCACAGTAACGTAATTTAACGTCTCCGATCAATTCCTCTCTCTTTGCTGGCAGTTCATGCTTCTTGTACGTGTAGTCGCCCCACTGAGCCGTAACCACAAAACGAGCACAGCATTTCAGTTGGCATACACTGCGTACATCTGCTTAACTAATTAGATTTGTAAAAATCTTAGCGGATCATGTAAATATTCCGCTTGGCTCAAATATGAGGGTTTCTGCCGTCAAAGTTCATTTTTTGTTTCAGTTTTCCCCATATTAGCAGACTTGTATAATGTCTCGAGCTCTCCGAATCCAGTAGAAAGACTCTGGTTATTCTGTCGTAAAACATGGACCTGACCCAAATTTAGGTTGTATTGCATCATTGCCCACGATGGAATAGATTTCTGACAATGACTATTTGAAATTGATATCTCCTTGTCTCGCCTAGTCTGAGCTTTGAATTTTCTTATCTGAGCGCGCCTGAGGAAATCTAACCTTTGTTTGCGTGACCAGCATAGTGCAATCTGATTGGTTCGAATTTGACCTTTAACGCATGCGCAGAAGCCGTCTGACACTGATTAAAAAAAATAATAATAACCACTTGCATTTTAAGACTCGGCGCTGCCACAGGCAGCCCGAGTAATAAACACTTGCGATTTAAGACTCGGGCCTGCCCGCAGGCAGCCCGAGTAATAACCAAAGGGAAGAATTATTAGCTGAATTTAGCAGTCTTTAGGAGTGGCCGGTAGCGCGGTGACTTTCATTCTATGCTACCCTAGTATATATGTAATTTAATATTTTTGTTTTTCTCGTATGTTGACCTTTTAATTTAAACACTACTTATTCGTTTAACACACTGCATTTGAGCAGGCATATATTCATTGTTTTGAACCCGAGAATTAACCGTACTACCGTACTTCATGGTCCTTTTCTTTAGTAGTGGGTTGTCAGTCAGGTGATTGTAAACTCTCGTCATTTAGCACAGAAAATGTATTCTGATGAATAGGGATCGGGTTGTCATGTAAGAAAGATGGCTCTTGACCAAACTGATTCGTTGCTAAAGCTTCAGTAGATTGGGTAGTCTCGGAACACTGGAGACCTTGGTCTTTCATTGTCTTCTTTTTTATATTCTTGATTGTTTTTTTAAAGTTTGAAAGTCGGATCTCAGCTTTATTATATCCGCTTTCAACTCGCCATTTTCAACTTCTAGGTCAATAATACGTGATGACAGCATCTTGATTTCGGTCTTGTATATATTATCTTGCTGCACTAATTTGTCTTCCAAATGACTGAGTTCGTGTTTTGATGTGACGAGAGTAAGAATTCATTACGCATATCAGTTAGGTCAGCCTCCATGTTACAAATCAAGGTCATTAAATCAGCGAGAGAGTTCTTATTGCGGGCTAACAATCCTCGTGAAGAATCTAAAGAATTCCGTCTCTTCCGGTTTGAATTTGACTCATGTGTATGTTGCTTTTGGAGTTTCAAGGATATGTTGATCCAAAACTACAGGCTCTTGGGGTTTTTCATTGACTTGTGAACTTGCAGGCTCTGTAATATGTTTTATTTTCTTAGTATAACATAAAGTGTTGAACATGTTCTCAAGCATGTCGCGCGTGACCTCTGTTTCTTCATTCATTAAGTTCTCTACTTTCATCTGTAATCTGGGAAACTCAATCTTTGCCCATGCCTTGGCACATAACTATTCCTGTTGTTAAGTAGACGTGGATGGTTATAAGTAAAATCCTTCGACAGCTTGTACCGTTTCTAAATACTCTCTGACTGTGTCTCTGCCTCATTTAAGTGGTCGATCCAACTTACGGTAAATTTAAATCTCTGACAGTTTTTAAGAGACTCATAATATTGGTCTTGAAGTGGCTTCACCCAAAATAAGATGTTCTCCTCGGATGTTTTAAATGCAGCACAGCGAGCCGATGGCTTATAGATTCCAATATCTATTTCTTCGATCCTGGCTTCTTCACTGGCTTCAGGTCGTCATACGTGTCGTATATAAAATCACTGGCCATCTGGGTAAAAAACGTGGTCCTTCGGCTCCGACAATAGTGCCAGTTGAAATATCCTGAGCCTGTTGGAAGGCTTTCGCACGAGTGAAGTTAAATAAAACATTAAACTGCTTACATTTGAGAGATGGGACTCCAAATGAGAGAGAAAGTTCCTCGCGGGTCCTATCTTGATTTACTGTATTAAATTATGTAAATAAATTAACCTGGCGATTGTTGCGTGACCAGCACAGTGCGATCTGATTGGTGCTGAAATTTAAGACATGGGTCAAAAGTCACATTTTGTTGAACCCAACAAAAAAAAAAAAACGCTTGCATTTTAACCCTTTATGTCCCAAGAGTGCCATATGGCACTATTACTGGTTACTTGCTTTGAGGGTATAAATCTGACTAAGTTCAAAGAGCAATGCCCTGAGATTCCCACACACCTTAATGTATAGACCAATGATCCTATTGAACTGCATTAGGCATATTAAAAATGAATAATTTCATCTAAACTATAGTTGACATTATTTCACTTCAGAAAAAGGGACTAAAATGACAGTTACAGAAAAAAATATTTCTCCTCAGATTCTAAATTGTCTCACAAAAATACATATTTTACATAAAATTTAGAGTTTCATGTTTGCACTTACCTCACTTTCTGTCTCCCAACACCTAAACTGGCCCAGCACCAAGCCATTCTGTCCACAAGCACTTCACAAGCTAAATCCATCCATAATGACCGCAAAGCATGCCGGGAAATCCTACCAAACAGCGGCATGGTCCTTCCCCCATCTTCATTCTTCAAAAGATATACTAAGTCTAAAGCCATTTCGACCTAATAGCTTCATATTGGAATCAACGGCAAGTAAATGTTGTCCAATATTCCAAAAAAGCTATTATAGGTGGCTCCAGACCTCCATTTATAAAGCTCACGCTAAAGTGACAGAAGACGTCCTGGCCCATTCACGAGTGGAAAATGAGGCTCTTTCTCTATCACAATAGCAGGCACAGACTCAGTTCTTCGAGAAAGTACTGATTCAAGCTCTCATCAGACTTAATGATGTCCTCCAGCACTCTAAAAATGAAAAAAAAAGCTTTAAAAAGCCTTAAATTCTGTTTTCCCCCAAACAAACTTCCCTCCAGCTCCGTAGCAATGCGACGTCAACGTATCCAAAATGGCCGACAAAAAACTTTGAGCCCCCAGTATTGTTGGTCAGATGAAAATTCCATGGTAACAGTGACTACAGTTTTCTTAGGGGGGAGGGTTTGTTGCAGTCTAGAATGAGCCAAAAATCAGTTAAAAGCCCTTGGGGCATAAAGGGTTAAAACTCGGTGCTGCCACAGGCAGCCCGAGTAATAATAATAATAATAAAGACTTTATTTCGCGAGGGTAGCACTAATAGTGACAAACACATAAACTTGAGGCCCTCCACAGCATATCTGCATTATTATATATAAAACTGAAATAAAAATATAAAAATAATTAAAGTAAAGCCAGAGGAAGAAAGTTTTTTTTACAAAACGTGTCAAGCCGCGAATTTGAATTTCTTATATTTGGTATTTGGTTCCATAATTTCGTTCCACTGTAGCTTATTGAATTCTTTAGAAATTCGGTCGTAGGTCGTTGTTTAAAAAGCTTCGTAGAGGACCCTCTACTGAATTGTAACTAATGACTGTTTTGATTTTTGAAAGATATTGGACAGTCGTGGGAGCTAACTCATGAAGTGTTTTGTGCATAAGCCTGCCTTCATTTGTGCTCTCCTCTCATCTAACGTTACCCATGCACCCAAGAGTGTTCTTAGCCAATTTTGATTGGCCAGTTTCATTTTTTAAATTCATTATTAACCTAGCAGACCTGTTTTTGAGTTTTTGTAGGCGTTCAGAGAGTCCACAGCCTATTGAATCCCAAACCTCACAACAATAGTCGAAGTGTGGCTGTACGAGAGCATTATCGACCGCTACAAGTGTATCACAATCAACAAATTACTCAGTTCATCCTTTTTATAGCACCAATACCTGAAGAAATTTTCTTAGCGATGTGATCAATATGTTTTCCCCAACGGTTAGGAATTCGTCGATCTGTACTCCAAGTACTTTACAATGACCAAGTCTTTTGACTGGTTCATACCTATAACAACGTTCGGCTGAACCGCTAGGTTATTTATTCTATGTCTTGACATTGTCTTGATCCAACAAAAACATATTCGGTTTTTGCAGAAAGCCATTGTTTTACATTGCCTAGGTCCTGATTTAAGTTCCTTTCTGTTCAGTTCTTCGAGTGTTTTACCAAATGCCGTTAAACTGGTGTCATCCGCAAACATTCTAGCTGTTGTGCTTTTTATGCAGTTCGGTAAATCATTTATATAAATTATGAACAGAAGGGGTTCAAGAATCAATCCTTGAAGAATACCGCATGCAAGTTATTTTCCTTTGACAGAAAGCGTATCGCCGGTTCAACTGACACTTTTGCGTTGTACCCGTAAGATAAAAACTAAGAATATTTAGTGCGTTCTCTCCCATGTCATACACAATATGCATAACTCGCGCGGTCACAACACGAAAAAGAGGCCGGTTGGTCCTCTGGAATGTTGAAGTTTAAATACTAGCAGGAGGTGTGAAACGAGATTGTTTAGTTGAATTTTTTTTATTTATAGTACAACCAGCCAGGCGCATAGCAAATTAACGGCATTGTTTCACTGAACATTCGTTCAGTGCATTTCACAATCTCCCCTGGCGCTTCAACTTCAACATTCCAGAGGACCTACCGGCCTCGTTGACATGCTAGTTACCAGGACTTATGCATAGGGTCTATACGACTCAAGCAAGTTTACGTGTCAGTATTTCGTGATTCACGGTATCGAATGCTTTATTTAGATCGAGAAAAACAACCAGGTTATATAGTCCCCGGTCCATGTTAATATACCATTCGTTTGTACAATCCAATAATGCGGTGGTAGTTGAATGGAAACGTCTAAATTCAAACTGGTGTTTGGATAATAGGTTTTCCATCATTAGATATTCATGCATTTGTTCATATATAATATTTCCCAGTACTTTACTTATAATAATAATAATATACTTTATTGGGTAAGAAACAAAATTACTGGTGACCCAGTAGTTTACATTGCGGCCCATTATAAAAACTAAAACTAGATAAGAATTACAATATAGAAACTAGATAAATAATATTAATTGTTAAAGATAATTTGCAATTTGTCCTAAAATTAGACTAAATACTGAATTAAAATGTTCTGGTAATATTAAAATGTTTATGTTTGAAGTTATTGGATAAAATGTTGTTGAATAAATGTTTCTTAAAATTACTTAGTTGGGAAATGTTTTTCGCATCGCTATTAATGGCATTCCATAATTGAGTGCCGCTCGCATGAAATGTGCGAAGCCCTGAATTCGTTCGGCATTTAGGTACAACTAACCCAAGGTTAGACGAGGCTCTAGTGCAGTGATTGTGAGTGTCTTTTAAATAATTTACGTAGTTATTAAAGTACTCCGGGCACTTTCCACTAACAATCTTAAACACCATACACAGCTTCTTCACGCGCACGAGATCGTCAATAGGAATCCAGTGCAGCTTGTTAAAAAGTTCTACTGACCTATCATTAAAGCTTGCATCTAGAATCAGTCTACCGCAACGTTTTGGTACTCTTAGTATTCTTAGTAATTGTTCATTAGAGGTGTTGCCCCAAACTGTACAACAATATTCAAATATGGGCTTAACAATTGCATTGAATAGCAATTTTCTGCAGGAGTGGGTAAGGTAGCCCTTTGCTCTACTCAGTAAAGAAACTCTAGAGTTCAACTCGTGAATTACATAGTCCGTATGATTAACCCAACTAAGGTGCTTGTCAATCTTAACACCTAAGAGTTTTTCATCATCAACTTCCTCTATTAGTTTTCCATTAAGGTACAGATCGAGATGGGATTTGTTTATGTGCTGCAGTTTTTGTCTGGTAGCAATGAGTATTTGCTTCGTCTTCTTTGTGTTGGGGATCATCTTATTTAACGCAAACCAGCTGCTCCCACTATCAAGGCTCACTTGTAGGTCACGTTGGATGATATCGGTGCTACCATCAGCCGTCCACAGTGTCGTGTCATCAGCGTATATCTCAACGTTAGTACTGGGTAGGCACAGGGGTAGATCGTTCATGTAGGGAGAAAAAAGGACGGGACCTAGGACTGATCTCTGTGGGATGCCTTGGGACAGTGTTAATCAGTGGGTCAGATAACGACCCAAAGATGGAGAATCTCTGTGAACGATGACAGAGATAAGACTTGAACCACTCAAGCGTAGTGACATTCACGTTGTATTTCGAGATCTTGGATAACAGAATATCGTGATCCACTAAGTCAAAAGCCTTACTCAGATCTAACAACACGGTTCCTACTAAGTTACTATTGTCCATAGCCTTGAGCCAATTGTCCGTAAGGATTAAAAGAGCTGTTTCACAGGAATGGTGAGGACGGTATGCAGACTGGTTACTGTATAGGAGCCTGTGGGAACACAAGTAGTTGAGGTAAGAGGATGCAACATGCCTTTCCAGTGGTTTTGAAATAATAGGCAGGACTGAAATTGGCCTATAATTATTTCTGTCATGTGAGGATTCTTTTTTGTAGACAGGTGATAATTTTGCTTTTTTGAAGTTATTTGGGAAGATACAATTTGCAATGCCTGCGCCGGAAGTGCATCCTTTAACACTTTAATTCCGATCCCGTCTAAGCCGGTGTACCAGCGATTTCGCCCCCCCCCCCCCCCCCCCCGTGAATTAATCGCTAGTGAATTCGCCCCCCTTTCCTCGCCCCCCCTCTAGCGATTTCGGCCCCCCTCCCCTCCAACCTTTTAAAAGGTTATAAATTGATATGTTTTCCTTATTATTATTACTGTAATGTATTGGACGTGGAGAATAGTAATGCAAAAAGCTATCAGTAATGTGTAAGGCATTCAATTCAATTCTATTTTAAAATTCACGCTTCGTTTTTCTTTGACAAAATTCGTGTTGGTAAGCTACGGTAAATGCTGCAATTTTCATTCGCACGAGCTGTGCAACAAGAAACTCGACAAGGGATTCTGCAATTCACCTACAATCTTTGTCAATCTTCGAATGATTAGTTGTTAGTATTTCTTACCTGAAGCCAACAGGTACATGATGTAATTATTGTGGATACTTAAAGGTTTTGATAACCCGTAAATCCGCCTACTTTGAAAAGACTTTGCCGAATAAAGGAAGTGTTACCGACTCGCGTGCTTTGTTCTATTTTCAATTGAAAACTTTCTGAATAAACAAGCTAATAAACTAATTAAGATCGAAAACGGCGGGAAGTTTTAAAACTTACCTTAGCTTGTAGCGAGTGGAGCTCATATTTGGAAACACACATGATTTGGCGACTCCCAAGATGAAGAATATAAATAATGAAAACCATACGGCGCCAAGTCGTATAATACTAAAACTAGTAATGCTCGCGTCGATCCATCTATTTTGAAAGAACTTTGCCGAATAAAGGAGCGTTATCGACTTGAGTGCTTTGTTCTATATTCAATTGAGCTAACGGCACTTGTTAATTTGGTAATTAGATCAGTTCAAACTAGGAAGACCTTTCTGGATAAACAGCTTATTACTCTAATGAGAAGATAAAACGGCGGTAAGTTTTGAAAGTTTCTAGCAGTGTAATTAACTCAAATTCGGAAAGAATTTGAAATGACCTTCCGAAGAAAAGGAGTGTTACCGACTCGCATATTCTCGTAGTCAGTAGTAGAAATAGTAGCTAAAGAGGTCTTAAACTTTTTTTTTTTTTATAAAAGACTTAAAAAAACGTTTTATAATAATAATAATAATAATAAGTTTATTTATATAGCGCCATATCAACTAATTTTTCATGGCGCTTTACATTGAATATTATATAAAGAATTGAATAATTAAAACTAAAATGAAATAACCTATTTACAATATTTTTAAAAATAATCAACCTAAAAATTTTCCCTATGGACAATGACGTAAGAAATTAAAATCAAATCAAATTAAAATATTGTACATCAATTATAGGCTAGTTTAAAAAGATGTGTCTTTAGTGACTTTTTAAAAATATCTACATTTGGTGAGAGGCGGATTGATAACGGTAATGTATTCCAGACTTTTATTCATTGCGTTGACATGTACTGCCTCTATTTTCTGAGGCGGGGCGATTTCTATAAGAACTATGAGTACAATTCACTAGCGATTTCGCCCTCCCCACCTAGGGGGAGCGAATTCACTGGGGGGGGGGGGGGGATTCACTAGCGATCTCGATCTCGAATTCACTGGGGGGGGGGGGGGGGGGATCGCTGTGACACCGGTGCTTTATTGACTGCTTTGTGTTTCAAATCTTCTTCGACATGACGAATAGTGATCGGCGGAATGTCAAACTGTTTGGAGTCATCAATGCGGGAGTTGATAAAGTCCGATAGGCGCGCTTGTTTATATCAGCTTGAATGTGTTCATTAGGAGGAGTATCGGCTGTAATGGGGGATTGTATGTGCGTGAAATGTCCATGATTTCGTCTTTCATGTGAGCTGACTTAGCATTGGTGATCATTTTAACAACCTGCCTTCCTAAGCCTTTTATACATTGTACTAGCGAGCATGTTTGTTTTTGCACGTGCCTTAAACTGATCTCTTTGACGCATATGATCTAAAATGTCCGCATTCATCCAAGGTAGCAATTGCTTATGCTTCACTCTTCTCACAACAATAGGTAAATGCTGGTTCATAACATCATTGAAGATCAATTCCCAAGTGTCTAGCTTCATTTACATCTTGAAACACATCAAGCAGTGACCATGGAGCTGTCTCTAGATCATAAATAAAACTGTTCCGATCAAAGTTCTTAAAGTTGCGGTTGGTAATGGTGTCATGGTGTCATGGTGAGACTTAGGGGTTTTGGTACCGCCAAACTTATGCCGACACAAAGCAGACTGGGTAGTGATCGCTCAATCCATATACCGGCACTAAAGTTTGAATTATTCGTCTTGGATGTGTCGTATACACATGATCTAATGGCGTTGACGAAGACCTGGAGACATGGGTAGGAGTAGAGATAGATACAATCTGTGGCACAACTGCAGAATATCCCCTCCCAGATGTGTGTTTATACCAGTATCAAGATATGCGTATCAGACGTATCATTCGGTATAATATTGTACATCGGGATTTGTTTCAGTTTCAGTTTGAATAGAATTTACATTTATTTATTTACGTAAGAAGAATAACAAGATATGCGTACGTATCACTCAGAATATTTGTATGGACATTTTTCACGGCTTAGTTGCAGAATAGCTAGAGTTCCTGAGGAGAGGAATCGCTCACTTAATTAATTCATGAAATGACCATATAAACTAACATAAATTAGCAGTGGTTTTAAAATGTACAAATTTGACAGCATTTGAGCGACGATGGTTGTTTAGTGTAGTGGTTGCGACGTCTGCCTTACGAGTAGGCGGGAGCGTGGTTCGAGTTCCAGAAAATCTCGCAATTTTTTTTTACATCACCATTTTCTTGAGAAGTTTTTCTTGAGAACCCTAGCTCTAGGTGAGTAAGATCTTGTTTACTGACCGGTTAGTTTTTTTATTTTTCAGGGTAATATTTTAGTTAGTTTATATTGTCATTTCATGAATTAATTAAGTGAGCGATTCCTCTCCTTTGGAGCTCGTCAGAATACCCCCTCCACTCTAAAGATCACTTGAATAAAATTGGGTAAATGTAGAAATATGATTTGTTGTTATTGCTTGTCAAATATTTTTCTCACATTGGATTGTATACTTTTTTAATGTCATTCAAGAATACAAAAAAATCTTCATCCTTGTGTTTGTAACGCCACTGAAATTCAGCTAGGTAGGAAGGATAGTGGTCTTTCTTCCTACCGTGTGTCGGCAAGGAAACTTTCAATTGCCGCCAATGCCCTTCTATTTTATTCAGGTGTGATAACCATTGACGACCTTGTGCTGATAACCAAGCCGTTCCAAATCGCAATAAGCTGCCCATCCGTCCGAAATGATTGTGGTTTGTGGTTTGATCCATTTTTGTATCAATTTCTCAAGGGTATCTTTATCTCTTCGCTCTACAGGGACGAGAAACGATTTTCGGGAATTCGACTCTATTCCTCCAAATATCCACTGGCCTTCAACGAAGTGTCCTTTGTGGTACTTTCTCTTACCTACTTTGGTCTCATCGATTTGTACTTCTTTTTCGGGACCTCCAATGATTTCATTTTCCAGCATTAGTACAGTCTCACAAACTTCTCTGCAGAACATATCCCAATCAACTGCCGTGTTGCCCCCAAGAGATAACTGTTGTGTGATCTGTTGTTGATCTTTACCAACAGCCCACCAGTACGTTAACTTAATAATTTCTGGAAGTGAAAGATTACTGCCTTCGAACCAGCTTTTCTGGCGTAGGCTTATTTCTTTGGTGTGCTTTTTTGTTCCTACTTTTCTTTGGCATTTCCATTTGAAACGGTCTTGTCTGTCTTCGGCTGGAATCCATTGCATTTGGTTATTGCAAATTGGGCAAATAACTTCTTCGGAAATCAACTTCTCTCTCTTTGACCATTCTAATAATGCGTCATCGTCGGACAAAACGTTTCGTATAAGTCAATCGTAGGTAGTGAATCGTCTTTTCTGTCGTTTGTCATTTCGAGAATAACTACCGGAAGATAAGCTGTTGCCTGCCTGGCAAGAAGCATCCACCAGCGAGGAAAATGATGGACCTATCTGAACATAGCTTTGACTCCTCTTTAGCTTTACTTGGTACATTTCCTGACGAAATGATCCAAAGTTGCTCTACTGCTTTTTTTTACTACAACAATTAAGTTTTAAATATATTTGAATAATGCATTATTTCTAGTAGATAAAGTTTGGAATGTACTTTTAATGAAATACCTTAGAGATTTGCGACTGGCACTTTAGAACATTTTCAAAACTGAACTTTTTGTTTTATAAATTAGTTGTCATTGTTTCGAAAAAATCAAAATATGTTATCAGTTTGGGTCGGCACAAAGTAGTGAAAATTATATTCAATGCCGTCCTCATATAAGAGAGTAATAAACAGTTCGGTTGAAGCCGTTTTACTCAATTCAAAGCGAAATAGGGAAACTTACCAAGCAAAGTGAAGGAACTTGGGCGCAAATTCATCGTCGGCTAATAGAAGTGCCATTTGAGTATAAAGAACTTTTCCCGGACAGAGTATTTAATTAAGTTTGTGAAAGATAGCGGATTAGCAGTGAGTGCTCCTGTGGGATACCTAGTACCTGCTCTGATAACAACGTCTGCCTTTGTCATCGCTGCTTCAAAGACCGTGATTAAATCACAATCGCAGAAAATGCCTCCAAACCTTTTTACAGTTATTGTAGGACCTCCCTCGACTGGTAAATCACCTGCTTTGAGCAAGGCTACATTGGAGCCCATGAGGGATCTCAAAGATGACGCAGATTTGGGAGATTTCGTAATCGATAAATGCACTTCTTCGGGATTTGTGAAATATTTGGATGAAAGAAAAATGGGGTTCATCGCAGGAACAGAAATTTATGATGTCCTAAACAGATTTCTGAAGGGAGATGAGGAGAATGGAAGTGGAGATGTTCAATTACTCTGTAGTTTGTTTACTGGTGAAAGTTACTCGTATTCCTTTGCAAGCAAAAATACAAGAGAAATTGGCGAGAACATTCCATTTTGTATTGTCGGATGTACTCAGGTACCGTTTGCTGCACGATTGGTGGTTCGGCTAGACCAAGGTCATGGACTTTTGGACAGGTTTCTCTTTTTCTTCCCTCTGTGTCTCAGACCTTTGCCGACTGAAACGTCAAAAGCTCAAGATGATCTTGCTCAAGTTAATGTTAGTCTTTTGGAGAGGTTTTTGCAGAAATATATAGACAAGTTAATGGTATTTCGACATTTTCATTTGATAATCAAGCTGCGAAAATACTACAAGAGAAAAGCCGAGATGAATGAAGCAACTGACCGAAGGAAAAGTATATATACCCCCTCGCTCAAAAACTGTTGATCTAATTCAGCGAGTGGCCGTTGCTCTACACTGTTTTACATGCGTAACGGATGGCCTTCTTCAAGGACGACAGGCCTACTCTGGGATCTAAACTCGCAGCGAGTTAAGGCGAGGTTGTGCGAGTTAAGGCGAGTTAAGGCGATTTAAGGAAAAATACTTAAATTTGTATGTGGCGAGTTAAGGCGAGTTAAGGCGAGTTAAGGCGAGTTTAGATCCCAGAGTAGGCCTGACGACAACCGGCGAGAGTTCTTCAGAAAGTTGAAAAAAAAAACTACTACACGCAGGCGCGGATCCAGAAAAAAATCTCAAACTCCAAAATTGGAAATTTTACTGAACCCCCCCTCTCAAAGAGAGTTTTAATCGAATGTTAAGGTTACTAAAAAAACTGGAAATTTTGACCGGTCTCCGTAAACCGGTGTAAACCGGTCTGGATCCGCGCCTGACACGCCATCAAGATAGTCGAGTATTCTGAAAATCAAAAAGAAATTTTCAGAGAGGTATGTATTGCTGTTATATTATTCTAGAAACTTAGCGCAAAGTGTCCGACTATTGTGTAATCCGGCATACTGAGAAGTAATTATATACAGGTAGTGCTGTTGTAATAATTTTTTTATATACATACAAGTTCCTCAATAATCTGACTGAAGCGACGATGGATCAGGAGATGAGACAGCCATCGCAGACAGACATACTCACTGGGATTGTAGTGTTTCCAGGTCGAGTTGTGTCAACTCGCTCGTTCCGGCAGTCTGGTCCAGCTCAATGCCGTAGGATTACAGACGCGGAGTTTTTGAACGCCGTGGATGGGATACCTCCTTACGTATGGGAAATCTGTGTCCATTCGAGTGCCCCAGGTTTCAAAGGCCACTGTATTGTTCATAAGATCTCATAAAGAAGAAGCCAGAAGAGATTAGCGATTGGCCAGAAAATCCATTATTATGTTCATTCGATGAGTTCTCTACCAAGTTTTATTGTCCTTTACATTCAGCTATCGGGCCTGGTATTAAGAATGCTTTGATTGCTCAAAGTGGTGTAGATGACATTTAAATGTTTACCTGTGATCTCAAATCACCAATTAGCCCTAAAACCTCAACGTTTACCTGAGAACTTCTTTACTGACGGTTAGGGTATTTATTGTTGTTGGGTAAGCTGATGTATTATGATAAATACAGAAAAAAAATCACATGTTTACCTGTGATCTCAAATCACCAATTAGCCCTAAAACCTCAACGTTTACCTGAGAACTTCTTTACTGACGGTGAGGGTATTTATTGTTGTATCAGGCGTATCACGTCTATCACACGTACCACGTGTATCACACGTATCATGTGTATCACTCGTATCATGTGTATCACTCTTATCAGGAGTACCTGTATCAGGGGTATCAGACGTATCAGGTGTATCAGACGTATCAAGCGTATCAGGTGTATCAGGTGTATCAGGTGTATCAGGCGTATCAGACGTATCAGACGTATCAAGCGTATCAAGCGTATCACGTGTATCATATGCATATCAGACATATAACGTGTTTCACGCATATCAGACGTATATATAGACGTTTATCAGTTCACGGGTGTCACGTTTATCAGACGTGTCGGGGGTGTCACGGGTGTCACGTTTATCGGTTCACGGGTGTCACGTTTATCGGTTCACGGGTGTCACGTTTATCAGACGTGTCAGGGATGTCACGGGTGTCACGTTTATCGGTGTCAGGGGTGTCACGTTTATCAGACGTGTCACGTTTATCGGTGTCACGGGTGTCACGTTTATCAGACGTGTCAGGGGTGTCAGACGTGTCAGGGGGTATCAGTGGTATCTTTGGTTGTGAGATTCGTTATTCGGAGGGGGTATTCTGCCCGGTATTCTGCAGTTACTCCCAATCTGTTCCATTCCAGCATCCCGAAATGATAAATCAACATTAAAGTCTCCTACGGTGATTACTTCGTTGTACAGGCTCGTTGATATGTCCAACAGTTCCTCGATATGTTTGGAAAATTCAGCAGTAGAGTTAGGAGGTTGGTAAATAACAATGAATAAAACCTTGGGTCCAGATTGATGTTGCTTAATCTCCAGACAGAGGTGTTCCAAGTCAGTAGTACTAGTAGTTGAATCCAATAAGTTGGGTCTGCTACAGAGGAGATTGTTCTTCACATAAAAGTTGCATAAATAGCAACTCCGCCACCTCTAGAACGCTTTGCGCCATTCCTGTCACAACGGTAGATCTTATAGTTTTCTACGGCTAGTTCACAGTCACTCCATGTAGAATTAAGCCACGTTTCGCTCATGGCGAAAATATCAAAACGGTTAAGGTTTATCAGAGTTCTAATCTCATCAAGGTGAGATGGAAGAGACCTTACGTTCAGGTGACTGACTCTGAGGCCTTTTTGCATTTAGCGCCGAGAATGTCGGATACGGCTTCTCATCTGAAGTGTTTCCACTTTACAAGGGACCAGGATTCGAGGACACATCGAATCACCTGGATGATTGAGATTGATCGATAGTTATCTAACATATTTCGTTGACCTTTCCTATAAAGTGTTGCCAGCCTACAAACAGCCGTTAAAGTTCCCTATCTCAATGCTTATTTGAAATGATACGCAATATTTTCCTTGCAGACTAAGTATTACACAGTTTGTTAATCATTTTTGCTAGCCTCCTCCGCAGGCATCTCTATTTTTTGAAGAAATCAGATTATGGGCTCCCTGTGGCAGGTGAAGAAAAGAGACACAGGTAACCCAATTCACGATTTTTAAAATCTGATTTCTTCGAAAATTAGAGATGCCTGCGGAGGAGGCTTATTTTTGCATATTTGCTTTGATTTTAAACATCCGACATGAGTGCGCAAGTCCAGCCCTCACCGTGACACAGCCTCTTGATAACGTATGCTAAAGCGAGTTCCAGCTAACGTTTCGAGTGGTAGCCTTTGGTCAGAGCGAAACGAACAGTTCATGCAAAAAGAAAAATGTTGTCCTTACTTTGGACGCGTTAATTATCTATATATCGTCATTTTGTCAATCATGTGGCTTATGTTTTTCTGACTTTCCTTAATTCCTTTCATTTTCTGTTTTCGCTTTCCTTTCTTGAATATAAAAACAAAGGGTTTCGTATTTCGGTTGTAAACCCTAAGGAAGTGTTTATTACTGTCAAATATTGTAAAAAAATATCTACTGTTAGTAAAATACATATCTATATATATTTATGTACTAATAATTGTCGTCAATGATATGTTGTAAAACAGTTTATATACCAGTATATGTATGTTATATAGTTACTTATGTTTTATTGTAAATATATCTATTGTAAAATAATTATTAGCTATCACAGAAGTGCAAATAAACAGATATGGAGGTGGTAAGAAGATATGAAGTTTATCCTCGAGGGTCGAAAACATTTCACGAGTGAGCGCAGCGAACGAAATTATATGGACAATTATATGGAAATTATATGGACAGATCTTTCTAAGCTGTTCTGAGGAGGTTCATCGGGTTTTCCTGTCTCCGTTCGTTGCAGTCGAGAACATCTTTAGAGAGTTTTTTTTCATTGTCCTGTAGCTCATTTAAGCTGTTTACATCTTCCTCTGTGATTTTCACAAACCTGCCGCCATCTTTGTAGTTCAAAAGGCGGCAAACGTGACGTCATCGATATTTTCCCTGGTGAGGATATGGAAAATGCGCTCCTCAATATTTCGTATGAGTTCTATGAGTGGTTTATTTCTCAGTAAAACACTATCGTCCATATAATAAATTATTGTTAATTACTCGGGCTGCCTGTGGCAGGCACGAGTCTAAATCTGCAGGACTTTTTTTTGTTTTCTTGTTTTTGTTTTATGCAGCAAAATTTCTGCACATGCGTTGAGGTTTTTCTCGTGTATGTAAATTAAAGAAGTTGACCTCTACTTATTCATGTTGCGCACGCTAATAGCAATCTCGTTCCCAGAGCCCGCGCGTTTTTCGGCCAGCGGTGACCAAACGCTGGCCAAAAGATCGCGGGCTCTGGGAACGAGATTGAGCTAATAGCGGAGTGCGGTAATTACGTCACAAGTCTAGACCCCCCGCCAAGACTCAGACAAACAAACCGCTTTTCTTGTATCAACTTACAAGAATTGACTAGCACTTCAGTTCGTCCTCTGTCTATTCTACCAGAAATGACTGCTTTCCTGGACCATATTTTGAAAGAGAACCTGATGATTATACTGTCGAACAGCTTAAACTTTGGCTGAAATACAGAGGATTGAAACAAAGCGAGAAACGTCGATCTTGTCAAGCGAGTTTTGCATCTTCGCTGGTCAACCAACGAGACATGCTTACTATATAGACTGTCAAGTCCTATTTAAACTGTATCCCAAACTCATCTTTTCCCATGCAATATCGTTGTAAGACTTCACCTAAACATTGAAAAGTTACAAAGGTCAGGTTTTCCTGTATTAAGGCAAAAACAAAAGAATGTAGCCTCGTGCCGAGTGCATTCATCGGCGAATGGAGATAGGAAATTCTTCAATAAAACTCATCCAAAGCTGTTATGGCTGGAAGAGCATATACATTAAAACTATGAACTGATAGCATCCTAAAAATTCGGCAATCTTGCTTATGTTGGTGTGCTCTTTCAAACCATTATATTATTGTTTGCATTTATCGAGTTTTCAAATTTAATACCTGCAGCTCCGAAAGAAATTAACTTCATTTGTGCTCAGAAAATAAATCAAAGCAATTTGTAGATGTACCGCTGTAGACGAGGCTTTGCTTCCAAAATTTATTTAGAATCCACTGATAAATTCAAGTGAACTTAATGGTTGAACAGTAGTTCCTTCTCATTGTTTACTGGTGGTATAGTCAGGGTTTCAGTAATTTATAGCCACTTAAGTTTCATTGCCAGACCTAGTCTCGTTGTTCTGTGCTTTTAAGGTCTCTTGTACAAACATTTATCCAACGCTGACATTTCTCACTGAATTTGCTGTAAAGGTTTTGGAACAGAAAAGCTCCTCCTGTGAGTGATCAAAAAGGCCGAGAAAAGATGAGAAACCTCTACTAGCGGTGTACCGATCGATGCTTCATTCTCCGAGACATATCTCTTTGAGCGCCGGATTTATGAAGGTTTTTCACATCTAGAGTCACTCTTACATCTCCCCCAGCAACAATGCTTGGTAGTCACCATTACTGATATGACTGGGAATCTTACTGCATGAAGGCATTGATTCTTTTTTTGATCGAAAAAAATACGAATTCGGTCCTAATTTAGTCTGCTGTTCTGCAGGTTCAGAGTACTAATAGATGAGTGTCTCAAATGTATGTTTATATTTGTCCCATATTATAAGTTGTATCCTGTCCACCTATGATGGAGCTATCACTATATTTCTCTACTGTTCTTTCTACCCTGCGGCTCTTTATTATCGCAGCTCGCTGATCGCGTCCATATCGGTATTTGTTGGACTAAAGATTATTAACTGAAATGCCCGTTTTGTTTATCTCTATTTAAAAGCTTTTACCCTCCTTCCCAAAACTGCAGTCTGCTCATTATATTACAGAACTATAAAGGGAACTGTTGGAAGCCTTTAATTTCTCGAACCAAAACCTCGGCCGTGAGAGGAGTCTTAATGTTTACCTTGATAGTTGAATAACTGCTTCGGTCATCATAAATTATTCTGTGCTGAGTGTTTATTACCTACGAAACGTACCTCAAACAAGAGCGCCAGTTGAAATATCCTGAGCCTGTTGGAAGGCTTTCGCACGAGTGACGTTAAATAAAACATTAAACTGCTTACATTTGAGAGATGGGACTCCAAATTTGAGAGAAAATTCCTCCCGCCGTCCCATCTTGATTTTACTGTATTAAATTATGTAAATAAATTAACCTGGCGATTGTTGCGTGACCAGCACAGTGCAATCTGATTGGTGTGAACTTGACCTTTAACGCATGCGCCCATCTGGGCTTTCACTCGGGCCACATGAGATTGAAGATGAAATACACTTTCATTTGAAATCCTCTTAGTAATATTAACCAAAGAGAAGAATTATTAGCTGAATTTAGCAGTCTTTAGGAGTGGCCGGTAGCGCGGTGACTTTCATTCTCTGCTCCCCAAGCATATATGTAATTTAATATTTTTGTTTTTCTCGCCTGTCGACCTTTTAATTTAAACACTACTTATTCATGTAACACACGTTTACAATTTAGTCTGCTGTTCTGTAATACTGCAGGTTCCGAGTACTAATAGATGATTGTCTCAAATGTATGTTTATATTTGTACCATATTATAAGTTGTATCCTGTCCATCCTGTGATGGAGCTAGCTATGTCAATTTGTGTGCCTCTATGTAACTTAATCTGCTGTTCTTGCTATAGCGATACTTACTGTTTGTAAACACGACGTCATGTATATATTTGATAATATAATGTGGTTGGCAAAAAAAACGCGTGTTTGTATGACTTGTATGGGAACTAGCGATTTGGGACTCACAAAATACGGCTAAAGTCTCAATTCTGCTTCCAAATCCAAACATGGTTATCAAGCTCAATGAAGGATTCTTCAGTTTTCCCCATATTAAGGTTACCGGATACCTTCGCGGGTCTCTCTTGTTAATAATTTTGTACGCGCGTTGTTTTAAAGAAAACTATAGAAACCTATATACCTCTGTAAAGCTTATGAACTGCAGAATACACTGAATGGATTTTTTTTTTTAAATATTTAATTGTAAAGCAATGCTAAGCCAACAAACAAAAAACTGACAAGGTTTATAAAAGTGAATTAGCAGCCTTCGGGTTAACGCATAAAAACAATTCAACTGCACAATGTCAAAAAGAGTGTGAGCATTTGTTGATATTTTACTTCATTCAAATGCAATTCATTCCTAAAGTTTTAGTCTTCAATAATGTCCGAATCACATTACGCGGGATACTCTACGAGGAGAAATACTTTGAATATTGCTAAACGCTCACACTATTTTCTTTGTCAGTAACTTATCTGTCTTTTGGCCGAGTTTTATCAAAATCTGTCAAGTCTGCATACCCTATTAATTCATTCAAAGAGAGGGGATACGAAGAAAAACCTAGTCGGAGATTTGGCGTGTAAAGTTTTGTGAACATTTCACACCTCATCAAAGCAAATGTCAACACGTCGAACCAACTAGCCAATGACTACGCAAGGACCCCTGGAGCTTCAAAGCAGTAGTGAAATTCGCGGGAAAGGTAGGGCATATTTCATAAGAAACCTTTCGCTCTCACAACAATGCAACAGTTTCGCTCAGTTCGAGAGCCGTTAAGTTTCATTCCCAAAATTCCACAACAACTGCAAGTTGATATCCTCTCAAGCTCACGATTGAGAAGTCGAGGATTGACAACGGCCCGGGGTGAAACTCGGATCTGAATCAGACTCAGATGTGAACTCATCGCTGCTCGCGTCCTCAGTCTCTTCAAATGACTTGCTGGTTCCTGGAAAGCCAAACGACAGCATAAGCCTGCTAGCGCTGCATATATTTGGAGTTGACCCTGAAGTTGAAGGTTGTTCTTCGCTGCCTTTCGCACGTTCTTCGAAGCACGAGCCTTTGTCGCTGTCCGCGAGCTCAATCCTCGTTTTACCGAATTCCTCCTTATCGCTGGTTTCTTTACTTTTTCGGTCCAGGGTTCGCTTCATGTTTTATCCAAGAACTTTGCTTTTCTCTTTTGGATTTCCCCATACAAACGATTGATAAAAGACTCTAAATGCACGTTTGTTATTTCGAAGAAGGGAAGCTACAACAACAGTATGTAAATTATTCGGATAACAGCTCCCGCTAAAAGTAAAAGTCCACGGGGTGCCCGTGGCACGTAAAGAGATTATAACGCCTCGGTGATTTATTTAGTTTCCTTCTAAATACATTTTTTCTAAATATCTCGCAAGCTTTTATATCTTTTGAAATATATTTTTTTCTAAATTTTAGAACAATCCATAAACTTTCCAAATAATCAATAATATTTTTTTACAAAAAAACATACCTTGAAGGTATCCGGTAACCTTAACAGACATGTAACTAGTGTAGTTGACCTGACCCAAACTGTCAACAGTTTTACCATTGACAGATTGCCTAACGTTACGGCCGGAAATAGATTTCTGACAATGACTCATCGATCGATACTCCTTGTCTCGTAATGACAACAATTCACTTTGTGATTAAGATTCTTGTAAACAGGTACTTTTGCTATTACTGGAAGCTTCACACTCTACATTTCTGGACAAATTACCTGCGGCAATCTTATAGTCAGCATAATGACCAAACACTGAAACATTTTTATCCACAATAAAAGACCAAAGTAGATCTTTAATTTAAGCTTACGTTTACCTTGAGTGAGTCGAGAGTTGAACATATTTGCTTGGCTCATCAGAAATTAATCTGTGCTGAGGCCTGAGGGTGTATTCTGGCTTCGTGTATATATCGCCAATCAGAGGACCAAGATAGTTAGGATAGTGAGCTGGGGTCTTCGCCGAGTGTTATGACGTGAGAAATTTTCGCAAGTTCCAAATTTAAAACAAGAGCGCCAGTTGAAATATACTGAGCCTGTTGGAAGGCTTCCGCACGAGTGAAGTTAAATAAAACATTAAAGTGCTTACATTTGAGAGATGGGACTCCAAATTAGAGAGAAAGTTCCTCGCGGGTCGACCATTTTGATTTACTGTATTAAATTATGTACAGAAATTAACCTGGCGAGTGTTACGTGACCAGCACAGTGCAATCTGATTGGTGCTGAACTTGAAATTTAATACATGGGTCAAAAGTCACATTTTGTTGCACCCAACAACAAAAAAGAACGCTTGCATTTTAAGGCAGCCCGAGTAACAAGAATCCTCTCACGGCCGAGGTTTTGGTTCGAGAAATTAAAGGCTTCCAACAGTTCCCTTTATAGTTCTGTAATATAATGACTGCAGACTGCAGTTTTGGGAATTAGGGTAAAAGCTTTTAAATAGTAACCAACAGGCATTTCAGTTAATAATCTTTAATCCAACAAATACCAATATGGACTCGTAATGGCTCATCATATGCATGTATAGCAAGAACAGCAGATAAAGTTACACAGAGGCACACAAATTGACATAGCTAACTCCATCACAGGATGGACAGGATACAACTTATAATATGGTACAAATATAAACATACATTTGAGACAATCGTGTATTAGTACTCGGAACCTGCAGTATAACAGAACAGCAGACTAAATTGTAAACGTGTGTTACATGAATAAGTAGTGTTTAAATTAAAAGGTCAACTTCTTTAATTTATATACGAGAAAAACAAAAATATTAAATTATATATATACTAGGGGAGCAGAGAATGAAAGTCACCGCGCTACCGGCCACTCCTAAAGACTGCTAAATTCAGCTAATAATTCTTCCCTTTGGTTATTACTAAGAGGATTTCAAATGAAAGTGTATTTCATCTTCAATCTCATGTGGCCCGAGTGAAAGCCCAGATGGGCTCTTGTTACCTCTGGTCAATCCTATAAGCTGATATAATTATATCCAAGTAGATAACGCTTCACTTTCGATAAGTAATTATTTCTTGTTCTTCAAAGATCACTACCACATTCGATAGGTCAACGCGCGCGGAATATTAGACCACTCGGCCATCACGCACACATATGACGTCACTACCCAATAATGTCATTATAACCTTACGTAACAGTGTAGCGAAGTGGATGAGGCATGGTCAGCGGGCGGTGCACGGTCACGCGCGCGCGCATGGGTTACCTTTTTTTTTTTGTCTTGTTGGTTTTCTATGGGTATAGAGCTCCATTTTCATTGGCTGAAAGGGGTCCCGTCCGAAAGGGTTTTTAAAATGTTTTTCGCTTGAGGTATTGGAAATGGTAGGGAAACTCATATGTTGCTATCTCAAAGGGTCGATAAAATGGGGTCAAATCTGGGTAGGGAAATTGAATTGATGCTTTTTCACATGCACTTTGATTCGTGATGGGTTATCTGCGTCGAACCTATTCCCTAACTCTCCCGCTCCTTTGAGGGCCGCGGGAGAATGGGGCGAGCCAAGAAAATTGCGATCACCGAACGGGGAAGAGCGACGTGGTTAGATTTCATCGTTGAATAGACCAGTAGGAATTTTGCGTCAAGAATTGGACGCAGATATTCAAATTTGTATAGCGGCTCTATTAGTACAGGCTCTCCTATAATAGTCCAGTTTCTTATTCGAGAACAAAACGCGAAACTATAACAATACGCAGAGTTGTGAATAGCCCACCTTCTCGCTGGTATTTATGAATTTTAACTTCAGAATGAGGCTAACCCTGCGTACATGCGCCTGTAGTCATTGCATTCAGCGGTAATTTTCGAATACGAAAGGCTGGACTATTGGCCGGGTGCTTGCATTTTCTATGCCAATAGGACTCTACGAAATACCGAAATTTTACTTAGTTTTCTCTGACGTTTGACTGAAATATCACAGTGAAGGCTACCATTCGCAAAGTTCAATTAAAGTTCGCTTCGAGTACGATCTTATGGCAATCCAGAAAGCTTGCGTACTTTAGAAATTATTTAAACTGTGAAAAGTACAGAGATTACCTTGTGAATGCTACAATAACGCTTCCGCTAAACTACAGTAGTTTATATTATCCATGTACGATAATGATCGCTGGATTCAAGATTTTGTGAAGTAGAAAAGCACCGTTCTAGGAGCTTGTCGTTCAAAACGTATAACACACTCATTTGCATTTACAACCAGGGGGATCCGCATTAACTTTCATTTCGTGGAAATTACACTTAAAGTGCCTATGAACAATAAATGTTTATTTTAGATATCAATTATAAATCAAGCGAATAGTAGAATAGTAAAATATATCAGTTTGCTTTGAATGCTGTGCCGCTGAGTTAAGGAGGTTTTAATATCCAAAATTCTAATTACATGACGTCAGGGGAGGTATCTGCAATCACTTCTTAGTGGTTGTGAATGGGCGTTTCTACTGATATAGCAAAACGAATGTCTAACATCATACTGATAATTAAAAAAAAAAATTAAATTTGTTTGTATAATAATTGATGCCTCCCCTGACGTCATCATCTGATAATTTTAAAAAATTGTTTAAAATTTGTTTGTATAATAATTGTGCCTCCCCTGACGTCATGTAAATTAGCATTTTGGATATTAAAACCTCCTTAACTCAGCAGCACAGCATTCAAAGCAAGATATATTGTATCATTCTACTATTCACTTGATGTAGAATTGATATCTAAAATAAAAAAATAAGGTTCATAGGCCGACTTTAAGAGTCAGTTTCAACTGAGGCGTAAATAAGACAGTTTCCATGATTTGGATTTTATTTTACGCAAGGATTTTCCTTTCTTTAGAAATCAACAGTAACTATGCACTTATCAGCGGCCATCCTGGGGGGAGGGGGGACACCCCGGGGATACCCGCGGACATCCCACGGGATTTGTTCACTTTCGTCATAATTTTATGTCCCTGGGTCCGGGGATTTAGATCGTTTTCTCACTTCACTGACGATACCCGCGGGACAGACCCGCGGGATTTGCAATGAATTGGCCAGCGGTTATACATCACTTTAGCTGTTACTCCGAGTTTCACGCTTACGCGATCATCAGACAGACTCTTAATGAAGAATAAACCTTACTTTAACCTACATATATATACAAGCGGCGCTATTGTTCTAGTTATCTATTGTTGTATAAATCGGTCTATAGTTCTGCGGGCCTATTGTTGTTATTCGGTGCTATTTATCTAAGTTATCTATTGAATTTTTTTTTTGTTCTACGGGCTTATTGTTGTTATGTTATTCGGCTTTTGGTGTTCATTAAGTAATACTTGTTCTCGTGGCGGCATTTTGAAATTAGTTCCGATCTTTTGATGAGGAGGCTGGCTTTGTCGGCTTTAATGATGTGAAGTTTTTCCGCTAGACAGAGATTGCATCTCTTGGAAATGTTGTTGTATGGGCTTGCTGAGGTGATGATTGACCAGTTGATTGCGTAGTTTTTCTTGTTGTCCTTGAGTTTCCAGATGTGTTTTGAGAGCTCAGTGCTGTTGGCGTATTTTCTGTTTCGGAATGATAGCTTGTGTTGCGTGTGTCGTTGCTTGAATGTACCCTCTGTCAGTCCAATGTAGTTCTTTCCTGTTTTGTCTTCATCTGTAGTTACGCGTGCATTGTAGACTAGGCTGATTGAAAGGCAGTTGTTGTCGAGTGGGCATTGTTCTTTTTTTCTGCAGTTGCATCCGCTCTGGGAGGAGGTAATGTTGTTGCTGGTTATTTTCTTGTTGTGCTTGTTAATTATGGTTGCTATGTTTTCCGTGCAGCTGTAACCGACTTTTACGGTGTTCTTGTTGAAGATACAGTGGAACTTGTGTTTTTGAGGGAAGTGTTTCTGGATAAGGTTTAGGAAAGTTTTGCCGACATTGGTTTGGACGTTCTTGCTGTATGGAGGGTTAAACCAGATTATATTCCTTTTTCTGTTCTTTCTTGCGGGTGCAGGTGTGTTTCGGCTGGCGTATGTAAGGTTTTCGGTGAATCCGCTGGATTTTAGGGCTTTTTCGTAGAGTGGCTTGGCTTTGTCAAATGTTTCTTTGTTGCAGAGATGTCTGATATCCTACGGTTGATGGGTGCGGGTAGCTGTCTAATTATGGTAGGTGGGTGGTTGGATTTCGTGTTGATGTAACTGAGCGGCTCGTCGTTTGGTTTTCTGTAGGGGCAGTATGATCCGTTCGTCAGGTTAAATGTGACGTCAAGGTAGTTTACTACTTTCAGGTTGGTTTGTATTGACCGACGTAAGAAATAAAACAGCACTTAATCAATGGAAAAACTCATCATCCGTAATCAACTGGTCCACGAACACACCTAACAAGCAACAACACACCTTCGCCATATCAGTTTGACATCGAAAGCTTCTACCCATCCATATCTGAAGAACTACTAACCAATGCAATCCACTTCGCCAAGAAATACACTAACATTACCAACCAATACATCGACATAATTATGCACTCTAGAAAATCCCTCCTGTTTGATAACGGCACCGCCTGGGTAAAAAAAGACAACGACAGCATGTTTGACGTTACCATGGGAAGCTATGACGGAGCAGAAGTATGTGAGCTAGTTGGACTATTTATTCTGAACAATCTATGCGACAAGTAGGGATGGACAACATAGGACTATACAGGGACGACGGACTCGCAATCTTCAAGAACACCACAGGTCCACAGGCAGAAAGAATAAAGAAGGACATAACGAGACGCTTCAAAGAACACGGCCTGAAGATTACAATACAAACCAACCTGAAAGTAGTAAACTACCTTGACGTCACATTTAACCTGACGAACGGATCATACTGCATGCCCCTACAGAAAACCAAACGACGAGCCGCTTTACATCAACACGAAATCCAACCACCCACCTACCATAATTAGACAGCTACCCGCACCCATCAACCGTAGGATATCAGACAACTCTGCAACAAAGAAACATTTGACAAAGCCAAGCCACTCTACAAAAAAGCCCTAAAATCCAGCGGATTCACCGAAAACCTTACATACGCCAGCCGAAACACACATGCACCCGCAAGAAAGAACAGAAAAAGGAATATAATCTGGTTTAACCCTCCATACAGCAAGAACGTCCAAACCAATGTCGGCAAAACTTTCCTAAACCTTATCCAGAAACACTTCCCTCAAAAACACAAGTTCCACTGTATCTTCAACAAGAACACCGTAAAAGTCGGTTACAGCTGCACGGAAAACATAGCAACCATAATTAACAAGCACAACAAGAAAATAACCAGCAACAACATTACCTCCTCCCAGAGCGGATGCAACTGCAGAAAAAAAGAACAATGCCCACTCGACAACAACTGCCTTTCAACCAGCCTAGTCTACAATGCACGCGTAACTACAGATCGATGAAGACAAAACAGGAAAGAACTACATTGGACTGACAGAGGGTACATTCAAGCAACGACACACGCAACACAAGCTATCATTCCGAAACAGAAACTACGCCAACAGCTAGCACTGAGCTCTCAAAACACATCTGGAAACTCAAGGACAACAAGAAAAACTACGCAATCAACTGGTCAATCATCACCTCAGCAAGCCCATACAACAACATTTCCAAGAGATGCAATCTCTGTCTAGCGGAAAAACTTCACATCATTAAAGCCGACAAAGCCAGCCTCCTCATCAAAAGATCGGAACTAATTTCAAAATGCCGCCACGAGAACAAGTATTACTTAATGAACACCAAAAGCCGAATAACATAACAACAAAAAGCCCGTAGAACAATTTTTTTTTTAATAGATAACTAGATAAATAGCACCGAATAACAACAATAGGCCCGCAGAACTATAGACCGATTTATACAACAATAGATAACTAGAACAATAGCGCCGCTTGTATATATATGTTGGTTAAAGTAAGGTTTATTCTTCATTAAAGTCTGTCTGATGATCGCGTAAGCGTGAAACTCGGAGTAACAGCTAAAGTGATGTCTTGCCTTTAATCTATCTACAACCCACAATCTATATATATATACAGCAATTTTCATAAATTCTGACCCCCCCAACTATATCGGGTGCATTGTGGGTAAATGAATGCCGATCGAGCCTCAGGAAAAGTACAAGTTTACAAGATGTAGAGATATCAGACCGGTAACCAGACCAAACGTTTAACCAAGGATTTTAACAGATTTCCTATGTTAGATAATACACATTATATCTATTTTCTAACACAAACTCTTCAAATGTGAAATAACGAAACACAAGGAGAAATTTTAACCTGAGCAACTGCCTCAATTTACGCCACACGAACAGCTGGTTGTAGAATCCTTCGTTGTCATATTGCAAGAAATAGTATGGAAGATAAATACAGAATGCAACTGGCTGAGAGCCGGTATTACTAGTCTATACCTACCATTTCAAGAATACTTTGGCGTGTTTGCCGTGGTTTCGATTTGTATTTATAAATGTCACGCAAACACACGAATTTTCGTTTTTAAAATAATTATATAACAACAAATTTTACTTATTTTAGATAGCAGTATTCTATTAACTGATCTGCATTATTTGTATTCTGACGCATCCAGTGCAAATAAATATTTAGCACTGGAACCACGCTGTATTTACAAAAAACAATCAGTCCTGGACTGATGTAATCTTGTGGGCTTCCAAAGTGAACAATTGAAAGTGCTCCGTAATATTATCAAACGAGTCTCACATCTCAGAATGTCACATGGTAGAAAAGAAGGAAAAGATTCAAATATAGAGCTTAATGTAACACAGAATTACACGCTAGACAGCTGTAATTTATTGAATCAGAATTTAAATATTTCCGTTCATGTGCGTAACATTTATCGTTTGCTAGCTCTGATTAGCTTTGTGGAGCACACAAATAACAGAATGATACGAGATATTGTAATTTTAACCTGGCGTGTGTACCATGTTCTGCCGAATAGATCTTCATTTATGGAGATCTCAAATATGAATACTACATGTGCTAATTTTAAGCCGGCAGTTAGTAGAAAATTAATATCTGCGGAGAACTGAAACTGAACTGAGAACTGAATCGGCAAATACAGTGAAATAATTAGTGTCAAAATTGTATACTTTAAAATCATAAACCGCGAGTGGTTATCTTTCTGCGAACTGCTATTCCACTGTGCGTGTTTTTGTCTGAGTGTGCATAATATTTGCTCATCGGAACTGTATTTAAGTTTGGTTTTGAAAGTGGAGTTTCAAAAAACAACATTTTATAGTTTTCATTGTGAACAATAACTCTAATTAACGTTCTGAAAAATGATTTTGCATGCACGCAATATCAATGTAGAGAACTAGAGCTAAGCTTTGAGAACTGTTTCTTGTTAAACCAAATCGCCGAAGTTCCTTGAAAAAGTAGGTAGACTATACTGGCACTGTGCCAGTAGTATTCTGTATTTATCTTCCATATTATTTCTTGCAACGAGAACAACGGATTCTCTAAGATTTGTTCATTAGTAGTGTTGGTTCCCGGACTCCACATTCAACAACGCGTTCGGAAATAAATAAATTTATTATCTAACATAGAAAATGCTTCGGTAAAAATCAATATAGAAAAAACGCCTCGGTTAAGCATTTTGTCTAGCTACCGGTCTGATATCTCTACATATCTCTACATCTCGTAAACTGGTACTTTTGCTGAGGCTCGTTCAGCAGATCAGCAGTCATTTACCCACAATGCACCCGATATAGTTGAGGGGGGTCAGAATTTATGAAAATTGCTGTATATATATATATATATATTTCAGTGGTATATAGACACACCCTATTTCAGTGGTTGATGTATCGAGAAAGAAAATCCAACATTTAGTGCAGTTATTACCTCTATAACGGCTTTAAAAGTGTCTAAACTATCCGTAAATCAAAGCCAGAAAACAGAAACACGCCATATAAAGCAGAGATCGAGGTAGTTTTCTACACAGTAAACTCCCTCTCTTGCTCTCTACACGATATACGCTCTAGACACGGTATCTATGCTTTCTACAGGGTCAAGACAGTGGTATATATATATATTTCAGTGGTATATATATAGACACCCTATTTCAGTGGTTGATATATCGAGAACGAGCTGAGCCCGTTGCTGCCACGTCGTCCCTAAATTGATCCTCTACCGAACGTATGTTTTAATACGATGGGTGCCACTTTTTCGACCTTCGGATGTTCAGTCCTGTCCCGGGGGTAGGGACTGTTGGTGGCCCCGGGGTATGAGGGATTTGTTGACAACATTTTACAAAAGCCCGGGGGTTCATCGGGGTGTATCCTCCGGGATGGCCGCTGATGAGTGCACTACGCGAGTGGGACAAAAACAATGGCAGCCATCTGTTCGTTCAAAAACAAAACAAAAGTTCACTAGAAGTTAGTAAACATATGGTCTCTGTTTGCGATTTCTCCATGGAAAAAGCTTTTAATAGTTTCTAAAGCCCGCGAAATTCAGCTACTTCCAACTACTCTGACTTCTCTGACTGAAACAAATGCTCTCCTCGCTTACGTCATGAGCACCGGGATTTTGCCGTCTTTAAACGCTCATAAAAAAATCAAGGCTTGACGCGAATTCAATTTTTTCCCCGCATAAATAATCAAAATTACCTCATCTTTAAGCCTGAGCGAAATTTAGCGTTCCCGAATTTGACTTATAGAAGAGAATTTGGGTTGCACAATTTGACTCTGTATGTATTTGGCGAGTCAATATTTGCTTTTACAATACAAAATTTGATTTGCTAATTTTGGCGGTATGGTCTCACTTCTGTAAATCCTTAATAATGTTTTAAGTCCTCAAATGAGTTAGTGACAATTACTGGAAGGAAGATAGGAAGAAAAAAAGAGAAAGAGAGAAAGAATATTAAGTTTATTTTACGTCGAGATATATGCAGTGAGTCGTAGCCTCACCCAGTTGTTCGTAGCCCGATTAGCGCTAACCCAGGATTAAGGCTTAATCCATGATTAGGAAGCCAAGTACTAACGTTGTTTCTCCTCTACACAAGTTAGCATTTCGAACTAAAGTTTGCCCTTATACTGAAGTAGCTTAATCGGGTTAATCGGCAATGACTTATGCTTAAGTGTTCGACAAATCGCGGAGTCGAATTGGAATTTAGGTTGGTTTTTGAGGAAAGAGAAAAACCCGAGAATCTGAAGAAAAACCCTCGGATCTTGGGCGCGTGTACCAGCAAATTCAACTCACGTATGGAGCCGCAATTGGGAATCGAACCCCCTTCCGGGCTCTCCAAATCAGAGCCAACCCGGCTATCAGCTGTCTGTCAGGAGAATTAATCGGAGGGCTAATCGGCAATGACTTATGCTTAAGTGTTCGACAAATCCCGGAGTCGAATTGGAATTTAGGTTGGTTTTTGAGGAAAGAGAAAAACCCGAGAATCTGGAGAAAAACCCTCGGACCTTGGGCGCGTGTACCAGCAAATTCAACTCACGTATGGAGCCGCAATTGGGAATCGAACCCCCTCCCGGGCTCTCCAAATCAGAGCCAACCCGGCTATCAGCTGTCTGTCAGGAGAATTAATCGGAGAGCTAGCCTTCAAAAGAAAAGCTAAAACCATGTAACGTTGCTGCAATACTGGTCGGTGTCGGCCAGTATATATTGACCAAGGCCGGCCATGACCAGTCAGTCAAGGCCAGTCAATTTATATAAACGCCAATTTATATAAAAGCCAGGAAATCCGCATATTTTCGTCGAATAACCTCATATTCAATGCAAGACTCGAACCTTGTTAAAGTGCACCTAACGTTTATTTTGTTATCACAAATTAAATATAGATTCTACATCAAGTGAATAGTTAAATGGTAGAATATATATACGGATTTGAGTGTTGTGTCTATGAGTTACAGAGGTTTCTATTTCGAATGTGCTAATGTATGATGTATATACCCAGGAATTTACTGTATATCTTTCTCCTCGGGGATGAAACTTTCTCTGATTCAAACTATTTAGTAAAATCACAAACTATGATTACAGACACGGACCCTGACCGGTTTCCACCGTTTTTGGAATTGTAAAATCTCCGTGGACGTGAGACATTTTTTATAATTAAGGTAAGAATTCGTGACATAACTTATTGACTATCGGCATTGCCGGGCGGTTCGAATCGACATTTTGTCTATAATGATAAGTGAACAAATCTGCGTGTAAATCAGTATGTCACAAACCCGGGGTCACAAATTAACTCGACTACCGCGACAGGTCTTGCTCCATATTCGTTAATGATGACATGGTCATCAATAACATGGACGCGATGATTTGCAATATTTTCTACACTTCATTCTCGGACAATTGAACTTGGAAACGTCCTCTCGGAGTACCGAGTTTCGCTTAATTCTAACGTTTAAGAATGTGAAGTAGATCAGAATTAACATGCGCTCCCTGCATTTACGAAATACTGTATGTAATTTAAGATAAATGAGTTCAGCTTGTATAGAGCTATATTTCACTTAACGTTGTCTGGGAGAAGAGAATAGGGCATATGGCATTAGGGCATTCCTAGACCGAAATTAATTATGGTCTTTGAATGTTTGCTTTGGTATTGCAGAAAAAATATCACTAGCCTCGTTCATCAAATCTAAAATACTTGCGCCATACAGCGAAGAGTGTGATATGGAGGGTGATCTGACTAACACAAGTCGTAGAAAATCGGTAGAAGAGACTGTATTTCATCTTATGGGTGGCGCAGTGTGTCAACGCTCGCCTCTCGCCGCTGCGGCCCGAGTTCGAGTCGGACTTGGTGCCATATGTGAGTTGAGTTTGTTTGTTGTGTTGTTCTCTCCCTTGCCATGAGGGATTTCTCCGGGTTCTCCGGTTTTCTCCATCCGTAAAAATCAACGTGTGGGTTTGGGAGTATATGTATAAAAATATAATAATTTTATTAGCACCTTATACCAATACAGGTACATCAGCAAAAATAAAATGAAAATTACAATCATGTACGATATATTAAAACATCATGAAACTATTTAGCTGACAATAACATTATCGATTTGTCTTTCATTGATAGAATATGTAAGAACAGTGACCTCTTATCAAAGGAACGAAAATTATCATTTACTCTATATACAGTTACTAAGAAAAGTCTCTTATGTTTGCATTCCATACATTCCATTGTATAGTGAAACTCGTCACCAACCTTATCACCTGTACCCTGTTCCCAGAGGTTTTCTAGAGAGACCAGCCGCGGAGAAAGAGCCGCGAAGCGGCGATCATTCGCCGCGGCTCTTCTCTCTAGAAAACCTCTGGAACCAGAGTATATCACCTGCACACATGGGACAAACACGGGCATCATAAGGGATTTTCTTATAGCGTCCTGTCTCAACCGATAATTTGTCTGCAGTAATTCTCAGTTTGGTAACAGTAATATATGAAAGTAGTGGGGAGTGTGTCTGGAGTTGAAAGCAGGCCTCCACCAGCTATGCTGAAATACATAGCCTGCCAGCATCGCTACGGCTTTTTAGTATCGTTTGTTTTGTGTTTTTCTTGCATCCTTTTTTAGCTACCAATGTCTCACTCTCGCGCTTGATAAAGATGTACATTGTTTCTTTGGAGCTGGTTCCATTTTGAACGCTTTCTTTGGACAAAAAATGGTCAGCTCTAGACATTTTGGTATTAAAACAAATATTTCCCGCCTTTAGCTAGCCAGTGGCGCGTGCGGCGGACACATCACATGCACTGCACCATCTTCTGTCACGATGTGATCACGTGGCGAGCAACAATAAATCAGTCAATGCTTATAATTAACTGTTTTAGGACGTGCTACGTACTCTGCTACATACAGTAACACAGACATGCTGCTTTACATCTAAAATTCCTATCAGTTGCATCCGGCTCAGGCGTTTTATCCCTGCCATTTTTCCTTCACTACGAAAACTTAAAATATGGACGAAAAACGGCAAGCCAAGTCGTCCACGTCGTAAACCAGGAATGCATTCGGTCTGGGAATGCCCTAATGCTCTATTCCCTTCGCCTAGACAGCGTTAATTGAAATAGCTGTATAGCTAAGCCGTGCAGTAAAGCATGAAAATACCATTATCATCGTTTAGGATGTTCTAATCCCAAGCCGATTTTCAGTCTCAAGAACGCAGGAAATGGCGCGGCGTTTTAGAGAGTCAAATCTCCAAAAATGTCCGTGTGAACATGCATATCTCCCTCCTCGGAGACCCAGGGGCAGTTAGTGAACACGGGCAGGTCGCCGAGGATGGCATATCCCCGTTACTCCCTAGAGACTCGGGCCTTTGGCCCTCGCAACATTGGAAAACGGTCATATTATTTTTCTGGATCCGCGACTGAATTATAACATGGATGTCATTCTATTTGTAATATTGTGATTCTAATTCCATACATGAAAGAAATTCCCAACATTTTGAATATTTACTGGTCTATAATCGTTAATTTTAACGCAGTTGTAGTGTAACAACAGGCCATGCGATTATTTGTTATTAACTTACGCAAGACATTGATACTAATAAATTATTAAGTATTGTTAGTGTTTTTGGCAATTGCGTGTTATACGCTCACTGAAGTAAGGCCCGAGGGCTTGACACTTAATGTATTTGCGTAACTTCAGTTTCAGTATACATACACTAAAAGGTTTTACCATGGTTGTAGTGACAGGTTATCTGAACTTTTTCAAGCAACAGGCGTTCAGCTGCTTGCGAAGCCTTGGAAGGACAGGTAATCGGAAGAGTCGTTTCTTGCATTGCTTTCTGTGGTTATTCAGTTACTGCTACGAAAGTGATCCCCATCAGAAATTAAAGCGGTTGAATATGTAAAATGGTCCTTTTTGTGACAGTAATTGCATTAGCCGCGGATACACCGATAAGTCACCATGAATTACATCGCTTTGCCTTTATGAGTTTTGCTGCAAATACCCAGGCCAAGAATTATAACTCGATTAGGTCAACGAATGCATAGCGTTTCCATCTAGGACTCTTATATTGTCATCAGTGCTTTGATGAAAAATAACCGTCTTACAAAAATAAATGCCAAAGGCGATAGAGATAATACGAAAGGAAACTAATCCATGTCGGTGGCTTGAATGACGTAAGCCATTGTCATATGAGACGCGGTTAAAGTGCAAGTTTCTATTTTCGGTATTTTTTTAGAAACTGCGTCTGCTTGATATTTCGTTAACCCTTAATAAATTCCAGTTAAACTATACTTAAGATATCATGTTTGTCCTAAAGGTCGATTTGCGTAAAGAGAGCAGTAAAGAGTCGAGGTGATAAACTGTGAAAATCTCCAACGTTAACTCCATATATTGTGTGGGCGTCTCATGTTTCGGTCATCCCGTCGGGTGGATGGCCATGAAAAAGCCCCGCGCAAATTGAACCAACTTACGTATAGCCTATTTAATGAAATGAAATTAATTTTAAATATTTCTTTAAGTGTTTTCTTGGTACTCAAATGTCTTTCTAGCCTGGGATTAGTTTTATGTAATCTGTACATTTTTTTCGATGTTATCAATATTTTAATGCCATTTAATTCCATGTAATTTTAATGATTATTTTGAACCCGTTTCTGATAAACATAAATATTCAACCCATCAAGCCCAAAGTACTTCTATCTATTTAAAATCTGTAAAAACTATTCGGCAATATGGAATATGTATACGCTCTATTCAGTATTTTGGGCTCAATGGCTTTGGAATTCTTATCCCTGCCAAGCATCTTGGTTCTTTTTGTAAGCATTCAATAACTGTCACTTAAATGACTATTCATCAACCTCTCTCATTTCATGAAATTTGAATCTTTTTTTTCTTTTTACGTTCGTTCTATATATTGCCTTACTAAATAAAATACCCCGCTTTTCCACTTTTCTGTAAACTGCACTTTAATATATAAGTAATTTTAGAGGCATCCTCTCGATTAGCCTATAATAATAATAATAATAATAATAATAACAGTTTATTTCTATAGCGTTATTCCCATTAAGACCAATAAGTAAACGCTTTACATCCATACCGATATATAAATGAATCTAATAATATAAACTATGCTAAAAATTAAAAACTATATTATATATACTAATACACACAAAAAAAATAGTGCTAATAATTTATATACACGGGATATAACAAGGATAATCTATACAGGCTAGTATAAAATAGATCCTCTGGCATCATTAGCCTCACGTGGACCGGCGATCAAGAACCCCTCCCGATAATTAAGACGAGATGTTCTTTCCCAGATGACCAAGAAATTATGTTCTATTCTCTTTCGCTGCCGGCTCAGCCGAATAGTATACGTATTTTGCATAGTGATATCAATTGTAATTAATATTAAGGTTACGATTACCTATTTTAATAAAATTAAGATTATATCGCATTAGTATTAGTTTATGTTACTTTGAGTATTTTTTAACACAACCATATAAGCTTTATTACCATATCGATCAGATATTATACCTCCTTGGTTTCATATCCAAATCTTCCGATCCCCTTAGAACTCGCCTAAAAGTCGACCAAAAAGAAAAAGAAGTAGATTGGATTTCAATGGCCGTTAACTAGTGACATATCTCACAAAAATGATCACACGAATTAATGTCATACTTTCGTATCACCAGTAAAAAAAACCCGGTAATTTATAACTTGGTAAATAATGAACAGAATATTACACGGCAGCTTGGAAATACAGTTTTATCTTCTCGTGGTGACTGAATTGTTCGTAGCAGCACTCACTAGTGTATTACGATATTCACCACTTGCGCGACCATGCAATATCCTCTATTTATGCGCGACATAAACGTAATATTTCACAACAATTATTGCACATCTAGGACGTCATCACTTTTATGTCTGGGGAAGGCCTGGGGAAATGAGGAAACGGAAACATTTGAGAATTTAAGTGTTGCCCTAAATAATTCATCGTTTTCCCCCGCGCGAAACATTTGTTGCGGAAGCAAATTTTGCTTCTGCAGCAAAGGTTTCCGCCGGCCGTTTGCATTGCTCGCCAAAGCAACACACCACTTATCTTGCTTCCTGCTCGTTTGCAATCACCCAACAATGTTTCTTCGTATCGCTTGGTGAACGACATTCACCACTCGACGCCGAATATCCGAATATCCGAATATCCGAATATCCGAATATCCGAATATCCGAATATCCGAATATCCGAATATCCGAATATCCGAATATCCGAATATCCGAATATCCGAATATCCGAATATCCGCGCGGCCATGTGAGATTCTCCATTAATATAAATTACGTAAATTACGCCAACATGACTCTCCTTGCTTCCTGAAGTACAAAACGGCCTTGGAAATCACCTCAGTCGTCTATTATCTACTCTGGGTAACAAGGAGATTTAGGACCAAAAGAACTTTTTAGGTACTAGTATACCTAACAGGTAGTGAATGCTGCTCCGCTCAGTTGAGGAAGTGAATTAGAAGAGAACCTACAGTAGCACTTTGGCAGGAAAAATAGATTACTGGCTGATAAAAATACCAAGGTGTTAGATGAATATATTTTGCAGTTTTGGGGCTATCGTGCGACTGAATCCTGTTTGACGGAGCTGTGGTGTGTAACTCAAAAGTTGTCGCGATTTTTTTTTCATTTTGGCCCGACATATCAACGATCTCTCGGTAAATTCCCTGAGCCTACCAATTCCCGACATTTTCTTATGAGTCCCGGCATAACGAACTGCTGTTCTTCCCGGTGAAGTATAAATACCGGAGTCAACTGTAATTGAGAATGTAATTGTAAATGCTAATTGTATTTTGAACCGGCTGCTTGACGGCAGTTTATCGAAGCCAATAGAAGAAAATTATTTGCTGCTCACCATCTTGATAACAGGAGATATCTTGCTCTTTGGAAACTGATAGTTCACACAGAGTTAGAAAGAGTTCGCCTACACGTCTACACTTCAACAAATTCATGATTACACAAGGATTGCATACACAGAAATGCATTAAAGAACGGTTGAACGTAGTTAGCTCAAACAATGCAGATTCCACCTCGTGTAATGTCACGTGACGATCAGGTCCGTGCAAAGCAGTGTGGTAAAAAAAGCAATAGAAGTGATGCATTGTGGTAAAAATTTGGACCCACTTACAGATTAGAACTGCTGTCTTGCTCGCTCGCTTCAGGCTCGCTTCAGGCTCGCCGTCGCTCGCTGCGGCAGCAATTAATCATATCAATATTAGTAGCGTGACAGTAGTGTATTTTGCATCTGTCATTAGTATCCCATATTCATATTTATTGTTATATAGTTTTGACATAGTTATATTCATACCTGTATTACACTTGTTAATTCAGTTTAATTCTTCAATAGAGTGCAATAAACAGTATTTATTATCATTATTATTATTATTATTATTATTATTATTATGTATTTTTTTCATATTTGAGTATTGCAAACCTAAACGTATAGTTGAAATTATTTGTTAATAAAAGGATATTAAAGACTTTTAATGGTTCTGTACAAGGCGGAAAACAGACTGCTTACAGCCCTTTCTTTGGCGAAATATCGGAGTAAAATCAGAACTTAATAATGGCTGCGTTACGTTTGGATCCAGAGCAAGGTTTGAGGAGAATTGGGATTGTTAAATATGGAGAAATCAAGGCCAAATGGACAATCTGTAGCAGCAACAACAACTTTACGTTTTTAAACCTAGTTTTTACAAGTATATAAATGAATTAAGTTGATTTACTAGTTAAAGGTAATGACTACCTGAAAATAACCACAGGGCTAAACGTTCCGAGGGAGGGGTGGGGTGGGGATACTCCATGTATATTAAATATAGGTATGTGCCGCGGGATAGGGGATGGTTTTCGAGGTGTCGGACCCTTAAATAGGATATCGCATTTCAGTTAATTTCAGGTCTTGGAAAGGTACCACTTTTCCGATTTTTCACCCCTTAAATAGGGTCAGGGCTTCGATATCTCCGCGGCACACCCTTCAGTGTCCTACATTTCCGGAAATACTAACTCCCCCTGCTAAACGTGCCAGGCCGTTTGCAAAAAGCTACGTTCGATATATTAAAATTTTATCCTGACTCCGAGGCTCATGGTCTGGGTTTCTTTGTATCTAAGTCAACTGGGACCGACGCAATCTTTACATCCGGTGTGCCCAGTCCTCTGATCTAGAGTCTAGACGACCAACGACGCAGTATTGCGGTAACCTTCTTCCCCCTCCCCCAGACGAATTAGACTGAACCATGGACAGAACTTGAAAATAATCAATCTTAGAGACCAAGCAAGTCATGACTCTGGTAATGTTCCCTTCAAAAAAACTAAAAATATGCCGATTATGCTAGCAGTGCTACTTTTATAAAAAGTGCAAAAAATATGCTCGTTTTTCCAAATTATGCCAAAACTTATGCTAGCACAATCGATAAGGGCCTACATGTGACCTGTCACGCCTCAATTTTCAAAATTTCATATTATCAAAACGTCCGAGTTCTTTCTCTTATTATAATCTTCTATTTACAATACAGAAGCATTAAGACTTAGTGCCTCTTTGTATCTACATCTGGATATTAGGAGATATTTTACTCAAACGATAGACTTCAGCGTTTTAATGCTCGACCCAGTCTCCCTCAAAGTTATAGTTTAAATGTCTCCGCTAAAACTGATTAAGGTAAAATTATCCAGATGTAGTTTTCAAAAGAACTCCAATGGCCAACAACTGGTATATGATAATTTTCATTTCAAATAAGGTTTAGAACTCGGACATTTGAAGTAAATATTTTAGCAATCTGGGTTGCGTGACATGAGTACGTGACATGTCACGAAGATCAGATCACATGCTTTTTTTATTTTTCATGGTGTATTTTAAAACGCTGAGGAATTTGTTCAAAAAGTATTTCAAACGAATTCTGACCACCCTCCCCCCTTACGTTTTTAAGCAAAGCAGACGAGACCAAATATGCAAGTTTGTTTACGAAGTCCAAGGACTACGGCAAAGCTGACACAACGTAGAATTTTATATTGAATATGCGCAGGTTCCTTGCATTTCGGGGACCCGTCTGTGGCGGATTAAAAACCCACTCATATCCTTCTTTCAACAAATAGCTTTGCACAGCACTGACGTCTGGTGGCTTGAGCACACCTTGAAGCTCGTTGCGCGCGCCAACGAAGTTAGTACCACAATCTGAGCGGAGCTGAATGCTGACGATGAAGGTCATGGGATGTCCTTAAAGTCTCTCTGTACATAATAAGCACTAGAAAGCTATCGTGACCTAAAAGTTCGTGACGGCACACTCCTCGCCTGGTATTCGAAGAATACCATCAAGGTTACAAACTAGTGTCTTGATGATCCTGAGTCAGCTCACGCCTCTGTTTCCAACAGGATGACCTCTGTGACTGGTCTCTGATAGCGCCTCTGCGAACCATCCTTCGTAGTTACCAAGTCAACTTTGCGCACTTTGCCATCACGACTGGCGTGATGTTTGTTTAGCCTCGATCGAGGTCAGGGTAACGACTGTAGTATATTCCACACCCCCCCCCCCCCCCCCCCAAAAAAAGATATCGCATCCAGCCGGCGTAGGCATTATTTGACGTAAAGAGTTCTAAGTAAATGCCGACCAGTTGGGAACAGCGCTATTCTTAATCAGTTTTGTCTTTATATATAAATTTATATAATGATGTCGCTTAGTCAAATTTCATGTTCAAGAGGGAAGGGGTGGGGATTTCATGTACAATTCCCTCTTTCGCTCAGACCAATGGGCTCCTGCTATGACAATGGGCTAGCGCTCGAAACGTCAGCTGCTACTCGCCTTCCAAGGGTGAGCTCGATTGATCATATTCCAGAATAAAAATAGACGGAATAGTCTCTTGGAATCATCGGTAAAGCTCAGGCAAGGCCTAGTTTTGACATGAAAGTGAGGCTAAAACGATAATTTTTACCAACTACACCAAATTATGCAGACTCACATAACTCCTCCACTTCGATATTTTGGAGACCACAATTATGTAAATGAGGTGTCACGTGACCCCTCCACTGACTTTGGTTTTATATAAAATGTCAATAGGCCATTTTGACGATGTTGCGCACGCATCAGTAGAATAGACGCGAGCTGCTAAGACTCGTTCTGGTTCACCAGCCTTTTGTTTATTTAAAACAGATAGCCATTGTTCTAGCTGCGTGCGCAACATCGTCAAAATGGCCTATAGCAAATGGGGCAATGAGTATTCTTGTCACGTCAAGGTACACAGTTTTCTGTTTCTCTGATGCCTACCTTTAATAGTCTGCCCTCATAGCAGAACATATTTTGATCCATAAGGAGATACTGGGCGAAACAGGTCACGTGATCTTGTACTCGCTTTATTGATCAGCGGTTTTCTCCTTACCAATAAATAAAAGTCATGCTGTGAGGGCAGAGATATGTGTCTCCAAGTTCAATTGACCGTTCACACGAGGAACCTGGAAGCTAAGGGTCATGATGTGACATTAGTTTTGACTTTCTGTAATGATCCGTGTAAAAAGTACGATAAAAGCCATTGTTCTGCGGCTTTGAGCCTCCATCACATGGGATTTGTCTGTGTTTTAGACTACGAAAACACTGGGTGATAATTGTGAATATTCTGAAATAAAATTAGTAAAAGTCTTTAGTTTCATTCCATTTTTATGAACAAATACGATTTGCTTTATAAACGACATTTGGAACCGCAGTGCAAATCGTAGTTTTAATATTTTGAAAAATTGGAGGAAATTGGACCACGCCTTCCTAACATTTAGGGCGATTTTCATGTTTCAACCAATGGGATCAATTAGATCAATTTTCACAATTCAAAATTAACACGTTGCCATCTGAATACCGTTCGGTGCCGTACTTCTTACACGAATCATTACTTAAAGCGTTAAAGTTCACGAGCCTATGTTAGTATGTGCAATTTTTAAAAGATTCGCTTAAAACCAATTTCATAACAGATATAATCAAGGGTCAATCAATTCACCCTTCTCACGCGGAGGCCATGCTGAGTCCCAGGAGAATAAAAACCTTTGTTTTTGCGGGCTAAACTCGTTCTGAATCTGCTCAGTGCGAGGCTAGCCACGCAAAATCTATTGTTTATATCCAACATGGCCGCTGTGTGAGAAGGGTGAATGCGGTAGCCGCGTTTTTACTTGAGCAGGCCCATTTTGCACTGCATGAAAGTAAGCTACAAACGCTTGCTAACATAATGATATTCATGCTACATTTAATATTTCAGCGGCTAACAAATCCCGATATAAGCGATTCAGTCATAGTCACCATTCTGTGTATTGTTATTACGTTCAATCAAACGCTCCCTGAGTTAATGATTATACCATGCAGTGCTTCAAGTATTTTCCCCGCCGGCGCAGCCGGAGTTTTTACAGAAACTAGTTTAGTTATCCATTTAATCAGGTAGTCGCTTAATCGAGGAAATACGGTATTTACGAAAAGAGAAAATTAGTCAAGGAAATTCCTTCCTTGTTTCATCGGATGCCTTGGGGGATTTCCTTTCAGTTTTTACATTTGAAACGTTTATTCCCATTAGGTGTGTACGCAAAGTAGACAAACAAGATTACACAGAAATCAAAGGGAGCGTTATCTGTATTTATTACATGATAGCAATCGGCCGATAGCAAGACCGTAAAAATATCAACACGCGTGTGGGATGTCACTTCACAGACAAAACTTATTTTGTCTGATTTACTCTTTTTTATCCCCTAATGTTCCTATGAAAAACATTACTTGGCTTTCAAAGAAATGTTGGTGATTTTGCTAATATTAAAAATTAAAAATGATAATGCTCTCCAACTGGTTTTCATGATGAAAAGTAAATGGCTGCTTGGAGATACAAACTGAAGTTTAACTCGTGAGTAGACTGTCGGGTAGACTGTGAGTTATCAAGCTAAACACTCTAAGATCATTTCCGAATCCGCGCGGCCATGTATTAAATATCCTCTATAGTAATAGATCCTTGTTTTTGATGCTATCATTATTACTAACTTCCTTGCATTTTGATAATGCAGCTTGCATTTTGATAATGCAGTTTCCATTTCGACTCGCGTCGAATGATTCCAGAGCTTGTTTCAGCGATCAGAGATAATTGAGTCAAGCAACGCTGAGAGAGGTGGAAGCTTAGGAGAGGTTTTTGAAATGTAATGATCTGAATGAGGAACAAATTAAATATTTCTTTACTTTACCGGAGAGGTTTCACATGAAGTGATGGACTGAGCTATGTTTCTAACTGATCTGTTTAGCTTATTCCTGGTCGCTTACGGTTTCAAATGTAGTGATTTGATTGAGAAACAAACCGAATTAGTTTTTAGAAACATGGCCGCTTAGGGGATGTGTTCGCTCAGAGATTCGCTGTATTTTTATCCACTTTCTGTGCAAGTATGATTTCTAACCGCCATAGCTAGCGAACTCTTTTACTTTCTACTAAAATTTGTCTCAATTATTAAACATGCGAATACATTGCCAGAAATCCGTCAGGAACTGCATGATCTCATCGCAAGCATGTCGAGAATATTTCAGTTTCAATAGCTATAAAACCGGTTTGAAACAGCGTCTAGCTAGAAGAATGACCATCAGACAAATTCGCAATTTATTTGTCTACTTAAACCTGATTAAAGTGCAAGTTCGGAATTGCTGGTCAGTGAGAAGCAATGACCCGAGCCAACTTTCAAAATTGAAAGAAAACAAGAGCACATTATTACGACATTATCTAACTTAGTATAACAAAGCTACGGATCCTTACAATTTTGCTATCGACTAAGTAGCCGTTTAATTTCAAATGCTAATCATGGTATATGTCAGTGTAGTGTGGGTCATTCCCAAAAACGTATGTGCAATGTAGCTAACTGAACGGTACGTAGTAAAGTTTTGTTATAATTATACCTGTGGCAGAGTAGACGTACAGTAGACCTTATGCGCTTTGACTATCAGAATTATTTGCGTTGCGTCTTTTAATTTGTTATTCTAAGTTACACCGTTGTCTTGGCATTCTCAGAGGAGTTTTAAAATCTAGCTGAATGAGAAAAAGAATTCGAAAATAATTATGAGTAGTAGTAGTCAGAACTAACGTTATATAACGCCTACGACTGGATCTACGGTCAACACACGTGCACGGACGACTGAGGCGATTCCGGGCAATACGCGAGTTTGTTTTATAATTGCTCTGTTGCGCGAAGCCCGCGTATTGTCCGAAATCGCCTCGCGATAACATTACAATATCAACCGCGAAATGAGCCAAGTGCTGTCTGCATGGGTAGACACTAGACTGTCACACTATATACCTGCTAGTCCAAAGCATTGTAGATGAGGCAATTCTATTAACTCAATGAAAAATACAAATACAAAGGGAACTAAGGAAATAAGGATTATTTTCACTGATAGAAAATTTCAAACCATTTGACAGCACCAGTTTAATAAGCGATTCGCAATCTCCGCATGTAATGTAAATTATTGTTTATAGTTGGAGATTCAGACGTTTGGTCTATAGGGCTTAAATTTGGAGAAAACTTTGTATATATTCATGCATGGTGGCCGGGGTGGGAAAATCGTCATTATGATTAATCATCATCATCTAAGGGTTCGTACACACCAGGCGAATTTTTATGAACTTTGCAAAATTATTCGTCGTAAAATCAAGGGCACCCAACGAGTACTTTTTGAAATTCGTTTGAAACCAGTTGTTTGCAGCTTATCTAGCCATTTTAAGGCGCCTACTATGTCTTTTGACGTATTCTAGAAAGCTATTAGCTGTTCGGATTTCAGTTCTAGGTGGAAATCGCGTCAACCGAAAATACTATGGCAAAATATTCCCGGCCTACGAATTTGTTAGTAGTCTAGAACAGAAACAAGAATTTTCTAGCCCAAGTAACTTCATGTTGCAAAGTTTTGTGGAGGTACGAATTTTTTAGGGATTCTTTTTCCTTTAGGCAATTCTTGGGGAATGAAAATGTGTTGTTCTGACTCTATTGATCAGACGAATTGGGACGTACGAATATTTTAGGGGAAACCTTTTAGTTTTAAAACTTTAGAAAAAAATTAAACCCCTTCAAAAATATCTTTTTTTTTTCAAAACGATTGAAAACAAATTTTCTAGTCAGTATTTCAGAAAACAATTTTCTAGGGACAATTTTTTCAAATCCAAAAGTTTTAGGCTAACTTATTCTCCCGAAAAGCTTTTTAACCGAAAACTTCGTTGGGTGCCCTTGTAAAAATCCATTTTACAAGTGCGTACGCTGGTTTTGATCCGGACAATATTTTGTCAAACACTACCAAACTTCAAACGCGCCGTTGTCTTGCCTCAGGGCAGGAAGATTTTTTGTCAAACATCAAAACTGACATCTTTGTCAATTTTCGCCAATAATTATGTTGCATTTCACAGCGAATATTCATTGTGATTGATGTTTGTGGATTGCCGATATTTTGTTTGTTTTTAGTGCGGACATGTTCGGTAGAGACAAAATTGTCATGGTTTTTGGTAGTGACAAAGAAACTTCGTACATAATCTTTATTTATACACAGTGGGATCCGTGTTTCCTAATTATATTAATAATAAATAAAACACTCAGTTAATACTAATATGATTACAATGCATATCTTATAAGTTATTACTCTGTAATAAAATTATATACAATCCTTCTTACAATTACAATAAATTGCTAAATATTGACTGGTTATTCGATAAATAAGTTTTAAAAGAATTTAGGCTTGGTTGCTCTCTTGCCTCAACAGGGATCTAATTCCAGAGTATCCCTGTATAGAAGGCTATGCCGTTTTGCTGCCTCGATTTTTGGTCTGGGAATATACAAGTTGATTGCGGAATTCCCCAGATTATAGGATTGAACATTTGAACTATTGTTAAAAATCTTTCTCAGATAGAGTGGAGAAAGGTAGATTTTATACATCATCATGGCAAGTTGTTTTGTTCTCCTATGTTCTAGTTTTTCCCAACCAAGGTTATCCAATAAATCACTAAACCGCGTTTCAAAATTTGAGAATGTGATAATCCTAGCAGCCCTATTTTGTAGTTTTTGTAGTTTTTCAGATAGTCCTTTTCCAATATTGCCCCACACAGTGCTGCAATAATCAAAATATCGGGTAATACTAAAGCTTTGTACATAATAAGTCGAGTTTCAAATGGTATATATGATAGGACTTTAGTGCTCCAAGACTCGCAGATATCTTCTTAGGGATTATATCAATGTGCAAGTCCCAGGCCGATGTTTTCATCTATCTGAATTCCAAGGGATTTATAGCCTATCTCCCTTTTTAGTATCGATGTTTAGGCCACTTTGTAGTGTAGAAAGCTTAGAATGACTCCCTATTAACATGTATTTAGTTTTTGTAACATTTAGAGTTAGTTTATTCGCTTTTAACCACGTCTGAATGATGTTCAGATCATCAGTGGTTCATTTGAGATTGAAGGATATTTGGATCCTCTGCAGCTGTGGTAAGGGTAGTGCCAACAGCATACATTCTTGGTTTCAGTTACGAAGAGAGTTCATTGATGTATAAAATAAATAGTAGAGGAACTAGTATAGATCTCTGTGGGATTCCACAACTCGGAGTACAATAATCTGACAATACTCCATTAACAATTAAGGGTTTTCTGTTTACGTTCAGTGAGATAGGACCTGAACCAGTCTAAAGATGTATGAGTGACAACACCATAAAGTTCTAGTTTTTGAAGTAGGATATGGTGGTTCATGGTGTCGAAAGCCTTTTTTAGATCTAGGAATATTACCCCATTCAAGAGACTGTTATCAATATTAAAATACCATTAATTTGTAGTTTCCAGTAAGGCGGTTACTGTAGAAAATAGGGGCCTAAAACGTGATTTAGATTCAGTTACTGACAGATTATTATCATTAAATATGCATAAAATTGATTAAAGACAACTAGTTTCAATCAGTTTACTTATACAAAGGTAAGACAGAAATTGGTTTATAATTGTTAGGATCAACCTTCTCATCTTCTTTAAATATTGGAGAAACTCTAGCAAGCTTCAAATCACTTGAAAAAACCCCAGTGGTGATTGAAAGATTGATTACAGAAGTTAAAGAAGAGGTAACTATTGGTGCAAATTCTTTCAGGAGGCGGGATGATATATTGTCAAGTCCACAGACTTTGTTTGGTGATAGATGTTTGATTAGTCTTAGCTAGAATTTCACTGATCTGACTTGAAGTTTCAACCAAATTAAAGGTATGTTCTGTAGGATGTAGTTTTATAGATGTAAAGAGTAATTTTATTCAGTCCTACCCAGTGGGACGTATACGATTTTTTTTGCATGCACACCCAGAATATTTCATTTGTCAAGATTTGCTGAGTGCACTTATTTAAGAAATAGAAAACATTTCCCGTGTTTCTATAGAGTTATAGAAACACGAGTGGGAGTTTGGGAGAACGAGAAATGCCAGTGGGAACACGAGCCCGAAGGGCGAGTGTTTCCACAGCTATTTCGAGTTCTTCCAAACTTCCACAAGTGTTTCTATAACTCTATAGAAAGAAGAGGAAAATGTTTTCTATTTCCTTTATAAAATAAACAAATAAAAGCAGGGAAACGCTCGCTTAATTTGATAATCAAAACGTAAATTCTCACAACTAGCTCAAGCGCGCGCTCAACTGACTATGTTTCTATAGAGTTATAGAAACACGGCTTACAGCCAATCAGAGCGCGCGTACTATCGAAACTATTTTATAAATAACAGTAGTCGAGGACAAAACTAAAATTATATCACACTTGACACGGTTTTCTTTGTTCTTCATAGGGGTGAAACTCTGGTATAAACCCGTTGAACAATAGACTAATAGACTACGGCCCTCGGGATGTTTAGGGCTTAGAACCTCGGTTCTCGGCATGAAACTCTTACTTAAACTGATTAACTTTACTAATTCAAACCGTTTGTTTTAATCCAAAAGTTTCACGTTGTATTTCACAGAGCTTGTGGCTGAAAAAGAAAAGGCTAATTTTCACAGGCGCATTTCAGTATCTTGTTAATGTATAATAAACATTTTTTTAATAAAGCTTAACGATTTCGTGAATACCAAGAGTTATTGTCTTTTTTACGGGCAAGAGACAAGGTATTTTTTCTTAAACCCGCAGTATAAATAATTAAGTTCTATACTAACATTTACTGACGGTGCTCTGGCAAAAAAATAGCTATAGCTAGTGCCTGGATAATCTTGGTGCCCGAGAAAATGAACTGGAATTGAAAGCAGAATAACTGGCAAATGAAGTAAAAACTGATTAGACGGAACAGGCATTGAAGACAAGGAAAACCGAAACAAACGTACTTCCCAAAATGTTTAGCACTTTCATAAACAAAACTGACCATTTCAATAGTTTGTTTGTTTCTTTAAGCTTTATTATAATAAAGTGATTATGGAGGAAGTGAAGACTAAGGGATATAACTTACAGTGTTTTTGTATTATCCGAAATACACAAGAGTGTTTAGAAACCATTTGAAAAATGAAAGTTCAAAGGACAAAGTATCTAAAAATAATCACAAACCGAGCCTTCAAGAACCAGCACGTGTTGTCTGAACTATTCGTTGCTGACACGGCGAGAGTACCGTCACTGCAAAAAGAGACTACAAAAAGTTGAGTATTCAGTTTAACAAATATAAAAAAGGTAAAAACGTTAAGATTGTCATATCGCTAGTTCTTATCTCGACGGTTAAAATTAATCTGCATTTCGTGTCCGGTTTGTCAGTTTGTGTCATAAAATGAAAAGAAGGAATCAATTTACTAGTCGGAGCTCCTTGAGAATTTTTACAGCACCGCAGAAAATCTATTGAATAATGCCGCTAGCCAATGCAACTTCCAAATGGCTCCATTGTTTACGCTTCAATTAACGCTACAGAGAAGACCGAAATTAAACTAAAATGCAGTTTTTTGGTGATATTTTGGCGTTTCGAAAACTGTTGCCTCGAATGTAAACAAAGCCGGTGTTGCAAGAGCTGGCTTATTTTGTCGTAAAGGGGAGAGCCTTAATTTTTACCACGGCAAATCAGCTGTAGGTATATAATAAACTACCCGATCGTGAAACCACAGTAGATTTGTTGTGCTTTTCTCCCGTAATTCCTAGATTATTCTGCAAAGCCTAAAACTTTCAAGGTTCCCTGAGCCATAAAACCAGCACAAATAGTCATTTGCAAGGTATTTTGACTAGTCTCGTGTTGTATACGTTTCTTTTGATACACAAGCGTACGGGAGATGTAATTTCAGGCTATTGGCTCAGCAAGAGTTGGCAACTTAATTGAACTTCCACCACAATACAAAAAATACTTATATAGTATGTTGAGAAAGTCTCATTAAGTAAGTCAAAGCGCTTGGCGGGGGTCAAAAAGGGGCGATAAACTTGAAGCGTTGAAAGTGACATAGATTGTTTAACATCCTCTGAAACTGACAAGTGTATAGTATTGTTGACGATCAAGTACAAATTTTGGAAACGTATGTGTATAATTGTTACTCGTGATTAATGCCGGTTAAATTAAACAAGAAACGGCAGAGGGTAATTAAAGACCGCTAGTAGATTTGATATTTTGTTATCTTTTTATGATATTTCAAAATCACTCGAGATGACAGTGATCTGAAGATCAGTTGGTTTCTATCGGTCCAAGAAATACTCACCCTTTCCAAGCATGGCGCGATGGAGTTTTATTAATTAAAACTCTTATTCCCTCCGATCTATTGATCGCTCGTCGATAATATCACTACACAGCCTAATGCAATATTCATTTTTCTTTTCTTTTTATAAACTCCACTTATCGTAAAAAATACTTTATGAACAATTTTAATAAATTTTGAGTAGTTTTTTATATATCTTTGCCGTTATCTCGAAGTGATTAAAAAAAGTATCAAGAAAGTTTTCCCCGAGTCTGTTTCAGTACTTTGCAGTGAACTTCAATTTATCGCAATATTTTTTGGTGTTCAGTCAGTTGAATTTTTTAAATTATTATCATAAACATCACATGAAATTACTATCGCTTAAAAAGCGATATTAAAACGTAAAGATTTAATTTCTCTCTTTCTAGCGGAGATCTATAATAAATGTGAATCTAGCTATAAGTAAAATTTAAACAATTGATCTATTCCTTAAAGAGCGCTTTGTGGATGATAATTTGATTGATGATTCCACTCAAAGAACGAAATATCTAAATCTTGAGTATAACTACAAGTTTGTTAAAGTCGAATGCTTAAGATGTCTGCTTTTTGCCGCCCAAACTAATACCATATCAACTCGGTGAATTTTGATTGCAACATAATTTGCTTTAAATTCGTACAAAGTATTTCCAAAGTGAAATGAGGCTAAAAATACCTAGCATTTCGCGTTGGTGGGTTTCATTATGAGAATCCGCAAAAATACCCAAGGCATCATTTTTGGTTCGGAGAAAATAAAATAAAAAGTGGACAATTTTTCGCAGTGATCGACGAAAGCCAACAAGAGCTGTTGACCTCCTACACACCATGTGATCGACTTTGGCCAATCACGAGCGGTCTGAAGCTGTCGCCTCACAACGTCACTTTTCTACTGCCATCTTATTTTGGATTTCCTTTGAAGTAAAACGATTAACAAGAGGCGCCTTTCCTTGTGTGTTTGAGACAGTAATTTCCCTCCGATGTTCAAGGAAGTCATGCTTTTAGCATGACTACTTCGAGTTCTGTTCTCAATGGACCCGATTTGGATGAGTGTTGCTCAAATGTCTTTGCGCTGGTGAGTAGAAAGCGTGGTGTAGTGCTTGGGGGTTCTTACACTAACGTCACATGTTGCAAATGTTTTAGCCACGGAAGAACTCATCTGAACCCATCGAAATCACACATTTAGCCGATTTAGACCCCTAAACTACATAACTCAAATCTGTTAAGGCCTTGGAGTTCTGAATCTAGCGCTCCAAGGGCGACATTTGCGGTCTCAACGGCGAAGATCGTTAACCGAACTCGGACTTGGTTCAGTTCAGTTGTTCCATGTTGTAATGCGAATTTGCCTTCTATTTAACAAACGGTGGAATTAATTCATTCTTAAATATTCCCTTTAATTACCTTTACTGAGATGGATTCCTCTTGCTACCGAGTGCTAGATCGGAAATGATGAAGCCTGTAGTTTAAAGTGAAATTTATGCACGAGTTTTTTCTATGCGGTGTTGACACCTTTACCGTAACCTTACTACATCTCATTTGTCGAGTAAACCGACTCACGGTATAAGTTAACTGCACTCCTCGAATTTACAAACAATTTTCCATGGCACACTGCATCCGTTTGCTAAGACTATTCAAAGGACGTATTGTTTGTCTTTTAGAGCACTATTTCAACTAGCAATTCGTCAGCTTGAATCGACACATTTGGAAGGTTTTACATCGCGGGATTTTCTAGTTCAATTCCGCTTCGATCGTCTGGCGACATTTTTCTTTCAGTTTTGTCCCAAAGCTGTGGTTATCTCACGAAATCACAACTGCTATTTTGATATGCGTAGTTTGTTTCTGGCTTATAGAGTGTACTTTACACAACATATTATTCTGAGGTAAAGAAATTAGGTTGACATTTACTTGCTTAACTCACTTTATATTGTACTGGGAGATGTGAAAACCTGCAATGCCAAATGGCCGGCATTGTATAAGGACCAGGTTGATTTTGAAATATTTAACTGTACATTTAATTTCGCTGCTCTGTTGGTCGTTTATGCACAGTAGTTCATAGCGATTGCTGTATACTTATTGTGGATTTCCCAAGTTTTAAACCCTTCCAAGCCTGATTTCTCGTGACATGATTTTCCTTTCGAGATGCCAAAGCTATTTCATGCGTGCAAACCACTTAGCGGAATAATTTTCTCGAATTCGAATTGGTTTTAAAAATGATAGAACTGTCTCCCCCGCTCAGTTGGCAGTGAGCCGTTGATTTTGAATTATTTATCGTATAGCTAGGACCTCATTGAGAGGGATTGATCTTTACCAGCGGCTTTTTTTTAATAGAGAGGGAATCACTCTTTCTCCTTGCATTTTAGAGGGCTGCCGATACCACCTAAACGAGTTGATACGGCGAGAGTTTAGGGATTAGCCCGAGCATAGGCGAGTTAGCCTAACTAATTACTCTCTTGCAAGGTGTATTCTAATCGTATGCCACGAATGGAACCGGAAACATTCTCCACATTGTGTCTAACTGCGAGTTTCTGGTCCAGCAATCATTGCACTCGGTTGAGTTGTCGATTTCAACACCCAACACGTTGTTGATTTCATGGCTCTCAGCCACAATTTAAACTCGAGTAAAGCGTTTTTCTCTATCTACCTCAGGTGGTGATTTGTAGGTGATAACAAATTACACAGCTTAGCCTAGCCTATTTTCCCCTTCTGTTTGTCTGAACCCCATGTCAAAAGGACATGTTGATTCTTTTAATTCATCAAAAGAATCTCACCAATTTAATCAGCTCATGCCTTTTTGCCATTCAGAAAAAAGTTTGCGAAAATAATGTAGTACGTGTTCCTGTGGTCATATTCTTGTAGATTGAGAGACTTCTTTAGTGGCCTGATTGGGAGTTCAACAATAAATACTTCTACAAATCATGCAGTACTATTATGGTGCAAAATAAACACCACATAGTCCTTTTATTTTTCTTTATATGGAAGCAATAATATGAGAATCGGATAAGTTACTTGATCTACTAATAAACAATACCTCAGGGAAATGTCCTTAACACATTGATTTCCTTTAACAAGATTCTTATTTCCCATAAGGATATTTGTGGCATAGATTTTTAGTGCAGGGCAGCTTTGAGCGGTTTTCTCTTTATGTAAATAGAACCGAGGGTTGACTTTAATACACAGGACTTATAGGGTAGCTTTCTAGTCTTTGGTGTAGTGTCCATTTCTTGCTTCAAGGAGATAAAGAAAGTACATGAAATAGCATCTCAATTTTCACCACAATATCTGGAATTTCTAACTTTCATGGCTTAAAATGAAGAGAAATTTGTAGGTAATATTTATGAAAATTGAATACATCTTTAAGCTAGCCAGCTCTCGCTTGGTCATATGTTTGTTAAATAAACTAAAAACACTGTCAATATTCTTTTATAATCTTAGCTGGTTTTATGAAAATTGAACATAGCTATATTTCATTGAGTTTGTAGTACTCACTTATACAATTACGTAAGGTAACATATAACTTCCAGGATCAAAAAGACAAAAAAGCTAATGTTAATCCCCATCAGTGCTCGTGCTTGAAGATTAATTCAAATTTTGAGGATCATAAGTCAATCCCAGCTTGTAACTGTACATTGTAAATCCATACTGCATATTTCCCATGCTTGCTAGCAATCCGTTTTCACCATAACTGTGCAGGAAAATATTGATAAATTTATAAGTTCATTTGAGGATGGTTTAAACATGTAGCCACAACACACAGTAATACTCTCATCAAAATATTGGTCTTAATAATTTAGATAGAAAAATGCTTGTTTGCCCTAAGATTAGTTTTGTATATTAACTTATTTTTGCATTTGAAGTGCATAATTATAAAACTTAGATCAAGATTTTACTATTTTTTTCCAGAATCTTAAGTGTTTACTTCATAACTTGAATTAGATCGGATGATATTGAATTTTTGTGACCATCATTTTCTGTGTCATTTGTGTGTCCATCAAGATTTAACAGGCTTAAAAATTAATTTGAGAATACAAGCATGGTTGATAATACAAATACATTTAAAACTGAATTTAAAGTTTTTTGTCAGTGTTGTCAGTGTCTCACAAACATAATCTTTGGGAAAATCAATTTTATTTTGCTGAAATAATATACTAAAAATAATGATAGCAGTGATTATTTTCTACAGTCCTTAATACTGGATGTTGATTTGGATTTGTGGCATGTAATTTTGTCTGTCAGAAATGTCACTGAGGGAAGTTGTTTTGTCTGAATTTGTGACTAAAGTGACTTGGAACTATTGATTTCATCCTGTTTTTATCTTAGTTCGAATGTTGGCTCAGAAATGAATAAATAGAGTGTGACGCATTATATATAATAATTTTATATTGATATTAATGTCAAAATATGTTATGTATTATTGTTTTTGGAATAATGGTTTTACCACAGTCAAACCCTATCACCTTAGAAATGCTCAGACACAAATTATTATTACAAGTGAATTTTGAAACTATATATACCTGTTTTAAATGTCTGGAGTAAAACAAAAATTTACTTCAGATGTTCCATTGTGTGATAGATGTCAATTATACACCCAAGTCTCATTTTAACCATATGTCTGTGTATTTATATTATTAATAAAAACGTAGCTAAAGGTGTACTGAATAAGACTTGTGTCAAGAGTAGATAACTGTTCAGATTCATGCTTCTCATTGCACCACAAGAACCCAGGTTGAGAATCTTGCCAAGATCTTGAAAGATTCTCAACCTGAGAATGTATGTGTTTGTACTGTACCATGTGAAACTGAATGATTCACAGATTATTATTAATGATGTCTAGACATGAATCTTTTATGGAACTTTTTACACTGCATTAATTAGTCATTTCAACAAGATCAAGCCAGACAGATGGTAAGTTTGGAGTATTTTTAATATGCTCGTAGTTTTTAATTTTTGCTTATTTTTAGAATGCTTATGTTAGTAAAAATGCTTCAGGTGCTCATACATGTAGCAGTGTTCACGTAAAAAAAACACAAGACAGTAGCCCTACTAATATATGTTTGAGTGCCTGCCAGACTGGGAGTAGTGGATTATTTTGCTGTGTCCACATTGTGGGAGAGAATTTTTGAGTGAATCTTGTTTTCCTTGTTCTGTAGTGTTAGAAATGCTTAGATGTCAAGTACTGTGTGTAACACATTTAGCATAGCACATCACAATTAATATGGCATTTGCAATGTCTACAGGAAACATTAATGCACAAAATATTATTAAGTGTCAAAGCATAAAACAAATTGGAATGGTCAATTTACTCATCCAGTGTCCTTTGGGCACCTCGAAAGCTATCAATTTTCTTTCCTGTAATTCAATTCTGAATTAAAAAATTAAAGGTATTCACAATCTGTTGATTACCATACATATCTCTTCAAATCATTCTCACTATGAATTCCATACCGAATTTTGGCTTGGTGTATGTGGCCATTTCCTAGGACATAAAAAATTAGGCTGATATGGCCCCTTTAAGTGCTTCTTGACCAATATCTATTTGATTGAAAGCATTTATTTTAGTTACCCTTAATGATTGATGATGATGACAAATCTTATCCTTCTGATTCTTGATTCAATTTAGTATTTTGCTATGTTCCGATTGCATTGTAAACATGTATTTCTAGTAGAATGACTTTGTGATTATTTCAAAATGAACAAGAAGGTCAAGACAAGGGAATGAAAGTGGAAGAAGACATTTAGGCATTTTGCCAGTGGCTTTCATTGTGTTGCAATAATAGAAAATAGTTTTGTATTTCAGTTTTGTTTGTCTCAGTTGAACACCAGTTTTATGTTCTTAGGGAACAAGCTCTAAATCTTCATTTTTCATGTACTGTACAGTTCTTTCTTGTAAATGTAATATTGATTGCATTAGTGAACATGCCAATAGCTTGGCTGAGACATTTAGGATACTCCAAAACTGTAGTTTACACATACTGTATAAATAAATTCTGGGAGCACCATATTTTATTTATGTTTAAACAGTATGGATTATAGTAACATACATTACATGTATGGCGATATTTACAAAATATTTAATCTGGTATTATCCAATAACAGGCAGTATGTCACATGTAAGTCACGTATGAAAACAGTCGTACATGAAAACATCCAAGATGGCAGATGCTTTGCCAACAAAGGCGAGCACGATATAATAATTTTTATTTCATTTCATAAGAGTATTTACTGGTATATTTGGCTTTGGCCTAATATTGAAGAGTAGAAAGGGTTGTAGTAGAATACTTTAGAATGGGTTAATCTGTAAATGCTTCTGCGGTATTGTTTATTAGATCTTGCATGAACACGATCACACCAGATATTCAATCCAATGGTTTACTTCATTATTTCATTTCATTATTACCATAAATTATGGTAATTTAAAAGTGAATAAACTCATTCCCTCTACTTTTCTTGATACAAATCTGAAAATCAAAACAAACATTTCACTTTCAGCAAAAAGTTTGGATTTAAGTCATACAAATGTACAACCAATGCAGTAAACATAGGGCCCAGCAGTTATTTGATTAATTAAATCCTGAAATACGCATGAATTTGAACTTGTGAAAACTTTCTTAAAATACAGTTTCAATGCCTGACACACTACATGTACATATTATCTCAAAGCTAAATGTTGTTGTAGTGTCATTTCTCTAAATCATTGTGAAAAGAGTTTGGTAGAGTTTTGTATGAAATGTGCTGCACGGTAAGACAAGAATCAGACCGGTGACAGGTCCCTATTTTGTTGAGAACTCCACAAAAAATCTAGGAGGTCTACCATGCTCACACTTTAAGATAAACCTTCAAGGAACCAGGGAAAAATACTGGCTTGGCCTTCAAAAATATGTAATCATACAATATAATAAAAAGTTTGGTACTCACCATCTACCCAGGTAAAACATGGCTTCCATCACACTGAAACTCTTCATGGTTTTCTGGCTGCATCTTTGATGCTTTGAGTTAAAATCTATCATGTTAAAATGCCCTTGTGGTCAGAATGAAGAGTCCAAGGCTAACTTTGGAATAGCATGAATATTCTGAGAGATGTTTTGGAATTTACTACACAGTGATGTAACAAACATTGCCATTTGTTACTATAATCTGTACTGTTAAATGGTTATTATATATAGACTGGAATTTTAATTTCACTTTTAAAGAGACATGCCTAACAGTAGTACAATATATATATACTGTACATGTACATAAGAAAGACATTTATAAGCCTAAGTCTTAAAGCTTGTTTGGCCAACATCGCCGATGTTGTCATGCTATTCAAGACTGGAATATGCTGCCAGAGAGCATGATAAACATTTTAAATATATATCAATTTAAACGCTCTATGTACATGTAGATTAGTTGTGAGTTATTATTATTAATTAGTACTACTAGATATACTGCATAACACATTATTGTTATCATTATTGCAATTATTTTTCAAAATCATATGCTACATTTTGTGTATATTTCTACACTGTTATGTATCTAGACCTTTCACAGATTGATATATTTTTTAAATATATTTTTAATTGTTTTACTTTAAAACAGGACCTTCCTGAAAATCACTCGAGGATGAGGTTACATGTGTACCTCTTGTATACAAGATTTAAATTATTATTATTACTGTATTACAGTAGTTAAATTAAATAATGTGATATAAATAACAAGTCGTGTTCTATGGTGTCCCTTTGCCTACTGACAACAACCAAGTAAACAAATGAACAAAAAAGTAAATAGTCAACTAAATAAATAGAATATGCCAACATGAAAACCTACAGTAGATAAACAATAAAAAAATGGGCAAATCTTGAAAGTAATTAATGTACACAAGCAATTTGAATAATGAACAATTTTTACAGATTTTGGAAATTGATACAGGTATATACAGTATTTATGTTGTAATATAATCAACATCATCGTCATTTTAAAGCTACTAACATTTGCTGCTGGCAGGCTTGGCAGCTAGATTGTATTTGCTAGTTGCCTAAGGAATTATTTTTATTTTGAGACCTGCACTAACGTAATTATTTTGTATGGTTTAAATAAGGGAAAAGACTAGTGTGAAAGAGCATCAATTGAAAACTGTGTTCTGGAAACACTTTTCAGTAGACTATGAAATAGTACAATATAGTACAATATACATGTAGAACATATTGAAGAGGGATGGAATGAGTGATACGCTGGGTGACTATAGTTCCTATAAAAACTAGTGTTGATCTGCGTCGGTGGGGAAGATACATTGTAAACACTGTTACGATCTGTACATGTAAAAGTCAATTAAGGTGTGCTAAGCACTGTGGGAAGCGAGTAGCATGTGACGTTTCGAGTGCTAGCCCTTCGTCAGAGCAATGAGTGCCCTTAAAGTGGCTATTCATGAACCTTATTCTTGATTTCAAATATCAATTATTGTACATGTACATCAAGTGAATAGTAGAATAGTATGTACAATATTTCAAATATCAATTCTACATCAAGCGAATAGTACATGTAGAATGATAATATTTTCTTTATTTGAATGCTGTGCCAATAAGTTATAGAGGTAATTTCCAAAATGCTAATTGATATCAAATTAATTGAGGCATTTGTAATTATTTCTTAATGGTCATGAATGTACAAATTTGCTGATATACATTTTGTTGGAAAAGAAATTTGTGTTTTTTAAATCAGATATTTAAACCACAGGTAGAACACTGACATTTAAAAAAAAGATTGTTTATCTCTACAGCAAATTTTTGTATTATAAATAGTTATGCCTCCTTTGACGTCATATAATTAATTGTATTATTGGGTCTCCACGTATTAAGTAACATAATTATTACGTGTACATTGTACTTCTGTATGAATTGTAGGATTCATATCATGATCTCATATTCCTACAACCACAATAGCTTCCAAACTATCACCCAGGGTTTAGGGTGGTTAGAGCTAATTAGTGATTCCTACAATTCATGCCAATAGAATAAGCCTTCATTTTGGAAATTGAAACTTCTAACTCATAGGCACGGAATTCAAGTAAAGAAATATTCTATCATTCAACTATTCACTTGATGTAGAATTGATACCGTAAGATCCTGGTTATAAGCCCTGGGCTTATACTCCTTTGTAAGGATTTTTTGGTGGGCTTAAAACCCGGGGGGCTTATATCTGGGGAGGGGGTCTTCATGTCCGATTATATATTAACATGGGGTCATAAACGGCATAAACATGAGATGGGCTTATAACCGGGGGACTTACATGTATAACCGGAAGGACATTTACGTTAGCAGACAGGTGGGCTTATAACCGGGATTTTACGGTATTTGAAATAAAATAATAAGGTTCATCTACAGGCACTTTAATAACAGGGTTTCTGATATTATGCACTAGTGCGATTTTGCACAGTCAGTCTCAAATCGCATCCGCTGCATAATTTAGCAATTTTCGCACAATCAGTGAAAAAAGTCACCTCATTCATAAGGGCATGGTCTCTGTATTTTAACAGTTTAGCCACATGTTCAATGTATGGAAAACAACATCCTTGCCATGCAAACAAGCATACCAACATAGGTGATTCTGTAGAATTTGAGTGTTGTAGCATAAAAGGCTGTAGTTACAGCAATTTGAAATTAGATTTGTATGAGAAAAACCGTGTAGGCCTTTCCAGCCTCGCTTTCATGCATTTTCTGCATTGAAAATGCCAATAACTCGACAGCCATTTTAAACATTGCTTCCAAACTGTGGTCAATTACTAATTTAGGTACGATCTTTCATGTGGTAGCAAAAGTTTATCTGTACACATTAATCTTCCAATTTATGCAAATTAGGGCCATTACGAATGAGGTCTATTTTGTTTGTTTTTGTCGCACAATCTGCCATTTTCCCCTGCACAATTTGCCTTTTTTGTGCACCCTATCAGAAGCCATGTTATAACTTATACTATTGTTGTCAATTTAAGTAGTCAGTGCTTCAGAATTCAGCTTCTTAAAGTACATTGTATATGTGTGTGGTTTGCCATATGACTGCCAATAAATCATAAAAAAAATTCCCATTTGAATTTCTAAAATTATTTCATTTTTTTTATTTTGCTCATGATACTTTAGGAAGCACCTCAGAGATATCTTAAATTTGTCAGCATTCATTTAATGAAACTTATGGTACAGTGTATTACTCTGAACTCTGAATTTCTAACAGGATCTGAAACAACCATAGGGGCTGATCAAAGTCAGGAACTGGATAATCCACAGATTGAATTGGAATTTAGCATGTTGGTTTTTGTTAACCACTGTGTCACCCCGGCTACCCTAATTTCAGTGTCCTTACAGATATCAATGTAACTGTATCTACATGTAGCTGATGTATTATTTTTTCAATGTAAATGTATCTAGCTCATGTATTATTTTTTCAATGTAAATGCAGGGCTAAAAATAATGGCCGGTCAGTCACTGGTCAAGATCTGTATTTGGTTGAAAATGTAGTAACATCGACCGGTCAAAATGACCGGCAAGGCAAAGATTTGACCGGACAAGTTCCAAATCTTGCCGGACATTGTCCAATGACCGGCCGTTATTTTTAGCCCTGAAATGTATCTAGCTCATGTATTATTTTTCAATGTAAACGTATCGAGCTCATGTATTATTTTTCAATGTAAATGTATCTAGCTCATGTATTATTTTTTCAATGTAAATGTATCTAGCTCGTGTATTATTTTTCAATGTAAATGTATCTAGCTCATGTATTATTTTTCAATGTAAATGTATCTAGCTCATGTATTATTTTTTCAATGTAAATGTATCTAGCTCATGTATTATTTTTTCAATGTAAATGTATCTACATTTTGTAGCTCATGTATTATTTTTTCAATGTAAATGTATCTACATGTAGCTCATGTATTACTTTTGAGAATGTGTGATGTTTTGCAATCATAACAAACATGAATGGGTGTATATTTACACTTATAAATACATTGATGTGAAGACTTGAATATGTGTCAAATGTATGATAGAGTAAAGTAAAGTAAAGCAACTTTATTTAATGTCGATAACTAGTGATAGTACTTCCTGAAGCCCTGTTACGGGTAAATTCCAAAGGAAATGAAATAACGAACATCTGAAATTGTCTGAAATTGCGAGAGCGACAGAGAGAAATAAGAAAACAATAGACAATTCTGAGAGCGACATGCCCACCTTCCGAGACTGCGACACGACTAGTTTTGAAACTCAGTCAGGGGAAATGCACCCCCCTAAAAGGGCCTCCTTCGTGGGCTGTACAAGTACACCAAAATGCACATGTCTATGACAAAGTAATTTGTGCTAAGCAAGGAAGTGGATGCCAATATTGAAAGTTAGATGTCAAGTAATAATGCTAATTAATTATTCTTTTATGATTCTCATGTATATGCTTTCATAATATTCATTATTTAAGGAATTTTCTTAGAATTGAGAAATATCCCAGGCAACTGAATGTATTTTTTTGCTTAAATGTGTTTGATTTTCCTTTGTATTAATTCTATATATTGCTGTTGGCGGAGCTAATAAAATAAAATAAAACCTGAATGGAAAACCCCCTTAAATTCAAGAGGTTCAATGTACACGTAATTAGTGTAAAACATATAAGTTCAATACATTGTATCGCAGCTAGAATGAAGTTTTGCATGTATCATACAGGGTCACAGCTACATGTAAGAAAAATAGCAGTTAGCTAACCTGTTAATACAGCTGTCTATTACAGTGTGAAATATCAGTGTCCAGAAATTTGAATTACTGCCATTTGAAGCATGATAAAAGAGGAGGTGGTGGCATGGTACTCATTAAGTTGGCAATTTGGATATTTCGCTAATTTAAGGCAAATTGGTTCAGTAGACAATGAGTTAAAGAGTCAGATTTTGGAATTCTCTGGTAGTAATTTTTTTAATGTTGCAAAAGTTGGTTTAAAAAAATATACATGTATGCATGATTGAAAGCCCATATGGGTGTTTGAATGGCCATGATAGACTGCACGAAGAAACCAAAAATTACAGTTTCTGCAGTGATAATTTTGCCTTCTTATAAATCATCTAAAATGTCCCACATCTATTTCCATTTAACCTTTCATTGTTCCTAAGATTATTTACAATTACCTTCAAGTGAACACAAGACAAACACTTTGCATTTGTTTCAGAGTTAACCCAGCAAACATCTCACTTGAGGTTAGGGGGTATTACTGTACATGTAAATGTACTCAGACAAATGTTTGAAGCTAATGGGTTGGCAGTGAATAGTGGTAATTTTCAAGACATATATGCCAGAATATTTAAACCTAAAAACTTATTCTATTCATGTACATGTACAATCTAGGTATAAATGCATATTGTCAAACTATTCTTATTTGAGGTATCACTTTTGAAAACTTTATTATTATTCCAAATATAAAGTAACTGCTGGTCTTATTACAGCACGTAACATTTTTTCAGCTGCTTTAAAGTGCCCCTACGATCAAATTTTGACATATCAATGTTTTTGCATATTCATAAAGTAGAGTTCATATATTATTACCACTGAGTTCAAATTGTTTTTCGATACAACGACAGGAAGTCTTATTTTTTTAGCTCCGAATATTGAATCTACACGTCCGCCATTACTGGAAGCCGTGCCCTTTGTTCAGCTTTAAACAAAGGTTTATTCACCGGAAATGATGTCATACACTTAACGCTCGCCTGCAGAACACAACGCCTGGAGGCATATTTCTACTAAAAACGTCTTCACGTACATAAGAAGAAAGTTATATTTATCTTTGCGAGGTTGGCTACTTTTTTATGCACGCTATTTCGCGCCACAAGGTTGTCGTTTTAAGTGTATGACATCACTTCCGGTGAATAAACCTTTGTTTAAAGCTGAACAAAGGGCACGGCTTCCAGCAATGGCGGACAGGATTTTACCGGTAAACTCTCCTAAAATTTGTGGTTTAAGATGCCCATTTGGGAATATTTTTTACTATTTCGGATATTTCTAATACTGATTGACCTATAGACACTGAAAAAGTGGCAAATCGAAATGGTAAATTTTCGTCGTAGTGGCACTTTAAGTGTCGTAACTCAAGCAAGTGAGGGATCCAATATGGCATTTTTAGAAGGGAGTCGTAATTAAAAGTAATGTTCAGTCACTCAAGAGAATGCTTCATGAATGCTTGAGAGAGTGCTAGATTATACATGTACAGTAAGAGTTAAATACCAAGAACCAAGACATTCAGCCTCGGGATGTATATGGCTCAGAATGCCGAGGTTCGAGGTATTTAACTGACTTATGTCATTGTTATTCGATAACCCTTATTTCACTAACATTCCAGTGAATTTCGATATAAAGACCTGATTAGGTATCCAAGAGCCTTTATATAGCTCACTAGATATCCAAGGTCTTTATATCTTATAAATACCTCCATATAAAAGCCCTTGAATATCTATTGAGCAATATATTGAAATTCACTGGGATCTTAGTAAAATAAAGGTTATTGAATAAACAATAGAAAATGTGTCAAAAATGAAATAAATCTATATAAAGTATTAAAGAGAGAAGAAACCATTTGTAATAATAACAAGCAGAATAAATGTGAAAGAGAAAATATGCCTTGAGCAGGATTCAAACTCACTGCCTTGGTATACATGTCCGATGTGTTAACAAATATATAACATAAATTATACATGTACTAACCCTTGATAACTTAGCAATAATAACACTTTCCTACATGTAAATGGTAAATTGTACTGTATATTTGTATTCATGTAAACATGTACATGCATACATGTGTGTATTTTAAAGATTTGTTTTTTTAGAACCATGTGAGGTGTGTAATATAAGGTTTTAATATATAAATATCAATGAATTTATCTTCACACAAGAAGATAACACATTAAAATTTCCTAGCCTTTTTAACTCGTGGATGCATTCAAGTGCAGAATTGAGTTATTGGGCTGGTTGGGGAAATTGTGTTGCTCACTTGCTCACGCGGTGATGCCCCATTTTTCAATCAATGTTATATTTCCCAAGTTCACATGCCTAAAATACTCATGCCCAGCTATCCATCACATACAGTCTAATGCAGTACACTGTTGCTAAAAATACAATTAACATTCTATCCTCCATTGAGAGGCTAAGTAATCGGGTATTTCATTGATAATTATATATTATACAGAATGCCAAGTGGCTGCTTGGATATATGGATTTTATCTTCTGTTTCGCACTTGTAAGATATTTAATCAACATTCAGAGATAAAATTTGTATCTCCAAGCGGCTACGTAATATCCTCAACAATGTATATACATTCCTTAGATAGTTTGTAGAAGTGGTTTGTTATTGTCATTAGTAATTTGTCTTCCTAATTAATTGCCTAATCTATATTTTGATAAACATTTGATGTACATTGTCATATTTATTTTATAAACTACATTTTTTTTTCAATAATATGAGATGATGTTTTGATCTTTTTATGTTATTTTTTATGCAGACTTGCTATATATACCATACTGTTGTGTTGAAATATCAGCAATGTGGAATGTGTTCATCGGGCTCAAAATTGCAGCCGTATCGGTAGCCAGTGTGACGAAAACATGTTGGGTGACTAAAACTTACTTGGCGGATGACTAAGTATTTTTTAAATATTTTTGAGGCCTGCATGTTCTTGTTGGATATTAATGCTATCTCATTATTGAGGTTGAATTAAAATCATAATCATTAACACTTATTAGTTTTAAATACAAAACCCAAAATAATTGATTTGTTTTCAAGTGATATCTTATTGTGATACATTGATGGAATAAATTTATTAATGAATTTAGCTGATCCCTTAAGTACCTACTAAACACTGATTCAACATTTACCTTTACCTAGAATATTCTTTGAAATTCATTAAAAATATATGGAAACTAAACTTTCAATAAATTTTAAGTTTACATTGTTCTATAGTTGAGTATCAAGTAATGATTCATTCTAGATTCAGGTAATTTTGAACAGGTTGAGATATTTACAAATAATTATTATAACAAAGAAAATACTAATTATTTTTTACATATCTTAAAGGAGCAGTGTCACGATTAGTATTCATGGCCAAAATTTTGAAAATGTGTCAGGCGGACAATAAATCAAAAGATGTGACAGAAGTAGAAGTCTGTGAGTAATCCGCTTGCATCGGCGTATTTGCACGATATCTCGAGCCGAAATTGCTTTAAGACTATACTTCAGTATTACATAGTTAGGTTTGATGTTATATTTTTATGAAGCAGCATTTTATTTATTTCAATCGAAAGGGAAATTTGCAGCGGCGCGTGACATTGCGTGATTTTGCCATTGTCTATAACAACCAATCAGAATTGTGACACTGCTCCTTTAAATGTACTCATACAAAGGTGGAGTCATTGCTTGAACTTGTTCTGTTGAGCAATAATATTAATTTTATAGTTTTAACCTTTCCCTCTCAAACCAATAAAGATACCTACATGTACATTGTATACATGTATGATTAAATTTTCTTTAGAACAGATACAGTAACAATAATTTTATTAAGTTATTACATCATCGATCTTGTGGTTGAAAAGAGATTTCGATAAGCATTGATACATGTACATGTTAGTGAATCCACTGTGAGATAATTTCTTTCAAGTTCTTATTTAAGTTCTTTAGCAACAACAAAACACATCAATGCCTCTCACACAAACAATGTAATCACAGTTTTAGAGATGATATTGTTAGATAGCAGGGCCTTCAAAATACGCTGGCAGCTGCTGGAGCAGCTAGCTGTGGTCGCTTTGATGTCCATTGCTAGTTATTTTCACTTTACAACAGACAATGACATTTAGTCTTTTCTACAGGCACCTACTTTCCTATATACATGTACATGTATGTTGACCTCCTACTCAAAAACATTTTGAAAGCCCTGGATATACATGTATACCGGTACCTATATGTTCAAATATCTTATTGAAAATGTCAAAGCATTTTCAATAAACATACATAATATTTTATTTTTATACGCTAAGCCATTACAACTTTCAACTTCAAATTTACAAGTAGAAGGCTGATTTTCAAATGGGGTACAAATGTATATGAAAACAGATTCTATAAGTTTACAATATAACATACATGCACAATTTGTAAATATTATAATTTTGCAATTGTATAAAAAATGCTGGCTTAAAACCTGTGTAAAGCCTTTAAAAACAGTAGCCAGCTTAACTCAGCATCAGGTAATAAAGCAACTTTGCTTTTAAATTGTCGAAGCATACTAACATTTTTAGCTGCTTCCGGAAGATTATTTCAGAGCATGGCACCACTGTACTCAAAGCTACGCTTGAATAAATTAGTTTTCGGCCTTGGAAGTGCTATGTCAGTTTCTAAATTTCTAAGTTTATAGTTTATGCCACTATCAGAAAGTTGAAGAAACTAGGTTCTGGGGCAAATTGCTTATTGCTTATTATGAATTCTGCTTGATGTAGATTTTAAGTAAAACTTTCCACACAAGTACTGTAGAGTTTGCCTTTTGCTATATTTATATTGTAAGTATATAGCATGACCTAGAAACAGCTGTTTTCTTGTGCCCTGAGGGGTTTGAGATTGTATTATTCTTTCTGATGGAAAAGAAATTAATAAATGGTGTTTTCTTATTCACCCTAACCATTATTTCAAAGACTGTTAAATTATTTGTACAAGGAAAGAAAATTAAAAGAACTTTATATTTTAGTTTTTGAAGTGCAGTGTAAAATGATGCCAAATGATTTCAAGAGTTTGGTATTGGATAAACTCTTAGAAAAGTATTAATAATAATAACACTTTAGGTGTTGCCTTATATATTTACCTATATTGCCTACATTAGTTATATTATTTATATTACTTTGCCCGTATTCTTACATGACTTGTGTATTCCACTTGTGGTAGTCATTACCAACTTTCTTAGCTTAACAATTCATTATCTCTGTTCGTCTGTTTTTAAAATTTATTTATTGACCCAAATTAAATATTTAGTACCTTTCCCAAGGGTGCCTCTCTTGATTAGAGATTTCCAAAGCAATTTCGGGCATCTATCGTATGTGTAACACTCGTATTACATTACTTATTACTGTTAGTTATTATTATTGTAAATTGAGTGTAAATAAAGAATGTAAGGATATCTGGAAGCCATCTATTGGAAAAAAACTAGTTACTCAAAGAGAGTTGGAAGATCAGTTTGACTAATTTGCTGTGAAATTTTTGAACAGTGACAACACAGTGGACCATTGACCACACATGGTAGTTTCTTGCTCGTGGAGGAACTGTAACCATTGAAGTAACAGGCCGACAACAACACTGCAACAAGCTTTGTGATGGAATGGAGATCCCATGTCTGGGGACACTTAGTTGCTCCAGAAAAGCAACTATAAACTGTGTTAAAGATCTATTGACAAAGAAGGTTTAACGGCAAGAATATAACTTACATCAAAACGGCTCAATTGAGAGTCGCCAAACTTGCAAAAGCAATGACCAGTGCTTAGTTTCTTTTGGTTTTGTTTGGTGTTTAGTAGTATAACTTAACTCACTTGAGCTAATAAAAAATATTTCTTTGAAAATTTGAATTTATTTAAATGTACGGAACCTTGTGCAGATGTTCTCACAGATAAGCCGCACCCCCGATTTCAAACAACGATTTTGGATAAAAAGGTGCGGCTTATCCGTGAGTGAATACAGTACATATCGGTCTGGGCATTTCTTACGGAGGAGCAAGGTTGAGAATGTGGCGAATGTACCCAATCCCTTCTATGATCTCTTGCTACTTTAGCTAGCCAAACACAAGATAAATTTTATACCTGTAGAATCGTTGTATCAGTGGACATGAGTTTTGTGTCATGAAAAGTTTCTGTCTTTATTTGACAATTGAAAGATGCATGTAAAGTATGGGGAGAAAAGCCCTGTTATTGATGGGCATTTATTTATTGTTCCGTACAAGTATAGAGATTTGCTTCCATGTTTATTAGCAACAAAGAAATGATCTGATAAAAAAAGTAGATCAAGCTCGCCAAGATATCTGGTTACCACTGGGCATGTACAGTTTAACTAAGTTATTGTGCTCTTAATTTTCTAGACTGATCTGTGTGGGCTCAAGTGGCGGAAATACATCCATGCAGGTCATAAGCTGCCACTATCCTCCCCCCTAGGGGATCCAGTGCTCTCATCGTTCTCTACTGCCTTAGCTCAAGACATTCTGTGCTCATGGCGTAGCACACAACAGCACTCTGAGAAGAGCAGGGATGCATCAACAGCAATTTGCTCAGCCAAGGAACTCTGGGTTTTTTGGTATGGGGATGAGCCAAACCTGAGTGGGATTGTTTCGTCACAGCTTAAAGGTGGGCTATTTAACAGAATTTTTAATGGGAAGAAATGGAAAAGAACTTTCAGGTTGGTTAGCAACTGATTTTAGTGTTACATTGCATGGTGTATGGGTCCGAAAAATCTGAAAATCCTTATTAAAATACATTAATGTATTGGCTCTGCTTAATTTGTTAGATACTGCTCTGACATGTAGTATGAGAAGATGTAGTCAGGGTCCAAAATTGCACCTTATTTGGCGCCAATGCGACTAAATTTTGAGTGTTGCTGACCAAAATTTCAGAGTTAATCACCAGCTGGCGACTTACCTAAAGTCTTAACAATGTTTTTTTTAAATCTTTTATTTGTTATAGCAGGCTGAGTATTACAGCTTAAAGCTGGTGGGGGCCTGCTTTTACACCACACACACTCCCCACTACATTAAGGTTACCGGATATTTTTTTCACACAGAAATGAAGTTTTAGTAGTAGTGTCTCGTATACCAAAAACTCCGTTCAAAATTTTTAAATATTGACAGAGAAATACCAAGAGGAAGTTTTTAACCGGAAGTAAAAGGTTCTGTTTGATTGACAGCAGATCAATAAAAACATGACAAGTGCTCAAACGCATATTAAATTCATTTCATATACCAATGTTTACGTTTATTAAGAAAAACACACAATTCCATAATTTCATCGGCTGTTGGCCTTATATTTTACAAAAAGCAAGTAGGATACCCTTAGCTTGGAAAACAAAGAAAAAAGCAAAGGCCAAACAATGCATACCACTACAAAGCCAAATAGGAGTCCTCACAAAACCTGACAAGCGTTCGTATTTTCACTTTCAGACAGTGCCGAGTGGTCCACATCTGAACATAAAGAAGAATTGATAAGAGCCAGCCAAGAGAATATTTGTTTCCAAGAAAGTAGATGGAAACATAAAGTCTGACGGTGACTCTGAATTGGCTGAAACTTGAAACCAACACTACAATCTCGCTATTGCCATGCTGTTTCAAATGCCTGTAAATCACTGTCTCCTCTACTAACTATGCAATATTCAAGGTGTCTCTAGGTGTTCACCTTGGCTTTGTCCCTCAAGGTCTTTTTGTCTTTTCCATTTTTCAAAACAAACATTTTCTCGATGAGCCGCGTAGCTTTGATCGGAAATCAACATTGGCAGGAAATCTTGAGTGTGATGAGAAATGATTGGCCAAGAGCTCGCTAATTGTTGGAGAGGCCGGGCTTATGATTCACACATGACCGACGGCTAGATTTTTTGAAGTGCTATTTTCTCGCTTTTGATTTTCAACCAAAATAGAGTTTCAAAAAAGCTCCCACTCAAGTGGAATTTATTCGATTTGTGTGAAATTTTCACAAAATGTCAATTGATATCTCAGCTGCAAAACAGTGTCTGGGAATTGGGAAATTCAAAAATAGAGCTCTTGACGGCATTCCCCGCATATCTACTCAGATTATTTTTCGCCTTTTCATGGAGAGCATGATAACTTTTGAACTAAATCGAATTTTGAAATTCCCCAACACGGTTTTGTAATACGATTCCTCTGAAATGCAACAAAGCAAACAGATTTTAAAACTTAAAAATATTTTCGGAGTTGGAGCTTCTGAAAGCCATCTCACTAGATCAGAGAAACAGGATGTTGGAAAATTCGAGCTTTTCAAAGAACTCAAATTGTAGCCAATCTTATAAGCTTTAAAATGATACATCAATGATTTTTCTACGATGTTTCCTTGAGGTGCTACATAATTTAGACTGGAAACGCACCCTGAAGGTATCCGGTAACCTTAACTGTTTTGGACACACTACACTCGACTCACGGTTGATTTTTACACAATGTCCCAAAGTCACACGATGTTCTAAGTAAATTTAGCCAATAAAACATGCCAGCAAATGTTCTTTGTTGTGTGTCGCTTGAAACTTGAAATGTGGCAACCACAATTGGTCATTTGGCGACTAAAAATGTTTGGCTAGTCGCCAGTTGGCACCTACGTGAAAAAGTTAATTTCGGACCCTGGTAGTTTCTCTTTAATGGATTGTCTAGACACCAAAAACAGGTGGCCAATTATCATTAATAATTGACAGTTTCTTCTCTTTTTTACGTTGAATCTAGAATCTAGTCATGGCTGCTGGGAGGATGGGCTTTCTCATGAACCAAGGTCTTTGCTTTTCAGAGCATTGCACAATCTCTTAGAAAGGTGAGTTGCATGCTTTAATTATGATACTGTCTATTACATGTTGGCCACGTCAGGCAAAAAGAGCCCAGATGGCATTCAAGTTAAATACATGTAATTCCTACAACGGTGTTCCTAATAACAGGTTGAAGATTGTATTGTATCCTTGACATTTCATTCCTAACAAAAGATGTCAGTTTCAAGAAATTGACAACAAAAATCAGGGGTGAAATTTATGTGATTTTGATGCAAGGGACCACAAAAATTAGGAATCCTGTCAGAGGGAATGATTTTGATGTATGACATTCATTTATACCTGCTGGCATTAAAGAGTAAAATATAAATAAGATGATCACTTTTTGGGCAATTTTTTTTTTTCTACAGTCATTCTACTCCCCGTACAGTCAAGACGCAAACTTCTTCATGCTATTGCCCCGATATTGCTGTTTTCAAAAACGTTATTGCTGTTTTTGAAAAACGATATTGCTGTTTCTAAAAGAACAATATTGCCTTTTGCCTTTTTTCAAATGATATATCGGCACAGCAATTACTGATTTGATTGTACAAAACCCTGATTCGTAATTATTTAGTTTACCTGGTTCGCCAACGAAAGAACCTGCACGAAGTTGATAACCGCAAAAATGCACAAAACGTTTAAGAAGTTGATGCCCCACTTTTCGGCTCAACAGCTAGAAGTTAAACAACGCAAAAAGTTACAAGACCATTGCAATGAAAAACTTTGAGATGCGAATAGAAATGAACACTTTTATAAGCAAGTTATTTTGACAGCGTTTCGGTAAAAAAAGTTAATTAACTTACTTTCACAGACATTGAGATGTCTTTTTACCATTTTGATTTTGTCTGTGGCAGTGTTTATTAATTGATTACATGTATTTGGTTTGCCACTAGGTTTCCCTGGTTTTGCAGATACTTGAAGTTTGATCCACGTCTTTGACTTGCATGTGCATTTAATTTAGCGATTGTTGAGAAGATGATAATATGCTAATTTTGACCTTCAATGTTTTGGAAAACTTTCAATGCATTAAAGCGCAATTTGCATTCAACAGGAATACCACATTCCCAGTAGAGGTTTTCTGGTAAGAGTATAGAAGTTTTTTGCATGTCTTTCATTACGAATTGGCTTCAAAACTGTGTTTACATTACCAGAAAGTTTCAGCGATTTGACAGACTCGTCAAAAGTCAGACTGTCACGTTCACGCCTGACTGATTGGACGTGAAAATTCACCCTCCGAGAACTTTTCGAAAAACATGCCAGGACTTCAAACAGTCAAACAGTTGCAATAATTTTAGCCAAAACTTTTAACTACACAAGGATCTACCGAAAATGTGAAACTACAGAAGCTAAAGTTTATTTACTGTTATGATTTGCGCTTAGCGGCAAACTTTAAAGCGAGTCCTGTGTCAGTCAGGGAACTAAACAAGCGACCGCTAATCGTTTTGTTATTATTTTGTGTCGCAAGTTGAGGCTTCCATATTCATGCTAGTTCTAATATTTTTAAGTATAGGTTTCCAGTAAAGGTTTGCAGAAGCGATGGGAGGATGCATTATAAGCGAGTTGTGAAGCAGCAAGGAGAGCATGAAGTTTTATTAGTATAGGCACGCATATGCAGGATCGATCGTCATATATGTGAGTTGAAATTGGGCTTGGGTTTCGCCAAGGGTCAAACTTCCCCAGATTCACCAGTTTTCTTTATGCTAAAAAACCTAAATTCCAATTCAGGCCTGGTTTATTCAATGGCCCTCACTCAGTCTTGGGATGCCGCCCCATAACAGCTCTCTCTATACGTCAACAAAAACAAACCATTTGACATACGATTACAGAAAACATCGATTTTGTACAAACTTGTCGGAATATCGGATATATTGCTGTAAATCAGCAATTGCTGTTTTACTTACAAAAAACGATATTGCTGATTGCCGGCAAAACGATATTGCTGATTGCTGTTTTCTAAAACAGCAATTGCTGTTTGTTAACAGGAATTGCTGAGCCGGTTCAGCAATTGCCTTTCTGCGCATGACAAAGTTTGCATCTTGACTGTAGCTCATAATATGATTTTAGCAATCGTACAAGCTACACCTTGAAACAATCATCTGATGATAAGGAATCATTTGCGCCTGCTAAAATTGTGATCACACCCTCGTGTAAAAATATTGTAAATTTCGTCTTTGATTTCATTGGTCAATTTCATGAAATCAACACTACTTGTTAGTAGCACAATGTGATGCTTGCGATGCATATTGTAATCGCACCACAAGTATAGAAAACATGGTACAATTTCAAGATACATTTACATATTATGTTGTCCTGGCCCTTTTTGCCTGACGCGGCCCATGTAGTAATAGTAGTAGTACAAACTGTAGTTATGTAGTAATGATGAAGATGGTGCTACACAGGCTAGCTGGTCTTAATTTTATGATTGCTTTACTTGTTGGCTCGTCAGTTGTCGTTGGCTGTGATCATTGTGTTTTCCAGCCCCGTCCCTTCCCCTCACCTCCCCTGTTTTGGCCACACTTATGTGTGACACAGTGCTCTGTGCTGATTCATTGCCAGATTTGCTATGGCAACCAACCTCACAAGCACTGCCCCAAAGTTCAGCCGAGCAGTGAATTTCCAAACTCAAGTTATTTACCACTTCTACAATCACATCGTACATGTATGGTGCAGTCTCTTTTAGCTGTGAAATTTCACTAAAACAAATTATGTCCCTTCCCTTTTCTAGGTGTTTGCTGTCTAAGAAGTTTGTACGTCTTGGCAAGTGGTTTGTTAAGCCAAGTGAAAAGGAGGATGCATTGAGTGAAACAAGGTGATTGAGCTATCCCATCAATGTTAAGGTTACCGGATACCTTCAAGGCATGTTTTTTTGTAAAAAAATATTATTGATTATTTGGAAAGTTTATGGATTGTTCTACAATTTAGAAAAAACATTATTTCAAAAGATATAAAAGCTTGCGAGATATTTGGAAAAAACGTATTTAGAAGGAAACTAAATAAATCACTGAGGCGTTGTAATCCTTTTTATAAAATAGTTTCGATAGTACGCATTTGCATTTGAATGAAGTAAAATATTTACAAATGCTCACACCCTTTTTTAGGCTGTCATATGCTGATTAACATTATGCAGTTGAATTGTTCTTATGCGTTAATCCGAAGGCTGCTAATTCACTTTTATAAACCTTGTCAGTTTTGCGTTTGTTGGCTTAGCATTGCTTTACAATAAAATATATTTTTAAACAAATCCATTCAGCGTATTCTACACTTCATAAGCTTTACAGAGGTATATAGGTTTCTATAGTTTTCTTTAAAACAACGCACGTACAAAATTATTAACGAGAGAGACCCGCGAAGGTATCCGGTAACCTTAATTCTAGGGCATTGTGCAAAATTCTTGCACATTTACAACTCATCACTACTGTTCAACATGAATGTTGTGCAAATCAATCATGCCTTTCACATACATGAATGCAAAAATATGTATGACTTAATTTATAATTGAAGAAGGATAATAATTATCCAGTTGCACACAAGGAGCCCATCAAATATACAAACAAAACCACAAATAGAAGTGAAAAAAGGATTTTCACATAAATTTGTAAATTGTGAGCAACAAATAGTCCAGTTTCGTATTCGAAAATTACCGCTGAATTCAATGACTACAGACGCATGTATGCAGGGTTAGCCTCATTCTGATGTTAAACATTCATAAATACCAGCGAGAAGGTGGAAATGCGAAACTACAACAATACGCAGAGTTGTGAATAGTCAATTGTCTGTAGTCATTGCATTCAGCGGTAATTTTCGAATAGGAAACTGGAGTATTTTACACAAGTCTCTTTCACACTTTGGTGGATGTCAACCATTTCCACAACAATTCATTTCCCACCAGTTCCAACTCCAAGTATAGAAATGAAGAGAAATAATTTCTATGAAGCTGAAGTAATGTTTAATATGATCGTCACTGGATTCAATGGGGGTTTCAAAATCTATGTGAGAATTTTTAAATGCTTAGGGCGCAGCCCTCAAACTTCAAATTGGTGACTTCTCCTATGAAATATTATTGATGCCAGTGAATACCTAGTTTCCATTGTAAGTAAAATAACTGCAGTTTAGAGCACGGTATTGCACTCGTTGTATGGGCCGGTTATGGGGCTAAACAATTTTTTTTTAAATGATCACTGTGTGATAGATGTAGTTAAATCAGTGACTGTGATACAGTTAGCAGCTATTTACCAATTGGAAAAAAACCCTGAATTTCTAATAGGACCTGAAACAACCATAGGGTGGATCAAAGCCAGGACCCGGCTAAATCACAGATCGAATTGGAATTTAGCGTGTTGGTTTTTGTGGAGGGAGGAAAACCTGAGGACCCGGAGAAAAACTCTCGGAGCAAGGGTGAGATACATGTACCAACAAACTTAACTCACATATGGCACCATGTCCAGTGATCGAACTTGGGCCACAGAGGTGGCTGGCAAAGAATTAACTACTGTGCCACCCTGGCTCCATTGCATTGCAACCTTCTGGCAGGGTTTGTCACATTTGGCCCTATACCTTTCTCTCTGATATCTGTTTAGAATAATTTAGTGTTGCAATGTACATGTACATGTACATGTGTTTAAAGTGTGTGTCTTGTCTTTTCCAATGTGAACAAAATATTTGTAATTCATGTTACTGTTAATAGCAACAAAGTGGTATATTTTCTTCATGTATAAAATTTTATCCAAATGAATAAAAGCTGTGTTTTCTGAAAGCTTCAGTGTACATGTAATTGGAGTAATAGCAATATGTACAGGTCCGCAAATGATCCCGGCCTGCAAATGATCCCCAATGGGGACCGCAAATGATCCCGTGAAAAAACATGGAATGGCATGCATTTTTGCCACTGGATAGTGGATCTAAAGTATGAATGAAAGAAAAATGAAGATCAGATTTTAATAATGATATAATGATTTTTAACCATTGACGTCCATGACGTCATGCTATCGACCAATCAGAGAGCGAACTCATTCCTATAATTCCTAACCTGAGTATCAGTCCCTCTCTCCCTTTCTTTTCACCACCCCTCCCCTCTAAGGAAGGAAGGGAAAGAAGGCCTGACACAATTCTTTTCCTGGCAGCTTGTTAAAAAGCCATATTCTGACTTTTCCTTCATTGGTCAGAAAAACAAAAGAAACTGGTTCATGACTTCTGATTGACATAAACGTCAATCATATTTCGAAATTTTAATTAGAATCAAGCAAATTAGACAAACGTCAATCACATGTCTGGATGTTTGTCTTAAATTGGCTCGGGAGGCGGAAAGCAGCCATGCAAAGAATTGTGTCAGGCCCTCTTTCCCTTCCTTTCTTAGGGGGGAGGGGTGATGGAAAGGAAGGGGGAGAGGGACTGATTATATAATTCCCGGATCACACCTGTCCATAAAAATTGGACATGTTGTCAGCGACATGTCAAATCTTGACAGCCTTCGCAGTGTCTGTAATTAACACTTGTGAACAAGGCGCGATTATGCTCGCTCCTGGCTGTTATGCTTGTTATTACTTTTGGTATTGCTTTGAAATTGTTTCCTTGTGTGTTGTAAATAGGAGATACTGACAAGCAGGATGAGATATCTGGAAATGAAAACAAAATTGAGTCAGAATAATTGACCCAATAATTAAAAAAAGGCTAGCAGGTTTCTGGTAATAAGAACGGTCAACGAAGGACTCGGGATTAAGAACTCTAGATTACAGAGGAACTCGGGATTAAGAAAAAAAATTCTCACAAAAAATCAAATTACTTTTTCTTTTTTTTAAAAGCAAATAATGTTTTTTTGGGGTTTTGTGTTTGAAAAAATGACTAAGGTTTATGAATGGGCCAAACAAGCCACCATAATACAGGTTATTTATTCTTAACTTTAATTTCTTTAATTTTAACTTTGAGGCAGTATACTCCCGATTAAGAAAAACTATAAAACTTAATAACAAAAAAACATCTAAAAATTAATGAATTAACCCAGGATTTGAAAAATAAAAGAAATGGGTCCTTACGAGACACCGTAGAAGGTACCGTTCCTATGAAAAAGAAAACTAACTTTATGCGAATATTTTGATTTCTAAAACATAGAATCCAACGACCAGATTCCATGCTATTCCACATTTTTTCACGGAATGGTATTTGGTCCCCAATGGGGATCATTTGCGAGCCAGGATCACTTGCGGACCTGTACAGATCCACTATCCAGTGACAAAAAATCCATGACATTCCATGTTTTTTCACGGGATCATTTGCAGTCCATTTTAGGGATCATTTGCGAGCCTGGGATCATTTGCGGGCCGGGATCATTTGCGGACCTGTACAAATAACTTAAATGACTAATATGACAAGTCTAACCAAGTGTTTTCCCATTTTATTACACAGCGATCACCCATCATTCTCCTTTTCATTCTTCGTCCATGGTGAGAGCACTGTTTGTACAGCAGTAGAGATACAACACCAACCACAAGTACAGCCACTTGTCTTGGCAGATTTGGCTCTTGCAGCTTCTAGGCCAGAGGGACTGCAGGGTGAGTTTGCTTCTGCATTTCACATGGGAAATTAAGGTGTGCCTTTTGTTCTAATTGTGGAATACAAATATTGAATCTCAGTAAATATTTTTCACACAAAACAAAAGGTTAGTGTTACAAAAAATAACGTTTCTTTTCAGGGCTCGACATTGCGACCTACTGGTCGCCAATGCAACTAAGATTTTTGCCCTGGCGACCAAACTTTCAAAACTTACCCTTTAACCCTTATTCATTTGTATTTTTAATTAAAACTATCTAGATTGCAACTCCATAACCAGTTTCCTATAAAAAATTGTCCCAAGCGAAGTCCCAATCAGCTTGTAATTAGTTGCCATGTTCGGCTAGGCACCATTTTGTTTTTGCAGTTTCTCTTGAAAAGAATGAATAACTGTTGGATCTACAGTAAAAGGTCAGATTGCATAACTGCTATGATATTGCTTGTTACTCGGGCTGTTTGTGGTAGCATGAGTCTAAATCTGCAGGCCGTTTTTTTTTGTTCGGTGCAACAAAATTTCTGTTCATGTGTTAAATTATGCATTAATTGTTGGTGAGTCGCCAGCTTTTGCGGACGCTATCAGCTTGTTTGGAGGTACGTTTTGTAGGTTTTATGCCACATTTCATTTTACTCTCGGTCATAATACATACCAGCACAAACACTGTGTAGGCCAACACTAAAATAATTTTGACCATGTATTTGGCTGGTTTACCGATCTCGTACGATCTCTCTGTGTACCGCGTTTATATACAGGTACATGTATACTGAATAGCTGATTTATAGTGAAATATAGCGATTTACTAGTAAATATATATACTGTGGTTGAGCAGTTATGGGTTACTATCCTCTATAGAAGCCTGAAGACATCTGAACTCCTGAACTGTGAGAGCAGTTGTTGCTCGCCAGCACAGAATAATTTATGATGACCCAAGCAATATTTAATTCTCAAGGTAAACTTAAACAAGAAACTCACGGCCGAGGTTAAATTGGTTCGAGAAATTAAAGGCCTCCAACAATTCCCTTTATAGTTCTTTAATATAATGAGCAGACTGAAGTTTTGGGAATGTGAGTAGAGCTTTTAAATATAGATAACCAACAGGCATTTCAGTTAATAATCTTTAATCCAACAAATACTGACCAAGATGGACTCGTAATGGCAAGAACAGCAGATAAAGTTATGTATAGGCACACAAATTGACATAGCTACATGTAGCTCCATCACAGGATGGACAGGATACCACTTATAATATGGTACAAATATAAACATACATTTGAGACAATCATCTATTAGTACTCGGAACCTGCAGTATAACAGAACAGTAGACTAAATTGTACACGTGTATTACATGAATAAGTAGTGTTTAAATTAAAAGGTTAACCTACGAGAAAAACAAACATATTAAATTACATACATGTATATACTAGGGAGCAGAGAATGAAAGTCACTGCGCTACCGGCCACTCCTAAAGACTGCTAAATTCAGCTAATAATTCTTCCCTTTGGTTAATATTACTAAGAGGATTTCGAATGAAAGCATATTTCATCTTCAATCTCATGTGGCCCGAGTGAAAGCCCAGATGGGCTCTTGTTGTTAATCAAACTGCTTCCTCTCCAAGCTGTTTGTCTTCTTTAAAGTTTTCCCTGCATCCTGGGAACCCCAACAATAAAGTTTCTGCATCCCACAGAATTTTATGTGTCAGAGATTCCCATTTGTGTGTTAATGCAATCCCTGACATCAATATCTCACAGGAATCTAACTGATTGAATTCCAGTTACTTTAAGTCCCTATGGCCTCAGTGGTTCCCTTACTGGCGAAGCATACCATGCAGATAATCCCAAGACCAACAGACTCCTGGAAGAGTGGCAGAAGTTCTATCCACTGGATACCATGCCTTCCTGGATAACCAGCAGTGCACAGACCTCTGACCAGGAAATCCCTGTAATGGTGGTTGTTGTCCAGGGTGATGTTCAAATGGTATATCCATCAGCTTATGTCATGGTGAAGTGTTGTGATAAAGAGGACAGGGGTAGGTGTTGCAGAGAATAATGTTGCCTTCCAACCTTCTAAAGATACTTTCATCAATGGTTATGGTCAAAATCATTAAAGGAAGGATGCTAAAAATGTTAAAATATTTGATGAATTACAATGAATCATAATATAATGAAGAGTGCTAACTTATGGAGTCCACATACATGTAGCAAAATGATGATTAAAATGAAATAGGAAGCAATGGGATTGAGGGCCAACCACACAATTTACACTGCTGTGTAATATGAAGGCTTAATTGTGCAGGATTCCTGGCTTCTTCACAGTCATTGATTTCCTTTGTTTTTGCCTCATTAATTATTCATGAGTTTTTGAACATTATAGAAACCTAACCCTCATCACTTGAAGTAGTCTTCTGCATTGTAATCCAACTAACAACCCCCTAACTTTTGATCATTGCAGAATCTCCTGCACCAAGCATGGATGCCTTACAGTGTGGCCCACCCTCGTCTGTTTCATTAACTCCTCCAGCGTCACCCTGTGATCCCATCACTACAGATGCGACTAAGACATCAGCCAGAATACCAGTACCCTTGATAACACCAGTACTGGGAATATCTGCTCCGTTTGAGCTTCCATTGCCGAAAGGTTCTCTTACTATGCTGGACAAGAAGAAGTTGACACAGACACTAGTCCAGCAGGTTTGGCAAGATATTACAACACCCAAGCCACTACCCAGGTAATGAGGAACCATTATGAGGAAATTCTGTATTTTGTTCATTAAAGTGTATATAAATTATGGTCAAATTTTTTTATCATTAATTAATATTGATTCTTCATCAAGTGAAAAGTTGAATAGTACAATATTTATTGATTTGAGTGTTGCGTCTGTGAGTTATGTAGGTTTCTATTTCCAATATGCTAATGGCATGATGTAAATTCGGGAATTTACTGTCATTATATATTTTTTCCTTGTGAATCAAACCGTTTTCTGATTTTGACAACATATTTGGTAAAATCACTGATATAAATATAACATAGATATTTACAAAAGTCATTCATTTATCTCTTCCAGCGTGGTTTTGTATATGAAGACTGGTTTTACATCACTGGCTTGAATGTGCTATAAATATAAACCTCTATAAATGTAGCTCATGGATCCATGCAACACTCTAATTGAGAAATATTCTACTATTCAACTATATATTCACTTGATGTAGAATAAGTATAATGATAAAAACATGACCTTAAAGTGCCAATAACCCCCAAAACAATATTTTTGACGTCTATTCTGTATAGCGCCCTGACAAAGAATTCGAAAAAATAAAAGTGAAAAAACTAAACTTCGACAATTTTACTGGCGTCAAAGTTAGCGAAAACATCCGTTTTGGGCTTACTGTTTCCAGTTGGAAGTCAGCGCGAGTCTTGGCGAGGGCCTGGAATTATGACGTCAAACAGGCGCATTTTACTACAACTACCAGAATCCTTTGCACGGTTTCTTTTGTTCCTTTAATTTAGACTATTGTCTTGGTATTCTCAAAGGAGTTGGAAAATCTGAATAAGAAAAAGAATTCAAAAAGGAAAAACGTCCTATTATAGTCTAATCAATAGGAAATAAACTCCATCACAAGAAAGAGCACAACGAAATTACTAAATTTACCAAGTTTGGTGATATTTCATTGGATATTTATCATGTGGTGAGCTTGCAAGAGTCGCAGAAATAAGAGACGTTTGTATGGGATTGAACGAACGCCTGACTACATACACGTCACAGGCCACTGGTCTCCAGGCTCCCAAAGGGAATTGAAAACTGACGGCCACATGTTCTGGTTCTCAACTTTGAAACGCCGTAAAAAAAATACTGTTGAGTTTTAGCCTCCTATTTTTGCCTTAAGTTCTAAATAATGGTTTAAAGTTTCAATTCCAAAAAAATAATTTTTGGGGTTATAGGCACTTTAAAGTGCCACTATGACGAAAATTTACCATTTCGATTTCCCACTTTTTCAGTGTCAATAGGTCAATCAGTATTAGAAATATCCGAAATAGTAAAAAATATTCCCAAATGGTCAAGTTGAACCACAAAATTTTAGGAGAGTTTACCGGTAAAATCCTGTCTGCCATTAACTGGAAGCTGTTCTCATTATTCAGCGGAAGTGATGTCATACACTTAATACGACAAGCATGTCGTGCGAAATAGTGGGCTAGTGTGCATAAAAAAGTAGGCAACCTTGCAAAGATAAATATAACTTTCTTCTTGTGTACGTGAAGACGTTTTTAGTAGAAATATGCCTCCAGGCGTTGTGTTCTGCAGGCGAGCGTAAAGTGTTTGACATCACTTCCGCTGAATAAACCTTTTAAATATATAACTATCGATGTAATACCAGGGCATATTTCTTTCTAAAAAGTGATATCTTCACACGTGAAGATATCATTTTTGAAAATATGACTGGCTTTTAAATATTTTAAGCTTTTTCAGAAAGAGATGAAAACTGGTATTTCATCGACAATCGTATATTAAACAGAACATCACATTGCCGCTTGGATATACATATTTTATCTTCTCATGTTGATGAAATATCTTACTCGTTCGCTGCGCTCACTCGTAAGATATGTCATCAACACTCGAAAATATAATCTGTATCTCCGCGTGGCCATGTAATATCCTCCATGTATAAAGCTGAATAAAGGGAATGGCTTCCAGTAATGGCGGACGTTTAGATTCAATATTTGGAGTTAAAAAAATAAGACTTCCTGTCGTTGAATCAAAAAAACAATTTGAACTGGTAATAATATAATATCAACTCTACTTTATGAATATGCAAAAACATTGATATGTCAAAATTTGATTGTAGTGGAACTTTAACATACACTTTAAAGTGCCTATAACCCTTTTGCAATTTTGATAGCTTGTGAACCTCCAAAAGGTTTGAGTACTTCTGTGAAGAAAGTTTTGGTTTACAGTGAATACTTTATGTTCTACGCTTGTTTGAAATCGTGTAAATGTGACCTTTTGTGACCTTTCCTGACCCATGACCACGTAAGTAAAAGCCTGGGTCGAAACCTGTATGTACGTCATCTCATTAATGCATTATTCTCCAAAGCGCCATTCTATCACAAAAACATCTATGCATAGAAAATATACACAGTTTGTGAGTTGTTAGTAAAGAAAAAAGTCATTTTAGTCAACATGTTAAGTACTTCTTGAAATGATTGCAAAGCCAAATTAATTATATGACGTCAAGATGACGTAAATACAGGTATCGACCCAGGCTTTTACTTACGCGGTCATGGATCAGGTAAGGTCACATTTACACGATTTCAAACAAGCATAGAACATAGAGTATTCACTCAAAACAAAAAAAATCTTCACAGAAGTACTCAAAACTCTTCGGAGGTTCGTAAGCAATAAAAATTGCAAAAGGATTATAGGCACTTTAAGGTTTTACTTGAATGGAAGCATTTATGGTAAGATTTGCAGTATTTTAAAATAAGTGTTGCAATGTAATTCCTTAAATACAAACAGATGACAAAATCTACATTGTATCTACATATTTTACTACAAATCAGAAAAATAGATCAGAGACATTTAGTGTGTCAACATCTTTTCAATCTATACTTTCTTAAAATGGGCTCTGTTTTTCTTGTATGTTTCGATGTCGAATGTAATGCAACATGTACCAGCCAAGAGTCACAACCTCAGTCTAATATTGATAACATTGTAATATCATCAGGCTTCAAAACACAATATTTCAACATGTTTTGTCTTTTGAACCTCTTGTCTGAGTACAGGCTGCATGCAGCCTCTTGTTCCAAAAGTTTTTCAAGCAGATTTTTGTGATATAAAAATGATATTTCTTAGCAAACTTGTTGCCTTGGTTTGGTTACAAAAATGTGATATTTTCCACTATAATAACAATAGTGTGTCTGTCAAGGGACTATCGGCTGATAGTTCCCCACAGAAATTTGATGTTCTTAAAACAAACACAAGGTTCAAAGGCTTACATTTGTACATATATATGCTAGTTTTAAGAACATCGATAGTCCCAAGCCCGAAACACTGTTGTCTTTATTGCTCAACACAAAAATATTAATGTTTGATAGTACCCGGCACATAATAGTGCCAAGTGGCGGACAAACACTATCATGTCACATGATCGCTTTTGTCCACTGAGAACGTGCAACAATTTTGTGGTGAACTATAATTCCTGATATATTCTTTTTCAGCAAATTGACAGCCCCAAAGCTTGTGCCAAGTTTTGTCAAACCTGAGCCATCACCCATCCCTTCCCCTGGTGGGGAGGTTAACCTGATTGGACAGACACTGTGGGATTTTGAAGAACCTTTCAAGCGGAATTCCTGCTCTTGTACATCAAGCAGTAATATCAGCAGGTACTTGTGCTCATGTTTTGGAAAATGTTTCTCCATCTGTCTACTGATGCTTATGCCTCCAGAAATTAAAACCCTGAGCTGTGTTCAAATACTGATGAACCCCTCTCTGTCTTATACTATTAGCTACTGGATAGCAAGTGGAAATTTCCAAACACTGAGCTGTGATAAAATACTGATCAATGAACTCTCTGTGTCTTATTATTACTATCAGCTATTGTACTAGACAGAGTGCACATTTTCAAACACTGGGCTGTGGTAAAATACTAATCAATGAGCTCTCTGTGTCTTATTATTACTATTAGCTACATTTATATGTACATTGTACTAGACAGAGTGGAAATTTCCAAACACTAAGCTGTGGTCAAATCCTGATGAACCCTCTGTGTCTTATTATTACTATCAGCTACATTGTACTAGACAGAGTGCAAATTTCCAAACACTGGGCTGTGGTAAAATACTGATCAATGAACTCTCTGTGTCTTATTATTACTATTAGCTACATTGTACTAGACAGAGTGGAAATTTCCAAATACTGAGCTGTGGTAAGATACTGATGAACCCTCTTTACCCAAGGAAGATTTCTATAAAAAGCTGCTTTGAAGAGTAGTTGATATTCTTCTTGTTCTCTGGTGGAGATTTAAAGCGAATTCAACAAATTTTAACCCCCAATTCCTTCCCCACGACTGCTTCCCATGTTGATGTGAATGACATCGAACAGCCAGCAAAGGCCCTGGCCCGAGTAACTAGAGCCTACAATGTAGGTCTGTGCAAGCTTGAATAGAATGCCTTGTTGTTTATTACATCTGCTCGAGCCGTTTGAACAGAAACAAGGATTTCTCGACATGTTTTTGAAGGTAAATAGTCTAAAACTTTTCCAGAAATCTTAGTGATCAAGAGGAATACTCGTTTTAATTAAAATTTTAAGCAAACCTTCTAGTATTTTTATTTGGATTTTAAAATGTAATTAATCAATAATGTGTGAATATGGAAGTGTGATTTACAAGTTAACAGAATTCAATGGTAATTTGGATCTGCCAATCTGTGTGGTCCATTGAGATGAAACTCCAAAACAACTATTCCAGTGTCACCAGTGATCAGGAATGTAGATAATAGCAAGGCAACGTGCCATTTCCCCAACTAAATCACCTTGGTTTCAATAATGGCCTGGCTTTGAAGCAGAAAATAAGCACACAACATTATAAAATGGCCCCATATAACTATGTTTGGTCCTGCTATCTCTAAAATTATCTACAAACCTGGTGATGGTTTTGAAAATTATAATAACTGTGTTGTTATCAACAGGCCAAAACCCCAGACTCAAGTGCGTACGTCATTTGGTATTGCAAGGCCTATCTCATCTCCAAGTCATCCTCTACCATCACCCCAACAACAACAACAACAACAGCAACAACAACAACAGCAGCAACAACAACAACAACAGCAACAACAGACTCAGACAACAATGAAGCTTAAAAAGGAGAAAAAGAAACCCAGTGTACCATTTCATCAACGACCACTTTTTGACAAGGACACTCCCGAGGTTCTGAAATGTCATGTTGCTATGGCAACAAAAGGGTTGCCAACAGTGAACATATTGACAAGTGTCAATCAGAAACGACATTCAGATGCAGCAGGCCCATACTCTAAATGTAAGAAGTATTCATTACCAGGCCAAAGTGCATTTCAAAAGATGACCCCCAGTCCATGTGGGAGAACGGAGGAAACAATAAATCAAACATGCACCAACAATGCCTGTGATGCAGATATGTTGAACAAAATTTACCAAAATGCACCTCCGTTAGATCCGATGGAAAAAGGATCGACCAAGGAAAATGTGCATATCCAGGAACTAGTACCTACTGCTAAGGCAGCATCAAATGATGTGTTCAGACCTTCAAAAGGAAAAGAAAGAATTACTTACCTACTACCAGTACAGGGAAGTTATAATGTACCCACCCTTCCTGGAAATTCTGTGGATTGTCGACCACTGCCCATTGTTATGTCACCCACACCATTGAACATTATTTCACCTACTTCAACACAATCAGTTTTCTGGGGAAGGTAGGTATAAGCGCACCAAGAAAATGGCCGATAGCTAAAGTGTTAATGTAGTGTCAGTTGCAAAGCTACCAAACTTCTGAAAAAAATCATTAAGTACTACCTTAGCTACATTCATTATGTTTACTGCAGGGGGAAGAGGTGATTCAGAAGCAAGGGGGATCTTATTTTTTAAAGATTGGAAGGGGATGCTGAAATAATAAGTTTTATTTGGGGTGAGTAGAACAAATTGACATAATATTTAAAACATATTTTGTCATACCCTGTGGTATACATAATGAACACAGCCTTGGGACAACATTTCTAAATTTGGCCGTATCATGGGTTAATTATTGTTACTTACAGTTGCAATCAATAACAGATATACTAAATGTACATATGAGCCCAATTTTTGTTATCATTAAAATCGATTCTACATTTGAGTGTTGCGTCTATGAGTTTCAGAGGTTTCTATTTCCGATATTCTAATTATATGACTTCAAACAGGAAATATTTTTATAAACATCTACATGTATGTTATACTTGAAGCTTATATCAGTGATTTTACCGAACATTTTGTCCAATCTGAAGTAATTAAAAGTTTTATTCACAAGGAGAATTGAATATTTTACTATTTAACTATTTACTTGATGTAGAATTGACTTTAATGATAAACAAATTGGGCTAATATGCACTTTAATGTTCATTGTAGTTTTTGCATAGTAGACAGAGGATATGGTTTCTTATAGTCATCATTGATTCGTCCAGAGAGCAGCATGTGATGGTACTTTAAGAACTGATTTCATTTAAATATTTGTTTATGATGACATTTTACCTCTACGTAGTGGTACCAAAAGGCCATCTACTGATCTGGAATTAGAACCAACTCCATCTCCAGCCAAGAGAACAAAAAGAGAATCTTCAACTAAGGGTGGGGGCTCTGGTAGGGCTAGGGCAGACAGTGCATCAGGGCCAGGCAGACCCCGTGGTCGTAGAAGCAGCTCATTGCAATCTCCAACAGTAGCCTTTCCACCTGGCCCATTCACACCACAAATAGAAGACGTTGAGACAGACATTACAGGACAACCCCTTCTCAAGTCACCAACTCAGGGACGTGGTCCAAAGCCCCGGAGACGAAGCAGCACAAGTAGTAATGTTGCCAGCCCCTCTGTACCATCCCCTGCCTCTCTAGAGCAGCCAAAGCCAGGGCGACCAAAGCAGCGGCGACAGAGCATGCGAAAACAACAACAGCAGGAGGAAAAGGAAAAGCTCCTTAAAGAACAGGAAGAAGAGCGGCTGCGGCTTGAGCAACACAAGGCTGCAGCATCTTCTTTTCAAAGTCCTGTTGACAGTTCTATGCAGAAGATCCTGCCTTCTCCTCCTACACCTCGTACCTGCATTCCCATCAGTAATCTTATGACTGACAAGGACTTAGCAGTCACAGCAAATGATCTTGACCACATATTTGACATGGATGAGGATGAGGATGGAGGGGGCAGCAGCAGTGGAGACAATGGCATCATTGGGGGTGCAGGGTCCTACAATAAGATGATTGATCCCTACAGCAGCTCTAATCAAACAATGGTTAACACTGGGGTAGTTGCATCACAAGATCTTGCACGAATGTTCCCCACTCCACCCTCCCTGGAACCTGCAGCACACTCCCCTCCTTGCTCTGCTGGGAGTGAGTACATCAGCCCTGGAAGTGTAAAGACTATGACTTTGTGCATGACAACTTCACCTGAGACCCACTCCATCGGTTTGTTAATGAACACTGATGTGGACCATGACAGATTCTTTAGCCCAAAGGTAAATTTATTATGCTTTTAAAGTGCAACTAACCCCTTTTGCAATTTTTATATACAGTCCCTGTCAAAAGTTTTTCAACCGTATACGGTACCGTATGTGCTTCGGTAAAACGAAGATTCGGTAACCACATGTGGTAGATTTCGTTCGGTAAACTCCATTCGTTTTAAGACCGAATTCGTTTTACTGAAAGTGGTAGAGTCACCGATTTCGTTTTACTGAAAGTGGTTCGGTCACCGATTGTGTTTTAACGAAAGTGGTTCGGTCACCGATTGTGTTTTAACGAAAGTGGTTCGGTCACCGATTGTGTTTTAACGAAAGTGGTTCAGTCACCGATTTCGCTTCACCAAACATTGCAGGTCAAGACAGTCTACAAGTTGTTACTTGTACATGTACATTGTAGTTCACTGCTTGCGACTAAAGTGATTTTTACAATGTTTGCGGATTCTGGAAAGGCATGTTTTCGAAATTAAAATATCAAGATTGTGCAATTGCAATCAGTCACGCGTGAACCTGTCAGTCTGAGTTTTGACAGGTCCTATGTTTGATCGATCGAGGACGTGAGACTTGTTTGTTTCACATCTGACATCAGACCAATCGCTGCAGACCGGTCTCACAGCAATTATAAACCGCAATGCCAATCACAAATTGACGAAGTGATGAAGTAAAAAAGCTGAAATTGAAACTCAAGAAGATTCGGTGCGATCTCACAGCAAAATAACCAATAACGAATTAAAATATCCAAAATGTATTCACCTGGGTGTTTTTATTTGACAGAATGGACTCAAACCAGTTTTCGCATTAGGTGAAAACTGTTCAGACCGTAAATAAAATACGAAACTTTGAAAGCATTTGATTCAGTAGGAAGATATCAAGATAATTTTTGGTGTGATCTCAAAGCAAAACAAACACTGCTGTCAGAGCTCATTGATTATTCAAAAATGTCACACTTCTGTTCGAGCAATTTGAGCAAAATGACAGATCCCACGTTAAATAAAAAGAATTCCAGAATATTCTATTTGGTAGACGTTTATCACTTGCCAGTATTAAAAGTTGAGAAACTTTCCCGCATTATTTAACTCTGCATTCTGCAATAAAATCACATGTTCCGCAAAGTTTGCGACATTCTTGTTGTGTCAAAAACCAGACAATTAGTTTCCACGGCTGAAAGCACATGTAAGCACCGAAAAGCTCTTGAATCTGTTGAATTGAAAACATACAGCGTACGCAACGACTTTTGAAGAATCGTGAAGGGATTGAGGGATAGATTAAAGTATGAAAGTACAGAAGACTGTAAAGTTTATCAAATGAATAAAAACGCCGAACTTTGCTACAACTAAACTAGAATTGATCGCGTACGTAGCGCCATATTTACATAACATGATGACTATCCGAATTCATTTTACCGAAGGTGGTAGAGTCACAGAATTCGTTTTACCGAAGGTGGTAGAGTCACCGAATTCGTTTTACTGAAGGTGGTAGAGTCACCGATTTCGTTTTACTGAAAGTGGTTCGGTCACCGATTGCGTTTTACCGAAAGTGGTTCAGTCACCGATTGTGTTTTACCGAAAGTGGTTCAGTTACCGATTTCGCTTCGCCACATTTCGCCACATTCATTTTACCGAAAGTGGTAAACACATGTGGCACATGTGCCACATGCTACCACATGTGGTTCGTACGGTGTGAAAAACTTTTGACAGGGACTGTATATGAATCTTTGAAAGGTTTTGAGTACTTCTGCGAAGACATTTTTGTCTTACAGAGAATACTCTATGTTCTAGGCTTGTTTGAAATGGTGAAAATTTGACCTTTCCTGACCCATGACCGCGTAAGAAAAAGCCTGGGTCGATTCTTGATCTTACGTCATCCAACTCATTCGACTTTGCAATAATTTGAATAAATATTTAGCATTTTGTCTAAAATAACTGTTTTCTTTACTAACAACTCACGGACCATATAAATTCTCTATATAGCAATTTTCTTGTGATAGAAAGGCGCCATGGAGAATAATGCATTAGTGAGGTGACGTAAGATCAAGAATCGACCCAGGCTTTTTCTTGCACGGTCATAGGTCAGGAAAGGTCAAATTTTCACCATTTCAAACAAGCCTAGAACATAGAGTATTCTCTGTAAGCCAAAAATTTCTTTGCAGAAGTACTCAAAACCTTTCAAAGATTCATATGTATGAAAATTGCAAAAAGGGTTAGTTGCAATTTAAAGGGATACCTGAGTACAAAACATGGTGGACTGTCCTGTAAACTGAAATTGCAATAAAAACGATTTACTTTGCAATGCAAGAATGTAGGAATGTTATGAAAGTGTTGTGCAGTAGGTTTGATGATGTCAGTTTGTTGTTGAGATCACATAATACGTGTAATCCTCACTGCTTATACAATTCTCTAATTCTTGTTTCTTACAATTTTGTTCTTAAAATTGCCATGATAGCGTATTTTTTTCTCCCAGATTTTCCAGCAGATTTAACTTGGACAACTAAATAATGTCATCAGAGCTATTGTGCAATTCACAAATTCCTACATGCTTGCATTGCAAAAGAAATAGTTTTTATTGCAATTTCAGTTTTCATTACAGTCCAAATATCCTTTTGAGATCAAAAGTGTTTTGTACTCGGGTATCTCTTTAATGTGCATATGAGTCCTAGCCCACACCGCGGCAAAACGTTACGTGCATGCTTATTTGCTATTTCTTGTCGGCACGCGGCCACCCACAGTTTCCCACGAAAACCGAAATGAAACAACAGGCACATACCCGTGATTTTCAAATTTCTGCTTAGAAGTATCCATTTGTGAACTGTTTTATCAAAAAATAAGAAAACTATTTAAAAGCTAAGCCTAAGACTTTAACAGGTTGAAGTTTTCTTAATTTGTAATTCACTGTGAGTTTACTAAGTTATAAAATTATTTACTAAAAAAGTTGAAACCCTCGGTAATTTGTATTTGATAGCAGAGCCTTCATTCTGTTGGCCAGCGGAGCATACTGTTTTGCCGCGGTGTGGGCCTAGACAGTTATCATTGATTTAAAAGTCCAAGTGGGAAACAAAATGACCGACGTAGGAAATAAAATTATTACCAGTAACGTCTGCCATTTTCGTTTATTAAAATATATTTCAATAAGATTGCAAGGGTCAAAATTTAATGTCGGAAGCCTGAAAAACAAATAAAAAATAGACACATTCAATGTTATGACTCCATTGATGTTCAACTCATTAGTATAATTTTACTTAAATGACGTCATTTCGAGGATATGTAATGCATTTTAAAGCAATATTACAACCATAATTCGCTCAAAATTTAAGACACTTTACTGCACCTACATGTAAATCAATGATTTCTAGCTAGCGCTCATTAAATTATGATTTATGTTTATGTTTACAGTAAATACTATGTCATAGTTATACCGGTATTTATATTTACAGTAAATACTACGTAATAGTTATATTTATATTTACAGTAAATACTATGTAATAGTTATATTTATATTTACAGTAAATACTATGTAATAATTATATTTGTTTATATTTATATATACAGTAAATACTATGAAATAATTATATTAAAAAGTTTATTTTATAAAAATGCTATATACATGTAGGTAATTGATTTAAAATGAAATTATAATTATAAGGATATAATGTGTTAAAAATGCATCGATAAGTAATGCCACTAAATTATATCAAGTTGTTGCACTGGCAGTCAACTAGGTCAGATCCAAAATTCCAGATTTAGCAGTTAACGCTAACTGATTCCAGATGCGAGAAATAGTATAAGAAAATGAGTTGTGTAGGTAGTGGCCATTATAAGAATCCTGTACAACATTATGGCATTACCTTAATGGCTAGTATATCCACAGGTGACTTCATAACAACAACAACAACAGTCTTTATTTGCTCAATTACAAACAGTTAAGTGAATTTAAAAAATCAGACTGTATTAAATATAGATACAAAACTAAAGTTAAAAAAAGTTTGAGCCTAGAGGCTAAATAAACCGTGAGGTTTTTTGCGTTAGTCCCCAGCCTGTTAAAGTCTAATAATTATTACAAACAGAAAATGAAAGGAAAGAAGGCTAGATCATTTACATTACGTTGAATATAGACTGTTTAAGAGAAAAAATAACCGAGAACTACATGTACAACTAAAGGTAGTTGTTTACCATAGAATGTTGTTCTGACAGTAAATAATGCTTTATCTTTTTTGAGAAGGAAACTGTATTGAGGTCTTGTAAGTAAGTAGGGATATTATGCCAGAGGTCAATTGCTATATAAGAAACCATTTGTTTGCCAATAGGAATTGTTGTTGTTTGAATAAAGGCCAGGTTGGCATGGCTCCCAGTGGGGTGAGAAAGTTCAATAATATTATTTTCGTTTTGTTTTGGTGGCTGGTTAATTAAAGTGCATATAAGCCCAAATATGTTATCATTAAAACCGATTCTACATCAACTAAATAGTTGAATGGTAAAATATTTATTGATTTGAGTGTTGGATCTATGAGGTTTATGTTTCGAAAATGCTAATTATGTGACGTCAAACAAGGAATTTACTCATTTCATTCTCCTTGTGAATGTCGAAACTTACTTTGGTAAACTCACTGATACAAGCTTTAGATATAACATAGATGTTTATGAAAGATCATTTACCTCTACCAGCAAGTTTTTGTATAAATATAAATTATTTCCTGTTGATGTTACATCATTAACATATTCTAATTATAATTTCAACACTCAAATTAAGAAATATTTTACTATTTACTTGATGTGGAATTGATTTTATGAAACAAAAAAGGGTTTACATGCACTTTACAGGATGTTTTCTGCTGAGAGCATGAACAACGTTTTGCTTACACATTCTTTATTCCCGACAGGAACTTGGCCCAGTGTTTGAGATTCCAGATGTTCAGGATTTTCCATTATCATCAACATTCGTACCAGTTGATGGTCTACCAAGTTCAAAGAAAGCCATTCCAAAGGTTCCTGAGCATTTTTTGTACAAGGCAACTTGGCAGGTTTGTTGAATCAACTTACTGACATCAGGGCTTGACGCTAACTTTGTGATGTGGTAGCTTAACAGCTGGCCTGAGAAAACAGCCACCTCTCTAGGGTGGATCCAGGGGTAGAAGGGTTCGACCAAACCCCCTTTTTTCTAAATCGAACCCTTTCACAAAGAAAAACAAAGAAGTTGCCATGATCGAAATTAGGACGTGCACCACTGCACTGGATTTTGCCGTTTTGAAACACATAAAAATCAAGGATTAACGCAAATTCAAATATTTTTTCGCACAATTACTCCAAATTACCTCCTCTTTTCGAAACAATATATTAATTTTTGGGTGATGTTTGCACTAGTTTTAGTCTTGTGTTAGTCTAATTAACAAATACAATGAATAACTAGTTAACATGAAACATAGTAAAGGGCTGTGTGGGAATAGCTGATATTACAGTTTGCTTCTCACCTCAGTGTCCCAGTGTTTGATTCCTAGTCCTGGCGTCATGTGAATGAGTTTATTGGTATCTCACCCTTGCTTTGCGGGGTCTTCTCTGGGTTCTCCTCTCCTCAAAAATCCACCTAACTTCCAATTCAACCCTGGAGTTCATCAGAATACTTAACCATAAGCTTGGGAGATCTCGTAACGGCTTCCTATAGAGCAGGTTTCAATTGACTATCGAAAAACCAAAACCAAAGCAATTACAATAACCAATCACGAACTAAAGTGAATACCGATTGGTTTCACTGGCATGAGAAAGCAACCAATCAGGAGGAAAAGTAAACGCAATCGTGGATTTATGTTGTGACGGACCAAAACCAGGATTGGTTTTACTCTGGAATTTGATTTGCTGGTCATTGATTTGCTGGTCATGTTGCAGGTACCTCGGAAAGCAGAGGTGGTCCTGAATTCAGCTTTATGCAGTGAAAGGTAATTTATCAGTAATGTTTATTAGATTGTTGCACCACATGGATCAATTACCCTATATCATTATGACGTCACGGCTTGTTTATGAGGGGGACAGAATCGACTTGAACAATATAATTTTGAACTAAATCTGCTCTGCTGAGGAAAATTTAACTTCGAATTGTCTGGTTTCCAGATATCAGTTGTATCAATGTTTATCCCACAATATTTACCGTATTTGGTGGCTGTTACCGCTATTCTACGTTCTTCAAAATGCATTTGATAGCGATTTCCTTTGTGTTGTTGCTGTTTTGTCCCTGTTTTGTCCCCCTCCCACGACCGTGATCCTTAGCGTTTAAACAATAGATTGTTTTGATATGACGTCATAGTGATATAGGTCAATTACCTTTGCAAATCCCCCTCCAATTAGCTCAGCAGTAAAGTGCCAGTGTAACATACACGGGAGATAGCAGCCAATCATACGCTGAGTAGCTTAAAATAACTGGCATAACTGAGTAGACTGATGCCTTTGTTCTTAAAATACAAATTGTTAGACTGCCACATATCTTCTCAGATAAGGGCGTTAAATCGTGGGCCAGTTGGCTACAATGATTTAAGTTTTGTGTCTACTGCAGCTTCTATGGAGCTGTAAACACTTTGCCATCGTGTAAGCTCAGGAATGTTAGGATAAATAGGTAAGAATCGATAAATAGTCGGAACCTGTCAGAGGTAACAACATGATTTTGTTCAGACGTTTTCGTATTCAGTTAGTGACAGAGGAGACTGACGTAAAGCCGAGCGACAGGCGATGTTATCTCGACATGTGTCGGCTGTGAACTTCACGAAGGGGCATGCTGGGTAATTAGCACAAACGTGGCCGGAAATAGTGTTTGAATGAGAATCTGGTGTCAAATATTTTGCCCAAAAATTATATTTCTGAAACATTAAGCAAAAACCAAAAATGTTTGGTAAACGATTTTGCTGACTCTATTGCAGCTTTTAAAAACAAATATTTGGCAATTTTGTACCAGACTGAATCATACATGGGATGTTTACATTCTTGAAATTTTATCAATAGTGAATTGAGCGAAAACCAAGGAGTATGGTTTCAGAATCTAAAATTAAAACCAAAACCAATTCTGAAGGACACATCATTACTCTGTAATTCTTAGAATTCAAGCATGATCTTGATATATCACATCTGTATGTACGGCCTTCACTACATTGGTATGTTGAGGAATTGCGATTTCATGTTTATAAAATGAACTTTGCAAATGACTTGGCCCAGCCTTCGTTATTATTACATAACAAGAAGTCTATTTTCACTGATTCCTAGTCATCATTAAGATTTCTTTGTGCCTTTATAACCCAAACAGAGCAATGGAATAAATGACCCATTTACCGTGTATACCGTGTACCCACTGGGTACCAATTTTTAAGACTATCATGCATTATTTCAGATTTAGGTACTTGTAACCTATATATAGTAGCTGTCGAACCAAGACAATATGAATGCTACGGCTTATCTTGGGAAAGTTTCATGAGTCTGTGCAAAGGTCCATACCTGTGCTAATAACCATTAACCGCCTCCCGGTTAGCTCAGTGGTGAAGCTCCGGTCTGTCGAGCGGGAGGTCGCAGGTTCAAACCCCGGCCAGACCAACACTCAGGGTCTTAAAATAGAGTAGAAGGTGCTGCCTTTGTGAAACAATCTTGTTCTCGAATTGCAAATGGTTAGACATTCACGTCTTCTCGGATAAGGACGTAAAACTGTAGGTTCCACGTCGGCCTCAGGTTTATCAGTTTTACCAGACTGTCACGAGTTACCAACATTTAATAAAGTTGCTTTACTTTACTTTATTTTGCAGGTCGTCAAGCTCGGAGCAAATTCGATTGGGCCCAACCTTGCCAGTCCCTTCCCCAGCTATTGGTGGTCCTTTTGCTGATCCACAAAGCATAAGCAGCGACTCCAAGAACTACACAATTCTCTCCCCAGCTTCTCCTGCATCTTCCATCTCCTCATTTTCAACCTCTCTTCAACTTTCCAAACAGCTACCAGGCCAATCATCACTGCTGCCGCCCAAGCTCCTTGCAATCTCTCTCCCTAAAGCGCATTCCCTAAGCAAGATTCTTGCACTTTCGGATTCTAACATGAACTATTTTAGCGACAAGAACTTCGACAGCATCAACCTCTGTACTTGTGATCTGTCTGTGAGTCAAAACATTGATTTTAAGCGTCTCAAATCGAGAACAGTGACTGCAAAACAGGTGGACTTTAATCGGTGTTCTTGTGGTTGTGCTTGTCTTGAAGGACTCAAGTTCACCAAAGGGCTTGGGTTATTTCCTGAAGACGAAGTAAGAATAACAGCAAGGAGTTTAGAGAAAGGTAGAAGTTCCTCTACTGCAAGTGCTGTTGAGAAAAGGCATCAATCATCATTGCACACGAACATTAAACAGGAAGAGGTTTTGACTTCACAAGGTTGTGTTACAAATCCTGGTGCTTTGATCATGGAGTCTCCGTTTGCAGATCTTGTGGAGATAATTGTGGATCAATGTTCATCGCCGTTCGCGTGTTCAGTGCTAAAGTACCAGATAACGTGCAGTATTGGAAAAGCGACAAATGTGATCGTACCCGTAAGCAAAGGTATGTCCGGATATAATACCATAAGTTGAGTAGCGTCGAAGAGCATAAGTAATCAATGAGAAAAATAAATAAATTAGCTATAGGGACAATAACTATAAGAAATAGATTATAAAACGTGTAGCAACAAACGAGTACCGGGCAATTTAATAATAAAAGTGATGAAAAACAGCTTGTCAAATACAGTGAAGAAATATAATAGTCCAGTTAGGCTGAAAGAGAGATTATTTAAAGTGCCAATGAAATGAAAAATTCGATCCCGTTTTTATTTTATTTTATGAAATTCTAGGCTTCTCTTAGTCATTTTGTACAATTAAAAATCAATTTGGAGAGCACGAACATATTTTTGTTTCGTATCGAAGTCATGCAGGCGGAATTGCCCTATATCATTATGACGTCACGGCTTGTTTATGAGGGGGACAGAATCGACACGAGCAATAGCATTTTGAACTAAATCTGCTCTGCTGACGAAAATTTAACTTTGAATTGTCTGGTTTCCAGATATCAGCTGTATCAATGTTTATCCCACAATATTTACCGTATTTGGTGGCTGTTACCGCTATTCTACGTTCTACAAAATGCATTTGATAGCGATTTCCTTTGTGTTGTTGCTGTTTTGTCCCCCTCCCACGACCGTGAACCTTAGCGTTTAAACAATAGATTGTTTTGATTTGACGTCATAATGATATAGGGCAATTGCCAAAATCAGGCGACAATTTTTCTGTCGTTAAAGATATGGTAATCACATGCGTGACATCACTAGGTCTGCGCATTTATATTCGTCTCCATAAATACTACAAAATAAGTACGTTTTTGGCCAGTTTTCAATTTAAATATGTAATACTTTGAGAAACTGACGATGGCCATAATTTTTCTAATAGAATCCTTGCAGTCAGCCATATTTTTACTTTTGTGAATATAAATGTAGGACCTAGTGACGTCACACATGTGATTAGCATATCTTTAACCGCATACAAATTGTCGCCTAATTTTGGCAATTATGCCTGACTTCGATACGAAATAAAATTATGTTCGTGCTCTCCAAATTGATTTACCATTGCACAAAATGGCTAAGGGAAGCCTAGAATTTAATAAAATGAAATATAAATGGGATCGATTTGTTCATGTCGTGACTTTTTAGTTTATCATCAATAGAGTTCCACACTATAGCACCTTGAAAGCGAATGTTGAAACTGCTATAATTTGTTCTTGTCCTAACTCAACATTTCCACATTTCGGAAGAGGGATAATATGTGTAGGATTTCAAGCTATTTTAAGGTTCCATATACCTTCGCGGCACGTTTTCTTAAAAAAATTGAAGTTGATGGATTGATCTTAAAATTTCCGGTGAAAAACGTATTTTGAAGGAAAGTAAATAAATCGCTTAGGCGTGATAAACCCTCTAATCATATTACGTGCCACAGGCACCAATGCTGATCTGAGAATAAGTCGCCATCGAAATTCCGTTAGCCGTTTATAAGAACATCAACATGGGAGCATATGTGCTTGAGTAGAAACTAAAAGCTGTACATACCCAAGAGATCTCATCGTCGCTAACATAGCAGGTTTAGGGTCAACGTTCACCTCGCTCTTGTCTGCGGCATTGCCTTTCAACACGGTTTTGTTGTCGCTATCCGGCCCTCTCCTTCTTGGTACAACCCGTTGATGAACTATGTCAAACACGAATTGGAGTCTTTCATCAGGGGTTCCAAATATTGAGAAAACAAATGAAACCCGAGAGGCGTAGCCTCGAGGGTTTTATTGTTTTCGAAATATTTGGAATCCCCTGATGAAAGACGAACAATGAGTGTTTGACATGTCTTCTCATGCGAATGCAAAACCGACAATTTACATACGTTTCTTTTCTAACTTCATTAGCAAGTATTGGTTATTCATGAGTTTGAGAACTACATTGTACATGTATCTTTCTTTTTCCCTTTTTGCGCATTATCTCTAGTTTTGGCCATAACACAACGCTCTGTCGAATATTTGTGAAACGACACTAGCATGCGAGAGCGGACTGCAGGTTTCTTATGCAATTTGAGCTACTTACTAATTTCCCGCGAATTTCTGGACTATTCATAAGCTCCGAGGGTCCTTACATATAGTTGGCTAGTTGGTTTTAGTGTTGCCGTTTGCCGTTTGATGAGGCTTCAGAGCCAAAAACTGCGATAGATTTTTATGAGTATTCGCTGTCTTTGGATGAATTTATAGGGTATGAAGACTTGTCAGATCTTGATGAAACTTAGCCTGAAGTTAGAGGAGCTAGTTACGAACCAAAGTGTGTGAGAGTTTAGCGATCTTTCAATTATTTGTTTTTTAAGAGTACTCGACGTGATGAGACACAGAAACTATTTCGATTGAAACTTTGAAGATGAATTGCCGCATTTAAATAAAGTAAAATATTAAACAATGCTCATACAGTTTAACAGGCTATCATGTTGACATTATGCAGCCGAATCGTTCGTAGGCACGAACGCAGAGGCACATAAATTCACTTATTTGAGACTCGTTTTTTTTGCATTTGTTGCCTTAGCATTTCCTGAAAATGTAATATTTGTGCGAAGAAACCGTTTCAGCACATTCTACATTCTGTAATCTTTCCAGTGATATATTTAGGTTTCTATAGTTGCCTTTGAAACGATGCGCGTACGATTTTATTTGCGAGAGACACCCGCAAAGGTATACGGAATATTGGAAAAACTCAAAGAAGTGCGAAAGAAACTCGTCCTAAGGTACTTTCATCTGTGTTTTTTCTCTCTCTTCCTACAGATGAAAGTAACGTATCTAGCTTATCATCGACAGCAGCCGTAGGTGTGTTACACGGCTTACGTCAAATAATGCAGGAGGCTTTACAGAGATCTACAAGCCGCAAGACTTGGGAACAGCCAAACGGTACTATGGTACAGGGTCCACTGTCGTGGAAACAGTTACATCAACTGGCTGTCAAAGGTAAGATCCAGGCCATGATTAAACTAATACAGGTTTACAGAGGCACTGTCAGATAGATAAGATAATATTTATTTAACCACGTGAAATTACTGAGCCTAATAAGGCTCGTTACAAAAATGTACGTGTATCTACAATTAAAAACTACAATAAATCTACAAAGCATCATTTATTTATTTGGGAAACTGGAAGAATTGTTCTAGAGCATTTTCAATAGTATCATTATAAAAACTGCGAAAAATGACTTACATGTAACTAATCTACGAGTACAATTAAAAATCTATGATAATAATCCTAAGATAATATCTAGATGTTGTCGATAGTACTGAATGGAGTCGTGAACTGGCTAGCACTAGCGAGCGCACTGGATAAAAGCTAATTAAACCTTCAAGTTTCTTTATAACAAAGCTACAACAAATAGCACGCTGAGATAGAAGAGAAATAACATGATATTCATCATGATACTCTGTTGACAGTTACATTTTTAATTTATATTTTCCAGGTGAAGAGAACACCCCGAGAGCGCAGCCAATACCTTCCATGCTTGTTGGCAACGGGGGGGACTGGATGTCACTGTCACCTTTTGCTTTTCAATTCTGGGTATGTCATTTGAAACCATCATTAGGACTTGTAAGGAAATGCAGATAGGGATCTCTTTGTCAGACAAAATAACCTATATGTTACGTACTGTTTAATAAGTGAGCAGCAGTGTTTTATCAGGTTTAAAACTCGAGGTTTAAAACACGTGCTGCGAGTTTATTAAACTGCTTCAAAAACTTATAATGGTTGCTTTATGAACCATTGAACCTTTGTATTCACAACGCCATGCAAAATATTCGAGTAATCACCGCCTGCGATTACGAACATCTCAAGGGAATGACATGAAGAAATTACCATGCTATGTCGTTTGAAGCAGTGTTTTGCAATGCTGAAAGCATTGTGTGGCAAAGAAGGGCAAGACTAACCTGCACTTGAAGGTTTGGTGTCGTGGTTGACGTTTTTATTATTTTACGGCTTTGAGTTTGATTTAATAATTGGGACTAAACAGTGGCTCGGTAAACAAGTAATGGTAGTTGGATAACTTCATTTTAAAAATATTATCTGTGTATTTCGGTAGTCTGCTGATATTAGTAAATTTAGTGCAAAATGTATTATCGAGGTACCTTATGTTCCATGTACTTTTTATTATCTTTGGGTCTTTATCAGTGAATTCTTAATTAGAATGAAACTTTATATAAAACGTTCATCCTAATTAGCAATTCAGTGAGAAAGCTGAAACATCCATTGTCTCAATCATTAACCCCATTTCCCCCTGGGACAGAATTCAAATCCCTCCGAGGGCTTTCTAGAATGATGAGATTTTATCAGGTATAAAGGAGCATGCACGTGACTGATTTGCTTCATCTGATTGGAAAAAATGCTCATTAATTATTCATGTATTTTTGAATTAACAAATAGAAGTTATTCTGTCATGCATCTGTCTTACAGGTGCGCATATGACGTCACGAGAACAGAGAAGTGTGCTACGAGATGCAGTCGAGTAGCATAACTGATGTTTTCTTTATGTTTTGACGTCATATGTGCATCTATAAGGACGCATGAAAAAAGTAAAAAATAATAATTAGGAAACTTTCACAACACAATAGAGCCCGCGTGACCTTGTGACATCATAGCATCTGTACTCAAATAGATCATGGCTATTGACCAATCAGAGCACGCATTTTGCCCTGTTCATTGTTTAAATGCTAATAGTCAAAATGTAAAATGTATGTTACAGTATAAGAAGGTTGGTCTAGATGTGAATTGTTTATACTGGTTCACGTTCTTTTCACGCTTCTTATAGAACGATACTCCCTTTACCTTCCATGTAAGAATTCTCATTACAAATGTTATTTCAATATTGCAGGAAAAACTGCTGCTGGAACCATTCTCCTCACAGAGGGATGTGGCATATGTTGTTGTGGCACCAGAGAACGACTCAGTCATCAGTAGTACCAAGCTATTCTTTAGGGAGCTGAGCTCGATGTATGAGGTGGGTTTGTACGTCTGTGGTTAGAGTTCAGACATCCTAAAAAGTAATTTGTATCCTACATGTATATCTCATTTTGGTTGATTATATGACTCTTCAAAGCATGACTCCTTAATTCTAACCATTCACTCGCCTAATAAACATTCCAGTATGAACCTTAACACTTTAATATAGAATATTTCTTCCAGTCCATTCATTCCAAGGTTTTGTCATTAAAGTAATGGTACTCGTTAAGCCGATTCATATCTGTTAAAGTCGTCTTTAAATCAATCAACGTTACCATTGCTTTGTTTTGAGTCTTCTATTCCGTGAATACGGTTGGTTAAACTTGAATCTACTTCTTTGAAAATTCCGATCCACTGTTGTATACAGCTACCGTAAACATGTTTACGTTTTAAAAGTGTGAAGCAAAATTTGCAAGAAGTCACTAATGCAAGACTGACAGTTTTGAGTGAACTACGAATATGGCCAGACTTCCAAGAATTCTGAATTTTCTTAAAGCTAGAATGGAGTCTTTTGCGCTTTACACTTTTTCAGGAATAACTGAATTTATTGTGTAGGTATTTTTCATGACCAAAGTCCATCAATTTGTGGCCATGTTTCTTGTATGACTCAGTTGTAAGACTGAATTGGTAGCCCAAGGGGATTGTTGTTGTAAGAAGATGTTAATATCTCTGTTTCTTATAGAGCTGTCGTCTGGGACAACATGTTCCAATCACCAAGCTACGAGATGGAATCCTGAGAGTTGGGCAAAAGTCACTCAAGCTGTCCAAAGAGCCTGTTGATGACTGGTTCACACAGCAAAGTATGTAGATGATTTTGAGAGCGCTTTTCGATCGAGTGTCGTAAAACCAAAACTAAAGTAACTAAAGAACCAATCACGGGAGCAAGTAAAAACGCAATGAGCCAATCACGAACTGAAGTAATTCATAATTGGTTTTACTTCAACCAATCACGAGGCAAAGTAAAAGCAATCGTGGATACCGTATTTTATTACGTATAAGCCGCACCTTTTTTGACTTTCAGATTTTGAAAGTAACAAAAAATTGCCACAAAGTTGGGGGTGCAGCTTATATGTGAGTGTTTTCAGAAAACTTTTTTGCAATGACCGTAAACAAAGCCATATGAACAATAGAATCACAGAACACGAGTGTCAGCAAGATTTCTACTCAAACTCCTCTCCTTCGCTTTCCATAGAACACTAGCTGTCCAGTTGCCTGTCATCTTCTCTGCTAACTCCTCAAATGGTTCCTAGTGTTGTTCAAGGCCTTCATTGGGTCTTGGAAGCCTTCAAATTTTCAGATAAAGTATAATTCTCATCGAGTTCATATTCAACTTCGGAGCTCGATCACGCTCGATCGGACGTTTGAGAAAACTCTCGCCCCAGGCCTCCTTGAAAATGGATGGTTTTACTGCTGTTTCTTCACGAAGAGTTGCAAGCGCTTTTGGAAAATTCTGAGTGTGCAAAATGAACAAATCTTACATGAAACATTACTTAATAAATCCTGTTTATTTATCAGGCACGTCTGGAGAAGGAGCAAGACTGAAACTGTATGCACAAGTCTGTAGATATCAGCTTGGTGAGTACTGTTATCTTTAAACAGGAAATTCTAAGAAAGCAAGCGAGCATATCAGCCTCTCCTTTGCTAGATTTTTAAGGTTTAAAATTAAACAAGCCATAAAAAAAGTGAGGGAAGATAGTTGTCCATTTATGACTGCCAATGGTATTTTATGGCTGTTTGCGAACTCTGTAGTCCTTACTGTGAACATTTTTGTGTTTTATTTGAATTTTGCGCAACGAGCAATCGGTAGGGAGCACTCAAGCGGAGCATCACGCAGATGTTCACTCCACAAAGGCCGATTGACAACTGAAGGGTGACTCTCTCTCGTCTTCTCTCTGAATGCCTTGATACACTTGACAAATGTAAAACAATATTATATTATGCCTTGGTACATATGAGAACAGGATTTGAAAGCCGCATTCTCTTGCGAGCGTTTTCAGCAAAGTATTAAAACGTCTTTGAATAATCTTGAAAGTATTTTATATTTCAATATTTCATACTATATAAAAAAAATGTCAAACCTTAAATGGGCATGGTAGTTATTTCTGGTATTTACTGAAGGAATTTGAAATAACCTGAATGGACTTAAAATACTGTAAGCGACTGGGACAATCCTGGGGAACTGGAACCCTCATTCTCTCCCTTCCTTGTATAAAGAAAAACAAAGAAGTTGCCATGATCGCACCCCCCCCCCCCCCCCCCCCCCCCCTCCTCTTCAGATCTGGATCCTCACTAGAGCGAGTGTGCGACACGAGGTCTTAACATACCGTGTATTAATTTCAGCGCCGTACCTGTCAACTCTCACACTGGACAGACATCTGTTGGACAAGGAACGTGCAGATGACAAGTCGGGAGCCAAGGCTTCTGACAATGACAGAAGTGGATTCCCTTCCGCGGGCGGAGAGAGCAACAAAACGGCAACGTAAGTGGAAGAGACACAAAACAGCCTTAAAGTGCACCTAACCCCTTTTGCATTTTTTATAAAATAGGTAGAAATGAACCAGTGTTGATATGAAAAGCTAGTTTGTAGGGCTGTTTTCTGGAGCTAGCATGTAGTTTGCACTATACTAGTTGTATCAATCACCTGATGACAGCAAGACAATCAGATTGCAGCATTGATGTTAGAACACTATTGGTTTCTACTAAGGGACAAACTATAATTTTTTTGGAGGATAGGCATGCAAACAGTTTTTTCTGCTCATGTGGAAATTTGTTTTCTCTACTTTACAAGTTAGTTAAAGGAATTACTCAATATCCAAACGATTTATTTTAAGTTTGCAGCTCGTTTCAATATTTCTGATCCCCTCCCCCCCTCCAAAAAACAATGGTCTGTCCCTAATAAGAAATAGAAAGGTATTGGGCAAAGCATTAACAAAAGTAAATTGATATATGATTGGCTGTATAGTTTACTCCTTTTTTTCTTTTTTCAAAGAAAGGCTGTTATTATTATGCATGTTCCAGTAAACAAAGTAAATAATTGAATTGGTTATTTTAGTTTTATTAGTATTTCAACTTTTGAATAACATCTTATTTTACTTCGATAATTTATGTTCCTGAAATAATTACATAAATTGTATAACTAATCAGAACAAGGCACCTTCAATACAGTGATTGCAATAAACTTGTATAAGCCGATTAGTTGACTATAATAGACACTGCATGATGCGCTGATTCTATTTTCATTCAGACAGATTTATTGCAATCACTGTACTGGAAAACTGTAACAATGCAGAAGTATCTGTGAACTGCATGTCATAACTTTTACCATTTCAAATTCTGAATAACATCTTATTTTACTTCGATAATTTATGCGGTTCCTGAAATAATTACGTAAATTGTATAACTAATCGCTGAGAACAAGGTGACTTCAATACAGTGATTGCAATAAACTTGCGAAAGTATTACTTGACTAATAGGCACTGCATGATGCGTTTATTTTTTTCCCAGACAGATTTATTGCAATCACTGTACTGGAAAACTGTAATAATGCATTAGTATCTTATTAAAATCGTATGTAATAAATTTTATCATTTCGACTTTTGAATAGCATCTTATTTTGCTAAATAAATGGCCCTATTTCATTATGACGTTAACAAAGAAAACAAACCGCTATTTGAGGAGGATAAAACACAGAGAAACAAATAGAAATTTGGATTAAAACACAAATGTTGAAATGGGGCTCTATAATTGTCATTTCCAGCTGCTCTAGCTCTCTCAGTACACGAGGCCGTCGTCATCATTCTCAGTCTCGACATCGCATGGCTCTTGGTATTCAATTGCTGTGAAGTACATTGAACATTTATTGAGCTATACATTTTTTGTTTACAATAGATAAATGTAAAGACGAAGCCAGTGGCTTATTTGATCTTTTGACAGGGGTCATTAAGTCATACAGTTACAATAATTACATCGACATAGAACTTGAAAGTATCTCTGAAAACCTATCATTTGACCAGTTACACACACACTGCGAAAGCTGTAGCTAACCAAGTTTGTAAATCTTAGGAAATTCATGGTAAAATTTGGTCTTAAACTCACCGATATCTTGCAGAAGCTGGCCTCGCGAGGTAAAAGGCAGACTTCAGCTCAAACCTTTACACGTCATCATCGGCGAATAGTCGTCCTTTTTCGTCCCCATTTTCTGATTGGATATCTACTAAATGAAGATCCGAGTAATGCACGGAAGCCATCGCCACGTTTAATTGGTCCCGAATAATACTTTACGAACACTTATCGACAATGTTAACATCCTTACATCGGCAATACTTGATGTAAGTTGTTTCTAACAGACCATAATAGAAACCTTTGCCCCAAAACAATCAAATTTTATACATGAAGTATATACCAAATCGACACGATGACATAGTGCCTACAGCTTCTTCAAGAAGCAGTAGACACAACAAGCATAGAACATAGAGTATTCTCTGTAAGCCAAAGATTTCTTCGCAGAAGTACTCAAAACCTTTCAAAGATTCATTGGTATGAAAATCGCAAAAGGGGCACTTTACCTCGGCTGATAAACAGTGTTTGCTATCAAATGTTCCTTATGGGTGCCTATACCTACTAGATGTCAGTTATGGAACGATTTCCCTGACAACAAAACTCATTTCAGTTTGACACGCGCTGCCTTCCTGGATTTTATGATGTCACAGTGTTTCCCTATTGTCAGAAAACAAATAGCTCTTTTGTTGTGTAACATAGAACAGTTTTGTACTTCACTAACTGCACTTTTATACCTCAGTATTGGTACTCCAACGACCGACAGCAGAGATCCCTGCGGCAATGCTGATGACGACACAGAAAGCACGAGTGATGAGCCGCCGACCATCGTGGTGTACTTACTTGACCCATTTTCTGGCAGCAGTAGTATATCAGGCGATGCGGACGTCTCCTATGCTGGGCTGCTGAGGTGTTTTGCGGAGATGACCCAAGGACTGTCTGATGCAGTTAAAAACAATGTTGTCTTCCAGGTATCTGTGTTTATCAACCTTGAACTAAGAGTGAATTGACTTTGTTTGCATACAGTAGAGTGTTGAACTAAGAGTTGGAGTATGAATTGACTTTTCATACATTAGAGTGTTGAACTAAGAGTTGGAGCATGAATTGACTTTGCGTACAGTAGAGTGTTGTAATGAAGGGACTATTTTCAGATTTCATAGATGACAACAGGGCGCGTTTTGAGGGACATTCCGGGTATTTCGAGAGAAAAAAACGGCAATGTTGTGTACATCAGCAAACACAAACGTTTCTCCCTAAAGGACGTACTAAAAGTAGAGATTACTTTGCACATTTCAGAGGATGGATATTAGCAGAATTTCGAAGTTTTCTGATTTCGGAATAGCTGGAATATGTCCCACGTGCCCAGGTGACAAAAAATGGACAATGAAGTTATGGCGTTGAGAAAACAGAGCAAAGTGGTTAAATACATGAATTGCTTACTTCTTCAAGTCTTTATTTTAGGGTTAGGGTTAGCATTAGGATTAGACGATATGAATCCATAGGGGTCATGTTGAAACAAGATATATAAAGGAGTGAGCAATTTCTGTATTTTCACCGCTAGTAAATTGAGGAAGAAAGTTCTTTGGGACATGACGGAAAAAGATGGTGGATGTACCACAATACATTGCGAGCCTAACAAAGCCCAAATAAGTATATAGAGTTCTAAATTGATGACGTCACAAATCATACAAAAATAAAATTTTAGGATTTTTTACCCAAACCAATGTTTCAAAAAGTCCTAGTTAAAATGAAGTCTCGATAAAATATTGAGATGATCTGAGAAAATAAGTGGTCGAGATATGGACCTTTGATTGCTGAAATATCCCCATACAGTCTTATTTTTCACTGATTCCAAACGCTTTGGAACCAGTGAATAATGACAGACTTTGTAAGGTAATTTCATTTATTTAAACAAAATATTTTCTTTACGAAATGTTGAAATTTAATTGCCATTGTCTCTGCTTGTGATGGTTGTAGAGACTTGATATTTTGCACATACCATAATAGAAGTATCCTTTATCTGACTGTGGTTTCCAGAACTGTATTGCGAAATTCATAACGTGACGATGTCACAATTTAGAACTCAGTTTATTCTCTTAATTGACATTGTATTAGTAACGTCAGCGGTAATTGCTTGTTTGAAAGACTCAAAACCTCTCTACCTTGATTTTGAAACTGATTTATATTTTCCTCGCACAAAGGCTCGTTGGTAAATGCACAAGCCACCATCCTTTTCCTTATGGTCGACTGCCTTTCAATGCTCCAACTTATACTTCACACTTTGTACTCCGTTTATTTAACTTGTAAGCTTGTGGTAACTTAATTACCGAGAGTAAGACAAGTTTGCATTGTTGACTCACCGATCTACGAAGCTGATGCAAGAGTCTGTGTGTGTACAATTTGTCACTCGCTCACTCGTGTTTTATTTTGTTTTGTGTAGGTCGTACCGTTGAATCAGGTCTTCCAAGTAGACACTTTGCATAAGAACAAGGAGTCCACTCAGTCCTTCATCATGCGGCTTAAATGCCTGGCGTTCTCAGTGTTTTCACGCTGCAGGAAAACCCTCCAGCTGAACCTGAATGCCAAGTCCCTCACGGGATTCGGCCCCGCTGCTGTGAATGAGGCTACACAAAAGCACAAGGAGGTGGGTGCGCCTTACCGCGTTAACCCCAAGCCTCTCTTCACTGTAAGAAAGTGTCTAGCACTTAAAATACTACTACCATATAAGGGCAAATCAAAGCGAGTTTTATTTTACAGGTTTTGGATCGCTCTCTCTATTCTGTTACTGTGTGACTACTGTAACCAGGGCCACTTAGACAATGAGAACCAATCACATTGCAGAACGAAAACAAAGCATTCCAAGTTACGGTGACTGGCATTTCAACTTGTTCGAGCTTCGATCCGGTAACAGATAAATTTGGTGGACCAGTTGTGAAGTCGAAGTCTTTTAAATGAAGAAAATCGCGTGGATATTATAAGATTCATAAGTTGGAATGCTCTAGTCTCGTTCTGCAGTGTGATTGGTTCTCATTGTCTAAGTGGATGTATGGCAAAATAAAATGGCCTTTATTTGCTCTTTTATGGTAGAGAATTTATCCTATTACTAGTAGTATTCATGACAGTACCGGCTCTTGTGTTTGTTGATCTACGTGTGGTTCATGGAGCGTGACTTGGCAGGAAGCAACGCTGTTAACATTGTATTTGGCCAAACATTGATTAAACTGAAACCTTTAAAGCCTGGTTCACACTAGCGATACAAGCGTAAGCGCAAGCAGCACACGTAGACGCAGTGCCGTAATTAATTATCGCAGTTACGGCACTGCGTCTGTGTATGGTGCTTGCACTTACGTACGTGTCACTAGTGTGAACAAGGCTTTGCCGCTCCGTAGGATTTAAGAAGCAACAATTGACCAAACCTTTACATGTGAAAACTAGAAAGGGGACAGGTTGAGTCCAGTTGCAGAAACGCTTAAAGTTCAGCGACAAGAAACATTTACTCTGTCGACATACATCTCGTGTTGTTATCGCCAAAAGCATCCCTTAACCCTTTGGCGACGGACCCTGCAAATATCGGTCCTATGTGACCGATAACTGGAATAATTATTGCATCACATTTAGACATGCTGGAAAGACGATGTTGCGATATTATTTGAAGGGATGAATGACTTCAACGTTAGAGCTATAACAGGGATCGCTTGGCTCTTCCACTTTGGAGAAAAGCTCATTTGTTTTGGCGATCGTTTTTCGTTTCTTCGATTTTACGAATTTTGAGGAGCTGAAAATCGGCTCAAAAAATCCTTCCCATTCGCACTTGAAATCAAAAGCAAACACAAAATCAGCACTCAGGCGTTACAGTACCTTCTTTAATCTTTCCAACCACCAGGTTTGTTTGCACAAAACACACCAAGCGACTGCGAACCACGCTATTCTTGACGTTGCATTTCTCTCCACCACGTTTTCCTGTATCCACCTCCAATTGCATGCTGGGTAATGGACACAAAATTCACAAGGGGTTTCCCCCCTCTGGGACTCCTGTAGGGTTTTTCTTATAAGTCTTTTCCCCCTACAGCCAAGAGCGGTGATTTGGACTCAAGCCGTTGCTTTAAAGACAAAAACACATCCTAATAGGTTGAGCAGGGGGAAAAGACTGCCAACTGCAGGATTTCAAGGATTTCAGTCAAGATTTTTTTCCTGTGTCTGAAAGCACAAACACAACGGAAAAACCCTGTGACATCCCCTTAGACGGCCTACTAAAAGCAAACCAAGTAATTTTCAGCCGTCCTCAGACTTAATTATGTCCTCAAGCTCTCTGACAGTGGCATTTTCCCCCCAAAATTAGCAGATTTCATTGGAAACCCTACAGAAGTTGCAATACCTACCGTCGACGAGTCCACAGAATTTTCCCGAATGGCATTGTGGGAAACGTTTGAGCCCTTGGCTTAACAAGTCAGCAGTATTTAATTACCCCGGGCTAGCCAAACTGTAACTGAGGGGGGGGGGGGGGGGGGGGGGGGGGGGGGGGAGGGTTTAGTTAGCACTCAGGATTTCACCAATTGAGCTCAAATACGGTCCGTCGTCAAAGAGTTAACGAAGAAAGAAATGCTTCGAGTGGAATGTAGACGAGGATGCCTCGGATTCCATCGATTTATGAACTCAGATTGATTAGCCAGGTGACTTATCTATTCTCGTGTATCTATTTGTTTTTCAGCAGTTCAGTGGATCAAAGACCGAAGCGGTTTGTAATGTTTTGATCATTTTGAAATCAGCTTTTAATTGTCACCGTTCACCTAACGTTGACGAAGGGGCGTGTTCGTAACAAATCACTAATTTCGCCGACAAACTACTAATTCTGCTATTTTTTCCATGTATACAGTACAACAGGAAATACAACTATTTCTGGCATACTTTTATTTTCTCAAGGAGAACTGTCTTTCACAGTCGCACAGCAGTAAAATGTAATAATTATTTCGTCGCTGAAGTTCTAATTAATGTTTACAGGAATATGATGTTTTCTCCGCTTGTCCCCTTTTCGTTTCGCTTGAGTGTGGCATGACGTCACTGGAGATTTAAAGTGGCGACGTTTAGGCAGGGGATTCTTTTAAGTTGGCTATCGTTTAAAAGCAAGGCAAATATATTTGCACAGTGCATGCCAAGCCTCGCCCGACATTATTTGTAACACCTACACAACTTATGCACAACATACTGAGGACACTATATTTTGTGAAAGTGTAGTAATTAGTTGTGATGCTAGGCGTTTTATAAACGTACACTTGTCATCTTTTCCTCCATTAATATTTACTTTCTTTTTTGTGTTTTCCCCCATTTCTCACGCATGCAACAAAAGTTTAACAAATAACAGTACTCCCTATTCAAGTGTTTAATACTGATTGAAAGGAACCTTACCTCATTGCATTCTCTTGTATCAACAGAGCGACACTCTCACTCTCAAACCCTACTCAGCTCCCTTTATCCTTGACACGCCACTATGTCCTATTACCGACGTGAATGATGATGCCCTCGAGAAAATCGTCCCAGCCTCGCGCGCCACTCTCGTACTGTACTGCGGGTACTGTCTGTCACGTGATCAGCGGTGGCTGCTGACCGTTTGTACTGATGGCACCGGAGAGATGATGGAGACCAGTGCTATTAGTGTGAGCTCGCCCTTAAGAGCTGATGGGCGTCCCCATAAATTTCCTTCCCGAACCAAAGCGCTAAGAAAGATCTGGGAATTTTGCCTTGGGGTTATTGCACCGACATTATCACCATGGAGACTTGTTATCTGTAAAATGGGCAGGATAGGACAAGGCGAGCTGAGAGGTGAGAAGGCAGGATCATGTCTCCTTTACTTAAAACATTATTTTTTCGTTTACTTAACAGAACTTAAAAATATTCGTACTAATTTGGAAACTCAAAGCCAAATTACACTCAGCAAATTATGAGTGGAAGGATAGAGGAAAGTGAGTGGTAAACATGTGAGGAATAATCAAAATCACGTTAGTAGTCCTTGAAAAGTACTTGAAGTAATATGTAAAACACTCAGAGCTGTTTTAGAAGCGATTTCTAAATACAGTGAGAGGGGGTTGAAAACCGAGGCTTTAAACTCGCTTCTAAATCAAGCTCTGAGTGTTTTGCATGGCTTCTCCAACTCCACTTTAATGATAAAACTAGTATACCTAACAGGTAGTGAATTCTGCTCCGCTCAGTTAAGGAAGTGTATTAGAAGACCTACAAGAAGAACCTACAGTAGCACTTTGGCAGGAAAAATAGATTACTGGGTGATAAAAATGCCATGGTGTTAGATGAATATATTTGTAGTTTTTGGGCTATCGTGCGACTGAATCCTGTTTGAGCTGTGGTGTGTAACTCAAAAGTTGTCGCGATTTAATTTATTTTTTTCCCGACATATCAACGATCTCCCGGTAAATTCCCTGAGCCTACCAATTCCCGACATTTTCTTAAGATTCCCGACACACCAAACTGCTGTTCTCCCCGGTGAAGTTTAAACACCGGAAATCAACTGTAATTGAGAATGTAATTGTAAATGCTGATTGTATTTTGAACCGGCTGCTTGACGGCAGTTTATCGAAGCCAATAGAAGAAAATTATTTGCTGCTCACCATCTTGATAACAGGAGAGATCTTGCTCTTTGGGAACTGATAGTTCACACAGAGTTAGAAAGAGTTCGCCTATACGTCTACACTTCAACAAATTCATGATTACACAAGGATTGCATACACAGAAATGCATCAAAAAACGGTTGAACGTAGTTAGCTCAAACAATGCAGATTCCACCTCGTGTAATGTCACGTGACGATCAAATCCGTGCAAAGCAGTGGTAAAAAAAAAAGACAATAGAAGTGATGCATTGTGGTAAAAAAAGAAATCGAGATTTGGACCCGCTTACAGATTAGAACTGCTGCCTTGCTCGCTCGCTGCGGCAGCAATTAGCGATCTAAAAGTCTTGAAATGCGAGCTGTATTTGGAAACGATTTCTATTGAGAATTCTAGGGAAAGATCTTGAAAAGTCCTTGAATTCTGACTAAGCACATTTTTCAGAAATGAAACGACGTAAACTACTTGTTAAAGAATTCAATTTGATGGTATACGGTAGTTGACAAATGCAATAACGTATAGCAGTACTGTGGATATTAGTACGTGAATATTAATGTTTGTCCTTGAAAACTCGTCGAAGTCCTCGAAAAGTCCTTGGATTTAGGTTGGCTACAAGCTGTACGAAACATCTTACTATCTTAGTTATGTTAGCTAATTTTTTATTATTATTTTCCCTTTGTTTCTATCAGATTGGAAGGAGATTCTTAGCAAGACGTCAAGCGAGCCACGTGACCCTGTCATCCGGGACTCTTGTAAGGCGTGTCACTCTCTGCATGGTGATATCCGTCCCACTGTTCTCGGCGCCAGTGTAATAATGCTGGAACCTGAACCTGCTGTTAGGCTGTACATGGCTAAAGGTATGCACATCAGTGCCTGTTTACCTCGGGTTTCTTGTAACCAGAAAGGTTACAGCAGTGATTTTGGTTCCATTGCGTTATCTATGCATAAAAATCGAAATGAATTAATGTGGCTTGCTAGGTTACAGTCGTGGTCAAACTTGTTGGGACACATAGTATTGTTTTAGAGAATTTGCGACTTTTTAGAATTTGTATCCCCCTCCCCCAATTCAATGTTTATCTATAAAAAGTAAAGTTGCCTGTTCAATGACCCAATATCCCAACATTGTTACGTGACACCGTACTACTCGAATATTGTAGGTAATTGGTCATTACTACGTTAGAAGTAGTGTGTCCCAAAGACCAGGATTGTAGATAAATACCCTCGCTAAGAATTGCTAATTGTTTTTGTCATGCTTCACCATCGACATCGCGCGGTCGAAGGTGATCCATCGTAATACGAGTAGAGATATAGAAAATGTACCGTATAGCAGTATTATCAGTTGTAAAGAGTTGCTCAGGCCAGAGATGTTCCAAACGCTAATTGGATTGGATTCGTATTTGCACTTTACGAGAAGCCAACGGAAAGTTCCAACAAGAATATTTCTCAGAAAAGGAACCATTTTTAAAGATAAGAGGAATTATTTCTTATCTCATTTGTCCTGATAATTCCATACCAGTTTCGTGCCCTTGTTGCAAGAAAGTATGATGCTTGTGGTTAAGACTTTACTGCCACGTTAAGGTTGCTATATAAATATAGACTAGTTTCAGAGATGGCGCTAGGCACTTCGTTAGCCGGTACTCTGTACAGGCATAAAATATTTTCAAATCTTATCAAAACTGCTTTTTGAAAACACACGGGGCACATTGGAAGCTGTTGTAAAAATGTCAAAACTAATTGTTGCATGTACACAAGGTCTAGACAGATGAAGACAAAATGTCTGCCATGTTCACACTATACTGGATAGGTTTTGTGCCGGCACGAAAGCCATAACCGGGTAGGCCTTCTGTTCACACTATACCGGATAGGTTTTGTTCCGGCACGAAAACCATAACGGGTAGACCTCCTGTTCACACTATACCAGATAGGTTTTGTGCCGGCACGAAAAACCATAACGGGTAGGCTTCCTGTTCACACTGAAACGCTGTTTCGACGCGATTTGTATGCCGGAACTCCGATCTTGAAAGTGATCTTTGTATCTGATCGGTTTTTGTGCTGACTTGCTCCGTGCCTGTTCACACTAGAACAGATATGATTTTGTGCCGGCACAAAAACCTAACCGGTGTAGTGTGAACATGGCTTTACGAACGTGTTTGCTAATGGTTGGCAGCCTAACTTTTTTCGGTAGAGTTATATGTTCTCTTAATCTAAAACACTTCGGTCGCTTCAGAGTTTAGACATTTGGTAGCACGTTTTGTTATTGTACACTGTGAAGCATTCCCTTAAAACGCATGTTTCTCTAATTACCCAGCGAAGGAGAGCTGCACAAGACTAAGTTCATTTGATTTTTTCATTGCCAGGTCTTCCAAGGGCTGGTAGTCCAGTAGACGTGAGCTACGCTACGCAAACCCCTGTGGCTTCCATTCCAAAACCGGACGTGTCCCGTACGTATGTGGCCGTCTTTCCAACAACTTACCATACGAAGGGAACCAATAAACTCCTTGACGCCAAGACCGTGGTGACCCCAGAAACGACAACAGAGACGGTAGTAACCGATACTGACATTCTCTTAGCTGGAGCTGATGATGATGAGAATGATGGTGATCCCTTGCGGCACTTGTTCCCATTGCTCGCTACGTCACCAACACCAATGTCTCCGGGCGCAGTCTTGCTAACTTCGCCCATGACATCACCACTCGATGACTCCCATCTGCATACTTCCTCACCTCTTTCAAGAGGTTCGAATCTGACCACCTCCCCAGCCGTTCCAGTACATTCTCCTTTTCAGTCGATTGCAAGGGCGTCGCCCTTTCAGCCAGTCCATCAGTCCGTGCCATCTCCTTCAGTCAGCAACACCCCTCAGGGTGGAATGCAGGGGCGAGGTCAAAGAGAGGATGATTCTTCAATACTGCAGCCACTTGCGCAGGGTTATGTGATATCCACTGAACACTCAGGCAAGATGCCACACACTTTCTGGGCTAACTGTCCACAAGCAGAGAAATTCTACCCCGTTATTCTCAGGGTAAGTAACAGTTCCGAATGTGTCTAGCGTTCTTACTTTTTGGTTATTGTGCTTCTTGTTTGTTGAAAATCAATGAATTTTTAATCAAGCGCCCCTGTCATTCCACTTTGAATAATGGGTAGACGACAATAGCTTTGTTAATATTTGGATTGAGGGTGACGATTTTCTACCTAAGTACCAGTAGATAAATAAGTCTAAGGATGCCTGAAACATTTCGAAATGTGATTTGGTTACGTCCTGTGAAAGGTCACTTTGTTCATAAATTTCCAAACGTTGCTAAAAAAACATTCTTTATTAGACATTTCGTAAACGAGAAAAGGACTGGAACCGAGTATGTAAATTTGTCCGAATTAAACAATAAGCCCCACCCTAGGTAAGAACACATACAATTTAGCGTGTTGACTGAGGTTGGACAGGAGCCCATAACCAGGAGCATCCATCCTGCATACTAGGCCTAGGTCACAGCGTTTTAACAAGTTGGTTATTCTTAGAACGGTTTCCCGATATTCTTGGGTTGCAATCATTCCTAAGGGAATAGAATCACAAAAGCGTAGCAGCCATGTTGTTGATATAACAAAAGTAGCTAATGAAGCATCTTTTGTTCCGTCACTGGTGCAACCCACTAATTGGCGGGAAAACTAATCTAAAAATAGCCCAACTTGTGAAAACGCCATGACAATTATATAGGAGAACGCTCCTGGTTTGGAGAGGTTTGGATCCTTATTAATGAGGTGGTGGGCTTTCAAAAATCACACAAATAGGAGAGCTCAGTATGAGCTTGTTATTCAGTTCTTAGGTACTCAGACATATTCAAACTCGGTAAACGTACTGTAATGTCGATGTGAACTTTCATGTGCTGGGGTTCATTTCAAAACAATACAAAAATATTTTTGAATGCCAATAATTCCAACTTTGAGTTCGTTGAAATGCTATTGTGTTGTACTCGACAATAATTTGCTCAAATAACCGAAGTTGGAATGCTTTGTTTTCGTTCTGCAATTTGATTGGTTCTCATTGTCTAAGTGGCCCCGCTTTCAGTGGTCGCACTGTAAATGTACACACTCGTTTCCCAGTGCTTTATCAGTTTACAAAATGGTTAATTAAGTATAGGGTGATTTCAAACAAAATGGAAATGTTTATAAAATGGCGCCGTTGTAATGACTGACTGCTCTGACTGGTTGGAATCACAGAAAGTTGGGAGAACTTTTGTTTATCAAATTGAATGAGCGTTTTGAGTTATTTCATAAACGAAATAAATTTGTTTTGTGTGTTTCCGAAGAGTTAGAGAAACACTTGGAAAAGTTTGGGAGAACTCGAAATAGCCAAGTGGAAACACTCGCCCTTCATTTCTCGTTGTCCCAAATGCCACTCGTGTATCTAGGGGCGCTTTCCATTTACGCGAACTGACTGGTCTGATGGGCCAGTTCTTAAATAGATGCATCAGTTCCAGGAACTGACTGGACCAGTTCTCAGAACTGACACGTTTCCATTTAAGAACTGGCCGACCAGTCAGTTCGCGTAAATGGAAAGCGCTCTAGAAGTCTTTGGAAACACGGAAAAAATGTTTTCTATTTCTAACAAATCAACAACGGCAACGAGTTGACAATGGAGTATAAACCTTAATAGGTGTAATATATTATTTAATTAGTACGCGATTTTAAAGTACATTAAGTCTAAGTTATATGCATCAATTAGGCCAATTTGAGGTGGAACTTCGCTGTAAACCATTTTTATTTCACTACATCAAAAGTTATGGTGTTGTTATTGACTTCGGAAAGCAGCCATGAAACTAATGTGAATCATCCGTGTCTCAGGCTGCTCTGTGTGTACATAATCCTGAGCTACGTGAAGTCGTCAATGGATATTCGGTGCCATCACACACTCTCTGTTCCCAATCCCACTGTGATGTACTGAGGTAAGTGACATTGAATAATTCTGCTATAAGAATAATAAGACGTTGCTGCTGTTAGAGCCGGGGTGGCGCGGTGGCTAAGCGCTTCGCCTCTCACCTCTGTGACCCGGGTTCGATTCTCGATCGCGGCGCCATATGTGAGTTGAGTTGAGTTGGTGGTATCTCGCCCTTGCTCAGACGTTTTTTCCCTGGGTTTTCCAGTTTTCCTCCCTCCTCAAAAACCACTGAACCTTAATTTAAATTCGGAGCCGGCATGTACCGCTCGAAACGAGCCACAGCATTGGCTTACCCAACAATACAAAACGCCCTCACCTTTAGAACGTGTAGCACAAAAACAATAGAGCTACAGTATAATGGTCCAATCAGAATACAGGTTTCGAGCGGTACTGTATTATTCGGCATAAAACATGAAAAACACTACAATGCTGCACGATTTAAATACTTTGTTCTGACTGAATTATTATTATAGAGATCCAGCATCACGTTTTACGGGAAACGTCAGATTGTGTTTAAGTTTCCTCGATGTGGAAAGTAATTCCCACTTTCACAACAACTGACCTCCACTCAGAAACGGCAAGCGGCAATCGCGGCAATTGTGATCGAGTGGTTATTTATGCCGTTAGCGGGAAGAAAAAAATGTGATGCTCGATCTCTGTATTGACATTCGACCTGTCCTGTTCCCTGACCTGTCAAACCTGTCCAACAGGTATATTTTACAGCGATTCGATGCCCTGTCGTGGTTAACAGTTGATCCAGTGTCCCGTGATCGGCGTTCCTGCCTTCCTGTTCATTTATGCATGCTGTCGCATTTGTACGACGCATTCCTCCTACTACTGGACAAACATGGATCATAACACAGCCAAGCCGAGCCAAGCTCGACTGGAAAATTTTATTCACGGATGTAAAAATGTCCCAAAGCTGTCTACGTGGTACTCTAACAAGAATATGGCTAGTATTGCCAGAAAGATACCCGTTTCCAAAGTCCTGCAGCCAGAACTCCCTGGTGAATGAATTTATCAATTAATGAGCCAATGTGTGAATTAATTGACCATGTTTAAATAATGATAATGTACATCATAAAGATTTCGGTGTGGATCTCTCTTATACAGCTCATGGCAAATAGTCCCTGGCAAATAACTGCGTCCTTTCAAATGTTTAGCATTTCATTTTTCTGTTTCTAGATGATTTTACTAGAGCATCACATTGTCTCGCAATTTTTTGTTTCTGGTTTTTTTTTTTGGCAATAGGCAAATCTTTGTTGATCTTTATTGTATTTAACATCAAACAAAATTAACTTGTCACTTCTTCCATGGGATGGAAGGTTGTTGGAACATAGTTGTAAGTCTGAATTTCCATGGTACTATGTTGGAAATACCACGATGGAAACTCTGATTTCCAAGAAATTTCCATCCCATGCATCCATCCCAGTTCTTACAGTGATCTAAAGAAAATGACACTGAAGAGAAAATTATGCTTTAAACTTAGGCAGTTTGACTCTTGTATGTTTAGCAGCAAGAAGTGTTTTGTAGAAATATCATATTGTTACGTTATTTTAACCTTTAAGGCATCCTTTCAAATATGATCAGCAAATATTCGCCTATAGACTTTGTTTTTGTTTCACTCTCTAAGTTCGTGTTTTGGTCGATCAAAGTTTTGTAAGCTGTTTGTTTCCTTCAGCAATTTTACTTTTATCACTTTTAACCGCCGTATCTTTATTTACTATCTAAACGCTCTGTCGTGTATTTTATGGTGTGCCTTTTGGGCCTAATTTCAACTTTCTAATAAGACATTTGCGTGACGATGTCACATACTACAACTACCAGAATCCTTTGCGCGGTTTCTTTTATTCCTCTGATTTACACCATTTTCTTGGTATTCTCAAAGGAGTTGATAAATGTGACTGAAAAGGATTCTGGTAGTTGTAGTAAATTGACGCCATAATGCAAATGTCCTTTCCATCCTCTAAGCTTAAAGTGCTGCAATATTTGGACAGATATTTATATACATGAAAAGATAAGAGCTCGAAAAGGTAGCGAAATTCACAAACTTTCTTTGAAAAGGGAGTGTCGCGATTTCTCGCAATGTATCAGTAGTTTTCTCCCATTTTAACCCCGAAATGCTTCTAAAGCATTGTTGATAATCATTATAATAAGCTACTTAAGGATTTTTATATATTCGCTAGCCACAAATTGCAAATTTCAGACTGCATTCGAAAAGTGGGAGATGTACATTAAAATTCAATGTTGAGTCATGCAGCGAAATCTAAATTAAAAACTAAAGCTGTTATTTATCAGCAATATTACAATTCCTAGGTAGTAGTTATAGTACACATACATATAAATATATAAATATATATATTATGCTACACAATCTACATCTGTATGTCTTGAGTAGTCTGTAATGTATTACCAAGGTGGGTTTTTCGTGTGTTTCTTCTCTTACCATATTTGGTAGACTTAGCTTTCCTTCAGAATTAGTCCCGTTCGCGATTTTTGGTATCAAAAATATTCCTTGAAATTCAGACTTCACAGTATATTGCCTCTGGAGTGAAAAGACGATTCAATGACTTGCAGCTTGCTTTTTGGACAGAATGATTGTAATAGAGTAAGAAACGTTAGAAGTGCCTAGAAACTGAATCACCTTGATGCTGTCATATAACATTTTCCTGAACCAGTCACTGAAAAAAAGAAACAGTTTACAAACTATGGAAAAACCAAGGAAATTCGGATTTTCATGGTATTTCCGTAATATGTAAATATACAGTTATCTTGGAAATTTCAATTTACAACAGTTTTCGACGTTTTTTTTCATGACTTTTCCATGATATTTCCACACTTCCAATTTTTCGAAAGTATGAAAAAACCATGGAAATACCACGGAAAAGTGCTGTAAATTGGAGTTTCCAAGATTATTGTATATTTACACAGTATGGACATAACATGAATATCCGAAGTTCCATGGTATTCCCATAGTTTGGAGGTTTTTCCAGCGAATGTAAACATCAGCTCATTCTTTTCGAGTTAAAAGAGTTTCAAAGGAACTTTTGATGTTGAATTAGGATTTTAGAATTAGAATTCCAAAGTTTGTCATATCTACCTTTCTTACAGGTCGCAAAACTATGGTTCATATTTGTTATTGCATCCGAATGCCAGATTCTTCTATCAATGTGTTGGGAAGTCACTAACAACAACTTATGACCATTGGTTGGAAGTTTTCAGATTTTAAGAAGACAAAACCTTCATTCTAATCATTGAATAGAATAGTGCACCAATAGAAGGCAGAAGACTAATTTTACATCGAGGACCAATATAGACTGAAAATAAAAATCACCAAATACTAATTTGTTTTCTTATCGTTCCGAGGCCAATATACGATTCCTCAATAAAATTATCAATCAATAATGCTGATTATTATTAATTGGATTTTCATTTGGTTTGTAAAACCACAAATAGAATTTTATTTTGAAAACATTGTAAAGATAAACGAATTGAATGTTGACTCCTCGTGTATCAAGATTAACAATAGCCCACTTCCACGAGATGCTTTACTTGTCACGCACAAAGGTTTCAATACGAGGCCCCGTGCTAAATTAATTTTATTCTTTTCACAGAGAATTTTTTTTTTAGCACGAAGCCTCGTATTGAATTCTTTATGCGTGACAAGTAAAGCATATCGTGGAAGTGGGCTATTAGTTTAATGTTTGCAGGAATTTAGTGATTTAATTTCAGTTTTAACTGGCCATGTTATAAACACCACAGACAAGAATTATTGGTACTGTGCTTAAATGATTGACGAATTCCTTGGAATTATTTATGCCCCAAAAGTTTAAACTATTAAAAAGACAGTCGGAGGAATTTGTAGATAGAAACAAGTGTAGATATAAAAAATGAAAGAATATTTGTGACAATCAAAATATAAAATAGACTATTATTTGTCCATTTTAGCTCGCAAATTCTTGTATTCCATCAAGTGACTTATTCCGTCAGTTTGTAAATTTGTAATTGACGGCCACAGACCGTATATTTTCCGCTAATTTCTTGTAGACAGTAGTTCGTAGTATTTTTATGTTCTAATTTACCATTTCATAAACATCAGATAGACATTTTTATTGTAACAGAGTACATCACACTATATTGTAAGACGGCCATACAAATAAATGTTATTTACGTACGAACTGAACTGATTGTGAGAATTGTCTTTGCAATTTTAATGATCAAAGGGGACCATAGGGATTCTAAGGGTAACCCGAGTACCAGGCTCTCAAGGGAGAAGAGGGGATTGAGAAAAGAGAACCGAGCTTAACACAAATCCATGGAGAACGGCGCCCCCAATGCTTACATCATCACGCTATCACGTTTTAACCAATGAAATTTGTTTCCGGTTCTCGGAGATTGGCATAACGGTCATCACGGCTCGGTTCACTTGTTGCCATCATGTAGTTCGGTATAAACGTCATGTATGTACAGTGGCTCGTGCTTGCCGAGTTACAAAACGCTTCCCGAGTTACAAAACGCTTCCCGAGTTGCAAAACGCTTCCCGAGTTGCAAAACGCTTCCCGAGTTACAAAACGCTTCCCGAGTTACAAAACACTTGCCGAGTTGCAAAACACTTGCCGAGTTACAAAACGCTTGCCGAGTTACAAAACGCTTGCCGAGTTACAAAACGCTTGCCGAGTTACAAAACGCTTCCCGAGTTGCAGTGTGTACAGTAAAACATGTCACGCGTTCTGTCACGTGACTTAGACCACAAAATCAGTAAATCAAAAACGCGGCTCCGAGTTTAACAGAAACATTGAAGATAATGAGTGGATGTGGTTAAGGTTAAATGTCAGCTTAGAAAAGATGACTACAGTGATGCAAAATAGGTCACGTGACTTTTTGTACCCTTAATATTTCCTTATCGCTAACATGATAGTCATGTTTTCTAAGCGTGGTCTAAAACACTGGTGGAAAAGGAATATTTCAGCAGGGTTACTTTCTCTATATATGTTAGTCGCAACCGCATTTCGCTTAAATGATTTTCTCTAATTATGACGTCATCTATCACGTGACACGACAATCATCCACTTAAGAAATTTAAGGAAGTGGATATTAGTATGATGATGTAATGATTTTTTGTTTAAACTGTTGTTCCTGTTAGAAACATTTATTTACGGTAAATATATTGTGCGTGTACTAACAGTCATCTGACTGTGCATACTAATTCTGACTGTGCATACTAATAGCGATGTGAACATAGGTAGCCCGAAAATACAAACAAAGGGTACCTTACTGAAAACACAGGTAACCCGACACAACTGAGCCAAGCTAGGATAACACAGGTAAGCCGAAAATAAATAGAAGATACCGCACTGATAACACAGGTAACCCGAAATAACTAACTCGGGGTACCCTAGGATAACACCGGTAGCCCGGAAATACAGAGAGGGTACCGCACTGATAACACACAACTAAGACGATAAAACAATTATTTTATTATAATTTTTGTTAATTAAATTATGAAGCGCTATGCACTCGTGTTCTGACTGTGGAGTTTTAGATCAGATCATCATGTGTTATCCTAGGGTATCCCGACTTACTAGATGAGATCGACTGTATGTACGTACTTTCGCATCTGATTGTGCGTTGAATGTGCCAAACACGCAGGTGTATGAGAGCGTCCGCTTTACAGCTTCGCTCCATTCCTACTCGTCTGAAATTCATTCGCGAGCGGAAAACGTTCACGAAAGCGGGGAAAACAACTAGAAACGCCTGCATTGCAGGCTATCGCAAGTTTTGTGTTCCGAAAAACGAAGTCATGAAATAATTAAGCCAGTTAGCATTCAATTCAGTTTTAGCTTTCTCATTTCATTTTACGAACAACTACATGAACAATAACATCAATTAGCATTAGTGAGTCTTGTGCTAAAACCGACATTTCCTACAAAATCGATTAAAGCTTGGTGTCAGATTTAGTAGCAGTGGCAGGAAAACTATTCCATAGCGACGGTGCAAAAAATTAGAAATAACGCTTTACCGCATTGGGTTTAGGTTTAGGTAGGCATAAGTTATTATTTACAACGGCTCTTGTCGAATAACGATACCGGAGGTCTTGACAATAGCTTAGCGAGGCATTCCCAACCATGATTATTTCGCGTTTCAAATATTGGAATAGATGAATAGACATATTAAGCTTTTACAGCGGTTTCAATAATACGAGGACTGACTATTCAAATGTCGACCAACGTTTTTGTTTTTTCGCTGCCGTCAATCATAACTACGACGGCCACCGAATATGTTCTCAGTTTATAAAGTGCTTTCAGAGCAGTCTTTTTTAACTCTTCTCTGGCTAAGTTGAAGTTACCGTAGGTACTAAAATGGAGGCCAAGATATTTATAAGTTCTTGCATTTTCTAATTCCTTATCTTTATAGTAAAAGCAGTAATTGTTCATAGATTTCTTTTGCCGTTATTGTTAAAAATAAGCACTTTGGTTTTCTCGAGGTATCTATTTCAAAAGCTCTCAGGTTTGTTTAAGTAATTTCGTAAACCAACAGCACTTTTTGACATAATAACTAAGTCATCTGCATATAAAAGGCAAGTGATCAAAAAGGTACTGTCATAGTTGTTTATAATTTTATATCAGTAAACCGACATACACTGAGCATCACAGAACACTGGATGAGTTGTTGCCGGATAAATCGTCCAGGGCCACTTTTCAAGCTGGATCTTTTGCTAGACAGTGAATCTAGGCTATGAATAAACATTACATCATTGAAAACATCATTTAAAAAATGCGATCACGAAAACAAAGAGTTAATAATAATGGCGATTTAAATTGTGATTACTCTAAGACGCCTCTCGAGACTCATACACAACACTTAAAGTTCCTTTGTTTCATTTAGCAGCTTAAACAATTGATTAAAGAGGCGACAAGAGTCACAAAGTCATCAGCTACAACAATTGACTTGATTTTTACCAACAAACGGGAGAATATTTCAAAATCAGGTGTCACCACATTGGTCTAGTTTATGCGACCAGGATATTCATTGTCCCCAAACGTAGGCCTATCATTAAAGAAGTGCGCAATTTTAAATACTTCGTTGAAAAGGATTTTGTTAATGATTTAAACAGAGTACCGTGGCAAAACGTTGAACATTTTGATGATCCCAATGCTGCTTGGAAAGCTTGGAAGACTGATTTTGATGATGTTTTAAATCGACACACGACATTTGCGAGTCAGGGAATTCTCGGTTCCCCTGGCTCACTTCCCAAATAAAACAAAAAATTAAAGACATAGATTACCATAAGAAACGCGCTATAAAATACGGCGACGTTAATCATTGGCAGCTCTATCAGTCTGCCAGAAATCAGGTGAATATTGATATGCGCAAAGCGAAGTTATTATCGCGATAAAATTGACACCTGTTCGAGTTCAGACCCTAAAAAAACCTGGAAACTAATTAATTCTCTCCTCGGGAAAAACTGCACGTCTAATCATGTAAATGAACTCTGGCTCTCAAAACATTTCCGAGACCTTTAACGACTTTTTTTATAAATATTGGACCAAAATTAGCTGCAGGATCAATGAGACAATCCAATAAAAACATTAACACATATTTAATCGACAGTAGAAAAACCGATGTAACCTTTGGTTTTCCTGCTATACCATCGGAAAACGTGCAGTCTACTTTGAAGCAAAGCCTCCAAGAGCACTGGCCTTGACAAGATCCCAGCCAGAGTCTTGAAAATTGCGCCTGATGTAATCGCACCTTCGCTAACTTTTATTTTTAATCTTTCACTGTCAACTAGCATTTTTGTCGAGGAGTGGAAAAATGTGAAGGTAAGCCCGATTTACAAAAGTGATGATCGACCGATTTCAACATTACCAATAATTAGCAAACAATTATATGGTTACTTAACAGACAATCTTCTGCTTTCCAAATTCCAATCAGGATTTCGTCCCCAGCACTCAATTGTCTCTCCATTGATTCACGTGTGCGATGAATGGTTTGAGAGTATGGATGAAGGGAAACTAACAGGGGTTGTTTTTCTTGATATTCGAAAAGCTTTCGATATCACTCCATATTATTAGATAAAATGCAATTTTCAGGAATTTCAGGCACTGGACTTAAATGGTTCAACTCTTACCTGACCGGAAGACAGCAAAGGTGTTTTGTAAATGGTCATCTATCTTCAGAAAAAGAAATACTATGTGGAGTACCTCAAGGTTCGATCCTCGGTCGCATTTTATTTCTACTGTACATCAATGACTTACCCAGCTGTTTAACATCTACTACGCCTTGCATATATGCTGACGATACACAAATTTTCACATCATCTTATGATATGGCTGAACTTGCTTCTAACCTAAATACTGATCTCGAAAACGTATGCGATTGGCTCTCCGTCAATAAGCTCCAGTTTCACCCTTCAAAGATAAAACTCGTGCTTATTGGATCAACTTACAGCTTGACCAATAAATCTGGTGACTTATCTAGTACTGTGTTTATCGACAAAACTAAAGTTTCGCAAGTTTCATCCCATAATGCCTAGGAGTGGAACTGGATGAAAAACTGTCATTCGAGAGTCATATAGAGAAAATTTGAAAAAAAGCTAGTGCAGGTATTGGCGCCATTAAACGAATAAAACCCTTCGTCCCATTTGATTCACTGGTAAAAATATACAAAGCCTTAGTCCAACCTTATTTCGATTATTGCTCACCCTTGTGGGATACGTCAGTGTGACAAGGTCCTGCAAGATACATTACAAAAAGCCTAATCCCGTGCGGCGAGAGCTATAACCGGGGCTGATTATAATACTCGATCCGCTGATATCCTCGACTCCCTAAACTGAAAGATCCTTCATGTAAGGCGCCAGGAAATAAAAGCATCTATGATTTATAAAATTCTTAATAAGCAATTTGCCCCAAATCTAAGAACCTCGTCTCTTCGACTTTCTGATAGTGGCATAAACTATAACCTTAGAAATTTACAAACTGACTTAGCACTTCCAAGGCCGAAAACTAATTTCGTCAAGCGTAGCTTTGAGTACAGTAGTGCCGTGCTCTGGAATAATCTTCCGGAAGCGGCTAAAAATGCTAGCACGCTTCGACAATTTAAAAGGAAAGTTGCTTTATTACCTGATGCTGAGTTACACTGACTACTGTTTTTAAAGGCTTTGCAAAGTTTTTAAGCCCTCATTTTTTATACAATTGCAAAATGAATTTACAATTTCTATTTTTATTGTAAACATATAGAATCTGTTTTCATACGCCCCATTTGGAAATCAGCCTTCTACTTGTAAATTTAAAGTTGAGGGTTGTAATGGCTCAGCGTTTCAAAATAAAATGCGCTATGAATCACAAACGTGATGGCCGCGGTTCACCCAAGCAAGCGGGCAGCCTCGGTAGTATACCCTGAAAATAACTGCATTCTGTAGCTAACCTATGGCTACTGACCTGGCAAAAGAGCTGGCTTGAAAAGTGGCCTGCTGTGCTGTGTGTAGGTTTAATTTTGAAATTACAAACAACTTTATGTTTTGACAGTCGTAGGACAAAATTCGCTTGACCGGCTGAGCCGCTGAAAGAACGAAGCAAACGAGCTACCGACACACGCTAAATAGGCTTGAATTTCATGGTTGTTCATGACGGTGATCCACTGCCAAGTAAACGAGCGGTAGTTATATTTCTATATTCCTTGAAAAGAACTCTGTTGTTCGTATTCGGCTTCTGAGAATTGCAACTTATTTATGCATCGTGAAACGGCTATCTGCTACGTCATCAGTATGGAATTTTCTGCCTCGTTACCCAGCCGTCTGTTTCGCGAGTTGGGAGCGATAAGTGTCGGCTGGTTTCCCAGGCTACTGCGAATACAGCCGTCTCGTGAACCACAATCAAAACGTGGCCCCCGAGAGACGTCTGCGTCCTGAGACGGAAATTTCTATACTGAGGACGTTATGTAGCCTGCTTTCAGGCGGTAGATGGTGTTTTTTTTCGCACAGCAAACGGATCATCGAAGCGGCCGCCATATTGGCCGAGCGTGATCGAGACCTGGGATCTAATGACGAATGGAGGGGGGAGGGGAAGAAGAAGAAGATCTGAAATACCGCCTGCCCGAAAACCCCTGGTTTCTGAGTACAAAAGTTATATCCCGTCTACCAGCGGATGGCGAATATGATTGGCTGAAACGGTGTCAGTTAAAGCTTATCGCGGCAAGCGTTTAAAGCAAGAACTGAAAGGAATAAGTGTTGTGTACTGAGCTTGCAGTTGATAAAATATGGCGAGTAATACAAAAAGCTTTGTCTCTTTTGAAGACTGATGTGAAGTACCCTGGTTCCAGAGGTTTACTAGAGAGAAAAGCCGCGGAGCAAGAGCCGCGAAGGCGCCGATCGGCGAACTGTGAGAGGTTTGTTGTCGAGTTCTCTTTTCGCAAGTTCGTAAACCGTAAATATCATACTCTTTCCAAAGCGCCAGAAGATTTTTACTTAGAAGTAGGCTCTCTGTATATAGCTTCCTCCTACTCCGTTTTCAAAGTTATCTCCTTCGCCTTTACCCTGGTTCCAGAGGTTTTACAGAGAGAACACAGCTGCTCGCTTCTTTCTCCGCTGCTGGGTAAAGGTGAACTTTGAAAACGGAGCAGGAGGAAGCTATATAGAGCCTAGGCTTCTACGTAAACATGTTCTGGCTGTGCTTTCGACAGGCTTTGGAAAGAGTAAGATATTCTCGACAACAAACCGTGATTTCATTCGCCACTGAAAAGTATTATTGTCGACCAAATTGCAGAGATGTAATCCGGCTATTGACTTCACGGCCGTTGAACTCAGTAGCGATGGACAGTAGAGGAAATTATCAGAAATCCGCCTCAATACATTTATGCAACGGTCGTCCATTTCTTTCGGCAAACATTCACTAAGATGGGCTTCGACTCCTCAGAGAAAGAGCTTCTCGTTTCTGCTCTCTCGTTAGGGTTGACGGCGATCACAACCTTTACCTGTGTACTTTGCACTCGTAGTTTGTTTGTCCACGAGTTCTTCAATATCGAGTTCTGACAAAACATTGTCTCCATCGGAGTTTTCTTTGAAGTTTAGAGATTTTTTCGATCCTGTATTTGTCCTCTGAACTTTTTTTATGCTAGCTTTAAATAATAATTATTTTAAGGAAGGAAGCAGCCACTTGTATCGCACCTCTTCTGGTTCGCCAAACTGTGCTACTGCGGTGCTGGACTGCTCTCTATCCACAGGCTACCCAAGCGTAAGGTTTTTGATTAACCGTTTATTTTACAAGACTTGACTGGGAATTTATATAGAGTTTTTAGAAATTGCAATAATCCAGTAAATATTGAAATAAAAGAAACAAGACTTTACCTGTGTGTTTGTCAGATATTGGGCTGTGTCTGTGTGTAGTTTCAGCGCATTTGGGCGATTTTTTCTTTCCGGCAGAACCAGGCCAGTATACTAAAGAGAGAGAAGGCAGGACACTGAAAAGGCCGATCTCCAACGAGTCGAACTCATAAAATATTTTCAACATAAAAATTAACGTCTGTGCCATTCAACTTACTGCAACTGCATCGGAGAGGGTTTACTGCTTGACTTTTTGCTATTAGATCCGAGATATGCCTCTTTTTCGAGGAGCAAGCTGCCATAGAAAACCATTGAACTATCACTGACCGCCATTTTTCGATGCTCGATCAGACAAAGATGCCACGTTTTTGTTAGCGCCCAGGCTTGGCCGCGCCAACGGCTTCTTGCCGTGGCATCTTTCAATATTTACAGAATTATAGCAATTTCTAAAAACTCTATATAAATTCCCAGTCAAGTCTTGTAAAATAAACGGTTAATCAAAAACTTTACGCTTGGGTAGCCTGTGCTCTATCTATGGCGTTTTGAAGCAGCTTGTAATGTTGGTATGTATTTCGGAGGATTTGCAAACTCTTTGAGAGACTGATAGAGCTAACGCAACAAGCTAAAACCGAACTGTCTACATATATATTCTAAAGTGGTACTGTTTTATTTAAATTTCCGTATCTGAGAACCAATTGACAATTTTACCTACATTTTGCATTGCATTTGACAGCGAGCGAAGTTTGTTTTGAATTGCACGCTTCATTTCAATCAAACCAAAATTGACAGGCTGTCACACATTACGAGAAGCCTTCTCGTCGATCTAAACTTTGACTGAGAGGGCAGTACAACCTCTGGCACCCAGGGTAGTCACACATCGACTCAATTAAGAATGCGTTACAAGTTAACGGAAGGCATGTGCGTGGTGGGCGGATATTCAGAAACCAGGGGTTTTCGGGCAGGCGGTCTTTCCCTTCTGCTTCTCCCCTCCCCCTCCATTTGTCATTCGATGCCAGGTCTCAATCACGTTCAGCCAATATGGCGGCCGGTTCGATGATCCGTTTGCTGCGCGAAAAAAAGACCATCTACCGCCTGAAAGCAGGCTAGACGTTATGCGGCAAGGATCTGGTCGCGTTATTTGATTGGCTCGCATATGATAATTAGGCATACTATGCAATCAAATAACGCGACCGGATCCTGGCCGCATAATTAACGTCATTAGTATGGACGTGTCTCTCGGGGGCCACGTTTTGATTGTGGTTCCCGATGCGAGACATCTGTATTCGCAGGCTATAATTCACTAAGTTGTAAAATTATTTACTAAAAAAGCCTCAGAAATTGGTATTTGAAACCAGAGCCTTCGTTCTTTCGGCAAGTGGCATCAAACTATGCATTTTAACCCACACAGCGGTCAAACGTCTGCGCATGTGTCAAAAGTCTTGCAACAACAACCTATTCCAAAACAAATTCAAAGCGAGCCGGCGGCCGTCACTGTTCACAAACCCGCTTTCAAACCTTGAGAACTTCTTTGGTAAATTACGAAACAATTTGGTAAACTCACAGTTTGAAGTGTGTTCAATTTCCCGTCGACTGTGAAAATTAAAAGCTTAACTTTCACGTATTTTTCTTAACTTTTTGGGGTAGAAGTTCACTGTAATATGTTTTGGTAAATTTTGCGCGGGAAATTCGCGCGGCCGCCCACGCGCAGACGTTTGACCGCTGTATGATTTTAACCCCTACGACGGACAGCGCTGAATAACAATCTCGCACCCAGACCCCATTTACTGAATATCGTGACGCGCGTAGACTAGGGACGACTTTAGCGTTACAAAAATGGCGGAACTATCAAAATTTAGCGAGTACCTTCAGGTTTCTTGCGAAGAATAAAAGTTTCGCTGGAAGGGTAGGATTCAAATACTCGGACCATTTCCTCCAGAAACTGAGAAACAACATATGTTTTGGATAATGTAGTTTAAGTTTTGGCGATTGGGATAAAATTGGCTTCAAACACGAAATATTTACCGCCAACGGTGTTTTCGGTAAAATTCCCGCCAATTTATTCATCAGCACGCGCATGCGCCATAGTTATTCAGCTCTGTCACTAGCTACGACGAGCATCCCCGTCAGCGCCAACCTCGTTCCCACGGGTCTTTACGCGCCTAATCCAAGATGGCCAATTGGATGGCGTCGAAAGTACCCATCATACAGGCTATTCATGATCCCCTTGATGACGTAATTAGCATTATATAAGACCAAAGTAATTAAGCAAGGGTGTCAGTTCACAACGGGAAGCAGAAAGAGTAAAGTCGCCCCACCCTCCCAAACCCCACTATTGCTGGCTTATTAGCACTCCGTGCTAATTCAACAGAGGAGCTATCCATATCTTAATGTTAATGAGGCGGCAAGTGGGATATAGTTCTGGTGGGATTCGGCCACTGATTGGCTAGACGTTTCGCGCGCGCTGATTGGAGAATTTCGAATAGCGCCTGCATTTTTGATTCAAAAATAAACTGTATCTCCATGTTGTCTTTCGCATTGCACGTTCAAAATGCGTTGAAAACCACTACAAATTCATCAGAACTTAGCGTTTTTGCCTTTTTAATACAAACTTCACAACTGGGTACAAGTAGAATAATGTACGGTTGGAATTCATTGGGTACCGTAACTTCAACCGCTAACCGTTCTTCAGCGATGATGAATCCAAGGTGGCGGATGTTCTTCAAAATATGCCCATATTGGGCATGTTTTGGGTCACATAACCAGCCTGGATTAGAGGCGTAAAGACCCCTGGGAACGAGGTTGCGTTAGGAACCTTCGTGTCCGCGCGCCACAGGAACCCCGAATACGAGAATAAACATTTCCGAATAAACCCACAGGAGAGCCACACCGCGGCAAAACGTCACGCGCATGCGTATTTGCTATTTCTTGTCCGCGCGCGCCCGCTCCAGTTTCCCGCGAAAACTGAAATGAAACAACAGGCACATACCCGTGATTTTAAAATTTCTGCTTAAAAGCATCCATTTGTGAACTGTTTTGTCAAAAAATAAGAAAACTACTTAAAAGCTAAGCCTAAGACTTTAACAGGTTGAAGTTTTCTTAATTTGTAATTCACTGTGAGTTTACTAAGTTATAAAATTATTTACTAAAAAAGTTGAAACCCTCGGTAATTTGTATTTGATAGCGGAGCCTTCGTTCTTTTGGCCAGCGGAGCATACCGTTTTGCCGCGGTGTGCAGGAGAGCAGACTCGCAGGCTAAGGTTGCGTCATGATCAGTGCACCAAAATAACTGAAAGCATGACTATACATCTAGACGTTTTGCGCTCAAAATATAGCATCTGATCTTTAGTTTCACCTTTGAGATATTATCATTCGTTTAAACCGAATATCGTAAATACACCTGCACTGTTCCAATTTATTATCGTTTGTAAAGGACCAAAATACAGAACGAATATGCTGTAACGTTGCCAGTCAGTGCTTAGTCATTACCGGCAGTCGATGCTTAGTCATTGTCAAAGAATAAACACAGTCATAACTGAACTCGGCGTAGAGTCGATCCTTTCTGAACAAGATCAGAGGAAAAAAACCTACTGATACAAACGTCCGAATCTAATTCGATCAAAGAAAGCCTCCTCATTAATAGCATTTTGTTTTGTTTTAATAGCCCACTTCCGAGATATGCCTCTCTCTCTACGTACAAAGGAATCAATACGAGGCTCAGTGCATAATGCTCAGTCGTTCGTGACAAGACTACAGCACTTCTGTAGTTTGTCACGAACGGCAGAGCATATGCACGGAGCCTCGTATTGATTACTTTACACGTTGGAAGTGGACAAGTGAACATTTGTTCAAAGCTCTGCGACATTTAGTATACACACGAAATTCAAATCGAAAACTTGAAAGTCTAAAAATACACTAAAGACTGTTCCAAAACGCAACTGACATAACGGAGATACTAGCTTCCTTCTTGGCTTATTTGAATTTTAGCTTCAGCAATTTCGTATTCTAACAGGAGAAGACTGGGATTCTAAATTTGAAGCAAGTAATCAAAGGGCCTTGTTTAAAGTGCCTATAACTAGCCAGTTATCTTTGATTTAAAAGTCAAACTGGAAAACAAAATGACCGACATAGGAAAAATAAGAATTACAGTCTGACAATTCCGTTTATTAAGGAATCAAATTTCAATGACGTCATTTAAAGGATAACCTATTGTAGTTCCTTTTGCTTTTTTTTATTTTATGTCTGCTCCACTTATTAAAAGATCGTTCTCTAAGATTGCAAGTATCAAATGTTGACACCTGAAAAACAACTTTATAAATGAAGAAATTCATTATCAGAACCAGGAGCCCATAACTAGGAGCGTCCATCCCGCATACTAGGCCTATGTCACAGCGTCCATCCCGCATACTAGGCCTATGTCACAGCGTCCATCCCGCATACTAGGCCTATGTCACAGCGTCCATACCGCATACTAGGCCTAGTCACAGCGTCCATCCCGCATACTAGGCCTATGTCACAGCGTCCATCCCGCATACTAGGCCTATGTCACAGCGTCCATACCGCATACTAGGCCTAGTCACAGCGTTCATCCCGCATACTAGGCCTAGTCACAGCGTCCATCCCACATACTAGGCCTATGTCACAGCGTCCATCCCGCATACTAGGCCTAGTCACAGCGTCCATCCCGCATACTAGGCCTATGTCACAGCGTCCATCCCGCATACTAGGCCTATGTCAGCGTCCATCCCGCATACTAGGCCTAGTCACAGCGTCCATCCCGCATACTAGGCCTATGTCACAGCGTCCATCCCGCATACTAGGCCTATGTCACAGCGTCTATCCCGCATACTAGGCCAATGTCACAGCATTTTCACAAGTTAGATTATTTTTAGCACGGTTTCCCGCTATTGTGAGTTGCAATTATTCCTAAGGGAATCAAATCACAAAAGCGTAGCAGCCATGTTGTTTGATATAACAAAAGTAGCTCAGTAATGAGGCATCTTTTGTTCCGCCACGGTGCAACCATTAATTGGCGGGGAAAATAATCTAAAAATAGCCCAACTTGTAAAAACGCTGTGACAACTACATATAGGAGATATGGACGCTCCTAATTGCCCTATATCATTACGACGTCAAATCAAAACAATCTATTGTTTAAACGCTAAGGATCACGGTCGTGGGAGGGGCCCAAAACAGCAACAACACAAAGGAAATCGCTATCAAATGCATTTTGTAGAACGTAGAATAGCGGTAACAGCCACCAAATACGGTAAATATTGTGGGATAAACATTTATACAGCTGATATCTGGAAACCAGACAATTCGAAGTTAAATTTTCTTCAGCAGAGCAGATTTAGTTCAAAATTCTATTGTTCATGTCGATTCTGTCCCCCTCATAAACAAGCCGTGACGTCATAATGATATAGGGTAATTATGGGCTCCTGTCAGAACTCAATTCATTTTCAACTCATTAGCATAACGTCCCTTAAATTACGTCATTTCAAGGATTTGCAATGCATTTTATAGCAATACTGCTACCGTAAATCGCCCAAAAATGGTTGAACAATATTTAAAACAATATACTGCGCCCCAAATTTTTTTTATGGCTAGTGCTTATAGGCACTTTAAGAGAAAGACCTTTTCCGCTTGGCTCAATGTTTCTTTTGTTTGTGGTTAACGTATCAGCAGATACTGATTATAGAAATACTTCGGACAAAGAATATTATTCCCGAAAGATTTGAAATGGGACAACATTGAGCCAAGCGGAAAGGTCTATTTAGAGCAACTTGAAATCGGTTCACTGTAAACGAAATCAAGTTTGCGGAATTAGCTTTTGTAATCCACTTTTAACACTTTATATACAATCTTTGTCATCCTCTATGATCATCGTATTAAACCTAACGTCATAGTGTTAAATCTAACGTCTTATAAACACATTTAAGATAGTCTCGATAATATTCCAGAAACAAAGCACCAATATATGTATGAGCACGGTTGGCCAACACTGATTTACATCAACAACAGTGGTGTATAAATGAAATAACATCTTTTCATTGCGTATTTTGTGCTAGGCTCGGTTTCCAGCCGTGGGGGTTTCGGTGAGCTCGCGATTAGTGGCAGGAGTCTTTGGAGAAACGACACCCCAACGGCTGAAACCGAGCCTAATTTTGTGCTTTCTTGGCAGAATGATATAACAACATTTTATAAATTACACAACTGCACGTGAATATATTAATGTACATGATTATGATTAATCATTGTCTATAATTCTCTGAATTATTCACGAATGATTCAAGTTTCACTGCCAAACAACTCGGCAGCATACACCAGCGAACAAAATATGCAAATTTCTGAATATCATCGTACTTCAGCTGTTATTATATAATTATTGAAAGTCTCTAAAACGTGCTTAACGTCATGATGTATATATCAAAACAAACAAACAAAAATTATTTTTTCTTCCTATATATATTTTTACTTAATTATTGTAAAATTGTATACTTATTGTAAAATTGTATAGTTATAATAATAATAATAATGATGTCAGTTTATATTAACCCTTTCGCACTCTTACACTGAATTATAGGGACGTCAGCATATGGCACTTTTGGTTTTCTTAATTGGTAAAAGGTGTATTTCGTTATTCTTAGACAAGTATTACAAGTAGATAGGTACTACTCTTTGTTCATCAAACAATAAGTCAGAATTGGTCAGATATACTAGTATCTAAGAGTATATAGTATTTTTACATAATTTGGGTATTTTGGGTAATTTTTAAAAGGCATTTGGGTCTACCACTGACCCTGCCTATAAGGCATATTAGCAACTTGTAATACTAGAGGCCGAAACAGCTTCATCAATCCGAGGTAAAATAAAGTAATATAGTTATTGCCAGAGGGCCACTACATGTACGTGGGTTGCTCACTCTGCCCGTAACTACTGTTCACCGTTACAATTTACGGTTTGGTTCCGTGTCCGTGGATAAATTTAATCTGTGACTAATGCTAATCAGGCTTTGAGGAACTCAGACCTGAAGATGAATACTTTGGGTTGGGAATGATCTGACTGAATTAAGATTACAGTGGACTAGTTACCATTTAATACAACTTGATTATGGAAATCATGTCACTCTAAATTTCAATCTAAATTAATACTTATTCATTCTCTTGAATTACTGCCACATCCCTGACAATGACAACGACTATAACTACTACTAATAATAATGGGGTTAATCAGTGGCATATTCACGAGGTGGCTCATCCACTGATGGGCCTACGATTAGCATCCTTATCTGACAAGACGTGAAGGTCTAATCATTTGCAGCTCATGAACGAAATTGTTTCACAAAGGCAGCACCTTCTACTCAGTTACTTTAAGACCCTGAGTGTTGGTCCAGCCGGGGTTTAAAGGGTTCAAACCGTCGACCTTCCGCACAACAGACCAGGGCCGGGTTGTTCAAAGCCCGATTAGTGCTAATCCAGGGTTAATTTCCATGACAACCAATAGGTTCTGTGCAGAGTTAATCCAGGATTAACACTAATCGGGCTTTGAACAACCCGGCCCAGCACTTAACCACTGAGCTAACTGGGAGGCGGTTAAAAATACATATACGGATTACAAATACATGTAGTGTCAGATTTTCTCCAGAATTTCTGGAAAGTATAAACTGCCAATCTAACATACTAAATTATTTAGCCTTGGTCTTGAGAGTTTATATTTAGTGTCCCTTCAACATCATAAAAATCACATTTTTCTGGGACAAATTTGAGAAGAATCACAGAATCACTAAAATTAATCAATGGACTTCAAATCTTTTGCAATAGTTTAAATATGGAGTAACAAAAAAAGAGAAAATATATTTATGAAGATGCATCTTTTCAGTTAATTATGAACATTACACATAGAAGTCTGTACCAACTCTTCCAGTGGGACTGCAAAAGATATATATTTCTGAGGTATATTTATCATACCCTTTACACAAAAAAGTATACCAGTACTGCTAAAAATACTATTAGTATTATGGCATAAATGATACCACTTCCACTGCCAGTCGCAATGCTGGATTTAACCACTCTGGTCTTAATTGGTGTTATAAGACTCTCCTCTACCCCTTCAATGACCTCCTTTGCACCTGGCCAAGCTCCTGGGCCCATTAGCCGGTACTGGGCTGGGATACATGGTCCTGTGTAGCACTTCAGTGCTAGGCCTGGATCCTGCAGTAATAGCTTTAGCAAGTTTGGCTTGACACCGGCCAGAGTGCCAATTTCGTCCATGTAGGGAATGTAACCTTTCAGCTGCAAAGTAACACAATACATTAGATGTGACATGTACTAGGTAGGTAGTTGGAGGTAGAATTTCTTTCAATTGGCTGTCAACTGAAGGTCAGGTAATTTGGTATTCACCATCACACACAAAACAGCAAGTAACAACATTAATGCAAATACGAGTGGTGGATGCAACGGGTAACAACTTATAATGGCTTAATAAAGGTCCATAGACCTCATTCATAATGGCCGCCACTTAATTTGCATAAAATGGAAGATTAATGTGTACAGAGAAACTATTGCTACCACATGAAAGATCGTACCTAAATTAGTAATTGACCACAATTTGGAAGCAATGTTTCAAATTGCTGTCGAGTTTATTGGCATTTTCAATATCAAAAATACATTATAGCGAGGCTGTAAAGGCCTACATGGTTTTCTCATACAAATCTCTCTAATTTCAAATCGCTGTAACTTTACAGCCTTTTATGCTACAACACTCAAATTCTACAGAATCACCAATGTTGGTATGCTCGTTCGCATGGCAAGGATGTTGTTTTTCATATATTGAACATGTGGCTAAACTGTTAAAATACAGAGACCACACCCTTATGAATGAGGTCTATTGCACCCCTGTGAGAAAGATAAAAGATTCATATAATGGCAGCACCTTCTCCTTACAGTTTTTTTCCCTGGTTCAGGGTTAGAAGAAGAAACTTGAAGCTTACTTTGGCTCTTTGTCCATGCATCGGGCAAGTTCTCAAACTGATATATATACTATAGCCTAACATGCCATAAATTCACTAGTCCTGGGCTATCAGACAACTTTTTTCACACCCTGCTGGTTTGTTGTCTCTTACATTACCTATACAATGAGATTTTTAACAGCAGCACCTGAAGGGAGGTGTTTCCTGTAAGTGTGGATAACAGTGTGGTGTTGCAATTGGGATCTTCAAACCCTGAGCCTTTTTCAGACCAAGATATATGATTATCAGAATAAACCCCAAAAATCTTTCCCTGTGGTTTCTTCCATTCCAAATAATTTTCAAGACCAATAAAACAATTGCTGCTACTCGCTCCCCACGGCAGTAAGCATACTTTAATTGACTTTTAGTTGATCATACCAATAAAAAATAGGACCCTAATGCCCAATTCAGAAATGAGTAGAGGGATGGGGCGAGTTTGGTTTTGCAAAGGCACTTGGGATTGTTACTGGGGTCGACAGTTCATTGCAATATATGCTGTATTTCTTTGTATTCTGCAGTTAACTGTCCCCAGTAATGATCCCAAGCACCTTTGCAAAACCGAACTCGGCCCATCTCCCTACTCATTTCTAAAGTGGGCAATTGCAGATTAAATGTAAAACGTGAAAACATTACCCTATTTCAGACTAATCCTGACCAGCTTAAAGTGTTTTGAAACCAAATTTTGCATCTTTATTTTATTGCAGAATAATAAAGTTCATTCTTTTCTGATTATCAAGAATATATATATATTTCAGTTCTGCCTTCGGAAAGGTCTCTTTTTCGCCATTCAAATTGACTACTTTATGCTAAAAACTGTCCGGGGCCTGGAACCGAATCCATCATTACAATGATGTCACTGAGGACTCGCAAGCGACAATTCCTAAATATGATCATGTAGGACGACACACATTTCTACAAAAAAATACAATAGGATAAAGCACAATACAATTCAATACAAAAAATGAAATACAGTAGAACGCAACACAATACTTAACAAATAAAAGATGGTTCTCCTTGTTCTATAAAAAAATATTGCACGCTCTCGGTCTTGAAAAACTGCGGATGCACGAGCAGAACACGGGTAGATTTAGCAGCATTTAAAGACCTTGAAAGTATATTATTTTGTTATAGAACAAGGAGAACCATCTTTTATTTGTTCTATAATATAAACTTCAATCTAGACGAAGGAAAGTAAGCTATCTAATTTTAAGAACCCACATAATAATCTAACTAAGCAAACTGACTACAGCGAAAACTCCATTTTACTGTACTCGACTTGTTTACAACATTTCTCGTCGCTGATTGGTTCAATTCTGACAGCTTGACATTGACGATCTGACAGCTCGTTTCTTATTGGATGAAATAACCTGCTATAAAAAGAACATGTCGATTGATAAAGGTGAAAGACAGAAATTGCAAGACTGCCGGCCACAAACGGGCTATAAAATTCACAACTGATCAAAACTGTTGCAGGAAGCACAAAGTGCTTTCTTTTTACAATGTATGGTCAACACAGGAGAAGTTAATCTGCACATTGTTATAGTGTTGAAAATGCCTGATGGAAAAAACATTCATAGACAAAGCATTTATAGAGACATCTGAGACTGATAAACATGAGTTGAGGTTCCCAACTATATTTTCTACAACAACTGCATCGTTGTCGGACACTGGTCTGAAGAAGGATATTTTCATTATCCCAAGGAACAGTTTTTAACTGCTGCTCTGATGGCAGTGAGTTGCATAGCTTTTGAGGCTCGATCAGTTCGACTATATGGCTTACGAAATTCTGGGTTCTTTGCAAGTTTTATCGTCCGTTTTTCATTCACGAACATTCAGGATCCTCCTAAACGAATTTCTACAGGAAACCAGAGAAACCCTATATTGTATTATTTGCCATTCACTGTTCTGGCTTCAGCATAAAAGTACAGGAGTATTAAAGTTATCACCGAGTTCTTGGCGAGTCATTTCTTGTAGTTGTGTTTTATCAAACTGTGAATGAGTATAAACACTGTATTAGAACTTCAATGTCCATTGTATTTTGGCATAGGATAAAGTTACATTGTAAATACGGGAAGAAAACCAAGGCCACCAGCCACACATAATATCTTCCACTTCCTCGCTTATTTTTAGCTTTCTCTGAAACTTTCTCGCTGGAGTCTGCCATGTTTGTAACAACGAGTCCTTACAGTGACGACACGCAGCTCATTTGGCCGTGCTGCAAACCGGACAGCTTTTAGCATAAAGTAGTCAATTTGAATGTTGAAAAAGAGACCTTTCCGAAGGCGAAACTGAAAAATTAATATACTCTTGATAATCAGAAAAGAATGAACTTTATTATTCTGCAATAAAATAAAGATGCAAAATTTGGTTTCCTAAACACTTTAACAGATCAAAATGTATACCCCCATCCAGAAGTGCAAGTACTGTATATTTTCCAGATATCCTGTGACGTCAGTTGATTTGCACATTTACATTCGACACAAAAACAAAATGAAAATATGGCCAACAGCAAGGTTTATTTGAGAAAAAATATGACAGATGGTATGGACCCTCTAGTAAGACATACACTGTAGTTAGTGTGAGAATTAGACAAAAAACGCACTGTATTTTGTTGTATTTACAGAGATGAATATAGATGTGTAAATCAACTGACAATTATGCATGTGATTAGCATAATCTTTAATGCCATAAAAAAATGTTGCATGATTTTGACAATTATGCCCAACTTTGACACAAAAACAAATATATTCTTAATTGCACAAAATGATCAAGGGAACACTAAAATTTAATACAATGAAATAAAAATGGGGTTGATTTTTTCAATACATAGGCACTTTAAACGACTTCGCATACATCTGTAAATGACCGTAGCAGATCAGGATTTAACCCGAGTTTGGTTCCAAGTTAACTACATATGAAAATATTCAGCCAATACCTAGAATTCCTACTTAATAGGGTCTGGTCATAAATTAGCAAGGGGGAGGGGTGAAGGAAATCAAAAAAATATCTATCCCTCCACTGACAAGAAGCATGAAATAGAATGACCACTCTTAATTACCCCTTTCCCCTATTTCAATGGGCTTTTTATGACCCTACATTTTTGGGGTTTCAAACAAATTACAAGCAATTCTCTGCACCGCTCCCCCTGCTAATTTATGACCAGTCCCTTATTATAAATATTAATTAGCAACAATATACAAAGAAGCAATTCAAGGTTATAGAAAAAAATTAAGCTCACATTAATTCACTTCTATTAAACAAAGGTCATCTGGGAAACACTTACAAAGTGATAGAACCGATTACCAGCATAAACTCTCTTCTGGACATCTTCCTGAGCTGCTAGGATATCCTTTATCATTGTTTGCTTGTCAGGTAGGGTGGAACAACCCTTGAACACTTGAACAGCCCAGCGAGCTTGCATTTCCAACACAGGTGGAACAGGGCCAGCAGCCCTAAATGCTCCTATTATTGCTAGTGTTGGTCTTTCTAGCTCAGGGGAGAAGATGTACTTATAGAGTGGAGTGTATTGCTCCTTGGGTTGCAGCCAGGAATTGGATAAAATTGGGAACCTTGCATCAAAGCCAGTGGCAAATATTACCACATCAATATCATCAAGATCGGTGTCATCCTTAAACAGTACTCTTCTACCTTGAAATGCCTTGACATCGTTTTTCACGATCACAGAGCCAGTTACAATGCGATGTGGGAGCTCATCACTAATTATTGGGAGTTGTACGAGAGGACTTGCTTCAGTTTCAAGACCAAAGTTGGCCAAATTGAATAATGACTCCAATTTCTTTCTAATTACCCATCCATAAACTGGGCGAGGAACGAGCTCGATTACTCTTCTCAGAACATATAAATCTAAAGGTCTACCACCGGGAACAAGCCGAGGTGCTACCCATGATCCTCTGCGTGTACTGATGTAAACCTGTGATGCATGTCTACTCAACTCACATGCAATGTCACCTGCAAAAAGAGTACAAATTTATGGTTTAGAAGCCTACATGAATACATACATGATTCTTTACATTTGCTCCAAGAGCTAAAGCTCATCGAGGGGTCTTAAGTAATTCAAATAAACAAACATAATCTGCAGGTAAGGGAATACTATACATTATTGTTATTGCTTGGTGTCCACTGTTATATATTGGGATTCACTTAGTATATATATTTTACCTGTGCCCACCCAAGGCCCCCAAGTCAGAACCAACCATCTGCCAGTCTTTACCAGAACTATTTTTCACTTAAGTATTCTATATTCAATGAGTTTGTCTGAATGCCGCTGCATCCGGGGATCGAACCTGTGCCACAGAGGTGAGAAGCGCTAACCACTGCACCACCCTGGCTTCCTTAGATGCTACTGTTTGAGTAGGTAGAATAAAATAAAAACAATACAAGACTTTTATGTGTCTAGTCTTCTACATGTAAATGTAGCTGACCCTTAAAGGGGTCTATAGATCCACTATTAAAATCAGGGGCAAGTTCCTTGGTCAAATTGGAAATATTTAGATTGGTTTTTGAGGGAGAACCAAAGAACTCGGAGAAAAACTCTCAAACCAAATGCAACGATTGCACCACATTACGGAGATGAAACCCAGGCCATAGAGGCGAGAGGTGAAGTTCTTATGACTATGCCACCCCAATCTTTCATTTTTTTCATAAGCTTATAAGTGGAAAGGGCCATGCATGCACTAAAATATTTTTGTGTTAGTATTTACATGTCATGATGCAATGATTGTATTTGTTTATTAGCATGAAGTCATAGCGCACTGTTAAATAGGTTTTAAATTACTAATACATGTATATAATATCCTGTACAGTCTTTGACTAAAAGGATTAATAAATATGAGATTGTTCTTGTCTTGGAGCCATTTTAGGCTGTTTTGGGGAGTTTTTCATCCACCTCGACTCACCACTCTAAAACTCCCCAAAACAGCCTAAAATGGCTCCAAGACAATAAAAACCACAAAGGAAACAACATGGAAGCAAAAAGGTATGTTTATTTATACATTGTACGGCAATTTGAAAGAATTTATAAAACCCCATACATATCTTCTATTTTCATGCACAAACCCATAGATTGGGCTGCCTGTGCCCAGAACAGTAGAATGTACCTACCAGCCGTGTTTCCAAGCCCAACCACCAGAACTCTCTTGTTTTCAAAGCCTTTGAATGTCTTGTAAGCCTGGCTGTGAATCATTTTACCAGTGAAGTCTTCCATACCTGGAATCTCCGGAATAAGCGGCAAAGCATAAATGCCAGTGCAGACCATGAGAAAATCGTACACCTCGATTTTAACTTCACCCTCCGACTCTCGTTCTTCCCCAGACTTCAATGAATTTCGAGAATGAACTTCCCATTTTCCACTTTCAGCAAAGTCACTGCACTTCCTTACTTCTAGTACATCTTCATTAAAACGTATTTTCTCCGTCAAATTAAATTCCTTAGCGTAGGACTCGAGATAGCGTTGATAACCCTCAGCGGGGAGATAGTTTGGGTATTCTTTGGGCATAGGGTAATCACTGTAACACATCATATGTTTAGTCACATTCGTGATGGTTGCACGGGCTGCGCAGTTTCGGCTATCTTCGCTGTAGTTCCATAGCCCTCCTAACCAGGAATCGCGCTCATAGGCCGTGGGTTCCAAGCCAGCTTCTAGAGCGATCTTGATACAAGCCAAACCTCCAGCTCCAGCACCGATCACAGCGACTTTCGGGGCCATCTCTCCTTGTAGATTCCCTCTGCCCATACATCCCCGTCTATTTCCAGAATGGGACATCCTCGACCCCAGACCCTTCTCTTATTTCTTACTGCGCATGCATGCTAATGCCAACACATCCTCCCCATTGAATTAACAACTATCCTTCGATGGCAAACACGCTTGAAATAATGATAATCGTTAATTCTAATGACATTCTTAAAACCAGTCAAGGATAAAGATAAACATTTGTTACATTTCGAACGGCGGTAGACCGGCTTAGTGTAAGTAGTGATGACGTCTGCACTACACTGCAGTACACGCAAAGGGCTGCGAGTTCGAGCCCGAGTAGGAGCGCTCAAAAAATATTTGTCCTTTCTTTACCAGGATTTGAACCTGCGCGGGAAGATCCCATTGGATTTCTAAGTCCAACGCCTTAACCACTCGGCTAAGCAACTGACATGCACATTTGTAACTGTATCACCCGTTTTAAATGAACGCAACGATTCATTGTTATATATCATCATCACGTGACCCGATAACTGCTCTTCGACAGACGACAGGTATCGGGGTATAAACGCCCCGTGAGCGTACCTTACGAAAGGGCTGCCGTAAAAGAAAATATTTGAAGGATTCTAAATACAACATGCTTCGGTAAACCCAGGTAGCCCACAACATGACCCCAGGTAACGCAATACCATTTCAGTGTTATATTCTCCCTTCGGTCGATCGCAGTTAATAAACTTAAATTCTAACTTACTTCGTAAGGGAAACGAACAAAGGAAAGAATAAAGAGCATTTGGATGATAAAGCAAATGACGAATAACGAATCACCAGCTTTTGCTCAATAGTAAGAACCAGTGTAGGTCCCATATGGTCTAGCGGTTAGGATTCCTGGTTTTCACCCAGGCGGCCCGGGTTCGACTCCCGGTATGGGAATTCACGTAAGACGAGCACTCTTTTTCCAGGGTTCTTAACTTTTTTTCCTTCGTTGAATGTAAAATGGACGTACGCGAGGTTAGATGGAATGAAAAAGTAGACATGAAACAGAAGTAAAACTAAAAGCCTATAACATTAAAGTAGAAAGGCGTCCAGTTTAACTGGATAACGAAGAAAGCATACTCTCGCGTTGGGAGCAGGATTCGATCTTGTGCGGGAAGTTCGCTTTGGATTTCTAATGCAACGCCTTTACTTCTTGGTATTTCCAATGTGAACTATGCCGCTTAAATGCGTTCGTATCTCGTTTGTTTAATGTCGTTTTGAAGAGCTCTTTCTGGCAAAACAGAGTTGGATAAGGGTTGTGTGATCTTGAATAGCATTTATTTTTAAATAATATACCATGCTCGTCTTGACTTGTCAAAATTCTTATTCCTCGATTTTTAACATGCGGTTTTTTGATAAGATTGGCGAATAAGGTCAGCGTGTTAGTTGCGATGGCCGAGTGGTTAAGGCGTTGGACTTGAAATCCAATGGGATGTTCCCGCGCAGGTTCGAACCCTGCTCGCAACGCATTACTTTTAGTTACTATTTTCTTACCTGATGTAAAGAATAGCTCAAGACCAATAAATAAGTCGTTTTAGCAATCTTATAAAAGTCACACCGCATGTTAGGTATGTACGTGCGCGGTACCGGGTCGAATCATTTTTTCAATGTTAAAAAACACGGTCAATTTCTTTTTAAAACAATTGTAATTACAGATTTAAGCGAGTTTTTCTGCAAATTGTGTGATAAAATGAAATAGACAAGCAAAATTGACTTCACTCATACCGTCACCCTCTAAAAGAACACCGTTGCGAGCAGGATTTGAACCTGCGCGGGAAGATCCCATTGGATTTCTAGTCCAACGCCTTAACCACTCGGCCATCGCAACTGACATGCACATTTGTAACTGTATCACCCGTTTTAAACGAACGCAACGTTTTATTGTTATTTATCATCATCACGTGACCCGATAACTGCTCTTCGACAGACGACAGTTATCGGGGTATAAACGCCGTAAAAGAAAATATTTGAAGGATTCTAAATACAACATGCTTCGGTAAACCCAGGTAGCCCACAACATGACCCCAGGTAACGCAATACCATTTCAGTGTTATATTCTCCCTTCGGTCGATGGCAGTTAATAAACTTAAATTCTAACTTACTTCGTAAGGGAACCGAACAAAGGAAAGAATAAAGCCTAGCTCTAGGTGTAGTGAGTGATAACCCGTCGTCTACCCGTGAACTCGTCCAATGGTTAGGATTTGGTTTGTGGTTCGGGTTAGGATTTGTCGTAGAATTAACGATTATCATTATTTCAAGCGTGTTTGCCATTCACTCAGGATAATTGTTAATTCAACGGGGAGAATGCGTTGGCAATACAGGCGTTTCTAGTGGTTTTCCCCGCTCCGCTTGCGAATGAATTTCAGACGAGTAGGAATGGAGCGAGGACGAAAAAGCGGTTTCAGCTTTCCGGTTAGCTCAGTGGTTAAGCCCAGTCTGTTGAGCGGGAGGTCGCGGGTTCAAACCCCGGCCGGACCAACACTCAGGGTCTTAAAATAACTGAGTAGAAGGTGCTGCCCGTTTGTGAAACAACTGCAAATGGTTAGACCTTCACGTCTTCTCGGATAAGGATGTAAAATCGTAGGACTAGTGTCCCCAATTAGTTGCAAAGCTAAATACATTTGAGACTTAAATAAAAGTTACTTACTTACGCCTGCATTGCAGGCTACGAAACACCAGAATTTAGAGAGCCCTGATTGGTGTTTTATAAAACAATACAGATGTCGACATACCACGTGCGTGCGTAATTTATTTATTTGCATTTGAAGGGAGAAAGCAAAATGTCGGACGAACACAAGCGTGTCTGAAGTTAGGCCAAATAATTTCGCCACGTAAGAGGAACATTTCAATATTAATACCATAGAGGACATATTAATCCCAAATTTCAACTTGAAATTTCACGTGTAATTTGTAATTTCACATGTGAATGAGGTGAATAATTGTTTTAGTATATACCATACTGCAGGTGAATAGCCAGCACCAGGAGCCCATTACCAGGAGCGTTCCTCTGTTATGGGTTGGGTCCCCAGCACAGAGGTAGATGATGCTATTTTTAGATTCGAAATTCCCGCGAAAAGAGGTTGCCGCCATGTTGGTGCCCTTAAACAATAGATTCCTCGTTAGCTTCTTTTGTTGGGGCACCAACATTTGAATCTCTGGGGATTGAGTGAAAACCAGCAATTCGAATTCCCGCGTTGAAAGTGAGAAGAATGATAATGAAAGTGACGTTAGCTATCTGATTGGCTAAGAATAGCCTACCTTTGTTCTTTTTCGCGCGAAACGCAATGCTAAAAATAGCCTCATCTACCTCTGTGCTGGGGTACAGACACAGTGGGGAAGATGGACGCTCCTGGTAATGGGCTCCTGCCAGCACCAAATACTTGTTTTATTTTCTGTCAAATGGACAAAGCTCGCACGAAGTGATCGCTGCTTCGCTCGGAGGTTAAAGGGGCTGGGTCACCTGGTGCCCGTTCGCAGTAAGTATGCTCTTGAGGTAATTAGCATATCATAAATATTCAAAATTATTCTGCGATCGCAATGGTTTCTTTCGCAAGCAACAGTAGCATTGTGTCTGATTGGTCAGTTCTGAATGAGAGCTCATTTCTGATTGGTTGAGGGTAAGATTGAAACCCTTTCAATGTTAGCGGGTAGATTTTGTGTAAGAAAGTAAAATTCAGTTACGGAAGTTCACCTCGATTTATCCGAAAATACAGCAATGAAAGTCCGGTTAAATGTGTACAAAAACTCTTCACCTCGTCAAATGTAATAATAGGGATTGTTTACTTGTCATCGCTTAGGACAATCTGGCGCCATTTCTTGTGAAAATCGTCAACATTTTACGAAACATGGTTTTGGTCCCGTGTTGACTTGAACGATGAACGGACGGTTTTCAAATTTAGTCGTCGTTCCTTGCCTTGCTGAACGGAAAACTCCCATCGTTTGGAGTTCTAAAGACTTGTAAAGAGAGTTGGAATTCGCCTCCTTTCATGATAATTGTTGTGAAGCCTTGGTTCGTTCGTGAAGTGTTTATAAATGCTTCGCTGGAATAAAGTCAGTGAGATAGCTTGGCTCGAACTTCGCCGTTTCCTAAATAATTATTTTTGAAGAGCCGACAAAGTAGCAGGTTCAGCTAAATTTCAGGTATGTTTTATTACCTTGTTTTGATTCTGGAAAACGTTTTCAGGTGAGTTTTCAGGTGAGTTCGGGGGGGGTACTTACATGAAAAATGGGTATGTATGTGAGGCCAAGAGGCTCAAACCCTGACCTAGCCCCGAGCTCCAAACCCTGATTGCCCCTTCTTTAAATTGTTTTCAAAATACGGTCGGATATATACCCCGGCCGGTATACCGCGTACCCGGATTGCATGCAAAATACGGAACATTTCAAGTCGGGACGTGTCATTGGGTAAACAAATCAGCAGATGAAGTACATAGATAAGTACTGAAGTACGAATTAGCGGCGTCACGATGTATGGGAACCTCAGTGCTTGCATGTGGGCAGGCGATCAAAATGCGGCAACAGAATGTCTTTTTTTGACATAGTAGCTAAAAAAAAACTGAACCCTAACTGCCTAAAAAATACTGAACCCCGACCCTGACTGCACCCAAATTATACTCAAATCCTGACCCTGATCTGCCCAAATCAGGTCAAAACCCTGACCCTACCTGCCCAAACAGAGCTCAAAACCCTGACCCACCCGGGCGGCACATACATAATACGTCACAAACAGGAGTACCCCCCCCCCCCCGGGCCTTTGTTTTGGCTTTGGTGTGTTTTGGCTGGTGAGTTTGTCTTGGCTTTGGTGTGTTTTGGCTTGTGCTCAGAAAAGTCGCAAAATAAACTCTTTCTTTTCTTTCATTTTGTCCGTTTTATAAAACATTGCTTTTTAGCAAAATGTTTTCGGTAATGTTATTTATCTTCTGGCGTTACTTTTTGTTATACCTTGAGTCAAACACTAAACGTTTCGTGTGGCAACAATCTCAATCAACTACTCTTGAAGTACTACCAAAAGTTCCTTGGCCTTTAGCTCCCGCCAGGTTTTGAATATTTGTTTGCTTAAGTATATAGCAGCATGTTGGCTTTTCCAGTGTCGGTCATTTTTTTTTTTCGTCAATTGCCTCAAGGCAGGCGTTTTCTTTCTTCCTGCCCCGACTCGTTTACGTCCCCTTCCTCCAGAGCCTTCATTCATCAGAATTTCAAACAAAAAATGTAAAAATCAAATACTCTACATTTAGAATGAATGCTAAACAAAACGTTCCTGCAAAAAAAATGTTTTAGAGGTTCGAAATAAGAGCGATGGAAATGGATTCCTGAAAGGTTCCTTCGGAGGGAGGTTTGATTTCGTACTCCCGGAGTCGGAAATCAAATTTTGCCTTTGGCCGTGCGATAGACTGGTAACGAATGAGCGTTGACCCAGCCCCTTTAATGTGAAATCATATTCACTGTTTGAGTAGCCAATCAGAGCGCGCGAAAAGTGATATTCACTGGTGTGGTATATACTTAATATGTTCGACAACAGAAATTAGTTTTATTGCAAGTAAAAGGTTTTGGTGTGTTGACTCGTAGTTTCTCGAATAAAACGATTATTTTAACGAAACCCGCCGGTGTGCTAAAAACGTAATAACTAAATCATGGGATATGTTGCCTTCGAGGAAGAATAATCGGTGAGAATTTTGTTCTGCTTTGCTTTCATGTTTGTGTTCTTGTCAAACTGACATTTAGAATATCTACGGTCAAGTGACGCAAAGCTCACACTGAAATCTTTGAGATGTGCTGTTTTGAACCGAGTCTTGTGTCTCTCCAGTCAGGCCGACAGTTTCATTTCACTGTCGTATTGCCAGGCGTAAAAGCAAACTTGAAAAACTTATAAAGAAATACGAAGAAACAAAACTGTTGTCAAACGCTGTGAACGTATTGCTGAACCAGAAGCTGTCATCCAAGTGTCAAGTGAAGTGAACTGACGAAGGTACGTGTCCAAACTGAATCAATATGGGAAATAAGTCTTTGTATGCACTATATCAGTATAGGGATGTTATTGGAATGCATTCCGGCGATGTATTTCAGTAAGACCTAGAGGGTATCGTGAATGTTTTAAGGGCAAGTTTTGGAGTACTATGTTGTTATTGTTTTACATACGAGTGAAGTGAATAAGTGCAGTCATTCCGGCAATGAACCAAAGTGGAACTCAAATCCAACCGAAATGAACTAAGATTTTTCGCCGTGAAACCGACATGTGAAATCCCTCAACCTCCGTGCAAGAGCCGTTTAATCGGAATATTTTTGGTTATATAAGTTGATCGTTAAGCAGACAAACGGTCACAGATAAGGGGCGTATCACAGATAAGGGGCGGGCATCTCATTTATTAATGCCTGGTCGGAGATACATAAATAAATCATATAAGTGATTACATATAATCGGTGTCTGTGTACATACATATAAGGCTATAGTGAAGCCGTTACATTATCATCATTATATATTCTTAGTAATAATTACAAAGGTATATAAATATATACATGTGCTGAATTGAAATTAACTTTACAAGTAATCTAGGCAGAGTAGAGAAGCCTTCGAATGACGCCTAATTAGAATTCAGATCCTTAAGTAGTGCTTACACACTCCTGGGAATACATACCAACACTACGCTGATTACGGTACTGTATTCATTCCGTAACGCTATAAAATATATTTGTCCTACAAATTTTGGAACTGTTCGACTTAAAAAGAGTGTAGTTACTTGAATTATTTTCCTCGTGGTTCTTGATAGAAAAACAGCAAGTTCTAGTTTCATTCAGGCCTCAGTGAGCCGGTTGCTGTTATGCTCTGCTCTCGCCGCTCTCGGTGTGTTTTCAAGTTTTATCTCATACCGAAATCATTCGTCATTGTCTTTGATTCTGTGATGGCTATAATCCACAAAACTACAAACTGTAGTTTGTAGTTTCCAGCAAATTTGTCCTTTGAAGTGAACTCATGAAAGCGGTTCCTTTCGATAAATTTTCACTCACCGTGGCAGATTTTCAGTTTTGCCAATTTCCACACTCATTTTCGCTGCATTTTCTCTCTCTTTGTAACACGGTTCGAGGTCTCAAAAGTGAAGACTGCTGCTTCAACTTGAATTCTAGTGTACATTTGGACTGCTTTTCGGTATTTCTCTGGCTTTAGCAAATCCATTCTTGTAGTCCCTGTAAGTCTCGTGTCGAGTCGGTTTGTGCAGTGAACCGTAGCGCACGTGATAATGCAAATCATGTCACGCGCGCTTGTAAAACTTATATTTATAAATAGTCTCGAAAGTCAAATTTCTCTGATATTCACTGATGAAATTATACTAAAACAATTATTCACTTCAGTCTCAGTGACTATTGGTGAATATTTACCTCGACTTCGTCTCGGTAAATATTCACCAATAGTCACTTCGACTGAAGTGAATAATTGTTAAATAATAATAACAAGAGACTGTACCAGCCTTTACTCGGGCCATATGGAATTTCAACAAGGAATAGTTGGTACAACTTTGCAGGTTCGATTAAAAAAAGTATTTTACACTTGCAATATTTTTAGCCTGGCTTTGAGAGAAGAATAAATTACTTTAGATTCTTTTTACAAGAGTTACATATATAAATTATTTTGAAGAAGAATTGTGATTCTTTGTCTCCAGAGAAGCCATATAATAAGAATATTATATTAGTCATGTAAAAAGAATCCTATTTTACACGGTGCCTGTGATGAGAACTTCCATGGAAAGCAGAAAGCAAATTGCAGCCATGTTTGTAACATTAACAGTAGCTACATGTGTTTGAGAAAATATACATGTGGCAACACAAGACCAGTGATAAATAGTGAACACGAATGTTTAATTGAATGTAGTTTATACACATCTGAATAGCTGTAGCTAGTTATAGGGTTGATTGTGTTCTACACTAACTCCAACTATTGCTTTACACTGTATACCACACTGCAAAATGTGCTACGAATGCTCAAATGAATGATAACCACATAAAACACACATGTACATATAGCCACATAAGCATCGCATCCAATGATTTAATGTTACACAAAGATAATTACAGTTTTATACCCAGATACATCCCCTTTTATATTAACATATAAGTTAATACATTCAAAATTAGTTAAAAACAAGCATTTTTGATCAGGACTATTTACACTGTCCACATCATTGCAGCAATCTTTCAGCCTTTTGTGTTACCACAGGAAGCCCAGTCCTTTCTCTTATAAAAATATGTTGAACGCACTTTGATAATCTATGATTACTTCTAGTTTAACTCCTGTCATAGCTTTGTACACAGTATCGAAGCACTTTTTGATCATGCCAGAGTGCTAGTTCTGCACACATGTATGCTTGTCTTCTATAATTTTCTAGGGATTGAAAACAAATTTTCTAGCCAGTATTTCAGAAAACAATTTTATAGGGAATTTTTTTTCAAATCCGAAAGTTTTAGGCTAACTTACTCTCCCAAACAGCTTTTTAACCGAAAACTTTGTTGGGTGCCCTTGGTTTGTGCTAGGGGAGCAGGATAATTGATTCACTACTCATGCTTGTGATAATTTACATGATTACTATCACATGGGTGTACTAGATGGCAAACAAATCTTAATTCATATATTTAAAGGCACTTGTATGAGATCGGTAGTGTTGTTAACAAAACCTGTTTTGTAAATGCTATTTTCCACCTTCCAATTCTCAACCCCCAAAGGTGGTCACGGTCCCTTACGGGAGCTTCTAATTACAAAGTTTTACTGATAGTTAAATCGGGGTTTCATGAGGGTTGTCGCTGAAGGGACTGGTCAGAAATTAGCAGGGAGGAGGGGGTTGAGATGGAGGGTAAAATTGTTTTGAATCCCCCAAAATGGAGGGTCATAAATCATGGGGAACTGAAAAAGGGATGGTTATAGGGGAGAAACGTTCAAAATATTTCATACTCATTGTCCAGGGAGGGTTATATATTTTTTAGACTTTTTGATTTCATTCTCGACCCCCTCCCCCCTGCATCTCCCCTGCTAATTTTTGACTAGTCCATAATGTTTAATAAAATATTGTGTGCGTTGATTTCATGCATGTACACCACTTGGAAAATAACTATTTAAAGAGGGTAACACTATTAAACTAGTATACACAGAGAAATGTGTGGCCCTCCTACCCTGCAGAGGGTTTCTGCTCTCTTTGCCTTTCCTCCGAGTAGCACTGAACCTCTCGAGACCTGTATTCTGATTGCACCCATAATACTATACTTCTATGGTTTTTGTACTGCACTTTCTAAAGGTTAGGGTGTTTTCTATTGATGGGTAGGCCAATACTATCGCTCGTTTCGAGAAGTTCCACCCGACCTCTTTCCTGCCGCCGAGAGAAACCTCTGCCCACGAAACGATTACATGCGCCACGGTATCTCGATTTCCATTGTCCCAGAAAAACGAGACGGTACATGTACCTTGTAGATTTCAGATTGTCCATTTCAGATTGTCCATTTCCTATTGTTAACAGCAAGAGTCAAGGCGAAGTAGAGAAAATAAAATAAATTTCCTTCTTCTGGGATATAAATCAAAGTTTTCTTTAGGATAAATTAAGGTAGATTTATTGAACGGTAATTTCAAGGTCTTCTGTGCAGTTCAGCAAAATAATAAGACAACAAAGCCGGAGTTTCAAGCCCGTTCGATCGTATCAATCGTCGGCAAACATAAAACTGCGTGACGACATAAATATAGACGGCTTCCACTCGTTTTTTCTATCACTGAGATGCCGACGCTGGCCTAGAACAACAGGAATCGGGTCATTTACTGCTATATTTGATGCCATTACTTTTAACAGAAACGAATATTAAAGACTCTATGTCGACCGGCATCCATTGCGGGCGTTTGTTTTTGTTTTGATTCAAGAATTCGACCTGGCGTTCCTCGCTAGCCTTCGTGACGGCCATCTTGATCTCAGAAGACATCGGAAGACGAATTGCAGAGGATTAATGTTTATGGTGAGTTTTAAGTTTCTATGAAACGCCAACAAGTCAATAGACAATACGATCGGTATTTATCTGTGTTTCTTTCAATTCAATTTTACTGAAGGTTGCCGGCGAAGCCGAAGTTCTACACGAAGACAGAGCCGATATTTGCTACGGTGGCCCGGTCAGGTTACCACGTTACCACGTTACCACGATAGAGCCTATCGTGGTAACGTGGTTTTGAACGAAATTCAAAACCACGTTACCACGTTACCACGTTAGGAACCTAACGTGGTAACGTGGTTTTGAACGAAATTGAAAACCACGTTACCACGTTACCACGTTACCACGTTAGGAAAGTCCGCATGGAACTGGGCCTCGAAGCACATGGTTGACAAAAATGACTGATATAATGGCAAAGCCTCGTCTTTTCGTTAGTTTTCTTTTTGTTTTATGGTTTCCGTTGAGCAGTAGTCAACAGGGAATCCCGATTCCACCAGATTTTCCGATATCAACGCATTTGAATGGTTAGCATGTTATATACTGCTGTGTTTATTTCAAAGATCCCTCAACGATTGAGACATTTTAAATTTTAATCAGTTGTCAGTGGCAGTGGTAAGCTTATATATATGATAAAAACAATTACATTTATAGGAGGGTCTTTTTGTATTGTAGTGCAGGACGTCATACGTGAATATTTCACTGCAGGCTACCCATATACGCTTATATTATCTCTGTTGCTCACATATCATGCAGTCAGGATGAGGTTAGTCTTGTAAAATTTAAAGTTGGCTTGTTGAGCTTTACCTCATCTTCAAACAGATGAAAATCTCCGGGAAAATCTCCGCTCGATTCACTGCCTTCCTTACACTCCGCCATTTTGTTAACCATGTGCTTCGAGGCCCAGTTCCACGCGGACTTATCTAACGTGGTAACGTGGTAACGTGGTTTTGAATTTCGTTCAAAACCACGTTACCACGATAGGTTCCTAACGTGGTAACGTGGTAACGTGGTTTTGAATTTCGTTCAAAACCACGTTACCACGATAGGCTCTAACGTGGTAACGTGGTAACCTGACCGGGCCACCGTAATTTGCAGTTCAACTTATATTATTTCTATATATATATAAAAAAAAAGGAAAGATGGCCAAACACGTGGCTGCCCTTGTAGCACGGCTGACTTAGAATGTATGGCGAATCGGTATAAGTGTGGTACATCGAGAAAGCCATGTGCAACTGAAGGTATGAACAGCTGAAAAGAAAGTCAAAAGTTTGTGCAATCAACAAAACACCCGACTAAATATTTTTATCACAGCCAAACTAAAGACAAAAATAAAAAGGTGTAAAACATGTTTTTGTATTACGAACATTATTTCAGAATTAGAAACAGTTCCTCAAGGAAGTTCGCATTATGTAAGTGTACCAGACTGTTCACTAGTGAGAACACCAAACAGGAAATAGCTAGTGTATTAAAGTACACGATTTATATTTTTCAGAAGGATTTTAGTATAATCTCTCCACATTTCTTTTTATAAAGATTTCTTTAACGATTTAGCACGACGACAGAGTTGAAATTCTTGTAAAACTCCAGGGGGGGGGGGGGGGGGGTACTCCCTTATGTGGCCTAAACAGGGACGTGCGCTGGACACGGTACGGTTTTTGGCCTGTCCTGAACAGGGTATATAATTTCATGAGTCTGTCCTACCTGTCCTAACCAGGGTATTGATTGCACGATTATCCTCATCTCACCGGTCTTTAACAAGTCATCAGTGACTCCACAAGATCATTGTCACCCAATCATTGCAATTGCCAATAAAACACAATTGTGTAAAACAAGACAGTCTGTATTTTGTCATTTGTCCTAAACAGGGTCCTAAACTAGAGGGTGTTGTGCTACACAGGGTAGGTATTTAGAGTTTTTCTGTCCTAAACAGGGTCAGGGTTTCAACCCTATACCCAAACATGGGTCCAGTACCCCCCGGGGTAAAACTGTCGAACAATGGCTGTGGGAGCTTAGATTTTACAATCTTCACGAGTCACAAATCCAGGCCCAGAACCCGGAATTCCAGGAACGTTGTGCCTTGCTTCTGAGAATAAAATTTAATGTTACAGACGAAGGGAATGCATCACTTCATACGCCCTGGACGAAGCCTAACATGTCTAAACAGACATGTTCTCGAAATTGCCATTCGCTGTAGGTGAAATTAGGGTGGATCTTCTAGACATTTCAATGGCCAGCTACTGCAAGACAGCCTAGACAGTTTGTTTTGTGGGAGCATGGCTATTTGGGGAAAGGAACAGTTATTCCTTCTTGTGCCATAAAAAAACATCCATCAACAGATCCCTCCCCAGACAATGTCTATATAGCCTTGAGATCTGATTAGATGGGATGCTTGTTGAAAAGTTCCAAAGGAACCAATACCATAAAGGTACTGTTGGCATTTCAAATTAAACACCCAAAATATGCATTTTTACCCCAAAAGGTATGAGCATCGCCATCAGCTAGATATAGGGAGTCACCCCCAGGAGAGTCCCTGTCGTCCGTCCCCCCCCCCCCCCCCCGCACAGCTGAGTTCACACAAACTATGAACAGGGATGGACGGATGGATTATTAAAGTGAGGTGGGACCCATTGAATGCCCTGGTTTGTTGGAATGTGTAATATCTATATTTTCAAACTAATTTATCTTCAGAATATTCTTTAAACAAGTTAATTGCTTGCATGAATTGTTTTGCGATTATCATCTGCTTGTAGGAATTTCTTGGTTAACTTTTTACCTAGCACAATTTTTTTAGTGGGGAGTTTTCAACCAGTCCAGTCAGTGGTTTCTAATGATCCACCCCTTACAAACACTTTTCCTATAGCCCACATTCGATATAGCATAGGGGATGGAGTCAGGTGGGCTCTCACAAATATTAGTCAGAGAAACAAAGTTGAGGGTTTATATCAGGTTTATACAACATCAAATTTCCAAGGAAAATATCAGATTATAGGCTCAAGACAGAAAGTCTGTATTCACTGCTTTCTTATCCCAAAATTGTGCAATTTGTTGGAGGACACTTTGTATAAATACAATAGTTATTCATCTTTCCTGGAACAACTCATCTTTTCCAAAAACATTGTCCCATGGAAGATAAGAAAGCTATTGTGCTTATGCAAAGTGCCCTCCAAGAATTGAAAAATTTTGGGTTGAGAAAGTGGTGAATCTTTATTGTTCAAATAAAATAACAATTCCTTTGCTCTCATTGGACAAAGATGACCAGACACATGACTAGGCAATATGAGAGCATAGTGGAAAGTGCCCAGCTAGCACTATTGCAAAAAAAACACAGAGTAATAACAACAACAATAGAGTTTCTGTTGTGGGCCTATAGTGCAATATTCATTTACCTGACATATATTAGTTGTTAGAAATCAATTGTGCTCTTTCAGCAATGCTGCAATCTAATTGGCTAAGCTACTCACTACAACACTTGTGTGGTATATACTAAAAACATTATTCAACACAGATCCAGTGACAATTGGTGGATATTTACCTCCCTGTGAAGTGACATGGCAAGTTACAGTGTCACAACTTCAACATGGGCCACCACATTGTCAAATTTGATTGGCTTGGAAGCTACTGATGTCTAGGCCTTTAAATATTATTGGCTTGGGGACTACCAAAGTCTGGATCATTTGTTATAAACTTGTGCTGTGACTGGCTGGTTAGTGTCGGGTGGTCCTGTTAGAAGTAGTCACACTGTAAATATCCACTACTAGTCACAGACACTGTAAGGGATATTTATTTAATTATTTCTTAGCCCTAAATCTGCTGCAATATTAAGTAATCAAATAAATCAATTCTGGGCTTTCTCGTAAAGCAATAGTTGGAGCCAGATGTCTTGGATGTTGTTGTGGCAGAGGCACTACCTTTAAAATTATGTGCTGTAATATAAGGGATAAGTGTTTTTGAGGAATAATTCTCAAGTTGTGATTCTAATTGTCACCACAGAGCTAAGGCTTATGATTTGAGAAATAGGATTTTAGTGTGAAACCCTGATCCTTGGGCCTATGTAGCTACAATGTATTACAAGGTTACTCTTGTAATTTTGAGAATGCATTCAAGAAAAAATGAAATTCCCTACCCTATAGAAGACTTATTAACCTATCCAAACTTGAAGCTAAATACTGAAGAACTTCAAGAATGCTAAAGGTACAAGTACAATAGTTTATTAGCATTCCCATATACATACATGGTATTGCCTAATTAATATACAATCACACTGAGATTAGAGAAGTGAAAAAAATTATACAGTTCTTTGTAACAAGATATTTCTCCTCTCAAAAGGAGAATTTAAAAGGAGAATTTACAAAAGGTAAATTGTATAGCCTACGTGTATATCAGACCAATACGACTGTGAAACCTGCATGCAACTGTACTCACTCATGAAATTACATAATGATAGTGACATGACATGTATAAAGTTCTTGAGGTAGACTTTGCTCGTGCTGATCACTTCCAGATCCTGTTGTGCTGATTGGACATGAACTGAAGACAAGACCAATACGTAAAAAAAGATAAGAACATATTTACGTGAGTAGAGCAGAGAGTGAGAACAGACTACAAGCTCAAGTACAGAGCGCAAAGAATTTCAAGTATTACTTACTGCAGTAAAACTTGAGCGAATTCACTGTCCGCGAGTCTTGAATAACCCTTCGAGGCTTTCCAATCCCTCCACTGGTCTTGTACCGATTCTCTTAAGTATATCACTTTCAAAGTCACTGGTTTTTTGGGCCGTCCTCCTCTAACTAGTTGCCGATTTGGTTCGGCCTTGGACGCCATCTAAAAGATGGACGTCTCTAAGTTTAAACTCATGACTCATAACAGGTCTAACAAGAGTATAGAACGGAATGATTCTTGCCAAATAACTGAATGTGAAGTTAACTGATTGACTTATACGTCTTTTGAGAGTAATTCTTTCCTAAAAATCGAAATGATTACAAGGATCAAAGAAGATTACTGAGCGACTACAGCTTTCCACGCTAAAACTCGACTTTCGTATGATACGAAACTCCATGTACACGACGTTTATTATGCAAGCAGTGCCCCCCGGTTTGAAGCTCAGTACATACAGTTCGCCAAAGCGGTGCTACAAACTACAAAACTAAGTACGGTGGCAAATATCGGGGTTTTGACGACTAAAATTGAAGATATTGGAATTGTAATGAAACGAAATGTATAGACTGATCATCTGTGCCTCTGCTAATGGATCTTGGGGTGATTTGAGAAAGTTAAAAGTGATTTTCAAGTCTTCAAGTGTTGACTAGCGACGCCGAGTAAAAAAGTTTGAATTATGACAATGAATGAAAACGGAACCGAAAATTCACATTCATCTGGCCAGGAACAAGAACAAAATTAAATCAAAGTAAGCCAAGTTTACTTTTACTTTTTTATTTAATTGTTTTGTTTTTAATCCATTGAAATCGGCCTTGGAAACTCGGTCGCATATGACCCGTTGCCGTGAGGCATTTGATTCAAATCTTCTAATAATCTTGTTCACTGGTTGTCTGAAGAAAAAAACCTTGTTTGTACTAATTTTAAGAACTGGAATTTCATTTCCAGCTGTGATAGTTGCGTTCAGCTTTCTAGATTTCGATTGTAAAGTTTATTCTTGGAGATGTACAACAGTTAGTGTCTTTAATAAAACAGCAAAGTGACAACTGTTTCATTGTTGATTGTGCTTGATGAACTGCCTGAAATCAAACTTCGCTTCTTGCTAGTGTTAAGTGTACCAGAAATTGACTTGTTTCACAGTTTATAGCTAATTCCTTTCAGTTCCAGTCGATTATTAAGCCTTGCTTGGAGATTTGCCGGGCTGTTCTTTTATCTGCCAAACGCAAATTACTTACAAGATTTTCAAATGTTCACTTGACTCGTCTTGAGCTCAAACTCTAAGGGTGTATTCGTTTGGGAAAATCCAAGTGATCCGGATTTCCTGGATTTCCAGTTCTCACAAAAACACGAAATCCGAAAAGGGATTTGTTGCTACGGCAACTGTCTAATCCGTCTAAATTAAATTGGTCACGCTATCCAAAATGGCACACTGGCGAAGAGCTCTCGCTGCGCTCTTCTTTTTGATGAGTTTTTTGATACTGAAATATATGCAGATATTTTGAATGAGTGTGATGACAATGGAGCTGTTCTTTTGCTTCTCGTGCAAAGTAACCAACAGACGAACCGAGTGCGAATATCATTGTATTTTGAAGACGTTGTACCACACTACCGTCCGTCTGTTTCCGTATGTCTCGCGGGTCAATTCTTCTTGTTCTTTGTCTAGAGCTACCTCAGCATCAAACCCACGGAGGCAGGGCTCCAGTAGATTTAAGAAAGCATACGAGGTAATCCCGAGTGCATGAGGTCAGTGTCAGATCGATTTGATGTCACGACATCCACTGCTTTTGAGGTTTATCACCGAGTCTGCAAGGTAATCGTATATCGTTTGGGCCGAGATTCATCCATTTTCCAGAGGGTCAGGGGCTAAGAGAAACAATCGATCAATTTGAAGAGAAACGAAGATTCCCAGGTGTAATACATATATAAATCGAAACAGATGCGTACGCATAGCATTACCGATGAATACTGATGTTCATTAGTACTATTTTACTAATCCGTTTTCGGATTTCCCAAAAAAACACAAAGACAGAAATCCGGATTTGGATTAATCCACGAAACCTTCTCAGAGATGGATTACTTGGATCATGCTAAAGTCGAAATCCGTTTTCGGATTTGCCAAACGAACACGAAATCCGTTTTCGGATCTCGAAATCCGAAAACGGATTTCCCAAACGAATACACCCTTAGGGTGCGTTTCTTTGGGAGAATCCGAATCCGGATTCTTGAATCCAAAAATGGATTTTGCGTTTCTTTACCCAAATCCGAAAACGGATTTTGAATCCGTTGAATCCATACTCAGAATGGATTCGAAGGATCAAATCCAAATCCGGATTCTTGGATTCATGATCCGAAGCGTTTCTTTGGGAAAGGATTCGAAAAGAATACTTGTGGCTAGCGGCATACCAAACAAAATTACTGGCGGCTGCCATTTTTGTGGTTTTTGTGGGCCGTGTACATGCATTTCAACGGGAGTTGCCATGGCAAAATAGTCCGTTTTCAGATCATCGTTTCTTTGGGCGCCACAAAATCCGTATGATCCATAGCCTGATTATCAGACGATACGAGGTCGTCCGCTCACTTCCTCCCCCTCCCCGTCTGATGGACTTCATAGACTTTCGTGTTCCTGACGTCATAATGTCAACCAATCAGAGCGAACTTTACACTTTTGGCAAAGTCTGGAATTTAAGGAATGTGCTCGCATATTTTTCTGAATGGCGTTGAAGAAGAACTTGATCATTGTGTCGACCAAAGTTGTAAAGTTTTAAGGATTTCGAAGCTATATCCAGAGCAGAAGAAAGCATTGGAATCGTTCATTTATCGAAACGATGTGTTTGTGAATCTACGTACGGACTTTGGTAAATTACTAATCTTCCTCCGCTTATAGATCTCATGCATTTAATAGATCTCAAACATTCTCCTAGGTTTTTGGCTTTTAGAAGACCAAATCTTTCATGGAATATTATGATTTTTCTGCAGGAGTGAACACACATACTAAGTATGTTATGAAAAAAGTTTCATGGCACTTGGGAGAATATTTTTTGTTTTCAGAATTATGAACACACTTCCGTAATTTCATGTACGGCGGGCCTCTAAACTTTGCACAAAAAGTCCGGTTAAAACAATCTCTGATACCAAAAAACCTACACTAGGACAACTTTAGGGTCTTGTGTGACTAATCGGCATACATATCAAGCTTCAAAACGTTTTAAAAATAAAAGTAAAAGCGTAAAAGTTCTAAGTTTACAGTAACAAACTTTACGGCAGTGAATCGAGTCTGATATTTCTTGTATGTATATTTTCTGTCCTGTCCTGCAAATACTGCACGCAAACTTCCGTTTAAAACGTTCCTGCTCTCCAAAGAACCACAGCAGCTCAAACAGGATACCATTCTGAGAAATCGACAGAAGTTTGAAGCTGTAGAATGTTATTTTCAGTGCATGAAAGCTGATAGATCCAACTAGTAAAACCGCTACTGCACGACTGTTCTACACTTTACGCTTCAATTCTTACGCGTGTTCGTATTGGCTTATCGTAAAAACAAAGGTTGATGACGTCAGGAACATGAAAGTCTATGAAGTCCATCAGACGGGGAGGGGGAGGAAGTGAGCGGACGACCTCGTACCGTCTGATAATCAGGCTATATGATCCAGAGCATGAATCCAATTTTGGATTCTCCCAAAGAAACGCACCCTAAGTAAACAAACTCGGTGCACTTAATTACTCTTGAGAGAACATGTTATTGTCTTTTTCAGTACATTTCTTAGGTCATATTATAAACAAAAATAGCATGATTTGTATGATTGTATGCTGTATTTATGCCAAATATCACTACAAAAATCTGTGTTTATGAATCAAAAGACAAAACTTAGCTTCGTTCTGCATACATCACACAAAGTGCTGTAAACACGAAGTCTGAAACGGATGAAACGGGAAAATAAAAGGTTACAAAGGAACCACATGTTCTGGTTTATATTGGTCTTTCCTGAACATATGGTGCTCACCAGTTCTTGCCTGTTATAAATGAGATAGCTGATTATCAAGAAGTTTCTACACTAGCAAGTAGCATTCGCTCGCCTTGTCCGCCAAAATTTTGTCCCATATATAATTAACTGTACAATATTACAAACAAAGGAAATCGCTGTATTAGCCAATCAGGTACTGCTGATAAATTTTCGAAGAATATGATTGGCTGCGAGATGGCAGGAAAAGCTTTCTATAAATAGACTACTCTGTAAACTGATGGGCCAAACCCTATAGTGGGAGATGGACACTTCTAGTTATGGACTTCTGCCGTAATACTATACGCATTCCCATTTTAACAACATTGTTCGTAAGTGCTCTATAGGCAGAAGTGGCATTTTCCGATCTCTTAAACTTGTGAACTGGCACTGATCGCTTAAATATAAGCGTTTGTACTGATGAGAATGCAACGAACTCCAGCCTTCAAGGAGCTAAAATACGAGAGAATGGCAAGTAAAAATGCCTTGACTTGCTTCTACGGTGTATTCAGTTGCTGTTTGTGTGGTCATCGGGCTCAGGTAAGGCAATTTCAGCGATCAGTTTTCGATCCCCATGAATCCTCTTCACGTGTACTGGAATCTGTGATGTCTGATGAATCCACCGATACCAATACAATACAATACAATGTTTATTTATTGGTACCTTGGAACAAAATTGTGTACATCAGTATATATCCAATAAATTTGAATACATATAATAATGATAATAGTATAACGAAGGGAAAAATATATATATATAACATTTCCTTTACATATACTAATAAGGAACAAACGGCATTAAATAACAAGAACGATTTGAACTACTTGAATAAAGTAATATAAAGTTATAGTTTTGATCAATGTGATGACATTATTATGTTATATTGTGATAGCTTTGAAAGAGTCAACCAATTGGTTAATAAAAGTACCACTTATTTTATGAATATTCCGATCTTTCATTGAGATTATGTAGTAAAATAAGCTTGTATAGTCGAACAAAGCGAAAGACGGATTCGTATCGAAAAGGGTTTTTAAAAATTCCGATCTACAGTAGGGTCAATTTATGGTGTTTACAGCGAAAAAGGTAATGTATGTCATCACCCAATTCATTATCACCACAGATAGTACATTTTCTATCTTCTCGTGGGGTTTTGTTATAACGCCCCCTTTCGATTGGGATAGATGTGCCGAAATTCTTAGCTGGGTTATGGATCTTCGAATTCTGAAGTCAGTAATTAAATTCAAATATTCCTCGAAGCCATAATTGTGCTTGATAACTCAATATAATTCTAATTTTGACTTCACTTTGCCATTGATTAAGTCGTTTCTCTCATTGTTCCACTTATCTACATATATGTTTTTTTAATTTCTTATGTAAAAATCCATTTGTAATTTCACTAGGGTTAATGTTTCCTAATTTTAATAAATGAGATAATGTAGTGAACCATGTGAATGTGTTATTATTGCTTAATTTATTAGATACTTGTAGAGCTTTATTAAGTAGTGGATTGTTTTCGTGTTTGAGTAAGTGAAAAAAGAATTTGACTATTGTGGTATGAATGGGAATGTGTAAGGGAAAACGCCCAAGTTCAGATCTTACAGCTGAGTTAGTAGCCTTGGAGTTTACTCCAAGAATCATCTTACACATTTTTGAGTGTAATTTTTCACATAGCAAGTTTGTATGAAATAAGTTATCTTTAAATTTTAAGAATGAAGTATGTTTTGTGAATATGCTCCCCAGACTTCGCAATTATATAATAAGACGGGTCGAACCAGTGAGTCGAACAATTTTAAAAGGATTTTTGTAGAAGTCCCACATAGGGGATTCAGATCTTTCAAAATGCTGAAAACTACCCTTAAACCTTTATTGTATAAATTTTCATTGTTTACGTTGAATGATCCTGAGGGTGTTAAGATTGTTCCTAGGTATGAATATGACGTAGTCATAGGAACTTTGTTTTTACCAAAAGTACAGTTGATAACTAATTTACGACCTGATTTGTTGAAAACCATAAGTTTAGTTTTCTTGATGTTTATGTTGAGTTTCCATTTCTTTGAGTAATGATAAAGAGAATTAAGACAATTTTGCATACCTTTTTCACTGTCTGATAACAATAATAAGTCATCTGCATATAAAAGGCAATTAAGTTTTAAATTTTCTAACTTAACTGGATCGCAATTTTGACTGAATATATTAGGTATGTCGCAGGTGGTGTGGGCGCTACGACCGCAAAGCATTATTTTTTACGAAAAGTCAAGTTTTCAAGATGGCGGCGAATCAACTGTGAAAGTGTCATTTTGGCGGTAAGTCAAACGCTGGTCATTAGTTTTTCTTCTACGTTTCGTCACATATTTTAACATGAATAGAAATTAGAAGTATCGGTTTATCGATTTATCTTGATCATCGAGTCATTTTGGTGGTGTTTATAGTACTTTTAGCCCTATATTTTATGGTGGAAATTATTACTTCTCAATGTGAATGAGATTCTTAAAAGCACGCATTAGAGACTTGGAAACTTTGACAAAACCCATCGACGAATCTTCCTCTAAAGTTGGGAAATCATTCCCCAATTGTGTATGATTAAAACTGTATAAAAGCGCCTCTAAGCGCCACCTATCTTCGATCTGAATTTTTGACTTGAATTTGGGAAAATTTTGGCGATTAGGCTAAACTGCATAATACAACACCGCTGCAGTGCCACTTAAAAAGATACTTCAAAACTTCGCTAAATTCTTCATTATAATTCAGGTGTATTTAGACTCGTTCTATGAATGATTTTGGGTTGGAAAAAGATTTTAATTTTTGGGGTTCAGTTTAGGTTTGTATGAAAATTTGAGAAAAGGAATTATACTGAGCAAAGTGGCATTGTGCTGTTATTCAACTGTCACTACATGTCAGCTATTACATCAATTTTTTATTCATTTAATTATTTTAACAGATGACAGAATAATTACCAGCCCAGCAAGAGTGGTCACGGTGGTGCTACATGAGATACCCCTGGAAAGCCAGCTCAAAAATCTTGAGGTCGGCTAGTGCAACAAATGAGAGGAAAGCAAGAGCTATTCACAACTTTTTTTAAGCAAATAATTTATTTTCAAAATACCTTTCTTATGCACTTACCGTAAATCCTGTATTTAACCCCCCCCCCCCCCCCTAACACCTGAACAAGGAGAAAGTAAGGGATGCCCTTTTTGAAAACAAAATTAATTAAGCCCCCCCCCCCAAAAAAAAAAGTCAGTATTACTGCAGTAGTTGCGTTACTCCATTCTTGAATGTAATTAAACCTTATGAAGGACCATACTATTTAAACAATATTTTATTCTTGAACTTTCGCTCCTTGACGGTTAATGTCATATGTTTTAGTTTTCCCGCCTTGTGTCCCAGTTCCTTGTGGAGAATAAAAGGGAATTTTACACCGTCTCTACTGAACATTGGCTCTTCCATTGACATAAGCCCCCCCTCTCTAATAAGCCCTCCCAGGCCGATCAGGGGGATAAGTTGGGGAATAAAAGGGGATTGAATGTAAGTTTTGCCCCTGGGTAGGGGAAAATGCTTGACTTTGTTTGAAGTTCCAAGATAAGCGAGGGGGAATTTGTAAGATTATAATCTCACATAAGAGGGATTTTCTGTTTAAGGAAAATGGGACCCAGGGGACTTTGACTAATAACATTTCCCCACCCCTGGGGAAAATCATGAAGTTTGGTCCACCCTTTTTGCAATCCTCTTGATCATCCTGGGGTCTACTCCTGGGGGAAGCTGCTGATAAGTGCATTATTTGATTATGTGCACCTACATTACAGTCATGTGGAAATATTTAAATTATCTAATTTAATATAAATGGCAACAATAAAAAAATATATAACATGTACAATGTATGTACCGTAATTATTTCATAGGACAAATCAACCTGAATTATAGAAAAGCTAATTAATGCTTAAATGCTGGGGCACAGGGAGGCCCTTAAAATTGGAGAAAACTGGGGGGGGGGGATGAATTCTGAGACATTTTCATTGACGACTTCTGTCTTCTCTTCATAACTTATATTAATGATCTCCCCTCTTGTGATCTATTCTCAGAAGTAAGAATGTATGCTGATGATACCAGCCTTACAGTAGCTGATGCAGACCCAAATGTTCTAGAGCAACAAATGAACCATGACTTGAATAAGGTGCACATATGGTTAAAGGCAAATAAACTTAGTTTAAATATAGTAAAAACTAAGTTTATGATACTAAGTTGCAAGTTGGCATAAAATAAGACACCTTGGACATAATTTCATAATCAAAGTTGATCACAAACCCTTAGAGAGAACAAACTTACAAATATATTGGAGTTAGATTGAGGAGTCCCTCACATGGAAACAACAGGTGGATAACATTTCTAAGAAAATTTTAGGAGGGATTGTAGCTTTAAAACGAGTTAGAAGCCTTGTACCATTTGAAACTTTAAATACTATGTACAATTCCCTCGTACTACCATATCTCGATTACTGTAGTGCAGTATGGGGAACCTCATGTGGTAAAGGGTTATTGGATCACCTTCAAAAGCTCCAAAATAGAGCTGCCAGAGTGATTACCTTTTCTAATTATGATGAACCGTCATCTGGGCTACTGGATGAGCTTAAATGGGACAATGTTGAGAACGGAAGATGCAAACAACTTGCAACTTTAATGTTTAAAACATTAAATGGGACTTCACCAGACTATTTGCATAAACTATTTGCAAATTTAAACACTGTACACTGTCTCCCATAGTTTAAGAAATTCAGCACACAATATTTTCATAAAACATCCACAGACTGAAGCTGGTAAACACAGCTTTCAGTATCAGGGGGCCGTTCTCTGGAATAGCTTACCAGCTGCAGCCAAAAACCAGCCAGACCTATACAATTTTAAGAGGTACTTAGGTCAACTGTAAATAAATGTAATGATTATATTAATTAGCGATTAGAACATTTTAATATCTTAGTTTTAGCTTTTATATTTTTACTCATTATCGTAATTTTTACCTTTATACATGGCTCCCTTGGAGAGCATGTAACATGAAGAGACTCCGTGTTTAAATAAAAACTATGTATGTACATGTATGTTTGTCTCTCTCTTCTGAAACTGGGCAGAAAATTATTGAACAGGACTATATAGCTAATGTGAATCTTGTTCTTAGCCAGCACAAGGAGCTCAGTCCACTGTCCCCCTCTCCCTCCCTTGCACTGCTACACAGGCTATATATATATTCTGTAATAATTATTTGTCTTGGTAGAATTATATGCTGGTTTAGTATCCCATCTATATAATTATGCACAAGTAGCTGGAATGTCACTCTCTTCTGTTCCTGTATCAAAAGAAACAAAAGCCAAATGTTATAAAGGTAGGCTCATCAGAAACCATTGACATTGTACACTGCTTATGTACCGATGAAATAGAAACTTGTGTGATTATACTTGAGATATCAAATCAGTTAGGAGGGGAAGTCTGAGCATTAACTGGGTCTCATCTCCTAGTCAAAGATGAAGTGTTGGCTTATCTTTCGAAATATAAAAGTTTACAATAAATTTATAAACAATATAAACAAAGGCTGACAAAATGAACGCTCCTATTAATTTAGTACCACTTCAAGCAGTACTACATGTACACCGAACTAATTGCAAGCTTCGACTCGATATTTTGAGCCTTGATTTATGCAAGTAAAAGGGCGAAGGAAAAAACTAAACTCACCTGTTAGTGTTAAAAGCTGGCAAAAGTATTCAACTCTCATTCATAATGACGTTTCGTGGAGCTGGAGACTGTCGCTTTTTTCCCTTTGAATTGCTCTGTGGCGCTTTTCACACAATTTTTGATAAACTGTAGGAGGTAATTCATCCCAGTGAGGGAACAACTTTCTTTTTAATACCCGAACAAAACGCTCTTCGCCGATCGAACCGATTCAAACAGCTCTCTCAGAGGTGTTTGCTCGACGGCAGCTTGTGCGAAATGAGCCGATTTTGTGAAATGGACCAACGTGCTTTGCGATCGTAGCGCCCACACCACCTGGGTATGTCGTTAATAAAAATATTGAAAAGATTTGGGCTTAAATTGCAACCTTGTTTTACCCCAACAAAAGAATCGAAGTAATCGGTTAGCCCTTCAGTTGTTTTGACACAAGATCTAATGTTTTGGTACATATGTATGATTATGGCTAAAAACCTTTTATTTATACCGAGTTCAATTAACTTGTGAAATAAGCCATTTCTCCATACAGAGTCGTAAGCTTTTCTGAAATCAACAAAACACGAATATTTTTTTTTACCTTCTCTGAAATATGAGTCTACAATAGTTTTGACAACGAATATATGGTCAGAAGTTCTATGAGCTTTACGAAAGCCAATTTGATTTGGTTTAATGATGTTATTGCTTTCTAAATAATCCGTTAAACGTGAGTTTAGTGCTAGCGTGAAAAATTTACCTAAGCAACTATTTATGGTGATACCACGGTAGTTGTCGGGGTCTTCTTTGATTCCCGATTTAAAGATAGGACAAATATAACCATCGTTCCAACATTGAGGAAAGAGACTAGATTCAATTTTTTTGTTAAAAAGCCTTACAAAATGATCAGTATGAATATCTAAACAGCATTTTATCATTTCATTATTAATAATGTCCACTTTTGTTGTTTGACCTTTTTCTTCCTATGATTATGTTTTTGTTTGTGTTTCCGGGTAGGAAACGAAACTTTAGCCGCATTGATGATTATGTTAGTAAAATTATGTACAATATTGTCAATGCTTTGGTTACTAGTTAGGGAGTAATTTAGTGATTCAAATGTATCAACAACTTGTCTTGATTTAAGAGTAGTTGAGAATTTATCCTCAAAGGTTGTGTCCCATCTAAAAGAAGAGGGAAGCGAATTTAGTTTGTATTTGTTTGTTTCGAGTCTTAACATATCGAGTTTAAGAGCGAATGAAATTGGTGAATGACACGAGTTGAAACTTGGTGGGTTGACTGTGAAAACTTCTATCTGAGGAAAAATAGTATCACTAACTATAGCGTAATCAATAACACTGGTGCCATTGGGAGTATAACAAGTAAATTGTCCAGACAAATCGCCATTCGTTCTCCCGTTTAAGATTGCTAAGTTGAAGGCAATACATGTTATCTATTATTAAGCGACCGAAAGTAGATATTTTGTAGTCACGATTGTTTCGATTACTAAGGTTGTCGTTAATGTCTATGATTGAACTAAGAGAGGAATCACTATGATCCTGAACTACAAAATCCTTTAAATTACCTGTCACCACATAGAATAATATCTCCCATTTTACGATATGTTAATAATTGTTTTTGTAAAACTTGAAAAGGATCACGATCATCGTCTTTAGGTAAGTATATACAAGAACTACTAGGGGGAATATATGTGGCGCATACGTAAGTATCCTTAGACATTTTGAAGAAAGATTTATCCAGTTTTAACCAAACGAAGAAATCATTTGAATCCAACAAAAATTTGATGCCTTTTCTCAAGGGCTCTTTTATAAGTATGGTTAAACCCCCAGAACATCGTTTGGCTTTTTTGTTTTTTTTTGGCCTGTATTTTGAGAAACTGTAAAAACCGGGAATGTTGACTTGAAAACCTTGAGGTAACCATGTTTCTAGTAAAATAATAATATCATACTTATTTATACAACTAACAAATGACGGATCTTCAAGCTTGCGCTGAAGACCTTCTACATTAAATGAGTAGAAAGAGAGGCGTGTTTTAAAATGCATCGATAAGATAACCGAACCGAAGTCTGATGAAAAAAGGTAAGGGAAACCTACTACTACATGTGGAGTGCTTAGAGGTCGAAATCATTTACGGTTTATGGTAACTACACTACTTTATCGATTAATATATACGAACGTATTGGGTAAGCAGAGTTCGCCAATGGAGGAGGAGGTGGCCTTATGTTAGGCATCATATGGTACTGTTGTTGTGGGACTGGTGAGCTGTTGGGTTGGATCCATGGTGCAGTTGGTCCTGTATTCCTTGTCATAGGAGGGGTAGGTACATGTACATGTAGATGCATTGGCATCATCGCTGATGACATCAATTGTAGCTGCCCTAACAGCTGTTTGATTAGCATGTCGGACGTTGATGTTCTCTCGTGTGCTGTACCCTCAGCCGCGTTGTTATGGTTGGTTTGACTTCTATTTTGACGATTAAAGGTCTCGCGGTTTGGCATAGCAGTCTCGACGACACTTCGGTACATCTGGCGTGTTTCCCTTCGGCCATGTAAAGTCGGCGGTTTCGGGACTCCCAAAACGTTTCGTAGGGCATTCTTTATATTGGCCGCCAGTCGCCTGACACCAAAATTCTTAGAAAGGTGTTTACGATCGTGTAAACAATCTTCTGGGTGAATGTTGTCATGTTCTATAACCGTAACTGGGACTGAATGAGGAAGAAATTGTCGCTGGAGATCATTCACAAGAAATTGGTTGACTTCTGTAATATATCATAGAGTTGAATTCGTCATTCCTAGGTGTGATTTGCGATAAAAGGATTTTTGAGTTTGGAAAGGAATTCGTAGCCGTTGTTGTAATTTCGCGGAAATTGGAACATATTTCCGAGACAGAGGACGATTCCACATCATCGACTCCCACATGAATAACAATAGCCTTTGGTTCGTGAAAATGAGGATTTAAGAGAACCGTTTTCACGCTTTCTAAATTACCACATTTGATTATCGTTGCTGATTTCTGTAGTGGAGATAACTTGCTGGCGTTTATGAACTTTCGATTTGAGTCCATCAAGACCACTATATCTGATTCGTAGTGACGAGGATTAGCAATATGTTGGTTTCCGCCTTGACGTTCACTAGTGGTTATGACTGCGGCCCCCGAATTTTCGGATGATTGAAGAGTATTTGACTTCTCTGGACTTTCGAGAATTGATTCCAACACAGTGACTTTTTCTTCTAACGCCTCCTCATTAGTGAGTACACGTGCTGTGTTTGCCTGGCATTCCTTAATGAGTAACAGTTGTGAGGATTCGTGTGACGCTGCCAGTTGGGATTCGATTGACTTAGACTTCTGCATTACATGTGTTTGTTGGTCGTGTAGACTATTTATTTTAGAACTTAACTTCTTGTTGTCTGTTTCGAGTTTAACAATGAGGTCCGTATAACCTTCTAAGTCTTGTTGAAACTTCCGAGTTAAGGAAGAGACTTCGTTTTTCAGTGCAACCTTGGAATCTTTAGTGTTGGAAGTTATATCTGACTGAAGCAATTCAAATTGGATGGCAAGCTGCTCCTCTAATTTCAGAAGTTGTAAGTCCCGGGAGGCAATATTGTCTTCAAGTGTGGTTATGGTCATTTCGAGTTTATTCATTCGTTCCATTATCTGGTCGAACCGGGCTGTTTGGTTACTTGAAAGGGCTATAGCTTCCTGTGCAATGTGTGGCTTGTCACCCGGAAAAGAACGGCGTTTAACCGCAGAAGACCGCTTTGTAACTGGACTCCGCTTCGTTTTAGGAGTAGAATGTTTTGGATTTTCTTCGTTTTCTATGTCATGGCAGTTCGAGGAGCTTTCCATGGCCATGTCTTCATCGACTTCACTCATTTTAGCACCAGCATTGAATTCTCCCAGTTCATTAGAATTATCCTCGTCGTCTGATAACAATAAATAAGCTTCATCTATTTCAAGTTTAGTTCCAGTACATTCTTCGTAAGCCGCGCTTGCTGAATTTCCTTCTTCCAACAGAGTTACCATCTGTTTTAGTGTAGAGAAGTCTCTTTTTAGCCACTGGTCTCTAAATGGCCCTTGGATCATAACTTTACATGTTGTATCATACATAGTGATTGTAAATAGTGATTTCTTAGACGATTTATCATCATAATTACATACTTTAACAAGGTGTTCCACCATATATATGGCCACTGGCATCCTTTGCATCTTGCCAATGCACTAGGAAAGCGTCCTGATTTCCAAGGTCCAGCCAATATCGGATTTTTATGGACTTCAGCCATAGTGGATAACGGTTCCGTGAAACTACAAAAGTGTGAACTTCACCCTGTTTCGAAGTTTTTGGAAGCTCCAAAGAGTCGGCTGCTGCCACATTGTTCTTGCGGTTTGATCTCAGCTTAGATTTTAAACTGTGGTAATTGCGACTAACTGTAGAGCACTTTTCCCCCGGTTTTGGAGTAATTACACTCATTGGTGAGTTATAAAAAAGATTTCCACATTTAGACACTCCCAGTAAAGTAGAAGAGGTTCAAATCAAGTTGTAAACGAGCAGCAGATCAGAAATCGACTACCCGCCATGATACTAGCCTGATTTTCAGACGCTACGAGGTCGTCCGCTCACTTCCTCCCCCTCCCCGTCTGATGGACTTCATAGGCTTTCATGTTCCTGACGCATCAACCTTTGTTTTTAGAATGAGCCAATACGAACACGCATAAGATTGAAGCGTGAAGTGTAGAACAGTCGTGCAGTAGCGGCTTTTACTAGTTGGATCTAGGATCTATCAGCTTTCATGCACTGGAAAAAAACATTCTACAGCTTCAAACTTCTGTCGATTCCTCAGAATGTTATGCTGTTTCAGCTGCTGTGGTTCTTTGGAGAGCAGGAACCTTTTAAACGGAAGTTTGCGTGCAGTATTTGCACGACTGTGTGTGAGAATGCATACAAGAAATATCAGACTCGATTCCACGCTGTAAAGTTTATTACTGTGATCTTAGAACTTTTACGCTTTTACTTTTATTTTTAAAACGTTTTGAGGCTTGACATGTATGCCGATTAGTCACACAAGACCCTGAAGTTGTCCTATTGTAGTTTTTTGGTACCAGAGATTGTTTTAACCGGACTTTTTGTCTGACTCGACTAGCTCTTTAGCTATTTCAGACAGCTCGTGTCAACCCTGTTATTCTCTTTCGCCATTAAGTATCACTTTGTGATTCATTGACACAAATAAATTATGTTGTTGTTGTTGTGCAAAGTTTAGATGCTATTGCCGTACATGGACTTACGAAAGTGTGTTCATAATTCTGAAAACAAAAATATTCACCCAAGTGCCATAAAACTTTTTCCATAGCATACTCAGTATGTGTGTTCACTCCTGCAGAAAAATCATAATATTCCATGAAAGATTTGGTCTTCTAAAAGCCAAAAAACTAGGAGAATGTTTCAGATCTAATGCGTGAAAAAAATTAGCGGGCACATTCCTTAAATTCCAGACTTTGCCAAAAGTGTAAAGTTCGCTCTGATTGGTTGAACTTATGACGTCAGGAACATGAAAGTCTATGAAGTCCATCAGACGGGGAGGGGGAGGAAGTGAGCGGACGACCTCGTACCGTCTGAAAATCAGGCTACCATGATACATGATACATATATACATGATACATGATACCGAAACACGAGCCTGATGCATGAAAATCCAAACTGAAAACGGCAGAAGATGAAAGAGACTCCCTAAGGGTTGCCCTGACACTAGCAAGCAAAATATCACTATCAAAATACCGGGCGAACTCCCAAATCTAAACCAAAACATAGGCCTGAGGCGCTGAGCGAGAATCGAACCCGAAGAAACGACTTCTCAGGCAGTCTCGTACGAGACTGCTTCTCAGGTGACGTAATGATAAGCATGCGCAGAGTATGCGCAGTAAGAAACAAATGGGGTCTGGGTACGAGATTGGGCGGGAACCTCACGAACTAAGCGTATTCTTTATGTTGGTGACATGATAATTTTGATTTGAACATGGATGACCTCGATGAAACTAATAGTACCTTACCAGTTGAATGTGAAGTCAACAAAGTGTTATACAGCAGTATTTGGCTGTACTATAACATTTACTGCTCACCCGTCGCTGCTATAAACAGAGAACACACTCCGGGTAATACTAATAATTTTTAATATGAAAGCGAAAGGTTTCTCTGGGGTTTCTGTCCTCGGTTTTATTTTTACTTGCAGACAGAGAGAGAGATATCTGCAATCTCGTTGGTGGCAGTAGCAGAGAACCAGTTCAAGAGAGAACAGTGAACGAATTACAGCTCGTTTCAATGGGAAATTATTATCACGGCGGCTCTGTTCTCAAATTTCGTGTGAGTATAAACTTTGATCGATCCCGGTGAAATCTCGGCGAAATCACTGTGTGAAAGCCCTTCGAAACCAGAGAGAGAGACCTGTTACCACAAGTTAAATGCCGAGGCGCTCAAAATGATTTTAGGAAATTGCTCAATTCTTTTCGGGTCGACCAAGCGGAGTTTCGTTGCCTATAATATTTTGTTGACTATAATATTTACCGCTCACCCGTCGCTTCCGAACCCCGTCATCAGTACTATAAACAGAGAATACTAATAATTATGAAAAGAGAGGTTTCTCCCCTCGGTTTTATTTTTCCCTGCAGAGAGAGAGAGAGAAAGATGGTGCCAGAGAACCAGTTAAAGAGAGAACAGTGAACGAATAACAGCTCGCTTGAATAGGAAATTATTATCATGCAGTCTCGGCGGCTTTGTTTGTCAAATTTCGTGCGAGTATAAACTTCAAATTCAACTGAGACTTCACTGATCCACACAACAGACATTCAACTGAGACTTCATTCAACCAGAGAGAGACCCGTTTCCGCAAGTTAAACGCCAAAGTCCTGAAAATGATTTTAGGAAACTGTTCTTCAAGTGGAGTTTTGTTGCAAATTGTGGTCACGTATAAAGCCAGCCACGGTGTTCAAAAACCCAAATCGGCTCAAATATAGTAGATACTCGAACTAAGCACTAATATATCTTTACATCTAAAGATTAATGGTCAGAATAGCTTCTCCATGTTGTAGGTGGAAATCGTGGACACAAACGGACAATTGTTTCCTTTCGTCGAGGACGAACGAGACTGGCATCCATCAGAGAACTACCGGCCACCTGAAATAATACTAAAATTGCATGACCAAATAATTTAAAACACTTAAATAAGAGGCTCAATAGGAAGAGCAATAAAAAAGGTTCAACCTAGTATGATTTTTTTGACGATAGCTGGAAGGATGGCAGAGATGTAGAAAAGATTAAAACCACTACCATAAAACTCTGGATTTCGATGGCATCGAAAATGGCCGCTATGCTATGTGAGCGCGCTAAGCACTGTGGGTGAGACGGCCCCTTTAAGTTCTGTAAATAAACTAAGTATCCCGAGCGATATCGAATCTGATTGGTTCATCCTGTCACGTGTTGAGTCAACGCGTGCAGTGTGATTGGTTGACGGCGCGAAAGATAATAAAAATAAAAATAAACACTTGCGAAACTTGACTCGGGCCCAGCCTACGCTGGCCCGAGTAATAAGTCTTTATTTGCCTTTTAAAATACATGAAAGGCTTGCCACTCATTATGGCAAAAGTTTACAATTCATAGAAATCCTAAGAGCCAGGAGCCCATAAAGCTAAGAGTTAAGAAGTTTAAAAAGTTAAAATATATAAAATGTACACAATCTTATGCTAAATCGTATCTGAAATGTAACCTATTTACAAAACTGTGTGTGCTCTGTGTAAACCCTAGGCCTACCCCGGGTCCTAAAGTTGCCTTAAGTTGCCTTAAGTTGCCTTAAGTTGCCTTAAGTTGCCTTAAGTTGCCTTAAGTTGCCTTAAGTTGCCTTAAGTTGCCTTAAGTTGCCTTAAGTTGCCTTAAGTTGCCTTAAGTTGCCTTAAGTTGCCTTAAGTTGCCTTAAGTTGCCTTAAGTTGCCTTAAGTTGCCTTAAGTTGCCTTAAGTTGCCTTAAGTTGCCTTAAGTTGCCTTAAGTTGCCTTAAGTTGCCTTAAGTTGCCTTAAGTCGCCCAAAATTGCCTGAAGTTGCCTTAAATCGCATCAAGTCGCCTTAAGTTTCCACATTTTTTACCTCGATTTTGCTTAAGTCGCCTAAAGTCGCCTTAAGTTACCCAAAATTACGGCAACTTTAGGACCCGGGGTAGGCCTAACCCTGGGCTTCTGGCTACTCTTGTCTTAAACTATAGGTCACTTTCTTTGTAACTGGTAATAAAGATCTTTTAGCATGATTTACATTACAAGATGCAGGTTGGTGCAGTGGTAAAACACTCTCACCGCTGCGGTCCCGAGTTCGATTCCCGGCTCGGACACCGTATGTGAGTTAGGTTTGTTGTTGATTCCTTATCTGCATTCGAGGGTTTTTCTCCGGGTTGTCCGGTTTTCCTCCGTAAAAATCAACCGTGAGCCGAGAGTAGTGGGGAGAGTGTGAGGAGTAAAAGCAGGCCCCCACCAGCTATAAGCTGTAATACTCAGCCTGCTATAACAAATAAAATATAATTTTTATTTTTATTAAGATATTTTACGGAATGACTTCCTGTCGCCTTTTCCCAGCAGCGTGTAAATATCGTGTCTCACCGCTGTGGTATATCTTCTTTTATAACAGTGGTCCAGGAAGCACTGGATAGTATTCAGGTGTGCTTGCACCATAAACCGGCAGCGCATATGTAACCTTAGGCATGACGAGAGAATTAAATAAATGATCAATTGCTGTTTGATTATAAAGACCGTCCTTCCTCAAAGATCTAATAATATATAGGCTCTTCTTTTCCTCTTTCAATTTCCGTTTAACATGAGAAGTAAATCTACAGTCCGATTGCAAGATTACACCTAGCACCTTGAGTTCATTGAGTTGTGCTATTCCCCTGTTTCCGTAAGATAAGTTCATTGTATTTACTGAGATTGCAACTCGTACCACTATCATCTGTCCATTAAAAAAATTAGTCTAAAGCGTAACGGGACATATCTGGAGAGTTTCTACTGACAGTAACTTTGACAGTCTAATCATCGGCGTATTTACATAAAGGTATTTCCGCAGCAGACTCCATAACAAGGTCGTTTAGAAAGATAACAAATAAGTACGGTCCACTAACACTTCCTTGGTCCTTTAAAAAGGTAATATACCAATTTATTATGTATTTATTCAGAAGCCAGGTTTTAACTTTTTCACAAAGGATATTGTGCTTCACGTTATCAGAAGTACACTCTTCTCACCGGTCTCACTTGCACTTCTATAATGAAGGGCGGGCAAACGCCAGAGGACCGCAGGGACATGTTATGTAAACGAGACCAGATGACACTCATTGCTTTACATTTGGGTAGTTTACAGACATACACTTAATAATTATGATAATAGATATTAGCGGGAGGGGAAAGTGGAAAATATATAATAGGAAAGGGTGCAGGGAAGTTGAAGGAACTAAAAGTTTTCTAAGCCAACCCATTAAGTGAAATAAATATGTGTAGTGTGATCTGCCTTTGCCTATAAATCCAAGTAATCATAGCAGTCATATAATAAATAATAATTAGAAAAAATTGAAAAGAAGTTAAGGACTGCTAATGTATGGAAAAAAAATACAATAACAACTAAGAAATGTACATTAAGCTGTATCATCTGATTAATCATAATTTCATCGCAAGTAAAGTGAAGTGAAGGAGATGGAAATTTACACGTAGGCCATTAAACAGTTATTTTTTTATGCGACTTTTAAATTTTGAGCGTTTGAGATCTCTTGTGCTAGTTGGTAAATTATTCCAGAGTTTAATACCAGTTGATTTAATAGAAAATGTTCCATAATTTGTTGAGGCTGGTAAGACAAAGAGGTTCTTTGAAGCATGTCTAGAGGGGCTGAATGGGGGGGTACCAATATCAGTTAACAGCTAAATTTTTAGCTATTTATCAGTTATCAGTTAAATTTTGCTGTTATCAGTTAAGTTATATAAAAAGACTACCCTAACCTGATTTGAATACATATTTGCTGGTATGAAATGAATAATAACCGCTAATTCAACATCAAACACTACATTTTGTCTATTCAATAGATTTTTCTAGTATCAGATAACTCTGATGTGTCATGTTTAATATTTGACTATTATCAACTGGATCAAATCTGTCGAAAACCATCCGAAAAGCCAATAATAGCATGTGACGTTACGTCATTTTAATAAAAAATAATGAAATATCAGGTAACAGCTATCTCACAAATATCAGCTAACAGCTAAAAAAAGGTAAAATTCTCAGTTAACAGTAATATTTTTGGCCATTTCTCAGTTATCAGTTAATCCCATTCAGCCCCTCATGTCTAGTATTATAGTTATGATGAGAAGCCGTTAACATGGTAACACAGGGCTATAGGCTTTGCGAGAGTGATGTTCGGGGACGCCATTCTCTTGTTAATGTGGCGCGCCAAAGAATGCAACTTCGGGAGGAATAATGGCAGTGCCTACTTCGGTGTTTTTCTGGCTTGTAGTTGTTCTGCTGTTATCAACTTAGGTAATCTTTGATCTGATGAGATAAAACTGGGTTTCCCAATGACAAGGAAATTTTCCAGTCGCCCTGGCGTCCTGTGTCGTGGATAATAATAATCTATACAGACCAGCTTCCAGGACAAACTAGATGGCTTATCAAGATTCAAGACCCTTGCATCTATGGGAGAATATGGGAGAAAATCCCTCTGAAAATTAAAAACTTATCACATAGCGGTAGCTTTAAAAAAGAATATAAATTGTTCCTACTTTACAGCCAGCTATAATTGCTGCCGCAGCGAGCGAGCCTGAAGGCAGCAGTTCTAATCTGTAAGCGGGTCCAAATCTCGATTTCTTTTTTTACCACAATGCATCACTTCTATTGTCTTTTTTTACCACACTGCTTTGCAGGCATCTGATCGTCACGCCACATTACACGAGGTGGGATCTGCATTGTTTGAACTCTTTTTAAAATTTCTGTGTACGCAATCTTTGTGTAATCATGAATTTGTTGAAGTGTAGACGTGTAGGCGAACTCTTTCTAACTCTGTGTGAACAAAGAGCAAGATCTCTCTAGTTATCAAGATGGTGAGCAGCAAATAATTTTCTTCTGTTGGCTTCGATAAAGTCAAGCCGCCGGTTCAATACACTGAATTAACATTTAGAATCACATTCTCAATTACAGTTCATTTCCGGTGTTAAACTTCACCGGGGAGAACAGTAGTTCGTTGTGCCGGAAACTCTCAAGAAAATGTCGGGAATTGGTAGGCTCAGGGAATTTACCGGGAGATCGTTAATATGTCGGGACAAAACGAAAATAAATCGCGACAACTTTTGAGTTACACACCACAGCTCAAACAGGATTCAGTCGCATGATAGCCCCAAAACTACAAACTGAATATACTTCATCTAACACCTTGGCATTTTTATCACCCAGTATTTTTCCTGCCAAAGTGATGTAGGTTCTCTTCTAATACACTTCCTTAACTGAGTGTAGCAGCATTCACTACCTATTAGGTATACTAGTATTAATATTATTTCTATAAAGTTGGCGTGTATATCTACTACATTCTTGAGTAATTTTGTCTTAAGGGTCCATTGACATATTTAAATCGGCCGTTGCTAGGGAAAGTGTGACTCCTAGGGTAAAGTCTTGTAGTCTGATGACGTCATCAAGTGACGTCATCAAAATCAAAAAATTTCTAAACTCTCCAAGGATTTTTTATCTACTAGTAATTTATGAATATCTTCCGAACCTACGAATTAAGGCGCATAAAACCGAGCATGCGTTTGCCATTTCGAAAAAAAAAGTAGAATTTACAACGCCTTTCAGTCAGGAGTTCAGTCCAATTTTAAGCTTTTTTGGCTAATGAAAAGCCATAACTTTGGACTTTTCATTCGTTATAACTTTGGCATTTATTGTCGGTTTCCAAAATCCACGCTCGATTTTGTGAAGAACGTGGTCAACAACATTTTAACGGGAAAAAGTTTGGTGTTTAGTGAAAGCGCGCAAAATGTTTAGGATTTTTAGAAACCGGAACGCATGCGCAAAAGTGCCTGTTTTGTGGTCGTGAAATAGTCGCAGAACTGTTGTTGCAGTCTACAATAATTGGTCGAACAGGATGTGCATTTTCTCCTATTTCCTCCGACAATGGCCAGTTTTGGGACTTGGCTGAATACTCCAGTCTGCAATGAGCTAGCTTGATTGTCTGCAATGAGCTTCGGACTTTGTGGAGCACATCAGGCCCGGAACCCATTTCGCGGCAAACCGAAGAGCCAATAGAAATCAAGCTACCATAAGACCGAGATTCGACAACTTTCACTTTATAAATTGAATCTCGTGGCGTTCACAACAGTTTGTTTTCAGACATCAAAAATACTTTTTTAAGGATGAAAACTGACCTGTATTTTAATTAGTTGCACTGAGGTTCAAGCACAACTTTACCAGGAACCCGAAAGCATTATCTGGAGACAAAAGTGTGCATGTTTGTAGAAGATTTGAGTTGAAAACCTGCCGGTCGAAAATCACTTGACTTCTTAATTGAGTGGCCGTCCTTTCCTTCGTGTTTTTAGAAGCCATGTTCTCGCTGGAAGCAGCCATTTCAGCTTCTATATCTTTGACAACTATAATACTATTTACTAGGTGTTCTTTCAATCTATCAACAGCGGGAAGAGCTCGGCTATACATCTGAGCAGTCCAATACAAGTTAGCTTTTCCATTCATCGGCTTTCACTGATCACTATGTTGGCGGCGCCGTACGCTTACCGTTATATTTTTGCTCGGTACAAATGATTAATTATTTCCCTTTCTCTAGGTTCAAGTACAGTTAGGCGCCTTTCGAGTCCTGAACGATTCCTTCAAAATTATCGGATTGAGTTTCTTGTCAAGAATTATTTTCTTTCACACGATAAACCAAGCTTTTCATTTTCCAGCGACAAAATATGGAGGCCCGTTCTGGTCAAAATTGTATCAGAATAATATTATCACAGTGAATTATTGTTTTGTTAGTCTGTGTTTATTTTTGGTCTGCCAAAAATCTTTTAGGCCTGCAAAATTTTTTGGGGTCTGCGAATAATTCGTTTTGGGGAGGTACGATTTTTTTGGGGAGGTATAACGAATTATTTTTTTGGGTTCTGTTCTGCGAATAATTTTTTTGTCCTGTGATGTAATTTTTTTTGGGTGCATGGAATAATTTTTTTTGGATCCATAATGCATTGCATGCACATAATTGCGCGAAGACTGAGTTCGAGTCCTTCCCAATGAAGTACCGTACTATACAAGCATGTCAGAATCAAGGGCAGAATCTGTTCAAAGTCAAATCTCTCAAATAGCTCAAAATGCAATACAAGAAATCAACAGAATAGCTCAACTAGTCACTACGACTTCCATACCCTCAAGCTCTTCCTTTTCGAGGTTAAATGAATCGCTGTCTGGTCTCGCTGGCAGATCTACAACTACAAATATACCGACATCGAGAGGCATTCAGTCCGGGTCCACATCCACTTCCAGCATCTTATCTAGTAATCCTTCACCAAGTAATACCGGTTCCAGTAATCGAAATGCGCTGGGTGAGTTACGAAGAAGATTCCCTACATTTTCTAGTTCACATGGCCCTGTTAGAGCCGGTGGCGGATCTGGAAGGAGAGGTACAAGTAGCAACAGTGCTGGTCGGCCAAAGAAAGACTATGCAATCAAGGATATTGTTATTGTTGGTGCTCAGGTCCAAAAAACACCGATGGCTCGTCAAGAAAAAATACAATTGGAGAGAAAGAATCGGGTGATTACCGGTAGTGGCTTTACTATTGACAGAAGTTGGAATGAAAAGATTTTGTATGACAATGTAAAAGCACAATTCCCAGAGGACTGCAGAAAGGTCGAGTATGAATTTGTTAAGAACTGCTACGGAACACTGGTAAAGCCAACGTTAGCTACTGGTGTTAAAATCGATGGTAGCATACTTTTAAAATCCATTGCATCAGCGGGTGCCGTGTATGTGCGACTGTTTGCAGACGATCTTGATGATGACTCACGGTAGTTGTAGATCTGCCAGCGAGATCAGACAGCGATTCATTTAACCTCGAAAAGGAAGAGCTTGAGGGTATGGAAGTCGTAGTGACTAGTTGAGCTATTCTGTTGATTTCTTGTATTGCATTTTGAGCTATTTGAGAGATTTGACCTTGAATAGATTCTGCCCTTGATTCTGACATGCTTGTATAGTACGGTACTTCATTGGGAAGGACTCGAACTCAGTCTTCGCGCAATTATGTGCATGCAATGCATTATGGATCCAAAAAAAATTATTCCATGCACCCAAAAAAAATTACATCACAGGACAAAAAAATTATTCGCAGAACAGAACCCCCCAAAAAAAATCGTATACCTCCCCCAAAAAATCGTACCTCCCCAAATCGAATTATTCGCAGACCCCAAAAAAATTTGCAGGCCTAAAAAAAATTTGCAGACCAAAATAATATTTGCTGACTAAAAAATTATAATTCACAAACCAAAAATTAATGAGCAGTGTGCAAAAAATAAACACAGACTAACAAAACAATAATTCACTGTGATAATATTATTCTGATACAATTTTGACCAGAACGGGCCTCCATATGAGTCGATTAGTTTCTAAATTGCTTTAAATCGCACTGTATACGAATGGATTTACGACTTCTATCTATCAAGAACGTACACATGTTGATGTGTTCCTACTATGAGGTACCGGTATTGTTACCTAAATTGACATTGGGAGGTGCGGGTAATCTGTTTTAAAATATATTTTTCAGTTTGAGACTCTAAAATCAGCGGTGCCGGTAATACGCTGTGCGGGTAATAGGCCGGAAATTACGGTATGCAAAGTTCTACCGTCTTGCATATCGAAAAAGTTGCACATCGGGCAGAATCAGGCGACATTACTTAGTCACGTGACACGATCAAGCGCGCTGGATTTAAATTTCTGCTCCAGCGCACATGCCAAATAACAAAGAAAACTGCCTCAAACTGGTCTATGCTCTGAAAATATTGCCAATTTTGGTGTTTAAAAACTGATATCTACAAAAATGTAAACACGGGATTTTAAAGTAGGGATGTTACGCTGCAATTTCCACTAATTTGGGGGTAGATTAAGTGGAATCTGCTGCCATTAAATAAAGGCTGAAGTTTGGGTTATTTCAGGTCGAAAACGTATGGAAAGTGTTCTCATTTGCTATTCAGGACTTATTTCCTCACGAAGTCTAATATCATTAAAAATTGTAAAAACGGGAAAATATTATTTTATAACTTATCTGTTATCGAGCGTTCTTTTATCGAAATCCGTTAAATATTTCTGCCATTAAAATTTAAAAGTATTTCTAGCAGTGAAATTGTCCTTAATGCTTGCATATTAATCGACCTTTCAAAACTCCCGGGAGACCGGCAAGCTAACATAAGCTCCGCCTCCTGGGTTAAAATAGAAGATACCGAAACAAAGGGGCGGCAGTGGAAAGCTAATTAGTCAATCGAGTTAGAAAATCATATCAGCGGTAGCGCCTGGCTTTTGAATTTGACAAAACTGCAATAACAAATGCCAAGGAACTACATCAAAAAGTGAAGACGCATCAAGATAAACTTTGCATTCGCATTTTATTCTCTATATCACACTGTTAGCGTTGTAATTAGAATTACAATCTGATATAAAAAGGAAAATATTTTCACCGATCACGGACTTTATTTATTTATTACTCTTTCTACACCAGCGTTCTTTTTCTTACGCGGTTTGTAGCGTAGTGAATCCTACAGAATACAAACTATACTTTCTTCAGGAAAACTCGAAATCATCCCGATTCTTGAAAAATAACAATCCTGGATTCGGTAAGCGTTTACACTAGAAGAAAATACCGGGCACTTATGAAACGATTTTGACAAGAAATGTCGAAAGGAATTTGGTATTTATCGCGCTGAGTTATAGATTTTTTTGTTTGCTTGCCTTCACCAATTCTTAAAATTCGTTAGAAAGCTCGAGACTACACAAATCCGGGATACACCGTTAAATACTAGAAAACTATATCGGGATTCACGTTCCCACTTCCAATCCCGGATTCGTTTTTATCGCGCATTCATCGAAAAGTATCCATGGGTTAGGCTTTACTAAGGACCAGCTTCTGATCAGTATTATAGTTAAGCGGCACTTTGCCTTTGGTATAAAACCAGCAACGCGCTTTGTGAAATGACAAAACTTCAACGAAGAAAACAAGTTCAGAAATCAAGAGCGCATCACAAGCGATTAAACAGACGGATTGTTTATGTCTTAAGCTTTAAAACGATACCTTTCCCACGATTATGTGTGGCCTAGAAGCGAACTGTTCCGAAAAATAATTTTCGGCTTTACTGATTGAACTCGAGTTGCGATTCTTTTACTGATATCTAGACTTCTAGTGGTCAGATAAGCTTCAATGATATCTTATTTTAAAGCTACAAAAGTACATAAATCTGTTTCTAAACCTTTAGGTCAGTGATGTGAACTTCTGAATATGATCGTTATTTTATGTTTAGTAAAGTGCTGTGATCTGAACCAACTCGTATTTTGATTTTAAAGCTACAAAATTACAGAACTGTTTCCACACATTTTTATGGTGCGCTCTCAAAGTGAGTGATCATGACTTTTCGTGTTTAATAAAGCGCTTTGGTCAAGAGTTTAAAAAACTTTTATAGCTTGTATGGAGTTTGAAATCTTTCGCTTGGATAGCTCTTGCGAACAATGCCGAGGTTCACTTTTATTTAACTAGTTTCATAAATATGGCACTAAAATAAAGATTGCTGAATTTGACATAGGCTTTTCGAATAACCTCTAAATTCAGACATTATACTCCATTTTAATGTTGACATGAGTCAAACCTCGAACGCAAACGAAATAGGTTTGGAAACTTCGCGCGATAAAACTTATAACCCAAGTAGCCACGGCAAATTGATTTTGCGGTGATCTTTTACTGTAACCAAGGTCTATTGAAATCTCTTAAAGAGCTTTGGGATTTCAGTTAGTCCCATGACAAGATAGATGAAAGTGATTGACAGGCCCAAGAGCAAGTATGGGAATGAGGTATTCCCAGAAGGATTCCCTAGCAGCCAATCACAAGCGCTTTGCTGAATATCTAATAAGGCGTATCATAATTATTCATATCTCACGGACGCGAGTAAATGTCGCCTAAAACAATGGGATTCTACCCGATGAAATTAAAGATACTGAAAGAATAGAGTGGTTTCATAACCGACCTAGCCACGTGATTTTTTTTTTCGATCACCAGAGTTTTTTTCGATCACCAGAGTTTTTTTCGATCACCAGAGGTTTTTTTTCGATCACCAGAGTTTTTTTTCGATCACCAGAGTTTTTTTCGATCATCAGAGTTTTTTTTCGATCACCAGAGTTTTTTTCGATCACCAGAGTTTTTTTCGACCACCAGAGTTTTTTTTCGATCACCAGAGTTTTTTTCGATCACCAGAGTTTTTTTCGATCACCAGAGTTTTTTTTATCACCATCTCTAGAGGTTTTTTTGAAACAACAGGGTATTTGATGGCAATCAACATTGATCGAGGTTTTGAGTAGCGTTGACAAATGAAAACAAGGACAGTTGACAACATGTTGGTGATAACACATTTTTATGTGATTTCAATAGCGATTTTTATTTTTGGACCATTCGGCGCGCCATACAATAAACTGTTAATTGAACTGGACTAAAATGATTTTTAAAAAGTATTTGCTTTAATGTTTTTTAAATGCAGCAGAATCCTCTACTATCTTGCTGAGTTTATATCCAACCAATAGGTGACATAACCCAGGGTGCAATATAATTTCCCACAAAAGTGAAACCTATATTCTAACAGTTGAAACTGTTTACACATTTCTCTCTTTTTTCATTTGCCTAATGGTTACAAATCTACATAATTTGTACAGGAATCCATAAGCGATTAAATATAATAAAATTAATTGTGAATTTGTTTGAAAACTAGGGAGCTTCCTTTTTTCATGAGCCTCTTTTTGGAGTTACACAGAAACTACATTATTAGCATAATGCAGAGGTTTAATTAATTTCAGTGTACCTGGCTTGGGCTTTGAAAGTAGCTGTGGATTTGCCTTTAGTAATAAATGCATGTTAAAATACAAATATTATAGTATGTATACATCGCGCAGAATGACTGGACACTCTATTGTCTAATTACCTAATTTGCACATTCTGTGATCATTGAAGCGCGCGGTAAGTTCAAAATCTTCGATCTGATTACAAGAGAATGGAGCAAAATCAGCCGACCTCTTCCACTAAAAGGCGGTTTTGTTTCACTTATACATAAACTGTCCTCGATTTATAGGCTGCAAATGCTTCTTTAGATAATAAATATACTTCATACCAAAGCTTGGTGCAATGTATTAAAGGGAAGTGGTGTCCGTTTTTATTTGAAAATAGGGTAGTTTTAGCTAAATCTTGACTGAAACCAAACTTCACACAGTAATTTTAACGTTTTGCATTCGGAATATTCATGATTTATAACCTGCAAATGGAAGATATTTTCCAATATTCAGCAATTGCGATGAAACATTCTACGAATTTCAATCATAGATGGGGTCCGTTTTAACTTCTTTGGGGGAATGAGCTAGTTTCAGATTATGCTTCATTAGAATTCAGAAAGACAATAACGCGGCAACGAGCACTCGGCCATGAACTTTCCTTAAACTCCGCCTCCTTACTATCCCCAGGGAGGTTGTTGTACAACAGTATTCCCTAGGGCTGTCTGCTTTTCTAAAGTTAGACTTGAAGCGATTGGCCGAGTCAGTTTAATAAAACAACAGCCGGCTGTGTTATTCAAGAATAACTGACTCCTTGAATATTAAACCTTTACAGAGTAATGGGAAGAGTTCCATCCAGTCTATTGTGAGACGGTAAACTTTTTTTAAGTTGAACTAGAAGCGCTTGGCCGAGTCGATCAGAAAAGTCAACCAACAGCCGACTGTGTTCTTCAAGAATAACTGACTCCCTTGGATTATTAAACCTTTACAGAGTCTGTTGTGGGACGGTAAAGCTTTTATTAAGTTGAACTAGAAGCGCTTGGCCGAGTCAGTTTATTCAAACAACAGAGTTTTGAATTGAGCGCCGCCGATTGTTTCACTGTGCAGTACTTACCGAAACTGATTCTTCTACCAAGAGTTTCGTATTGAGCGCCGTTTGTTTAACTTAGCGTTCTTACAGAAACTGATTCTTTCACCAACAGTTTCGAATTGAGCGCCGAATGTTTAACTTATCGTTCTGTTGGCGTTCTTACCGAAACTTATTTTTTCACCAAGAGTTTTGAATTGAGCGCCGTTTGTTTAACTTAGCGTTCTGTTAGCGTTAAAATAAAGTAAGTAACTTTATTTAAGTGTCAGATGCATTTAGCTTTGCAACTAGTCCTACGATTTTACGTCCTTATCCGAGAAGACGTGAAGGTCTAACCATTTGCAGTTGTTTCACAAAGATCGTTCTTACCGAAACTTATTCTTTCTCCGCGAGAGTTTTGAATTGAGCGCCGATTGTTTAACTTAGCGTTCTTACAGAAACTGATTATTTCACCAAGAGTTTTGAATTGAGCGCCGATTGTTTAACTTAACTTAGCGTTCTTACAGAAACTGATTCTTTCACCAAGAGTTTTGAATTGAGCGCCGAATGTTTAACTTAGCGTTCTGTTAATTGGCGTTCTTACCGAAACTGTGTTTTTTTTCACCAAGAGTTTTGAATTGAGTGCCGATTGTTTAACTTAGCGTTCTGTTAGCATTCTTCCCGAAACTTATTCTTACACCAAGAGTTTTGAATTGAGCGCCGATTGTTTAACTTAGCGTTCTGTTAGCATTCTTCCAGAAACTTATTCTTACACCAAGAGTTTTGAATTGAGCGCCGATTGTTTAACTTAGCGTTCTGTTAGCATTCTTCCCGAAACTTATTCTTACACCAAGAGTTTTGAATTGAGCGCCGATTGTTTAACTTAGCGTTCTGTTAGCATTCTTCCCGAAACTTATTCTTAAACCAAGAGTTTTGAATTGAGCGCTGATTGTTTAACTTAGCGTTCTGTTAGCATTCTTAGGGAAACTCATTCTTACACCAAGAGTTTTGAATTGAGCTCTGATTGTTTAACTTAGCGTTCTTACAGAAACTGATTATTTCACCAAGAGTTTTGAATTGAGCGCCGATTGTTTAACTTAACTTAGCGTTCTTACAGAAACTGATTCTTTCACCAAGAGTTTTGAATTGAGCGCCGAATGTTTAACTTAGCGTTCTGTTAATTGGCGTTCTTACCGAAACTGTTTTGTTTTTCACCAAGAGTTTTGAATTGAGTGCCGATTGTTTAACTTAGCGTTCTGTTAGCATTCTTCCCGAAACTTATTCTTACACCAAGAGTTTTGAATTGAGCGCCGATTGTTTAACTTAGCGTTCTGTTAGCATTCTTCCAGAAACTTATTCTTACACCAAGAGTTTTGAATTGAGCGCCGATTGTTTAACTTAGCGTTCTATTAGCATTCTTCCCGAAACTTATTCTTACACCAAGAGTTTTGAATTGAGCGCCGATTGTTTAACTTAGCGTTCTGTTAGCATTCTTCCCGAAACTTATTCTTAAACCAAGAGTTTTGAATTGAGCGCTGATTGTTTAACTTAGCGTTCTGTTAGCATTCTTAGGGAAACTCATTCTTACACCAAGAGTTTTGAATTGAGCTCTGATTGTTTAACTTAGCGTTCTGTTAGCATTCTTCCCGAAACTTATTCTTACACCAACAGTTTTGAATTGAGCGCCGATTGTTTAACTTAGCGTTCTGTTAGCGTTCTTCCCGAAACTTATTCTTACACCAAGAGTTTTGAATTGAGCACCGATTGTTTAACTTAGCGTTCTGTTAGCATTCTTCCCGAAACTTATTCTTACACCAAGAGTTTTAAATTGAGCGCCGATTGTTTAACTTAGCGTTCTGTTAGCGTTCTTCCAGAAACTTATTCTTACACCAAGAGTTTTGAATTGAGCGCCGATTGTTTAACTTAGCGTTCTGTCAGCGTTCTTCCCGAAACTTATTCTTAAACCAAGAGTTTTGAATTGAGCTCTGATTGTTTAACTTAGCGTTCTGTTAGCATTCTTCCCGAAACTTATTCTTACACCAACAGTTTTGAATTGAGCGCCGATTGTTTAACTTAGCGTTCTGTTAGCGTTCTTCCCGAAACTTATTCTTACACCAACAGTTTTGAATTGAGCGCCGATTGTTTAACTTAGCGTTCTGTTAGCATTCTTCCCGAAACTTATTCTTACACCAAGAGTTTTAAATTGAGCGCCGATTGTTTAACTTAGCGTTCTGTTAGCGTTCTTCCAGAAACTTATTCTTACACCAAGAGTTTTAAATTGAGCCCCGATTGTTTAACTTAGCGTTCTGTTAGCGTTCTTCCAGAAACTTATTCTTACACCAAGAGTTTTGAATTGAGCGCCGATTGTTTAACTTAGCGTTCTGTTAGCATTCTTACCGAAACTTATTCTTACACCAAGAGTTTTGAATTGAGCGCTGATTGTTTAACTTAGCGTTCTGTTAGCATTCTTACCGAAACTTATTCTTACACCAAGAGTTTTGAATTGAGCGCTGATTGTTTAACTTAGCGTTCTGTTAGCATTCTTCCCGAAACTTATTCTTACACCATGAGTTTTGAATTGAGCGCCGATTGTTTAACTTAGCGTTCTGTTAGCATTCTTCCCGAAACTTATTCTTACACCAAGAGTTTTAAATTGAGCGCCGATTGTTTAACTTAGCGTTCTGTTAGCGTTCTTCCCGAAACTTATTCTTACACCATGAGTTTTGAATTGAGCTCTGATTGTTTAACTTAGCGTTCTGTTAGCATTCTTACCGAAACTTATTCTTACACCAACAGTTTTGAATTGAGCGCCGATTGTTTAACTTAGCGTTCTTACCGAAGGAGACGGTAAATATATTTTTAAATTGAACTAGAAGCTCTTGGCCGAGTCAGTTTTGTGAAACAAAATCATAACATAAAACCGCGAGGGTTATCAAAGCTGCTATGCTCCTTTCAAACTATTACGTTCAAATCGTATCACAAGCAAGTTTGAACACAGATTCCACATGCTTTAAGATTGGAAGTTCAGATCAAAATGAAACTCACGGTCGATAAGCTTTTATGTGGATTAAGTAATGATACTTAGAGTTGGTTCTAATTAATGCTTCTGCATGTTACTTTTATTGATAACTCTCTGGAGAATTTGTGTACAAGTTTTTTCTATCAATCAACGTGAGATTGACAGGTTTGGCTTTGCGTTGAAGTGACGTAAATAACTTCACGTGACTGCTTGGACCAATCAAAAATCGTTTTTCACGGTCTATTGTGTAAGGGAAGCTCATTTGAATATGTCCATGAAACAAAGGTCATTCTGCGCGATGGCTAGCTAGACAGGTATACAGCTATTTCTGGCCAAGTGCAATGTAGATGCATGCTAGTGCTGGAGCTCTGGTTTTCTTACTTTTTGCTGTGCTCTTTCGCATTTCTGCTATCCGATGAAGAAGACGATTTCCCCAAAGACTTCTAAAGGCTTTTGGTCCAACGAAATAGAAGAAGGCACTAACCTAAAGGCTCATTGAGGCCCCGACCTGACGTCTTGCGACTATTTCAGAGAGACCTAAATACCGCCATATAAAGTCAACTTGGTGTTTCAAAAGGCCTCAACTTAGTTTGAGCACATAGCTTAGGTAGTACAAACTGCGTTCAACTGCCTGTACAACCAAACTGTGATTTAGGCGCGCCACGAATACATTTTTGTGCTCTGTCTCTGGTTGTCGGCACGCGCAAAGGTCAATAGATGCTAAGCAAGAGAAACCTCTCGTGAAAACACACCCAACGTATCTTCTCATGCGTTAACAAGAAATAAAGGAAACAATACACCGTGACAAAGAGCGCATTGCTGATCCGGCTTCTCGCTCTGTTGCTTGTGTCGTGAGTGTCGATAACAAGAGAGGAGAGTTCTCTTCTTAATCTAAATCTCACAAATCACTACTAATGGAGTGAAAGGCCGTTGGTATAACACAAAGAATCAGGTAAGGTTTAGTTTGTGATACTGCATGCTGGTTTAGTTGGCCAGAACTACTGATGAAATGACTCTTTGGGAGACAATTAATATTTGACATTTGCATACCAAAGGTACAAACCTCCAATGTCGCTTGTAGAGCTCGGTTTCCATATGATCGCTACGATCGCAGGAAAACCACTCTCCATCGATCGTAGCGATTGCAGCTGTTTCGTCGACTTTTTCAGGGATCAGGAAAAAGTCGAAGAAACGAGCTAAAACAGGCTAACATCTACAGAAAACCAAATATCAACCAATACAAATGAGGTAAGAACACTTCACAATGAAATATATATTCTTCTATGCTCTATCGCTGCGCTCCGCCGCATAGAAAATATTTATGCTGTATATTCTACATACACATCAAGCAAGGCGTGTTAGGAGGATGCCGACCAGTTATGTCAAGTTTATTGCCGTATAAACATTTAACAATTATTCACTGAAGTCGAAGTGACTATAGCGATACTTACTGTTTGTAAACATTGACGTCATTTATATATTTGCATATATAATGTGGTTGGCAAAAAAACCCGCGTGTTTGTATGACTTGTATGGGAACTAGCGATTTAGGCCTCACAAAATACATCTAAAGTCTCAATTCTGATTCCAAATCTTAATTCCTTTATAAGACTTATAAGTTAAGAGCATATAAGCTTCGATGAAAGGGCTTGCTTGCATATTGGAAGAACAAGAAAGTAATTTGGCGATGAATAAGCACCGACCTGTGATATTTTATAAGCATCTGACTGGGTTCACGCTTCGTTTCTGCCAACCACAGAAAGCAACAAATGTGGCGTGACTGGCCTGTGTGACGTCACAGTAAGTATCGCTATTGGTGAATATTTACCTCGACTTCTTCTCGGTAAATATTCACCAATAGCGATACTTACTTTACCGAGAAGAAGTCGAGGTAAATATTCACCAATAGTCACTGAGACTGAAGTGAATAATTGTTTTAGTATAATTTCATCAGTGAATATCAGAGATATTTAAACTAGACAATATAATAATAGTCTGACTTCCGACCCTTTTATAAGTTTAACAAGCGCGCGTGACAAGATAGTTTTGTGACAAACATTTGCATAATCACGTGCCGCTATACGGTTCATTGCACAAACCGACTTGACACTAGACTGGCAGGGATTACAAGAATGGATTTTCTGAAAGTATAGAAATACAAAAGAAAAGGCCAAATGCACACTAGAATTCAAGTTGAAGCAGCAATCTTCACTTTTGAGACCTCGTATCGTGTTACAAAGAGAGGAAATGCAGCGAAAATGAGTGGAAATGGGCAAAACTGAAAGTCTGCCACTACACGGCGAGTGAAAATTTATAGAAAGGAATCGCTTTCATGAGTTTACTTCAAAGGACAAATTTCCTGGAAACTACGAACTACAGAATCAAAGACAATGGTAAATCAAGAGACAAATGATTTCGGTATGAGATAAAGCTTGAAAACACAACGAGAGCGGCGAGAGAAGAGCATAAGCCATAACACTATAAACAGCAACCGGCTCCCTGAATGAAACTAGAACTTGTTGTTTTTCTATGAAGAACCACGAGGAAAATAACTCAAGTAAGTACACTCTTTTTGAGTCAAACCGTTCCCATTGTTTTAGGAAAAGGTCTCGTTGTGTTATTTATTGCTCTAAGTAGACGTTATTTCCTTGTGAAAGTTTGTTATTCATGAAGACACGAGGGCCGAATAAACTCAACCCGAAACTCGTAAGTAAACTTTGTTTGTGAAGGCTTATGGATTAAAAAAAGAGCTTCAAGTTTAGCCATACTTATTTAGTTGCTTCTTTGGTGGGTTTTGGAAAAGCTTTTTATGTCGGGAACTAGCCTCCGCGCTGAGTGTTTTCCCGGCACAGTCACTGAAATCACAATCACTGATAATATTCGTTTACTACTTTATTGCAATTGCCAGTTCACTTCTCTTCTCGATCACGCTCGCTCCGTTTCTTGACCCGAATTCTGAATAACAAAACTAATCTACATTCCACTAAACATACCATACACGCCTTAAACGATTTCCGCTCTGTGAATAAGAGCTCTTATCTCACTGTTCAGCTCTAATCCATACTCTCGTATGTCACTCATGATAAGCATACTGGAAATTGAGCCCGTCTCCAACACTCTCCCCCCATATAACTCCCCTGGAGATATATGTCGTCCCTGTTCCAGGAGACTGGCCTACTATGAAAAATTGTTACATTTCCAGAAAAAGTTAATCAAATAGATGAATATTAAACCCAAAGTTAAAGTTCAGAGTTGTCTTGTTATGAATGAAATCAAACAATGTTCATTGTTCTCAATGTGCGATTGGTCATTGTTCTTGCTCCTCTTGAGCAATCTGATGAATTTTCTCTTGGGCCTTAAGAGCTGCACTTCTTTTGGGCCTGAATGCAGGTGCGTCAGCATTGAGAGCTGCGGTGGTTGTTGACACTGCCCTGTCACAGGATAACTCCAACGGGTAGAGGTGCTGTACCGGCCGCTCGAGAAATCGTCTTCCCGCCCGCAATTTGGCTGCTCTTATCACTCCGTCGCGGCCTGCAAACAACTCCATGATAATTCCCAGGGGCCACTTGCCCAGGTTCTTGTCCTCTGACTTCACGATCACTACATCTCCAACAGCTAAGGTGAAAGGCTTCCCGGGATGGTTAAGGTTATGCCTCTCCCTCAGGCTACGCACGTATTCACTTGACCATCTCCTCCACATTGCTTCTTTGCATCTGCGGAGATATTTGGCTCTCTTTCGCAAATCACTATCACCAATGTGATGTGGCTCTAGGTCTGGTAGGACGTTGCTCTGAGGGAACATCATAGCGTTAGGAGTGAGGATGGGCAACTGAACGTCATCCTCGACGTAACTGAGGGGCCTGTTGTTCAAGGCCACCTCCACGTCGAGCAGCACTTCTTCTAACTCCCTCCATGTTAGGAAGCCATTTCCGATGGTCTTATTGAGTGAGTTCTTAACTAAACCAACCATACGCTCAAATTGACCGCCCCACCAGGGGGCACGGCTTAGGTTGAATTGCCAAGTAATCTTGTTCTCAGCAAGAAACTGGTTGAATTTCTCATCATCCATGACTGCTCTCAGCCATCTGGCAGCACCCACAAAGGTTGTCCCGTTATCCGAATAAATCTTGTTTGGTCTCCCCTTCCTCGCAATGAATCTCTTTAGACTCAGGATAAACTCTTGAGTTTCCAAGGAAGGCATCAATTCCAAGTACAACGCGCGGCTTAAGGAACATGCATACAACGCTATGTACGCCTTACCTTCTGCCTTCCCACGTTTTCTGTACTTGAGTGGACCTGCGTAGTCCACTCCGATAACTTGAAATGGGTGCGTGCCCTGCGTCCGATCCACGGGCAGATTGCCGGGAGGTGGAGTTGCTGCAGCTCGCGACTGGAACCTCCGACAACCATGACAGGCTCGGATGGTCCGCTTTGTAAGCCTTCGCAGGCGCGGCACCCAGTGGTGACTTCTAATGCTCGTCATTGTCAGCCCCACTCCCCCGTGGAGGGTGTGCAAGTGTTCTTGTTGCACTAACTTCTGTGTGTATGGATGAGTGTCTGGGAGATAGATGGGATACTCGCCTTGTATCCTTCCTCGGCACTCAAGGATTCCGTCCTGGTTGGGTTGCAAGTTTAACTGTAGTCGGTCTTGCTCAAAATCGGAGCTATGTTGGGCTCTCTTGACCCAGAACGCGTGTTGTTCCTCCAATTCCTTGGTCGTTAGCGGTCCGCCAATTCTGAGGTTGGGATGACGAGAGTTATGCACGAACCGCGAGGCCCACGCACAGACTCTCATGGCCTTACTCAGGCCGAACTTCCCTAGTACGCCGTCCAGCTCATTGGTGACATTCACAGCGCACGCGAAAAGTTCCTTTGTAGCCTTGGCTTCTGCATTACTTTCTGTGGTAGGTTGGGTAACTGGATTTGGTGGCCAGCGTTCAGGATGTGCGATCCACTCTGGACCGTGCCACCACAGCTCTCGTTGCCCTACGTCTCCACCCCTGCTTGCAAGATCTGCCGGGTTATTTATGGTAGGGACGTGTCTCCATGATATCTCGGGCTGGGCTTGTATTTTCCGTATTCGATTTTCCACGAACTGCTTGTATTTCCCTGTACCCTTAATCCAGTGGAGGGCCACTGTGCTATCAAGCCACCCGCAGAGCTCCGTAACGGGAAAACCTTTCAGCGCATCTCTCACATTCACCAGTAAATTTGTCGCCATGTGAGCTGACACCAGCTCCAATCGTGGAATGGTTAGTCCCTGCTTAGCTAACCTGGCTTTTGCTGCCACGAGCCGTTGGGTGAGACCCGATTCCTGTTCGACTACTGCGTACACTACTGCTCCCACGCCATAGCCACTCGCATCACCGAAGCCATGCAAATGGATTGATTGAATATGTTGTCTGTGTGCGGCCAAGGGGCGTGCGACAGTCACATTCTCAGGTAGACGGTCCTCCCACTTTCTCCACTTCCGCAGTAGACTAGCCGACAACGGTGCATCCCACGCAATTTTTTCACTACATACGGCGCGGTACAAAAGCTTTCCTTCCAGGGTCACTGGCGAGACCAACCCGAGGGGATCATAGATACTTGCAAGCTTGCTGAGTATCCCCCTCTTGGTCGGGTCCGCTTTCTTCCCAGGAAAGGACACACTTATCTCGTCACGCGCTTTGTTCCATCCAAGTTCAAGTAGACTTGACTCTACTCCGTTTGGCTTCCCGAGTTGCTGCTTTGCATAAGTCTCATCCTTGTCCACTGGTAGGACAGGTATCTCCTCTAACTCGAAGGCGTTCGAATGCCATTTGTGTAAGGTGAAGGTGGCATCCTGAAAGATCTCAATGGCTTCTCGTTTGAGCTCCTTGGCCTCCTCCACGGTCGCCCCGCCGCTCATTAGGTCATCCACATAGAGACTCTTACGCAATTCATCAACCGCATTTGGCTTACGGGATTCCCAGCTGTCTAAGCGGTATTCGATTACACCACTCAGAAGGAAAGGCGATGGCGCGAGCCCAAACAGGGCCCTCGTAAATCGTAAAGTCTCAACATTTGAGTGTTCTCCTTGTTTCCAGTGGAACCGCAGCGCATCGCGGTCACTTTCTTTCACGCGCACTTGTAAGAATGCTTTCTTTAAATCTCCCGTAACCACTATGGGATGCATCCGGGCTCTAACTAGCACATTCCACAATTTGTTCTGTAGGGGTGGCCCTGCATATAAGCAGTCGTTTAAGGACGGTGCATCGGCATGAGCCTTGGCGGATGCGTCATAGACTATACGCATCTTAGTTGACTCCGCACCTTCCCTAATGACAGGTTTGTGAGGAATGTAGAATTCCACTCCCTGCGCCCGTTGCTCAGCAGCTTCTACAACTCCTTCGGCTTTCTGCTCTTTGATTATCTCTGCATATGCCTGCTCCACCCCTGTGCGCTTTAGCTTGCGCCTCAGGGACTCAAGTCTGCGTAGACTGCCTTGCTCGTTGTTAGGGAGTGGGGGATGGTTGCCCTTCCAGGGTAAACCCGCCTCGTACCACCCTGCTTCGTTGCGTGACAACTGCTCCCGGAACTCTGAATACACCTGCCCCTGGTCATGCTGTGGTGTATCAGCAAGTCCCAGTACGTCGAGCTTGCATAGCTCTTCGTAATCCACCTGACTGGTCTGGGTTAGAAGCATGTGTGTCGTATCTATCTCCTCGCCTGGAGAGAGAATGAACCATCCTAACTTGGTATACTCGGCGACAGGCTCGCCTTGGTTCCCGATCCGCGGTCGGGAGTCGGTTTTGATTTTCGCATACACACCCGCTCCCAGTATGACGTGCACTGGAAGCAGTGGTTTGGTATCGGTGTCATCCATTTTCACCCCTTTCAAATGGGGGTAGGTTTTCATCAACTGTTCGTATCGGGGGTTCTCCAGCTCGAGAAGTTCTCCCCTATTGACCTTGGTAAGATTGACCTCCAGTTTGTAGTCTCCCACTTTAGACGAAACGGTTGTCTTGTATATCTCCATTCTCGCTGTGGTTGAGGCTATCAGCATCACGATTCTCTTGGGCTTGACCTCGGTTGGCCGCTTGCCCAACATGTCCAAAAGTTTCGCCGAGGCATAGGAACTGGCAGCGCCAGAGTCTATTAAAGCCCGACATTCAATTCCACCGACCTTTACCACAACAACTGGATAAATGACTTTGTCATCGTCAAGGGCAGACATCGCACTCTCCTCCTTGGGCGGGTGCTTTTCACAGATAGAGGTGTGGTGCCTTTTGGAGCAGATTTGACACGTGGCTTTGCTATTACACTCAACTGCCCTGTGTTTCGCGCCAGTACAATTGAAGCAAAGTTTCTTTTCCGCTAGGATCTTTTTTCTTTCCGCGGGCGATGTCACGCGTTCACAATTGACGCCTTTGTGTGTGGTCTCCTCGCAAAACACACACGCACGTGCTCTGGTTTCCTGCTGACGAGTATTGTAAACCCTTGTGGGTCGATCACGACTCCGGAACTGTATTTCCTGTTCTTTCTGACCTGGGGAATTTGATTCCACTGGATTTCTACGTGTCCATAGCCTTAGGGCTTCAGTTAGTTTGATAAAGTCCCATTCCTCCCACGTTGTGTCGGTGCGCACTAAATCTCCTCGGATTCCTGACAGCTTGTCTAGAGTCATGGCCAGCCGAAATATTGTAATATTCAATATAAAATCCTACGTTGTGTCAGCTTTGCCGTAGTCCTTGGACTTCGTATTCATTTTCATTTTGGCTGATTTGATCTGACTTAGATCCAACGTAGCAACCAGCAGGATTTTCGTCCACGGTTCTTTGCAATTTTCAAGTTTATCTTCATACGATTTTGACCGTAGGTCTATACAGATCCGATTATTCCTGCTATTTTCTTCAAGAAATCATGGGCATTGATATCGCTTCATGGAGAGTTCGTATTGGCTCTTTCGTTCCTACCAACGTCTCTACCTCTTGCCGTACAACAAACCACACCTCCAGGAACATTTACCTACCTAGAAAACTTCCTACAATCCTGTTTTCCCTCGCTATGCTGGCCTACATATTCTCTCTTACAATCTACATGGATGTTGAAACTAACCCTGGCCCCACCGCTGTTCAACACCAAACTCCTATCACCATTTACGCCGGCGCCGGACATCATAATCTCACTGCTCGTACACCGAAATTCACAAAACTGTTCAACGCTACTAAACGCATTCAACTCAAGCTCACTCGATTTCGACACCATTTGATGAACTACACATTCTAAAAGGATAACAACATCATACCTAAAGGACTCCTACCCAGATGTAAACCAGCTCTTACTACTAACAATTACTATTTTTTATAAACAGTGGAAATGCATTTCTCTTTCTACAGCACGCCGTCACCTCAATTTGCTAACTAGAGAATGCCATCACAAGATTAAATTACTTACAAAGGAACTCTCAGAACATAAGGAACATTTACGTAAAGTTTGTACTCTAGAAACATTTTCTTTTTTCATAGCCAGAATTGATTCGATGACTTTATCTCTTGAGTCTCTACTCACTAATAGACGTGTTAAGAAAACAACTTTCTATACTAATAGCCCGCATACTGATAACATTAATACACATGACCGTACCAACACGCCACCACCCGCTTCTGGACATAGTACTTTAACGAGACGTAATCGTCGTAAAAACAAACTTAATATTTCCAGACTTGATACCACTGCCGTTATTAACCTATCTCAAACACCACTTTCTAACGACGAAATCTCAGTTCTTGCTCGCGGTTTGACCTTCTGCCCTACACCGCGACGTATTAATTGGCCGGAAGTCTCAGCTGACATTAACGATTTTACACGACGCATGCGACTTGCAGAATACTTCTACGATCCTAATACTGGCGCTAATCCTACTCAACATAATCCTTTCCATAACAAAAGCACTTGGACCCCTCCTACCGATAGAGATTCTGCTTTAAACGCCTTCATAGATGCTATTCAACATGACATTACCACTTCTAAACCTAACCACATTTCTGATAATTTATCTCACAACGAACGACAAGCCATACACCGACTTAATCAACAACAAGACATAATAATCAAACCTGCTGACAAAGGCTCCGGCACTGTAGTTATGGACAAAACCTGGTATATTAACGAATGTAATCGACAACTTAGTGACACAAAATTCTACAAACAACAAGACGAAGACATGACTAACAAAATACAGAAACGTGTTACGACTTACGTGCAACGTATGTTGAACGCCTGCTACATCGACGATAAAACTAAACAGTACCTCATACAAACTAACGTTAAACCAGGACGATTCTACATTCTACCTAAAATACATAAAGCTGGTAACCCGGGACGTCCCATAGTTTCATCTAACCGTCACCCTACAGAACGCATCTCCCAATTCGTTGACTATCACATTAAATCCTTAGTTTTTAACCTGCCTTCACACATTAAAGACACAACTGATTTCCTTAACAAACTTCTCAAACTTGGTAAACTACCTGATACCGCTATGCTTGTTACTCTTGACGTTTCATCCTTATACACTAACATCCCACATAACGAAGGTATTAATGCTTGTAATCATTTTCTTTGCACTCGTACTAATCCTATCATTCCCACCGAAACACTTTGTGACTTAATACGTATGATCCTTACTATGAATAATTTTTCTTTTAATGGTAAACATTATCTGCAGGTACATGGCACAGCCATGGGTACCAGAATGGCACCTTCTTTCGCTAACTTATTCCTCGGTAAATTTGAATCTAACGCTCTCTCTAATGCCCCTTATAAACCTCACACCTGGTGGAGATATCTCGACGATATTTTCATGATCTGGACTGAGGGGGAAGACCATCTGAAAATATTCATCGATTATCTCAATAATATTCATCCTACTATTAAATTTACTAGTTCTCACTCATTAACTCACGTTCCATTTCTCGACGTTACCGTATCAATACATAACAACTACATTGAGACTGATTTATATACTAAACCTACAGATAAACATCAACACCTCCTTAAATCATCCTGTCATCCCCTTCACACTAAAAGAGCCATTCCTTTCAGTTTAGCTCTTCGTCTCCGACGCATCTGTTCTACCGACGAAACTTTTAAAATTCGTACTAATGAATTAATAACATACCTTTACAAACGAGGTTATAACCGCACATTCCTTAATAAACAAATAGAACGCGCTGCTAACATTCCTCGCAACGACGCTCTACAAACTACTAACTCACAAAACTCTGCCCACCGTATACCTTTTGTTATTACATATAACCCAGCACTTCCCCACATCTCTAATATCGTACGCAAGCACACTAATATACTATTTTCTTCCAACCGCTGCAAAGACGTCTTTAAGCAATTGCCTCTAGTTGCATATCGACGTAGTTCTAACCTTCGTGACCTTTTGGTCAAATCACAGCTACCACGTAACACATCTAATCAATCTAAAGCTCCGCCAGGCTCCTTTCGCTGCGGACAAGATTGTGCAACTTGTCCCTACATTACTAACGGCCTCAATCAATACACATTTCATTCCACTGGCGAGTCTCGTTTTATTAATTCACACATAACCTGTAATACTAAAAACCTCATATACATGATACAATGTAATCGTTGCCATTTGCAATACATAGGTGAAACTAAGCGACGCCTCAAAAACAGATTTAATGAACACAGACGGACAGTAGACAAGCCTAACATTAAATCTAAACCTACTACTGTATCTGAACATTTTCTTTCTAGACCTAACCACTCTTACACCGACATGCAACTTATCCCCCTAGAAATAATATACTCCTCAAGAGACTCAATACGTAAAGCCAGAGAAGCGCACCTTATAGATAAAGCTAAAACTCTAGAACCATATGGTATGAATATACGTGATGAAACATAGTGCTTATCTCTTATACTATTTTGCTACTTCAAGTTTTGGTCTACGTCACTTCCCGTTTCCGCAATTTCTATTGCGAAATTTACCACATTTATAGATCTTCTTACCTTAGAGCTCTTCACTTGTAACATCTAGTACCTGAAGAAGGCTGGTTTGGCCAGCCGAAATATTGTAATATTCAATATAAAATCCTACGTTGTGTCAGCTTTGCCGTAGTCCTTGGACTTCGTATTCATTTTCATTTTGGCTGATTTGATCTGACTTAGATCCAACGTAGCAACCAGCAGGATTTTCGTCCACGGTTCTTTGCAATTTTCAAGTTAATTTTTATTTTCATATTATTTATTTCTTCGTGAGAAACATCGGTAAATATGCGAGCGGCCATTTTGGTAAATGCTTTGTATGCAGGTGAATATAGTGACATATGACGTAATTCTCGACCAATCAGAGCACGGGAATCTCTATATTCACTGATGAAATTATACTAATACATATTAATGTTAAACTAATGACGAATCGCCGGATACGAAAAACCAGGTTAAAACCTCACTTCGAGGAAAAAATTATTCTGGAAACATATACTCCAACCCAATGCGAATTCACCGAGACCCCTGGAGGTTAAGGGTCATCAAAAGAAAAAAACTTACATGTACAAACGCTGTTAATTTAAGCCCGGATTACAGAGAAATGTCTAGAACATTTTGGCCCGGATAACCGAGCGTGTAAACTGGTTGGCGTCAAGTGAAAACTATATGTAAATATCATCTTAAATAACAACTCCAAGTCCTTAGGGAAGAGCACGAGGTGCTAATTACGAATGCCCAACAAAAATACATTTCTATGCTCTGTCACTGCGCTCCGTCGCATAGAAAATATTTATGTTGTATATTCTACATACACATCAAGCAAGGCGTGTTAGGAGGATGCCGACCAGTTATGTCAAGATTACAAAGCTCGCGGTGGGAATTGTAATAGGAATGTAAGTAATGTAGTCAGTGCAGAATAACTGCAGAATTAAATACCTAAGATAACAGTCGGGAGCAAATGTTGTTGCAGGTCCAAAGGCAAGGCTTTTACAACACTCTAAAAGCTACAGGCATGGTGAAAAAAAAAAATCCTATAAAAACCAATAGAACTATAGAAAATGTGTGACCCGACTGAACTAAAGACATTAAATACAGGGCAACACGAGTGTCTTCAGCAGGAAAATATATGACTTCAGGGAAAGATGCAGCCCAGGACTTCCATCCTTTAAGTAACCGCCGTACGACTTCAGAGTATTGGAAGCGCTACTGTAGCAGAGGAAGCTTGGTACTTGACAGGGCAGCAACTGCAAGGGGGACTGAAAAGACTTTGGGACCTAGAACTTACAACACAGATAGTAGGGAATAAGGGTTCAGTGCGAAATGGAATGAGTGCCATGTCAATAACAACAACATTCGTATGTAAATAAGACAAGTACATAATGTAATTTTATTATTGCAAATATATTATCAAACGATAATTATTAAAATGCAAATACAATGAAACTACACCGAAGCACAACTAAAGATTAACCACTATGAGAAAACGGAATCTGATACGGAATCTGATGTGAAATACATAATCGCGACGAAAATACAACAATAAAGCAACGTTATAGCTATTATGACATAATCTTAAAAAGCAAGGCATGATACCAGGAGTGTCAAGCGATCTAACAGCGACCCCTACTAAAATGAAACAAAACTAAACATCACATAATATATCACTCAAACCCTTATATGTCAGGTATCTCCGCTCATAAAGCGGTGTGCATAAGCAATCTGACAGTGATCCCTATTAAAATGAAACAAACCATACATCACATAATATATCACTCATACCCTTATGTAACGGATATCTCCGCTATAAAGCGGTGCTTATAACAGAGATAGTAGGGAATAACGGTTGGGAAATGGAATGAGCACCATATGTCAATAACAACAACGTTGGTATGTAAATAAGACAAGTACATCATTACAATGTTATTATTGCAAATATAATATCTAACGATAATTATTCAAATGAAAATACAATGAAACTACACCCAAGCAAAACTAAAGCTTAACCGCTAGCAATGAAAAAACGGAATCTGGTGTGAAATACGTAATTGCAACGAAAGAACATAACAAAGCAACATAGCTATTATGACATAATCTTAAAAAGCAGGCATAGGGCATGATACCAAGCCACAGTTGTCATGCGATCTGACAGTAATCCTTACTAAAATTAAATAAAACTATACATCGCATAAAATATCACTCATACCCTTATGTAAAGCCGGGATATCTACGCTATAAAGCGGTGTACAATAAGCGATCTGACAGTGATCCCTATTAAAATGAAACAAACTGTACATCACATAATATATCACTCAAACCCTTATATGTCAGGTATCTCCGCTATAAAGCGGTGTGCAACACATACATATAGTAAGTGCACCGAACAGCCAATATATTCCGCTATAAAGCGGTATGACCATACAATCACGATAAAATCACACTCTTACGCTCTACAGCGTTTGCATCCGTACATGCACTAATAATGAAAACACCTATAATACCCCACTATAAATCGGTAGTAAACCAAGCAATGCCACGAAAATTCAGAGGAAGTATCTAAACGGACAACTAGTACCGCTGAATGACAGCTGAATGCACTGAAAATGGTAGGAATACAGAGATATACCTCAAAGGTTGTAAATTTCGACTGTATGGAACTGAAGCTCTAGGCGCACCAGACGGGAGAAGGAAAAGGCTAAAAACTAGCCGATTGCCGTTAGGAATCACCAGCATCCCCGCGAAGCATGAGAAAAACTCAAGGTGTAAGGTGGTGCGAATTACACCGGCGACACATAGGCGGAAATAACCAATTGTTAACACCTCGCCAATTAACACTAACTGATCAACTTCTTCACACCCCAGATTGCAGAACTTGGAGAAAACGGGACACACTTAGCTGAACACGGAGAAGCAAATCGATCAACGTCGAAAGAACCGGGAAGATGGCAGATAAGCCGAAACAATTGCAGACATAGACCAATCATCGTAATCAACAACCCGACTCATAGAATCGGCAAACTCATTGAGAGACCTAGGAACCCATTGACTGTACCGCTCAAGCGAAATATAATAAAAACCCATATATCAACGGCAAGGGCATGGAGTCGGAGGAATTGTTACCTCTAGCACAAACAGATGCTGCGTTATTAGTCAGTGCATGAAAGTCTTTACTGCTTTATTCCGCAAAGACGTCTTGAACGACTTCAGACTATACAGGACAACAAGGAGCTCCCTAGTATTACTATCAAGAGTGATTTAAGTAGAAGATCAGAGCTTGCTTGATAGAATAATTCGAATTCCCTATCAAAATACAGAGTATAGCCACCGCAGGCATAACCACTAGCATCAGAATAAACCAACGCAACCAGAGGTGAATACTCGACGAGAGCTCTACCATTGAGCTAAAAGCAGTCAGTATGAATCTAAAATTGTATTTAGTGAAGGCACTGCAGAAACTGAAACTCATTCATGTCAAGTGGAGTATCTCAATTGATGAAATTGAACGAAAGACCAATAATTTTGGTATCAAAAGGGTGACATTACCCACGACTGAGGCAACAAACCGAGGAGAGACTATAGGACTCTTATGCATAAGCTCTACGAGGACTAATTAGCTTAATAATTTTCTGTTCAGGAAAAGAAACAAAAGCGTTATGTAAATGTGCCGGCATTATGAGAATCGATACTAATGAATACCTTGTGCTCACCAATGTCGAACTAGAGGACGGAAAACTTTCATAAAGAGACAGGCCGAATGGTTAAGACAGTAAACTGAAAATGCTTAGATATGTTGGAATTAAATAGCGGCCGCTGAAAACCCAAGCACTGGTGAACGTCACAAATATTAATATGAAGTTGACCTGGTTTCATGTCAAACTTAAACATGTATATGCTGATAGACGGAGGTACTGAAGAAAATGTTGGCGTCTTCAATCTTAAATTTAAGTTTATAAATATACTGATTAACATGTCTATAAGATCAGATATGAGCCTACGTTTGGCCACTCTCGGTGAAAAAAATACTTAACGACAGAGCTCGTACTCAAGAGTAAATCAACAACAGCCTCGTTAATAAAATCGGTACGTGACAACGCTGATGTGTTGTTATTAAACGCGGCACTATTAGGCGATAAAGAAATAAAAGGAATCTTATACCCATTCAAAAGAATCTAAATCCAGCCAGGTATTCCTATATTAACCCAAAACTGAATAAGAATTTTAAGACGATACTTAACTTAAATATAAAGGGAGCTATCCTTTGCTGGTACTCATGTAAATTACATTTCAAGAACTGCTCATAATACGAATTAAAAGTGTACTTATCTTGCGCTAGGATTTCCTTGAATTCATGTTCTGAATAGTAGGCCGTCCGGAAACTGGTAAATCCCTGTTACAGGTATCCGGAAGAAACATCGCGTGGCCTCCAAGAACTTTAGAGGCGTCAGCCTTGAGTGACCCCAAAAATGAACCCTTAGAAACCGTTTGGACGGAATGGGGAGTGGAGCCGTACAGGCTTCCAACAGGAGGGTTTTTAGCGAGCCTGGTTGAGCACTCACGCCACCAATGTGTAAAGGAACAGCAGTATCTGCAGGGGCCCCAAGATTCATGGAACTGCCGGCCTTCTTGGTAATACGCTGAGAGGCTAGAAAAAGCGCTGGTTCTGGGTCGGCCATTACCGGCCATTGCCCACGTGACCGAGACCTGTTGGTACTTTAATTATGAAGAAGATTGCCGGCTTCGTTCTCCAGCTTTTTCAGCATTCCACTTGATCCTAGAGTGAGTTTGCTCACATACTAAGGCGCTTCCCTTTCAGCACTACGAATCTTCTTGTCATCTTTTTCTGTTTAAAGCAACAGCCGTTATCTTCGTAATGTTGGACAGTTAACCAGCCTTCAGTTAATCTGACGAGTCCACGATACGAGTTTTTCGGTTTCTTTTTTCGATGGAACTCAGAACCTCTTCGAGTAAATTTTACCGGTTCAATTACAGAATCTTCACAAGTTAAAGGTCTCGAGCCTTAGTCAACTTCTCTTGTAATTGGCGGTTGAATATGAAGTTTTTTGCGTTGGCTGGGTAGTTGAACGACAACTCGCTGTCCTCTTTAACCTATCGGGAAACTGAAAGGACGGTAGTAGCTGTTTTCTGGGCCTGATTAAACTTGTCTGATAACGTGGACTAGTGAAGAGAAAGTTGTTCCAGAACAAACATACGAAACTCCGCTAAATCCGAACAAGTGAAAGCGTCTCTCATTTGGCCCGGATAACCAAGCGTGTAAACTGGTTGGCGTCAAGTGAAAACTATATGTAAATGTCATCTTAAATAACAACTCCAAGTCCTTAGGGAAGAAGCGAGAAGTCCAAGGACTATAGCAAAGCTGAAACAACGTGTATAGTTTTAAACGTACTATATTTCGGCTAGCCAAACTAGCCTTCTTCAGGTACTAGATGTTGTAAGTAGAGAGCGGTCCTAAAATAGGGGGTTACAATATATAGGATTTCACAATATATAGGATTTCACAATATGTAAATAGGAAGTGACGCAATGGAACGGATACTGATAAAAAATGATGAAATAATAAAGTGATGTAGATAAGGTAAATAAAGGAAGGTAACAAATTACGATAAACTAATGGCATGCAAAAAACTAATACAATGTGAATACATGAATAGGAAATAAGGTGAAAGTGAGCTAGGTTTCATCACGTCTATTGATGCCATGAGGTTCAAGTGTTTTGGCCTTGTCCATAAGGTAGGATTCTCTGGCTTTACGAATCGAGTCTCGTGAGGAATGCATGAGTTCTAAGGGAATGAGTTGCATGTTAGTTTTAGAATAGTTAGGGTTAGAAAGAAAATGTTCTGCAACAGTGGAGGGTTTAGACTTAATGTTAGGTTTGTCAACTGATCGTCTATGTTCGTTGAATCTGTCTTTGAGGCGTCGTTTGGTTTCACCTATGTATTGGAGGTGACAGAGATTACATTGTACCATGTATATTAAATTTTTAGAGTTACAAGTGATATGCGAATGGATTAAACGGGTTTCACCTGTGGAATGGAAAGTGTATTGTTTAAGACCGTTGACGATGTAGGGGCAAGTGGCACAATTTTGCCCGCAACGGAATGAGCCAAGTGGGAGTGTGCGTGTGGAATGATTAGTAGTGTTATTGGGTAATTGTGATCACGAAGGTTAGGACAACGTCGGTGGGAAACGAGAGGAAAGCTAACAAAAACGTTTTTGCAACGATCGGATGAAAGTAGTATATTAAGATGTTTGTGAATTATAGTATACGTTGTGAGTTTTGCGAACGTTTAGTATGTAATTATAACGCGTCGTTACGAGCAATGTCAGCAGCGAGGTGCTAATTACGAATGCCTAACAAAAATACATCTATAGAATATAGCTGCGGCATGTATACACTCTACAAGGCTTGGGCTGCCTGTAGTTGCTGTTGTAAAGAGAAGAGACTTTTGGTTTCGATTGCAGTAAGGATATATCCAACAATGTAGTAATAAGTTTACACATAATTATATATACGCCTTCTAATTCACATTATAATAAAGATCAAATGAAAACCAAAATAATTACGATACATATAGGCTGTGCAACAAAGGAAAACGAAGTGATAAAAATAAAGATAATATGACTTTGATACAAATAGAAAATGCGTTGCCCGGAACAAAAAAACACTTAGGAAAATATATCTGGAAACCTACTCCTCGATCGAATGCAAAGGGAATATTTCTGTGGGCTTATATCAACAGTTCCAATTCCTATTCCCATTCAGTACCAAAGTTAGATTAAAAAAAGAGATACAATGCAATGACATAAATTCTTGGTTTGCAACCACTTCCCGGAGAATTGAGAGACAAAGACGTGGCAGCCATGTTGGATGACAATAACAAAATAATCTATTGCTAATACAATACAATACAATAATCTTTATTAAACACGATAAGAATCAAAGCGTTGCCGCTTGTGGAACAAAACGACATTAAAACAACTATATATAAAATATATTTATATCATAATTATTCTACTCTAAGGTATAAAAAACAATCTCTATATATCAATTCTTATATGCATATTTAAATACAAACACCTATGGGCGAATGGTTACAGTGACAAACTACATTTAACTGCGACCGGCATAATACACTAGGGGACATTAAAATATACAATATGTATACACATACATACAATATGTAACACTTATGTAAACATAGTACGCGCGAACTACAAATCAATACAAACGCCAACACAGATACGGAAGCACGGGTACGCAAACATAAGTATGTATCTATGTGAGTGCATATCAAACAGGAGTGCTTGTGATGGTGTAAATACAGTTATATTATCTCAAATCTAGGATACTACAAATACTAATTGACTGCCGAAATACACTGACACAAACATCGACCCAGACAGACACAGAAATACACAGTCACATGTAGACTCATTGTTGTACATGTCTGTGAGTCCCCGTACGTCCGGAGCAATGTCCGGGTCTGTATTTATGTGAGCTCAAGCAGACAGGAAGTACAAGCTAATAAAATATAAAATGTTTCTTAAAATGAGGAGTGCATTGAACAGATAATGAATCGAAGTCCATATCATGGAGAGTGTTCACCTTCTTGGCCATTTTACAGTATGATGTACGCTTTGTATTTTATCAACATTATAGTGCACAGATGATGCATTGAAGTCCATATCATGGAGAGTGTTCACCTTCTTGGTCATTTTACAGTATGATGTATGCTTTTTATTTTATCAACATATAATGCACAGATAATGCATTGAAGTCCATATCATGGAGAGTGTTCACCTTCTTGGTCATTTTACAGTATGATGTATGCTTTGTATTTTATCAACATTATAGTGCACTGATAATGCATTGAAGTCCATATCATGGAGAGTGTTCACCTTCTTGGTCATTTTACAGTATGATGTACGCTTTGTATTTTATCAACATTATAGTGCACTGATAATGCATTCCAAGCTATTGCGCCTCTATTGGCAATGGATTGTTTCATAAAATAAGTATTAAATCGTGGAACATTAATTGTATTTCTTTTCCAAAAAAATATTTGTTAAAAGGCTTAGCTATTATGTGATCCATACTAATGGTACTAATTCGTTGCATATGTTATATATTACTTTAACTAGGCTTAATTTATACATGAATTTTTTTTATCCCATTTAGCGACTCTAAGAACATCTTGAGAAGGCAATGTCTATGGAGATTATTAATAATTCTGGCTGCTCTGCAATGTAAAACCTCTAACAAAATAAAATATCTTTACAATGAAACGCATATGTAACAGAAGGTAATACTAATTTAAAATACAAATCTAATAGCATCTGTCTAGGTAAAAATCGGCTCCTTTTTACCATATTCAGTTTATTTACACCACGACCACGGCAATATGACTGGTCCAGTTAAGTTTATTGTCAACAGTGCCACCTAGCAGTCGTGTTTGTTACCATCTCACTTTGTCTTTCCCGAGGACCAGTGTGTTTAGAGGGCCAATGAAAGAACCTCTGTGTATAATCATGGCTTCGCATTTGGTCGGGTCTGGTGTTAGGGACTTCAGCGTGCACCATATACCTAATTCGTCTAGTGCATTATTAACTTCATTTCACTGTATTACCAACACAACACACTGTGGTATCGTCGAATCTTTTGTTATTGTCATCCAACATGGCCGCCATGACGTCAGTTGCAAACGAAGAATAGTTAAAACTTCAAGCATTTCAAGTGTTCTCCCAACATCCCAAGTGCTTTATTACTCGGGCTGCCTGTGGCAGCACCGAGTCTTAAAATGGAAGCGGTTATTTTTTTTGTTTTTTGTTGGGTGCAACAAAATGTGACTTTTGACCCATGTATTAAATTTCAGCACCAATCAGATCGCACTGTGCTGGTCACGTAACACTCGCCAGGTTAATTTCTGTACATAATTTAATACAGTAAATCAAAATGGTGGACCCGCGAGGAAATTTCTCTCAAATTTGGAGTCCCATCTCTCAAATGTAAGCAGTTTAATGTTTTATTTAACTTCACCGTGCGAAAGCCTTCCAACAGGCTCAGGATATTTCAACTGGCGCTCTTGTCGGAGCCGAAGGACCGCGTTTTTTACCCAGATGGCCAGTGATTTTATATACGACACGACGCCGGACCTGAAGGACTCAAAGCCAGGATCCAGCTAATCCACACATATCGAATTGGAATTTAGCGTGTTGCTTTGCTGCTGAAACCAAGGCTTCTTCGATAGAAATGGCAAGATGTTGTGTTTTTCTAGGAGGACAAAATATTTCTCGTATAAGCTTCTCTTTCGCCACGGCTTTGTTATTTGAATCTCTGTGGATTGGTATACTCAAATATACTGCACAATACCATACAACTGAATAAGAAGTCTTAACAAAGCCGAACTCAACTTCAACTCAAGAGCAAAGCTGAGAGGGAAAGTGAAACTGAACAGTGTCTTGTCAGGTCATGAATTAAGGTACGGTGAGGTTGAAATCATTGCGTGTTTATGTCTGCATTTCTTTGTCGATTTGTTGACCTCGTGGCGCTGATAGATTTTGCCATCGGACGGTATTCTTGTTTGAGGTACGTTTCGTAGGTTTTATGCCACATTTCATTTTACTCTCGGTCATAATACATACCAGCGCAAACACCGTGATCTGTAGGCCAACACTAAAATAATTTTGAGCGTGTTTTTGGCTGTCAGAAATACCCCGGAGAAATAAACACTCGCACAGAATAACTTATGATGAGCGAAGCAATATTCAACTCTCAAGGTAAACTTAAACAAGAATCCTCTCACGGCCGAGGTTTTGGTTCGAGAAATTAAAGGCTTCCAACAGTTCCTTTTATAGTTCTGTAATATAATGAGCAGACCAGTTTTGGGAAGGAGGGTAGATAACCAACAGGCATTTTAGTGAATAAATACCAATATGGACGCGAGCTGCGATAAAGAGCCGCAGGGTAGAATGAACAGTAGAGAAATATAGTGATAGCTCCATCATAGGTGGACAGGATACAACTTATAATATGGGACAAATATAAACATACATTTGAGACACTCATCTATTAGTACTCTGAACCTGGAGAACAGCAGACTAAATTGTAAGCGTGCGTACATGAATAAGTAGAGGTCAACTTCTTTAATTTACATACACGAGAAAAACAAAAATATTAAATTACATATATATACTAGGGGACCAGAGAATGAATGTCACCGCGCTACCGGCCACTCCTAAAGACTGCTAAATTCAGCTAATAATTCTTCCCTTCGGTTATTACTAAAAGGATTTCAAATGAAAGTGTATTTCATCTTCAATCTCATGTGGCCCGAGTGAAAGCCCAGATGGGCTCTTGTTTCGCCAGTAAACACATTGAAATGTGTGGTCTATTGCTGACTATTATGGTCTATTATGACACAGCACAAGCAGGCGCGCCGATTTCTATGTGTTTACCGAGACAATAGACCATAGATGTTTGAGTCTATAAGCCAATCAGAGCGCTCGTACTATCTGGGTTATATTATAAAACAAAATAATGCACGCTCGAGGTCTTGAAAAACTGCGGATGCACGAGCTGATTGGTTCAATTGTGACAGCTTGACATTGACGATCTGAAAGCTCGTTTCTTATTGGATGAAGTAACATGCTAAGAATAGAACGTGTTAATCGATAAAATTGCAAGAGCCGGCAAATAAAATGGGTTGTAATATTGTCATCTGGTCAAAACTGTTGCAGGAAACAAAGTGCTTTCTTTTTACAATTTCTGGTCAGCACAGGAGAGGTTTATCTGCACATTGTGATAGTGCAAGGTGTTGAAAATGCCTGATGAAAAAGCATTCACAGAGAAAGCGTGAGCGAATTAGCAGCAGTTGAATCACAGGCAGCCCAAGCTCTGTATTTGCACTGTGTGACCACTTCTGTTGTTCTGTTGTTTCTCTGGGGTCTAGAAATGGCGTTTATGGGGCATTTCTCTCACTTTGGGTTTGTCTCTCTTCTCTCTGTCTAAAAGAAAGGAAAGGCTCAAATTCAAACTCAAACTCAAATTCAAACCACTACTCACTTGAGGACGATTTTTCTCACGAAAACCCGTCCGACCGACGTAATTTCCTCCGTCAGGTGAAGGTAGATAGTTTTTCTTACCCCAGAAGTTTTCAGACTCTTCCTAATGAACTCATTTCTTTGAAAAAAATTCTCTCATTCTTCGTACAGGCTGCGTGTTAGAATAAATTCAGACGTGACCGTTGTAAACTCGGTTTTGTAGCCTGGCCTGCTGACAAAAATCCTCTTTCCGGCAGAGGGACAGTCAATAAATTGCCAGGCTACAAAGGCACGGTCCCCCCTAAAGTAACGTTAATTTTTTACCCTTTTATTAATTCCCGAAAGTAACGGGCCGCCCGAAAGCAAGGAACCCCCCCCCCCCCGAAAGTAGTGGCCCCTTAAAAGCGTTTCACCAATGCGGTAGGCACATTAAAATACAACTTTGAATTGAATAACGTTACGGTAATCAGTTGAAAAATTTACAGCCAATAACAAACAATCATCTCCCATGTTCATGGGAACATGTAATAAAATAACTAGAACGCGAAACTTATTACAAATTTTCTCTGGTATTTGCATGAACTTACAATGAAAAAAACTGGAACGCGAAAAATATTTGTACCGGTATCCTATTTACATTGGAATCCCGAACAGCTTCGGGCTATCGACTGTGCACTCAGTCGGTTACTACAGTCACCAATCCTATTCATCACCGTTAGTATCTTCGTCGTGAAACCATATACCTTCCACATCACTGGACTGGCCAATTGTATAGTTATCCAGCCCGCTGAGGTTGATTTCATCATCACGTTGCCCTGAAGTTGGTAAGGCGATCAGTCCCACATTTGACAAATGAGCGAATAACGGTATCTCGTAGACGACGAGAAATGTCTTGCCAAGCTTGCCCTGTCTTCCTGTCAGGAACTTATCCGGATTCTGGGCCATGGCTTCCGTTGTCAGGCGATCGACAGCTTTCTTGAAGTTGCTGTTGACGGCGACATCCAAGGGCTGAAGCTTGCTTGTAGCTCCTGGTGGAACTAGCACCGATGTGGTGTTGCATTCATTTTGAAGTATATCCTTCACCTTTGTCGTCATTTGTGCTTTATGTTGGTCGTATGCAAGAAGCCTAGACCTTTTCCCATTTGTGCTGAAGAAAGTATTCTGTGCATTCCACATATGTCTCAGCCAGTAGATCAAATATCTCCGTCGCACCATGCGTTCTCCTGGAACGTTACGACAACACGTGAGTCGTACTCCTTTCGCTCATTGTCAAGGATTCGCTTTCCTGACCCCTTGAATATCAGAAGGGGCTTTATTCGTGGTTCTCCATCTGCGAATACAGTCAACTGTATAGTACATTGCCGTTTTTCATGGCCACTGCCAGTGGTTCGGATACATTTACACACTTCATATGAAAGGCTTCTAAATAACTAGCGCACAAGTTCTAGAAATAAAAGTAGTTGATACCGTTAAGTTTGCTTTGTAGTTTACGTAGAGTGAATAACCAGCATGTAATCTATAATGAGCTTTTCGTATCATGTTGCGCGTCCTCTGTATAAAGTACGGTAAAACGGCTGCTAAATTACAAACGTTTTTCAACCACTCGAAAGTAACGGCTACCCGGAAGTAGCAGCCCCTTTGACCTTCAAAATCCGAAAGTAACGGGACCCGTTACTTTCGGAATTCTACGGTACCTGCTTCTGAAGTATGAGAACCGTGAAATATCTGAACTGAATTCAAAGGATTTTCCCTGTTACCTTAAAAGTTAAGCTACGTTACGCGGTTCTTCGAATACGTTTAGTAATAAACTCCAGAACTTGAAGAAGAGTGAGAAGCAAAACTGTTCCCAGCGATTTATATAGACTTTGAAACAAGGCGTTCAAACGACTGAGGACATTTAGATTAGTAATAACCACTATTTTTGTAGAATTCGGGCAAACAAGCCACTCTGTTCAATAAAATAGCTTTAGCCTCGATTTCATGCTCAAACCATGCCTTAACAATGCCAGTTGAATACATTTTAAGGAAATAAACGTGACTTTTGTTTTTCTTTTATATGATTCCTTAGCTCTTACAGCCATATACGTTGTCAGTCGAGTTTCAACGAAAGTCGCACTGCCTTACGTTGAGTAACAAATAAATCATACTTTGTTGAAATCGTTTCAAAATCAACGAACGTTCTTCGATATTTGGATTCTCCTAAAATGTATTACTTTGCCCGATTGAATTACTAGAGTCCTCATTTATGGGAATCGAAGTAAAATAAACCAAAACGAAAAACGTAACAGCACCGGAGTATTACTGTTACTCGGGCAATTTTGTAGTTCCTCTTTGAAGGGGAAAGGAGTTGTTCTCTGATGAAGGGCCCATAGAGAAAGTCCAACCGAACACGAAATTTCCTTCCTCCAAACATCAATTCGGTAGGACTAAATCCAGTAGATGAGTGAATCGACGTGTTATATTCATAACAGAGTTCTCTTAGCCAGATATGCCAATCAGGCGTTGCGTGACCATCGGACCTCCAACATGTTGTGTTTTATCGCATGTGTATTTGTTATAATAATTCCTACAGTTATTGAACTCAACTCGACTATAATCTCAACTCTACAATGAACTGACTCGTACAACTCTAAACTCGTATAACTCCGAACTCGTCAGTTTAGCAATGCACTCTTACAACGCCCTTCTATCACATGACTTCTTCTATATATAGTTGTCCAATCCAATCTTTCGATTATAATAAAACTATGAAATATATATCAAAATGTCAGTCAACTGTCACAACTCAAATTACAACAGGTGACATTTGTTTAAATAATTAATTGGATTTCTCAAAATGTGTATGATTAAGGGATCTGATTAAGCCTTATTATATACCTATCACACTTTTCCCACTAAAAGTATATATTTTACTCTAAATTAACCACTTAAAGGCTCTAATTCGTACACAGTGGACTTCTTGTGGCTTCACTAGTTCGCTGCGCTCACTCGTGAACTATTTTGACTCTCGAGGATAAACTTCATATCTTACCATTTGCGGCATTGGAAAGTGATATTATACCACAAAGACAAGTTATGAATTTGGGTCACCTTAGGGTTTGAATAAAGTTTTAACTCGCATCTGAACCGAAGGCTATTCATAAAGCAATTGATTGCTGCAAGATTGGGCGTTATTTACTGTTTATTGGAATTGAATAACACCTTGATATTACACAGAAAATTGTTATCATTCTTCTTTTTTTTTACAGAACCTTCATCTTCTCAGGACAATTCGCACAATGGATAAATTTAGCCAAACAGTTCTTACAAATCCTAAAAAGACTGCAGGCTTTCTTTCTATCCTGTTTATGACCTGGATACACAATATTCTAAAGCTTGGAAGTCAACGCACATTAAATGGAGATGATTTATATCCACTCCTGGAAGAAGACGAGGCTCCACAATTAGTTAAGAAAATAGTGATAAAGTGGATGGAGGAAATTGAGAAGGCCGAGAAACTCGGGAAAAAGCCTCGACTATGGAAAGCCGTACTCAGAACAGTCTCCATGGGACAATGGATATTTTTAATGACCTTGAAACTCTTGGATTCTTTAGGGAGCTTGATGCTAGCTATGATGTTATGGTGCTACCTCGAGGTCATCAGCCAAGGATCCCACATGGATCAGAGCTATGCTATTCTGTTTATCACGGGCATCAGCGTGGCAGTTGTATTAAAGTTATTTTCTTACCAACACCTGGCCTACCAAACATCTTTGATGGGAATGCGATTAAAGATAGCAGTCATTGGTGTGGTTTATAAAAAGGTGAGCACTGGGAAAATTCCTCAGAGGAAATACCTTGGAAATATTGTAGAAATGTGCTAGAAATACAGATTTTCATACTGTGGAAGAGATTGTACTTACTACACGCACTTTACGAGAACAAATATACTTGTATTTGTACTTAATTGAAATGTGCTTCTTTAAAATGTACTCAACAAGCGACATAACATACAACTGTAGTTATCAGCCCCGGTTGCCGAAGAGTGAATAAATTGATACCGCTCCATAAATAGTTATCCATGGGATGGAACTATATAGTTAGATTAATACTTATCCATTGGATAACGTAGAGCAGACTTCGTATATGTATATGAGTCATGTTAACACAAAATGAGTGTTCCTTGCTAAGGCGCCTTTTGTGTTAACATGCGTCAATTTGTGCACCGTTTCAGTTTCAACTGGCCGCCGTGTCTCGAGATCTCGATGGATTTTAATGCGGTTTGCAGCAAAAGAAGCGTCTTTTACTATAGAACAACTTTTGACTGCGTTTTAGCCGCTCTTGGGCATTAGAAACACCCCAAAATGTCACTTTTAGTTGATTAACTGCAAAAAGGTGATAAGGTAGAAAATCTCGAAAAACTCCAAATCTCAAACAAGGAAATTATGGGATAGAAAGGCTATAAATGGAAGCAAGTGTCATTTTACTATCATTGAAACCTAGAATATCAGTTATCAGCGCTTTAAACGGAGGAAATCGAGAATTCCACACAAGATGAGTCATGTTAACACAAAATGAGTGTTCCTTGCTAAGGCGCCTTTTGTATTAACATGCGTCATATATATATATATACAGTCAACTCTCCGCTAACGGACACTCTCGTAAGCGGACAGCTCTACTTACGGACGCCTTTTCAAATCCCCGTTTTACCTCCCAGTCAAACTCTGTATTTACACATTCCCGTAAGCGGACACTCTCTCGTAAGCGGACGCGGACACTTTTGAAAATGAAAATTGGATTTTTCTTTTGTTTACGCTCTCGTAAGCGGACACCCCATGTATAATAGCAATAAGTCCCGTTTAACTTTGTGTTAAATATAGAAGAGTTATACTATTTTTTTTTCGAGTTTTATCATTTGACATCAATAAAGAGTTTCGCTTTATATCTTCAGTTGCTATTTTTGTCTACCCAATAAAACATAATTAACACCCGCTAATTAACTCTCCCGTAAGCGGACATCCACCCTATTTTTCTTTGGTGTCCGCTTATGGGAATAATTCTCGTAAGCGGACAGCTCTACTAACGGACACTTTTTTCAATTCCCGAGGGTGTCCGCTTACGAGAGAGTTGACTGTATATATATATATGAGTGGCACAACAATACGGCATGTCCATACCATTTGATGTACCGTAAATCTGTAATTTGATTGGATCAGGAAGACAAAAACAATAGGGAAACCATTTCAATGTCAGCATGCCGTACAGTACACTCATACGACATCCGCTCTATCCACTTTGTAAACAACTATAGGACGGTGTCTCTGAACTCGTCACCGCGCGCCTTGGCGCCTATAGCTAATTCATTCCAATGCAAAGGAAATCTATCAGTCAAGGTAGAGTAGAGAAAGCACGTTTAATTGATTGACAACAAAGCTACAACGGAGTATCGAGGAGGTATTTTAATGTTATGTAAACATGTAAGTAAATCACAGGGAAATCTAAGTACATCTGAAATACGTCCTCAAGGTCGAAGGTATGTCGGCTGACTTGCTAGGCAACAAAAATCGAACATGACGTTATGATTTATACAGTAACTCCAATCCGTGACCACTGATTGTGCCGACCATAATGATATAAAAAGGCGTGATCAAAGATGGCTGTTTTGGAAACAGTTTTCGCTTTCTTTCCATCAACTTTTTATCCTGATAATTCACATTATCTATGCCTGGGGTTGTTAATTTTTCTTCGTCTTGAACTTGATGTAAAAAACTATTTTCTTTGTATTTTAGGTTCTCGCTTCAACTCGTAGCGGCCTAACTAAGATAACAACAGGTCATATCAATAACTTGGTGTCAACTGACGCCCAGAAAATAGAACCAGGAGTGGATGGCTTACTTTTAATTATGGCAGCTCCGTACGACATAGCATCATCCATCATATTACTGTGTTATCTGGTTGGCTGGCAGTCATTAGTAGTTTTATTGTTTTTACTGGTTGTGTTGGTCTACAACATTAACATGTGCAGGAAAATTATTAAACTACGAAACGAACAAGCCCAGGTAACAGACAAACGTCTGACAGCGATGAATGAGATCATCTTTGGCATACGAACCATAAAGATGTACGCCTGGGAAGATAACTACATAAATACTGTTAGGGAAATAAGAAGGTAAAATAGAAAATTTAAAACGAACGCATTCTGAAGTATTTGTCATTTTCTAAACTATTTTATCTCTGCAAATTCAATAAAAAAATGAACTTACTTGAGGGGACTTTCAACTGCTCTGCAATATGCATCGTTTTGAATCGTTAAAAAGATAAAGCAATGCTATACATGCAACGCGAAGGGAAAATACAAAAGACGTTAGTTTAATACCCAGCTTGCCTCCTCTGAAATTCAGAGTATCCAACTTGCCCGTCAGTGCTCTGAAATTCAGAGTACGCAACTTGACTGCTCTGAAATTCAGAGTATCCAACTTGCCCGTGCTCTGAAATTCAGAGTACGCAACTTGACTGCTCTGAAATTCAGATTATCCAACTTGCCTGCTCTGAAATTCAGTGTACCCGACTTGCCTGCTCTGAAATTCAGTGTACCCGACTTGCCTGCTCTGAAATTCAGTGGACCCGACTTGCCTGCTCTGAAATTCAGTGGACCCAACTTGCCTGCTCTGAAATTCAGTGTACCCGACTTGCCTGCTCTGAAATTCAGTGTACCCGACTTGCCTGCTCTGAAATTCAGTGGACCCGACTTGCCTGCTCTGAAATTCAGTGGACCCGACTTGCCTGCTCTGAAATTCAGTGTACCCAACTTGCCTGCTCTGAAATTCAGTGTACCCGACTTGCCTGCTCTGAAATTCAGTGTACCCGACTTGCCTGCTCTGAAATTCAGTGGACCCGACTTGCCTGCTCTGAAATTCAGTGGACCCGACTTGCCTGCTCTGAAATTCAGTGTACCCAACTTGCCTGCTCTGAAATTCAGAGTACGCAACTTGACTGCTCTGAAATTCAGATTATCCAACTTGCCTGCTCTGAAATTCAGTGTACCCGACTTGCCTGCTCTGAAATTCAGTGGACCCGACTTGCCTGCTCTGAAATTCAGTGTACCCGACTTGCCTGCTCTGAAATTCAGTGTACCCAACTTGCCTGCTCTGAAATTCAGTGGACCCGACTTGCCTGCTCTGAAATTCAGTGTACCCAACTTGCCTGCTCTGAAATTCAGTGTACCCAACTTGCCTGCTCTGAAATTCAGAGTACGCAACTTGACTGCTCTGAAATTCAGTGTACCCGACTTGCCTGCTCTGAAATTCAGTGTACCCAACTTGCCTGCTCTGAAATTCAGAGTACGCAACTTGACTGCTCTGAAATTCAGATTATCCAACTTGCCTGCTCTGAAATTCAGTGTACCCGACTTGCCTGCTCTGAAATTCAGTGGACCCGACTTGCCTGCTCTGAAATTCAGTGTACCCGACTTGCCTGCTCTGAAATTCAGTGTACCCGACTTGCCTGCACTGAAATTCAGTGTACCCGACTTGCCTGCTCTGAAATTCAGTGGACCCGAACTGCCTGCTCTGAAATTCAGTGTACCCGACTTGCCTGCTCTGAAATTCAGTGGACCCGACTTGCCTGCTCTGAAATTCAGTGTACCCGACTTGCCTGCTCTGAAATTCAGTGTACCCGACTTGCCTGCTCTGAAATTCAGTGTACCCGACTTGCCTGCTCTGAAATTCAGTGGACCCGAACTGCCTGCTCTGAAATTCAGTGTTACCCGACTTGCCTGCTCTGAAATTCAGTGTACCTGACTTGCCTGCTCTGAAATTCAGTGTACCCAACTTGCCTGCTCTGAAATTCAGAGTATCCAACTGGCCTGCTCTGAAATTCAGAGTATCCAACTTGCCTGCTCTGAAATTCAGCCGAGTATCCAACTTGCCTGCTCTGAAATTCAGAGTACCCAACTTGCCTGCTCTGAAATTCAGAGCACCCAACTTGTCCAATTCGTGTTACAAACAATTTCCCGGTTTTTCCAAAGTATAACAATTATCAATCGAAACTGCAAGAAAACGCTTTCTTTGGCATCTTTTAAGCCGCAATACGAGCCAAATGGCGCGTTTTAGAGATACTTGCAACAAGGTTTCATTTATCTCACTGGAGAATTGACGTTTAATTGGACTGGTTAATCGTTTTATGTACCTTTGTGTAGTTTCACGAAATCAACACTTTCTTAGATTCGTGAAATTCTACCTATTATCCTATTTTCATTTTATTGTGTTACTTAAAAAACCTTTCTTCCAAAATAAAAATGCCATTTAGGTGTTTTCAAATTCAGCTCCTTCTACAACGTGGCTTAATGGTTGTTTTAAAAATGCTACAAAACTAACACTTTCACTTTGGCCTTCAAATCATGTATCACAAATTAAGGAAAATGGATAAATTATTACGAAAATGGTATTTGATTCCAGTTACCTTATCGTAAGGGTACGCAGTATAACAAAATTACCGTTTCAGCTCGTTTCAGCTATGCCGTGAACCTTAAGTCTCAAAATGTTTGAGATTCGGGTGACCCAATCTGTTACAAATTGACATGTCAAGCTATATCGTTGATGTTTGATATTCTCAAGGTGATTATATTGACCCTGTTCTGTTCTGCGTAAGACGGTGATTGACCCTTCTAAAACTTTGTATGTATGTGAGCTTGCTTTTGCATTCTCGTCCTCCTCTCCTGTTTTACAGGAACAGTTCAAGCTTTCTGAAACTGAGAGAATGTTCACTCCATCGTATACACGCCGGCCGATACAGGAGGCTTATAGCTATAGCTAATCTTGACCGGGTTTATATAGTTATCTCAAAAACTTAACCTAAGCAAAACCAAAAGTCTCGATATATTTCGAGTACCCGATTCTAAGTACGTAGTATTTCAAAACAGCAGTCAATCGGGATGACAGAAGAAGTTCAAATGTAATTCTATGGCTATGAGTCTCAATGCCAAAATTATTAGCCACAGTTAGAGTATAGAATACCCGGCCACTCCAGCTAGGTTGTAGAAAACACTGCTACCGCGATCCGCAGTCAGCTAGAATAATATAGCAGCGAGAAAATTTGTAGAAAACACTGAAATACCTCGCGAATCCAGCAAAGTTGAAGAAGACTGCGACCGCGGTCAAGGGCAATTAGTCGGCGTCCTATCAAATGTTTGAATTTGGAGTGATCCTCAATAGAAAGGTTCATGCCTTGTTCTCTGTCGAAAAGACGAAGCTCTTGAAAGAGACGTTGATAAATCCCTTGCTGCTCTCTTTTTTGGAATATTCTTCGTACCCAAAAGCGTTTTGGGCGCTTTTTTCGTCTTCTTTCAGCCAGCTGTCTTCTTCTAAGTGCTAAAAGAAGAAGCATATTCCCGAGCAAGACCTCATGCTCGTCCTCCATGTTGACAGAATGCTGTGATTTTTCTTGACTCCACCACTGACCATTTGTAACGAAGGCATTTGTATACGATCGTCAGAGATCATATGAGAACCAGCCTTTAGCAATGAATGGGACGTTCATTTACGTGTGTTATCTCTGGGACACATTTAAGTGAGTAGTGAAATACAGTAAAAGTAAACGTGTTCTCATTTCTGTTTATGCTCATATGAAAGGAACCGCTGGTAGCTTTAAGCACCGAAAATGTTTTTTGTCCAGGCAAATCACGTCCATAATCACATAATTGCATAGGCCTGTGTGAGTAATTATTTTACCAAGCATTTAGAAACACTTTTAAAATTTACATTTAAATCCTTCGGGTAGGGAGGTGTTTCACGTCAATGCTGTCGTTGGTTTCCTGTCGTTACCTGTGGTTATGCCAGAAGAATACGAGGAATCTTGAGTCAATGTACAGTTGAGGTGTACACTGCAGTTTCTGTCATATTTCTGGCTCGATTAAATGCCTGTTATTAATGTATAAAGTGTATAAACGTATATATTCTTTTTTCAGAAAGCTTGAATTGTTGCTGTTTCATGTAAAGCAGAGAAGTAGGAGAATACGAGAGCAAGCTGACATAGTCCATGTAAAATAATCAGCGTCATAATTACACAGAAAATTTGAAGTTCACAGGTGTAGCTTAAGAATCTCAAAAATGTTGAGCGGATTTCAAGTAAACGGACATCTAGAATTCTAGGATTCTACTTTCTGAATGTAAAAAAAAAAGCTTCGAGATCAGATACTTTAGCCTAGATAAAACCTGTTTAGGAAAACATTGGATACTCTGAATTTCAGAGCAGTTAAGTTGGGTACTCTGAATTTCAGAACAGGCAAGTTGGGTACTCGGCTGAATTTCAGAGCAGGCAAGTTGGATACTCTGAATTTCAGAGCGGGAAAGTTGGATACTTTGAATTTCAGAGTGGGCAAGTTGGGTACTCTGAATTTCAACGTGGGCAATTTGGATTCTCTGAACTTCAAAGCAGACAAGTATATCTCTACGTGTAGAATCGTTTACTTATTTTTTCCCAGCTAATTGTGTAAACTTTGATTTGAAATAAAGTGGATCACACCAGATTTTAAGGATCATCAACATTTAGCAGAAAAATATAGTTTGGAAAATGACAAAATAGTTTAGAATGCGTTAACGGCTGTATCATGTTGACAAACGGTATATCTTGTGTGCTGCTCAATCAACTTCTTTACAGAAGTGGAAACCTTCCATTCGTGTTGGAGCAGCGGCAAAATAAGAGCAATACCAACTGAATGTTGCTGTATTCTTTAAGAACAAACCCTGAATACTATTGCAACCTATTGTTGAAAATATAAATTTACACTATTAAAGTGAACTGAATACAACTTTTGTAAAAGTACCTTCAAGCGCGCAACATCATGACATGTCCCCTTAATTAAAGCATATATCCAACGAAATAAAACTACATCAAAAATATATTAACTGTATTCTTTGTTTGGTTTATAGGGAGGAAATCAAGATCGTTCAAATGAAGAGTAACATTTTATCTAGTTTCTTTGCATTTTTCTTAACCACAAGACCATTGACAGCTTTAATATCTATTACCACCCTGGTTTGCTCTGGTGTTCATCTCTCCGCTTCAAGCATCTTCACCCTGACTACAATTTTAGACATTTTGAACATTGTCATGTGTTTGAGACTTTCTGAACACCTTTACCGGGTTTTAGAATCAAACACCGCATTGAAAAGAATACAAAACTTTTTGTTGACATGCTCTGAACATTCTCCTCGTCTTGTGGATAAAACAGCGAATAGAAAAATCACAATCATCAACATGATTAGTACTAATCATTCATACGATAGCACTTGGAAAGAAAAGCAACAATATCCGGCCTGGAACATATCAAACAGATCTCTAAATACCGAAAATGACACCGGGCTACGAAATAAAATGGAACCATACCTAACATTAACTGATGTATCAGCCGGCTGGAGCGAATATGATGAACAATGTAGTTTGCATGGAATTTCTCTTCAAGCAACAGGGAACCAGCTTGTCATTGTCACTGGAGCTGTTGGTAGTGGTAAGTCGCTGTTGCTTATGGCAATTCAAGAAGAAATTCCCGTTAAAGCAGGGAGGATATCGTTTCTTGGTAAAGTTACATACGTAAGTCAAATTCCATGGGTGTTCTCCGGAACTGTTCGAGAAAATATCCTCTTTGGAAAAACATTTAACAACGAAAGATATCAGAAGATTCTAGAAGTGTGCGATCTTCAAGAAGATTTCAGACACCTTCCAAAAGGAGACTTGAGTATGATCGGTGAACGCGGGGTGAGCCTAAGTGGTGGTCAGCGGGCACGTGTAAGTCTAGCACGCGCAGTGTACTCCGATGCTGACATTTTCTTATTGGATGATCCTCTGAGTGCTGTAGATGCTAAAGTTGGTCAACACATTTTTGACAAGTGTATCTGTGGAGAATTATCTAGTCGCCTAAGGATTCTAGCCACACATCAACTGCAACATCTCCATCGAGCTGACAGCATTGTAGTTTTGAGTAAAGGTCGTGTTGTTGGGGAAGGATCATATAAAGAACTTATGAAAAATGGCACACTCGACGTGGTATCTGAAATTGCTGAAGCAGAGAAACTTCACATAACAAAAGAGCAAAGGCTTGAAAGATTAGAAGGTAGTTCAAACGATCCCGAGAGAGGAGAGAGTGGTAGCCGTGATATGATGGAAGAGGATGAAGATCGAATGGTGGGTACCATCACATGGCGTGTATACTGGGACTACCTTAGAGCTGGTCTGCCTGCTGTGCTGATCATCTGCCTTATTGTATTGTACCTTGTCATGGAAGGTGAGAACGGTTTGAATATTAAATCGCCAGAATATCTTATTGATATTATGTTGTTTTTATTCTTTTCTAAAATACCTCAATTACCACTATAGCTGTAATGGCAATCTCTCTTCATTAGTTAAGTTAAGGCGGATTTTATTCTCAGTTATTTTAAGGTTCTCTTTAAAATCGTTTTACTGTAATGGTAATATTTATCTAATTTTTGTTTACAGTTTCACTGCTTGCTCCCTACTGGTGGTTATCACGAATTGCCGACATGTCACACAATCAGATGAAAAGCACTACAACACTCGGCATCTACGGAGCATTAACAGCAGCTGCCTTTGTGTTGTCCCTATTGAGCATTGGTCTGTTCTTCTTCTCTGTTGTTAAGTCATCAGAAAATCTCCACGATAAAATGACGGTAGCTGTCATCAAGTCACCTGTGTTGTTCTTTGACACCAATCCAGTAGGACGTATAATGAACCGCTTCTCAAAAGACACAGGCACCATGGACGAGTTATTACCCTATGACCTTACAAAGTCTCTCACACATTGCTTGTATTACATTGGCGTCGTGTTGCTAACAGCGGTGGTGAACGTCTGGTTGCTTATTGCGATCATTCCACTGGCAGTGGTCTTCTTGTACCTTGGAAAATACTACCTAAAGACTGGTCGTGAGCTGAAGAGACTGGAGGCGATTCGCTGCAGCCCTGTGTATGCGCACCTTGCCAACACTCTCGGTGGACTGGAAATCATTCGATCCTCGGATATGGCGGACCGCTTCTTTGATATGCACATTAGGTAACCCTGAAACATTTACGAGTGTTTCGGTTTTTAAGAATGTGTGTGTGTGTCCATGTGTGTGTGTGTATATACAGTCGATCCAGGAAAGGTTGTCTTATGGAAAAGTCAATTACACACATATAACTGTCACGTTACCGTACATATAGATTATATTAAAGTCCCTGATGGTTCGCTGGAGTCGCGAGTTAAGACCCGCGGCCCGGAGATATAGAAAACGCGAAGATTCAGAAGCAAGAATACTCGAGTTACAGAATAGTCTGGCAGCAATTATAGAGTAGAGAGTCTGGAAATCCGCCGAAGTTGTATACAAAATCGGAGTAATTTCAATATCGATGTGATTATTTGACAATTATTTTATTGCGGACAAAATCGAACAAATATAATCTGAAAACCTTTATTTAGTTGTGGTCCAGCGCTATTGTGTCTATTTTATAAAGTATTATGGTATTATTGGTCTACACAAGAATTATATGATTATCTTTTACAAGGCGCGTATTTTCATATTTTACTTTACAGGCATCAAAATGAGAACACAAAAGCATTCTTTCTTGTCCTGTCAACAAATCGCTGGTTTGCACTTCGTCTGGATTTGCTCTGTGCTGTCTTCGTGATATCAGTTGCAATTGGGTCACTGGCCTTAGCTGAGCAACCAGGTATGGCTTTAAATCCTTAGGATTTTCACTACTCTAGAATATGGGAAAATGAATGTCGTTGAAATTGGAATAACATAAAGCTTTATTACGATTGTTTTCAATAGCAATTGAGATGAATTCGCAAAACGGAAATATGAAGTTGCATGTGTTAGTTATTACTCGGACCGGATAAGGCGGGCCCGAGTCTATAATTAATCTATGTGTTGTATTTTTGGGCGTCGGGAATGGGAAACTGCATAATAGGTCCATTACCATTTTATCGATGTGAGATTAATTAATTTGTCAGATTAGTTTCTCAGATTACACGACTACCGCGCCGCCTGCGAGTGAGATTGCGGTACTCTATTTTCCTTTTGACTTCTTCGAAACCGTATTATTCTTGTAACTTTTATTGATCTAACAAATACAAGAATCTTTTCACAATTCGCCGTACTTCTAGTTTTTAAATGACACAACGTTATGCATTCAAACAGCGCTAGCTACTGACGACAACTTTACGTTTTGCCCTGTCGACCCGGCAAGCGAAACGCGATTTAACAAATTGAAGTTATTTTTTTTATGTGTCTGTCCTAATATTGACAATGATTTTCGTCATAACATGGTCAAAATAGCTGTGGATCCACGAGGCGTCTTCAGAACAGACACATAAAAAACTACAATTTGTTTTTTACAACAACAACAAACTAAATAGTCAATTTTACAACAACAAAACACTTTTAGCTTCAAACGAAAGCCGTATACGCGCACTCCTTGACAAATGACGTCAGCTTTTGTTGTCTATCAAAATATTGCATATGAAAATAACCCCATCAGATTGCGAGAAATTTGGCGGATTAACACGAGGTCAGATCTCTTTGCTATCAAACGGAAATTTCAGCTTTTATATTTTGGGTGTCATGTTGAAAACACATTAGCCTAAAATGAAACATACGGAACAAACAGTTTGTGATATCAGCTTTCCAATAGCGTGACACGAGGTTTCGAGCAGTCAGCAGAGGTCACTTACAGGTAGTCGCTTCTAATAATCATACTACCGCAAGCCTCAATAAATGCCTTAAGATATTCCTTGTTTAACTACACCTTATCGAAGACCGTTTTAATGCGGCGATTGTAGAAAATCCCGACAACAACAACAATTACACCAGTGTTCAAGGCGATAACACAAATCAGATATCCAGTGGATCCACATGTCAAGATCTGGGACCCGGAGATCACCGCACCATAACCACCACACATACAACTACGACGGTTCGAAAAGGACGCCCACCGGTTGTGGAACGTCAATTGCAAAGCTGGTCTATGGCGGGCCCTAGAAAAAGTAATGTCTTCCGAAGAAGAAGAAGACGACGACGAAGAAGAAGAAGAAGATGCAGAAGAAGACGAAGATGAAGACGAAAAAGACGAAAAAGACGACGAAGAAGAAGTAGCAGCACCCGCAGCTTTAGAGGAAGCGATGCCTCCATCGCCACCACCACCACAGGCAGCAATGCCTATAGGGACGCGATAACGAATGGGTTGAAGGAGTCATACGTCAGATGATCGGCAAAGAAATGTCGGCCATTCCCACATAGCACAACACAGTTTCACTATGGCTAACAAATGAGGCGGTCGTCGTAAAAGTGTTGAAGGTGTGAAAAGAAGAAGACATCGTGAAAAATGAATTAAAGATTTCATCAAGGAAAAATCAATCAGCCGACAATGCAGGGTATGCTCTAAAACCTATTCTTGCAAATCCAAACATGGAAAAGATGTTATTAAACTTGTTAGAGACCTGTTAAAGGGGGAACTGAACCCTAAAATCAACCCAACGTCTTTACAACGATGTATTCGAAAGAAATAAGTAATTTTTTTTCTGTGTTGCGCGTCTATTAGGAGAAAATTAGTCTCCAAGTTCGAATTTTCGATGAAAAATCTATATTGTGTGGCGGCTCAATTCAGTGCAAATTTCCCTATAACGTACGTCACGCATACCAAGGAAAAACGAACACACCTCCAGCACAAAGAAAACACAATGGTCCGCAATCAGACGCCGTTAGTCCTGCTATTCAATGTAGGAGACAGCATGGCACAACTAATTTATTCCCCGTATCCTACGTCACAAATTACAAGACTTGAGCCGTCTTTACATAGCGGAGGCTGTGAGGAAGGTTTTCGGACTTTCTCTTCCTACTAGGAAGAGACGCGCAACACAGAAAAATAAAATAGCAGAACCTATTTATTTGGATTTTATGATTGTTTAGACATTGGGTTGATTTTAGGGTTCATTTCCCCTTAAAAAAACTATAAAAACAGAGACCGTATGGTTCGGAAAAAATGTCGTTTGAATAAACGTGTAGGTGCAAGAAGGAGGAACAGAACAAGCACTAAAAGAAAAGGAATAGGGTTTCTCCTTGGAGCCCTTAGCCTGATTTCTAGACGGTACGAGGTCGTCCGCTCACTTCCTCCCCCTCCCCGTCTGATGGACGTCACAGACGTTCATGTTCCTGACGTCATCAACCTTTGTTTTTACAATAAGCCAATACGAGCACGCGTACGAATTGAAGCGTTTTGTGTAGAACAGTCGTGCAGTAGCGGCTTTTACTAGTCGGATCTATCAGCTTTCATGCACTGGAAAAAATATTCTACAGCTTCAAACTTCTGGAGATTTCTCAGAATGGTATCCTGTTTGAAAGTTTGCGCGCAGTATTTGCAGGACAGTGTATGAGAATGCATAATAATAATAATAATAATAATATTGCTTTATTTATCGAGGGTAGCACTTAATATCGTACAGATAATATACACGTGGCCCTCAACATAAATAAAATAAATAAAATAGATGATTAATAACAGTAACAACTAAGCACTAATAAAGACAGTTTCGAATTACAATAATCATTGGAAGCAGTGTGGTTAACCTGCATAGTATGCGTTCAACTTGAAGGAGAATGAATCTCTTGAGGCTGCTTGTTTTAGTTCAGTTGGTAGTTTGTTCCATAGAGAAGCAGCGCTAAAACTGAAAGTTTTCTTGCCAAAGGTTTGCTTAACCTTTGGAAGCATAAAGTTGTGGGCAGCGTTCCTTGTGTTAACCGAGTGTGTGTCTTTCAGCAATTTGAATTTATTTCGGACGTATTCAGGCGTTTTACCATTGAGGGTCTTATACAACAGCATTAGTTTGAGGCGTTTTACTCGTTCAGGGAAAGGAATTATGTTCAAGTCCGTAAAAAGCGTTGAAGAAGGGGTATCCCATGGGGCATCTAAAATTATCCGAGCTACTCTTTTCTGTAGGCGGACCATAACTTCACAATTCGCTTGAGACGTTGTTCCCCAAATTGTTGATCCATAGTCCATGATGGGCTGGACGAATGTGCTGTAGTATAATATTCTTGCTTTTGGTGTTAGAAACTGTTTTATTCTTCTGAGGAGGCCGAATCTCTTTGAGATCTTGCCCTTAACGTACTCGATTTGGGTGTCCCAAGAAAGGCTAGTATCGAGATAGATTCCAAGTAATTTTGTGTTTGTAACTGATTCAATTGTAGTATTGTCGTTGACGGCTACAACCAGGTTTTTGTTTTCCTTCTCTAGCTTACGCCATTTCGGTTTGCTGCAAATTATCATTGATTTGGTTTTGTTACAGTTGAGTACCATTTTATTCTCACTGGCCCACTTTGTTATTGGCTTCAACTCAACCGTTAGAGTGGCTTGAACCTTCTCTAAGTTTGGACCTGTTGCTAACTGAGTAGTGTCATCAGCATAGACTTCCACGCTGCTGTTGGAAACGTGAAGTGGAAGGTCGTTGATGAAGACAATGAACAGAAGAGGACCTAGTATTGACCCTTGTGGGACTCCTGAATTCACGGGTAGAGAGGATGACAGCTGTCCCTGAATAGCAACTTTCTGTGTTCTATCGGTAAGGTATGAACTGAACCAAGCAAGAGTTGACTTCGAGAGACCATAAATTGACAACTTTTTGAGAAGAATATCATGGTCAACAAGATCAAATGCCTTTCTATAATCAATCAGAGTCAGTCCAGATATGAGTCCATTGTCCATGTTCATGAGTAGGTCGTCAACTAATTTGATTAGGGCAGTTTCGCACGAGTGAAATAGTCTAAATCCTGATTGGTGTGTGCTGAGAAGATGATACTCTGTGAGGTATGCATATAAACAAGTGTGAACGTGTCTTTCAAGTATCTTGGAGATTATGGGTAGGATACTTATTGGTCGATAGTTGTTTACATTTAAAGGATCGCCGGCTTTGAACACTGGACTAACTCTGGCCAGTTTCCAAGGTAAGGGGAATTTTCCTGTACGTATGGCCATGTTCATTATCTTAGCCAGGGGCGCTGCTATGGCCGGGGCTGCAGCCCGCAACAGCTTAGCGCTAATTTCATCAAAACCTGTTGCATACAAGAAATATCAACCTCAATTCCATGCCGTAAAGTTTATTACTGTAATCTTAGAACATTTACGCTTTTACTTTTATTTTTAAAACGTTTTGAAGCTTGATATATATGCCGATTAGTCACATAAGACCCTAAAGGTGTCCTAGTGGGTATCAGATATTGTTTTAACCGGACTTTTTGTGCAACGCTTAGATGCCATTGCCGTACATAAACTTACGGAAGTGTGTTCATAATTCTGAAAACCCAAGTGCCATGGAACCTTTTCCATAACATACTCAATATGTATGTTCACTCCTGCAGAAAAATCATAATATTCGATTCCATGAAATATTTGGTCTTCTAAAAGCCAAAAACTTAGGAGAATGTTTCAGATCTATTAAATGCACGAGATTTATAAGCGGAGGAAGATTAGTGATTTACAAAAGGCCGTACGTACATTCACAAACACATCGTTCCGATGAATGAACGATTCCAATGCTTTCTTCTGCTCTGAATACAGCTTCGAAATTCTGAAAACTTTACAACTTCGGTCGACACACTGCTCAGGTTCTTCCCCAACGTCATTTAGAAAAATATGCGAGCACATTTCTTAAATTCCAGACTTTGCCAAAAGTGTAAAGTTCGCTCTGATTGGTTGAAATTATGACGTCAGTAACACGAAAGTCTATGAAGTCCATCAGACGGGGAGGGGGAGGAAGTGAGCGGACGACCTCGAACTGTCTGAAAATTAGGCTATGGAGACCTCTTCTAAGAAAACAAACTATATATAAGTTTCATCAGCAAGAAACAACATTGAATGATGCCTCGTCACCGCAAACGTCAAAAAGAAGGCGGCGACAGCATGGTAGTAGTGTAGTGGGCTTTGCAAAAGGCGACAGCCCGAGAAAATTCTAGTCGATAGCAGCAACAACAACAACAACAATCATGGTTCGTCCTCAATCCGGCGGACGTTGTCCTAGAAGGAAAAAAAGTATTCTCAAACGTCGTAGTGTCGGAGAGAAGAAGAAATCGGAGAGGAGGTGGATTTCTTTTCGAACAAAAATCACCCTTTCAAAGCATCCCCATTCTAGGGGATATATTTTTGACTATAAAAGACCTCGCCTCTAAAAATCATGAATCATTACAGTAGGCTAGAAGAAGGAAAAGTCGTGCCATACGCTCTAGCACTTTATTTTCTAAACATGGATCTCCACGCTATGTTGGTTTAAAAGACGTGTTCCCACACCATGTCGGGGGTAGTATACGAAGCCCACCGCCGTTCATCACCGTCTCGGGTAGACCCGTTTATCTAAACAAGGAGAAAAGGAAGAATAAGACCCATTGAGAAATACGCATAGATCAAAACGTCTATACAAGCATCGGGTGTTTTTAGAAGCCATGGCCTGTCGAAACAAGCATTATAATGTCATAAACTAGCCCTAAATGCCTCGCCAGAACAGATTACAGCCAGTGTACGATGAAGTGGTTCAGAACTTTCTTGGAGGCAACACTCCCCACGATCCATCGCACCCGCATTATCGACGACATCAAACAGAGCAAACGCCACATTGCCAAGGCCTTAAGGATCTTGGGGAATCCCAAACAATCGGAAATCCGTCGTCAAATAGCGCTGGTGGTATTGTAGGTATACTGGCCTATACAATTCTCCCCTTAATTCAGCCCACAGTTTCCCAGTCAAATCCATACGGCAATATTTTTAACGAGTTTTCACGTTACACTCCGAAGCTTATAATATTAAATTCAATGTTCAGTTTCACGAGCCTCCAGTTCACTTCAGTTCAGATCAGGTCAGATCCAACACATATCCGTCCGGGTAGTAAGTTTAGGGAGAAACACGTAATTCAGAATCAGAAAGAAAGAAAACGAAAGGAAGGGTCGTAGTAGTAATGCCAACCCTTGGATGAGTGTAACATTAAACAATTAAAAAACAGGACACCTCAATCGTCTACTCTCTTTTCAAAGGAATTCGGCTGGGCTCATGCGAACGAGTCGCTCTACGACTGCACATTTGGTTGCCATTATTTCTATTGGCGATAAATTTCGCGTAGCAAAACCTACAGTACTTTAATTTGGGCAGAGGATGAATTATTTCAACTGTTTCTTCCACTAAAGTATCACCTATCTTAAAGAGGTTTACGGCGAGCTCTGTTTGCCATGATAATAACTGTTGCACAATGTTTCGATACAAATTCACACACAAAATCATAATAACAAGAACATGGGAGAATATAAGATTTTGTTTCAAAATCGACGTCAATCTGTTGAGATGAGTATTATTAAAATCAAATGTCATAATCCAGAGATAAACAAACTCAGTAGTTTGGGAGGGCCTGGGTACTGAACTCGCTAATAAACTACAAAAACTAGGGCCGCTAGAATAATAACACAGTCTAGTTTCGATTCTAGCTCTGGCCCAATACTTCACGAACTGGGTTGGGACAGATTACTAATACGCAGCACAAACGTTTGGCAATAGAAATGTTCAAGATCTATAATAACCAAGCGCCTGGGTATTTAATAGGGTTCATACACCATATAATATCAAAATTCCAACAGCCCCTCCCCAAAACGAATTATGGTAAAAAGCGATTCGGCTACAGAGGAGCACATATTTGGAATAGTTTACTGGAAGACCTGTGGTCAAGTCAAGTCAATCTTTATTTACCATATAATATATATGTTTACACACAAAATAAAATAAAATATATAATACAGTATGTTTCTTAAGATTATTTGTTTGTTTGTTTGTATCTTTTGTCTATAATATGTATACATGGAAGGTGTTCAGTGAGAAAAACTCCAAGGTCTATTAAATCATTTAAAACTAAGCTAAATGGTCTACCTCCCTGCTTCTTTGACACCTTATAATTTATTATGTTACAATAGATGTATAGATTTTTATACACGGCTTTTATGTAAACCAGTCTTAGTTACTGTTAAAACTACTGTCTAAATAAAGTTTCTATTCTATTCTATATAGATAGTTTCATGTTAATGGGCTAGTGTACTTTGCTGGTAAACTTTGTCGTTTATCTTTTGCTAAACTTCAAATACGATCGGCGTCAGCCTCATACAATCTCCCTTTCACTTTCGCTGTATCTGTTCAAGGCTTCATGTTGATGGTCTAGTGTACTTTGCTGGTAATCTTTGTCTTTTATCTTTTGTTAAACTTCAAATACGATCGGCGTCAGCCTCATACAATCTCCCTTTCACTTTCACTGTATCTGTGTTCAAGGCTTCATGTTGATGGTCTAGTGTACTTTGCTGGTAATCTTTGTCTTTTATCTTTTGTTAAACTTCAAATACGATCGGTGTCAGCCTCATACAATCTCCCTTTCACTTTCGCTGTATCTGTGTTCAAGGCTTCATGTTGATGGTCTAGTGTACTTTGCTGGTAATCTTTGTCTTTTATCTTTTGTTAAACTTCAAATACGATCGGTGTCAGCCTCATACAATCTCCCTTTCACTTTCGCTGTATCTGTGTTCAAGGCTTCATGTTGATGGTCTAGTGTACTTTGCTGGTAATCTTTGTCTTTTATCTTTTGTTAAACTTCAAATACGATCGGTGTCAGCCTCATACAATCTCCCTTTCACTTTCACTGTATCTGTGTTCAAGGCTTCATGTTGATGGTCTAGTGTACTTTGCTGGTAATCTTTGTCTTTTATCTTTTGTTAAACTTCAAATACGATCGGTGTCAGCCTCATACAATCTCCCTTTCACTTTCACTGTATCTGTGTTCAAGGCTTCATGTTAATGGGTTAGTGTACTTTGCTGGTAAACTTTGTCTTTTATCTTTTGCTAAACTTCAAATACGATCGGCGTCAGCCTCATACAATCTCCCTTTCACTTTCACTGTATCTGTGTTCAAGGCTTCGTTTCTTTAATTGCTTCAGGTATCTCGATTCACTCAGCGTATATTTGTATAGTTTGTAAGTATTTACATTGGCTATGATGGCTATGAATTGTTCACTCAAGAATTCGTTACAATTCACTCGACAATTCACTCGAGGGAAGCGGAAATAATCCGTTTCAAAATATCTCTGGGAGGTTTCAGGTGGGCCTTCCGTTCTCGCTGTGCGAACTGATATGCGTTTATGAGCGTATACAAGACTAAAAGACAAAAGAAAGCGAAACATATCGCATTAAGACGACATAGCTCTTACTACAATCCTTCGCTATGTGAATTGTTTTCAAAAGAGAACGCAGCCAGAACGTCAGCAAAACATCCTCGTTCCCAGTGCCTCCTCGACTTCGGATGGTCAATAAAATTACTTCTGCGCAATGCGTAGGCATAAAATATGGGAAGACGCCGCATAAATCTATTACGTCACACGTATGAAATTTAATATTAAGTAAGCATGTCCGCTCGTTTATCGCCCTGCAGCTTCTTGTTCATTAAAGGTTGCTCACATGAGAGTTCCATAATATGTACTAATGTAATGATCATAAATAAACAGCGGTTCGGTTTTATTTTGCTTTGATTCTGATCAGTGATGTAGGGAGGGAGGGCGAGCGGGAAAGTTGCCCCCTCCCTCCCCCCCCCCCTCTCTGCCCAGTCCCAGAAGAGAGATTGACAGAAGTCATCAATGAAAATGTTCCAGAATTAATCATTTTACCTCCCTATCAATGAAAATGTCACATAATTAATCATTTTGCCCCCCTCCAAAATAAATATTCACGACCACACTATGCCGCTGATCCTGATCATGTAAGTTTAGCTTTGAAGACATTTTCATACATCACTTCAGTAACGAGTGAATTGAAATCATGGTAAAGGCTTCACTGGACGGAAAACAATCTTCAAAAACGCTGTTTTAGGACGATCGACAATCGATTGGAGTTGATTGGAGAAATTATACACAAGTTTTGCTAATAACATTACCGATCTCGAACAAGTGATTTTCAATGAATAAAGTCAGGTTATTTTGCCGTCCAATGCAACCATTGCAAAGCCATCAGCAAATAAAAATAGGTATACCATATTTATCACTCACAACCACTTTGATATAGACATCAATTAAACACGGAGCTAATTTTAAGTTATATTCGAATTTCTCGAGATAAAGACAAGTCAGTTCATTATCATTGACCTTGTTTTTTTTTATATTTCTAGGCGTTGCAGGGATGTTACTTTCGTTTGCCGTGGGTGTACTTGGCACTGCACAATATGTTGTTCGTGTTGGTGCTGAGGTTGAGAACGAAATGACGTCTGTAGAGCGTGTTATAACCTACAGCCGACTACTTTCGGAACCAGGTTACAGCAGAGAATCCCTCCCGCCAGAAAACTGGCCAAATGAAGGTGCCGTTAGTGTGCGCGATATGTCCTTGGTGTACTTGGAGGACGGTCCTCGTGTGTTACAAGACATCAACTTAGATATCAAACCCAAAGAGAAAGTTGGTATGGTCGGACGCACAGGAGCTGGAAAGTCTTCACTTGTGGCGGCCCTGTTCCGAATGCCAGATCCTCAGGGGCAAGTCTTCATTGATGGTATTGATCTTGGAACACTTAATATACAGGCCGCTCGAAGAGCTATTGCCGTCATTACCCAGGACCCTGTCTTATTTGCAGGCACCTTGAGGAAGAACCTGGATCCATTTAACCGATTTACAGATGATGACATCTGGATAGCACTCGCAGAAGTACAGCTTGGGAGTACTATAGCAAACCTTGATGGTCATCTCGAGTTTTGTGTGGGAGAATCTGGTTCAGGCTTTAGCGTTGGGGAGCGACAACTATTGTGTCTTGCGCGTGCATTGCTACAGAGGTGTAAAGTACTGGTGATGGACGAAGCCACGGCTAACGTGGACTTCAAGACGGACCAACTCATTCAGGAGGTAATCCGACGCAAATTTGCCAGCTGCACAGTGCTGACCATAGCACACAGACTGAACACTATCATGGACTATGACAAGGTGATCGTCATTGACCAGGGTCACGTAGTCGAGTATGATAAGCCACAGGTGCTTGCTGAAAAGGATGATGGTGTCTTCGCTCGACTGTTACGAAGTAATGCCAGCAATCCTCATGTACGCTAATTTGAAAACTAATTTGGTCAAATGCTGCTGGCTGGCGTGTTTAAATTTGTGCTACAAGATACCCGAATACGGTACTGAATAACTAAGGCATACGCACTTTAAAATAAACCTGCCAGATTTCCGTGTTTGTGAATACTGATCTGAATATGTCCACCAGTCGTTGTTTCGATAAAACACTCTATATGGGGGTAAGTGGGGACTTTAGACTGGACTGGTACATGTAGTTGCTCCGTTAATGTTCCTCGAATTAGCGCCTTAACTTGGCTGTTGTTTATGTGATTAATATATGTTGATAGATATATCAAATCTACGCTAGTTTCTCGGCTAGCGCATTATGAACCCACAATAATGTGGATACATAGAACTCAGTAGCATTATCATGATCAGCCCATGTCAAGTCAGATGTATAAACTTTGTAATGATTGTGTAGGTCAGTTTCCATTCAATTGTCTAAACGATGAGATGTTTCGCGTCGCATTGTACGAATTTAAGTACGGGAGTTATAAAATACGATTAAATAGTGATTACCATCTCACTGGTCATTCTGTTGACCTCTACCCCGACATTAACGTACGTCAGTCTATTGGTCGTTGTGAAGTCGAAGATATTATTTAAATGAAGGAATTAGTTTAAATTTGCCGGCTTCTCGGTATTCCAAATTAATAGTCAAAGCCTGGTAAAAAAAAACATGAACATCTTTCTTATTTTCTGTCCACTATCAATCACAAGTTTTCAGTTTTAGCATGATGGTCTCTTGACTTAAGACATTCACAGTTTAAAAAACACTATAAGAAACATCTTCTTAAATTTCAGCTATAACCAAAGATGACATACGGTATCTAATTATCATTCCAGCCTGTACTTACAATGTACACAGTTTTTACATATTGTATTATATAATTTAATTTGGACTTAGTCTTTACTTCCTATGTGGCAGTGGTTAACTCGAAAGCTTAGCTCCTTTAACCACTGCACACTCTTCCCATATACATTAACTTATATAATCAAACTAGTCATTTTATATAGTAATCTTTACTTAATTTCTGTGTAAACTTTAAATAGTGTTTAATAAAGAAATCTGAAATCTGACCTGAATTTCGTGAAACTATCAAAGGCAATGAAGCCGTATTCCATTCAGTTTGTAGCCGGATCGGCGAGCAGGAAAGTCTTCCAAAAATTTGAATAAATTGACAACCCGTATCGTTGTTATTGAAACTTCGCTTACCTTATAAATACTCGTTCCCTGTAGTTCATATTCATGTATAGCTAGATAACATACCTAGGGAACTGACCGGATTATTTGCTCTTTCATCAGGCTAATAATTTTAGAAACGTTCAGTTTATAGCAAGCAAGCACGCATCGACTTTTGACCACAATTTTGCGAAATTATAAATCCAGTTAATCTGAAACACTGACTGACTGAGTTTGGAATTATCGTAAACAGACGCTTACAATTCGCTAAAGAAATTAGAAATAGAACCTATCATATCGTAAATAATCGGACATGCTTTTGCAACACCGTAATCAATATGAATCTGTAGAGTAACTGTCGTGAGTAAAACACTGAATGCATTCTTCTGCTCTCGCCGCTCGCCGGGCCATTCGGACACGTGACACCCACAACCAATCGGATAGAGTGGTACAAATAGTCCAACTAATTTATGCAAGCTAAAAATAAATCGGCGCAGACTATCATGGGGAGAGAGGCTAGTATGGGGGATCGGTTCTCTTAGGTGATGGTCTCTTGGTTTTAGCTATAGCTAGAAACGTCGATCAAAGATACCGACTGTAGTGAACTAAATTTGGATGGATACAATTGACCAGTAACAAAACGAGCAGGGGACTGGGACCGAGTTTATCAGAATTACTCTAATTCTAAAATGAAGTTCATCACATGATAGAGCATGTTGAAATTAGCATGTTTGCCAAGTTTGACGTGATTCAAGTGAATCTTGTCTGAATTATAGGCAATTGAAATGTCTTTGTCCCTCCAGAATTTTACAATGAATGTATGGTTTGGAGGGACAACGTTAAAAAATAAGAGAGTTTGTATGGGAAAATTGATATATTTGGTGCTTTCTAGCATCGCCAATATTGAGCCAAAGTTCACCAAACTTTCCAGACTAGCTAAGTTTGATCCGTTCTTTTGGAAAATAATGCTCACTTTGACTAGTTATTAATTGAATTAGTTTTACTGACTCGGTTCCAGTCCCCCGCTCGTTTTGTTACCGGCTAATTACGTTACCAATCATCGCGCTAACAAACATGGAGTCGGTAAGAGTAGGCGTAGGTATTCCAATTATCTGAATTGAAGTAACGACCCGAAAATAACGATAAATTATGAAAAGAAAACAAAGATAAATACGCAAAAATAACTGGTAGAATAAAGAGAAATCAGCGCAAAAGTTTGAGAAGAAAAGAGAAGATAGCGGAAAAATGACAAAAAACATTGAAACCACAGGCTAACCATCGTCACATTTTGTGTATTTGTCACTGATATCATGTCTTTCTGTTAAAGGAGCAGTGTCACGATTAGTATTCATGTCCAAAGCTTTGAAAATGTGTCAGGCGGACAAGAAATCAAAAGATGTGACAGAAGTAGAAGTCCGTGAGTAATCCGCTTGCATCAGCGTATTTGCACGATATCTCGAGCCGAAATTGCTTTAAAACTATACTTTAGTATTATATGGTTAGGTTTGATGTTATATTTTTATAAAGCAGCATTTTATTTATTTCAATCGAAAGGGAAATTGGCAGTGCCGCGTGACATAGCGTGATTTTTCCATTGTCTATAACAACCAATCAGAATCGTGACACTGCTCCTTTAATTCATTCTTTCTTAGCAAAGTCCCCGAAACTCACTCATGTAATCGATTGTGAAATAAAATGTCCTTTTGACTTGATCTACTGTGTATGTGTCAGGACAAGCCGAACAAAACAATGGTAATGTGGTTGAAACAAATAACTTGCAACATCAAAATGTAAATCATACAGTGAAACCACTGATACTACACAAATCAAAAATACCATACATGTATTTCTGTTCATAATGAATTTTGTACAACAGTTCAAATAATTAATTTGGCTGAATAGTACAATACTGTTGTGACCAACAATGAAAACAATTAAATAGCTTATTGTTTAAAATAAATATGCACACTGTTAAAAAGTTTGCAAACGATTTTTTTTTTTACTTTTTCAGATGCAAAATGTTTAAGCTTTTGTGACTAACAATTATGTAACAGTTTAGCGAAATTTCGCTTTTACACTATAAATAGAAGCACGTGTGTATCTTTGTTAGAAGGCAGTAGAAGGGTTTACAATTTATACACTTGACAGGAGTACTGTTAATTTATTGTTAAACAATGAAAACAATTAAGAGCTTTTCAAAGCAGACGATTTCTTAAAATAAACCTTTTCACTGCCACAACATGCACACAAATTGCACACTATTAAACAGTTTGCAAATTAAACAATGTTTGTTTTGCAAAATTGTTTAGCTTTTGACTACGTCTACACTACAGTACATACAATTACATCAAACTTTAGTGCCCTAGGCTATGTCTATGAATACTTCAATTGAAACGACTGTAATGTACGTAGAGTTTAGCGAAATTTCTCTTTTAGACTTAAAAATAGTGTCACGTACGTATACCTGTTCTTGGAAGCTTTACATACATATACACTTGCCAGTGACACGACAAATTAGATATGAAGTCTGAAGAGGGGACAACACACTACACTGATGTACCTCACTCGAAAGGATTGTTAAGAAGAACGGGCTTAACAGACAGATTAAGATTATGAAAATTTTAAATCAGCACTATCAACGAACAAAACGTCCTTTTGTCGTAAAATTATATATCGCTTCTGTCGAGAAAGTTGCGATTTTTTGGAAGGACTTTGCTCTTTTTGAGTAAGCAATGGCGGATCCCGCGAAACGTCCCGCAACGATTAAAACAATGCCATAGTTATACAAGCGACAAGAATATTTAACAGTTTATACAAACATACTACAAGAGGCACAAAGAACACAACACTTTAGGTTAAGTAGTGAGTAATGGCGTAATTAACCTTTAGTTTGACCTTTTTTCCTCTGGTTCCGCGCTGTCCCGATGCTAAACTCAACAAGCTACACACAAAGCGCGCTCTTGTTGCTATGTGACGTCACACTGGCAGTGAGGACTCGCCACTTTTGCTAATTGAAAAACAATGTGAGACGCCCCCTCCCTCCTGGTGTGTGTTGATTTAGTTGGTTGTTTAAATACGCGCGCGCTCATAATACAGCTCGGGCTTCCTGTGGTTCAGCTGGTTGCTTACATACAGCTCGGGCTTCCTGTGGCTGACTCGTTATAACTACATGCAAATACACAAGGCAGGCACCTAAATTCATGGCCTCCAAGCGAGACGCGTGAGAATTTTGCTCTCTCTCTAACATTCCAAATGTTGAAGAACACTGAGTAAATGAGCTAAGTTTTTGGTGGTAATTCACGGTGATGTCGAGTGGTACACACTCGCAAAAGCTTCCTAGAAACCTTAAAACTGGTCCAGATTTTCGGCGATTTTCGTTTCTCCCTATGATGGGGACAGATATGAGCCATCACGATAGGGAATCACATTCAAATTTTTTAATCAAACTGTCGAATGATCTCCCTCTAGACTTCCCAGCGAATAAATGGACAGCTGACATTTCCACTAACTTCCCCTCATAGACTGTTTTGCAATTTGACACACCACCCCGATGAAGTTTATTTTGGCAGCTTCCGATAACCCAACCGGAAGAAAAACATCCAGGATATTGATGGGGTGATATTTTTGCAACCTCGTGACCAGCCGCCATCTTCTCGGTCAGATGGCGGCTACTCCGAGAGAAGACCCTGGTAAAGGCCGAAATACGACGTATTGTGATTGGCTCTTCGGTTATGATGCGAAGGTTGTTCTAAACATGCTTTTTATTGACCAAACGGGCTGAGACCACAGAGATGATTCATATATAGCTTAATTTTCTCAAATTCTATCATTAAAACGATTTTAAATAACCTTAAAACACGTTGTGTAGGTACTTTTCTGGTAAGTTTCATCAGTGGGAAAGCCAGGAGAAGCCGTTTAACCTGAGCATATGCTATCGACAGTGTATCGATCGCTTCGCTTCAACGCTAACGGAAATTTAACGGCTTTTTAGGATTCTCTTCTAGCTTAGATACATCGTGGTAGCATTGTGACACCCTTCCACTGTTTCGTTATCCAAGTAAACTCCATTTCGGGCCGTTCATTTGTAGTAGACCTGTTTTCACTACATCGTACGCCGCGTGGAAATACCGTTAATCGCAATTCGCTCACTCCGGATTGGGATACACCAATGGTTCGTTAACATTTCCATATTTAGCTTGGCCACCATATTGGATGCCCACATCACGTGATTAAAATCTCCAGGATTACTGGAGATTTTTGGTCGCGTGATTCAGCGTTTACCAGGGTCTTCTCGCCTAGTAGCCGCCATTTTGGATCTGACCGAGAAGACCCTGGTCACGAGGTTGAGATTTGTGTTTACAAAAATAATAATTTCACACGACCGCTAAACTCTCGTACTATGATTACAGTCCAAATTCAGTCACTCAACTCTACGAGTACTACCCTGATCAATAAATTCAGCACACATACAGTTTATCACTTCATAAAAACATATTTAACTACCGCGCCGTACCCTGTAGGATGGAGCGAGGTCGACTGCTTACTCGCAGTAGGGCCTAACTGCGCGCGGGGAAGCCATTCAGAAGCTCTGGGATTTAGCTTAGCAGAGTCGTCATCAGGACGAGCAAACGTTCCGTGTGCGGAGTTGCGTAAGTTGGGTTCGACCGCGTCGTGAGAGGTAGACGTAACAGGTACGTAATCGTTTCTTTCCCTTGTAATCGGAGCGCGCTGGGGCAATATATTTCATAGGCGATTTTTTCATTGTCCGGGAGGGACTGGGTAAGAGTTGACTTGGGACCGTACGCGCGAAGCTCAGGCGAGGTGTTCACCTTTACTTCGGAAAACTATGAAAAAAGAGATCAGAGGCATATCTTTGCCATCGGCATACGTGGGGGATTTGAACTCAGAAGTGTTTTTTTTCGTTCAAATGCCCCACCACAGGGAAGTATTAATTGCCCCTCCTCCAAAGAAAGACATTGATCAAATGAATGACACAAGCAATATACAAAAATCAACTTTTATTGATAAACCTAAGTTAAGAAACAACTTAATGTTGCAACACCTTGATAGGATGAAACAGGACAATTCATACATGTATATGTATCATTAAAATGTTTTGTCACTTCACTTAATCTAAGCCTAACTAATTGCAGTTAACACAAAACATTTACAACAAGAAAGGTAGACTGAACCTTTGACCTACATTTGGAAAGACTTAAAAACTATACTGCTTGTTGAAATGTCCTTCCTACGTGTATCCGCCGGCTTGGCAGGTAAACAAAAACCCTACTCAAACAGCCTCATGAGGCCTAATCTTAGACTGTAAACTACGGTAAATTTGTTATTATACACTGTAAGCCCATACAGATTAACAAACGTTTAGCAGCAGAGACGCCCGGGGGGGGTACTTACATGAAAAATGGGTATGTATGTGAGGCCAAGAGACTGAAACCCTGACCCTGTTTGACCCAATCCGAGCTCCAAAACCCTGATTGACCCCTTTTTAAGGAAAAAAAAAACTGATTGCCCCTTCTTTAAATTGTTTTCAAAACACGGTCGGATATATATCCCGGCCGGTATACCGCGTACCGGGATTGCATGCAAAATACGGAACATTTCAAGTCGGGACGTGGTATTGGGTAAACAAATCAGCAGAGTACATAGATAAGTACTGAAGTACGAATTAGCGGCGTCACAATGTAAGGGAACCTCAGTGCTTGCATGTGGACAGGCGATCAAAATGCGGCAACAGAATGTATTTTTTTTCGACATAGTAGCTAAAAAAAACTGAACCCTAACTGCCTAAAAAATACTGAACCCCGACCCTGACTGCACCCAAATTATACTCCAATCCTGACCCTGATCTGCCCAAATCAGGTCAAAACCCTGACCCTACCTGCCCAAACTGAGCTCAAAACCCTGACCCACCCGGGCGGCACATACATAATACGTCACAAACAGGAGTACCCCCCCCGGGAGAGACGGCACTGCAAAATGGAACACAGACAAACTACCTACGAGGCATCGGAGCATCTCAAGCACAGCCAATGCTCTGGTACATTGTCTTCTTCCACTTCTGCACAGGTACGCGGTTACATGACACCCGTAACGAACAGCCATCGCACTGTGTCCAAGAAATGATTATTTGCTGCGGTTCGAAGAATAGCAGCAAATTGATGTTTTCACGGTTCACGGAACGTGTGACAATTCCGTTGTTATGGAGATATGTGACGTAGATGATTTGGTGGAATAACGGCGGAAATTCGTTGAAGGAATTCATTCTAGACTGGCACCGCTGCTAACGGGTTACTTCTATTTAACTCTCGATAACCTTGAAAGTCAAAGCCCAGCACTCCAGCAGATATCAGAACGAGTAGAACGACATCACAAAAGTACAGGAAAATACTTTTACCGCCACCAAAACAACAGAGCTATGGCCGAAACTGTTCAAGCGGAGATTGAACGCCAGCAAGGTCGTCTGCTAGATAAGTCATGGACAACAAGATGGATCACTGAAATGTTCAAAGCGAGAGCTAGAAGACGTCGCGAGCAAATCCCACGAATCACAGATGCATGAAATAAAGCGAATGAAGTTCACCGAACCTCGGTCATTCAAGAAAAAAGGCCATGAACAACAGTATAAGCACAACGAACAAGTGAAAGCTACGGTCGCAGAGGCCGGCCAAGCTCTGCATCACGAAGCTAGACGAAGGTACTGACATTATTGAGCAAAGACAAAAGCTCATCCTAATTAATGGGAGATCGGCCGGTCTGAGTATGGATGGAAAACAGTCGAAGCCGCAATACGTGGTTCAAACGGAATTCGAGAATAAGCATGGCTAGCTGTTCCAGTATATAGTCCGTCGACGGGAAACAGCATTCTTCAGCTCACTTTACCTGCCAGCACTAACCGAGGCATTTATCCAGGAGGCTATACAAGGAAAAGCGGGTTGTGCTTTGGTTGTGGAAAATCAGGACATTGGAGGATTGAATGCCCGTTATTGGATGGCGAACAGACACAGGGAGGAAAGAAGTTAAGTACTCTCACTATTCAATTAGCAGATATCGAGGGGTTTGGGGGCGAGTTGGATTCTTGAAGGTGAATCTAGACAAATTAGAGGCAGGCTTAAAAGCAAGATTTCTGAATGGGAGGCAATAAACTCCACCGAACATATACTAATTAAGCACAATCAAGGAGGGTTATACAATGTAAGCTACCATTACTTACATCAATAATTACTAGAGTGTAAAGAGATGAGTAACAATAAATCAGCTCTAGAGTAATTAATACTTTGTCACAGAAGCCATAGCGGATCTGTTAGTTAATCGAAGTATCATGAGCAGTATTGTAGACAAATAACCATTGGTTGTGAATCCGTTAACAGTATCATCCCAAGAGAATGGTAAGAAGCGGTTGGTATTAGACTTACGGTATGTAAATCGTCACCTTCATAAATACAAATTTAGGTGTGAAGACGTAGAAATAGCAAAACTTCTTCTTAAGGACCAGGGTACTTTCTTTACACTTTTGATATTAAAAGTGCTTATCATAATATCGAAATCTTTGAGGATTATCGAACATACCTAGGTTTCCAGTGGCTGTATAATGTTTTGCCCTTCGGTATTTCTACGGCTCCATATATACATTGTATTCACCAAGCTTTTGAAGACTGTAGTAAGTCACTGGAGAAGCTCAGGTAGGAAGGTGTGCATGTTTCTCGATTATGGCTTAAGCGGAAGTCACTCATTAGAGTCCACATCAGTAGATTCTAAAGCTGTAGAACAAGATCTCCTCAAGCTAGGTTTTGTGCTTAGCAATAACAAATGCAACTGGGAACCAGCTTTAATCCAAACCTGGCTCGGTCATGTCAGAGAATCGATTGTATGTCACTGCAATTAGGTTGACTATAAGCTCAAAGAATCTATTTCAGATTTATTAGCAAGCCCCGACACAGTGTCAGCCAAACGCATGGCACAAGTAGTTGGCCGAATAATTTCCATATAGTGTTTACTTACATACACGGCACATGTATTATGCAATAGAAACCAGGGCATTTTGGTTATCAACAATCTTTCTCACACTGACAGTTGATGGAAGAATTACGTTTTTGGGACAAAAACGTAAACCATCTGGATAGCAAGAAGTTATTTGAAGAGCCCCAAAAATTTGACACTGTGGTATATTGATGCCTCAGATCGGGGTTATGCAATTTCGAACAAGCAGAATTTAGTTTGTCAGGGACACTGGTCAGAACCTGAGATAGCCAAGAGCTCTACTTGGCGAGAGCTTTAAAGCAGTAAATAACATGATATTGGCTATTGGAAGTAAGTTACAAGGGCATAAGGTCCAGTGGTATACTGACAATCAGAATGTTGTAAGAGTAATGGACAGGGGTAGCATGAAAACCAACATACAGGAAACCGTGGAAGAGGTTGTACATTTGTGTACTACATACTCAATTATAATTACTCTAGTTTGGGTTCCACGAGAAGTTTGGGTTCCACGAGAAGTTAGCAGACTATATAAGTAAGCTTACAGATGTAGATGACTGGGGTATACACTCATCCTTTCATGACTGGATTAGTACCATGTGGGGACCCTTCACTTTTGACCAATTTGCAACTTGGTTTAATACCAAATATAGTCGATTTAATTCCTGCTTTTGGAACCCGGGTAGTGAGGGTGTTAAGATGCTTTTGCATTTACTTGGCGAGGGGAAAACAACTGGGTTGTATCCCCTCCAAGCCAAATCATTAGGGCGTGGAGACATTTTCAGATTTGCAAAGCAAGAGGTGCTATGATTATTCCTTTGTGGAAAGGAGCTGTGTTTTGGCCATGCATGTTTATGTCCAGATAGGTTTCATATGGCAAAATGTATCACAGCCACTGGGTGGTATCCCAGAATACAATTGTGCAGCCATTGTAGTAGGTAGAACTTACAATACTCTATTCAAAGGAGCACAACTAACATTTAAACTAATAGCAGTATATGTAAACTGCCAACATGGCCAAGAGACAAAAGTAAATAGAGGATTCTGCATGTCTCCTGAAGGCATGTGCAACAATTGTATCTAGTATCATAATTGCCCACAGTTAACTTATAACAGAGGGCTCACAGGTAGCCTATAACTGAGTGCCTACAGGTGGCCTATAATAAAAAGGTTTCACAAGTGGTCTATAACAGAAGGCCCACAGGTGGCTTATAATAGAGAGCTCACAGGTAGCCGATAACAGTACCCACAGTGCTAACATGAAAGTTGATTTAAAGTGCTAACATGAAAGTTGAATAATACTGCATAATTAAGTACGATTGGAGACAGTTGCAGATAATGTACAATTTTACAGATTAAGGCTTTTTATATTTTTTTGCAGGTATGAACCTTTTCGGTCAAGGTCACTGGTTGAGGTACAAGAACGAGCACAAGCTACTGGGGATGCAAGTCTGACACATCTGGTTGGCATCTTAAAAAGACAGCCTTTATGGCAAAGGCTGATGGAACTGTTGTGAACTATGCTAATTATTTAAAGCGTTGGATTCAACTTTAGAAAGACAAAGGTTTATCTGTATTTCCAACTTCCGTTGTGGACGTTGATTTGTTTATTAGTCATTTGTCAAACCTGTAGTGAAGAAAACACCAATTCTTAGTGAAGTACTTAGAGCTTGCTGTTCGAAGCATGAGCATTGCACCGATTTGCCAGTACGTAGCAAATATTAACAACAATTAATGCCATTGAAATATCCCTGTTTGTTTCCGGTTTAGTGAGGTCGCTTCTTTTAGCATTAAGGATGTCGTCATTTGCAATACCCATTTAACTATCCAAGTAACTAAAAGTAAAACAGATCAATATAGAAAGGGCAATGAAGTCCTAATTAATAGATTAGGCAAAGTGATTTGCCAGGTTATGAATCTGGAGAAGTATATGTCAATAGCAGCTATTAATAAGAATAGTGGAAGTTCAGATTATATATTTAAACCAGTAGTTAAGGTTAAGTCTGGCTTCAAACTAATCCAGAAGGTGAAGCCGCTAAGTTATACTAGAGCGGGGGAATCTATTTTGGGTAGAGTTTGTCGGAGATACCGCCAATATAAGTTTACATTCATTCATTCATTCATTCATGTCCGCAATGGCAGCTAATGCACAGGTCTTAAATAGATGTTGGAAACATCATGGGAGGTGGAAATCTGACTCTGCAAAGGACTGTTATCTATAGGATTCTATTGAGAACCGTTTACTTGTATCCAAGTCACTGGGAATTTAATTAGTCGTTATTTTCATGCTAGCATAATCCCTTTCTTTTGGACCTAATCGTGTGCAGCAGTCAGTTCCCTATTTACCAGTGTAAAGTTGTCGAGTTGTTGATATAGTTAAAGTGGGGAATAGTGAAAACTGATTGTTTGCTGCGATTCGAAGAATAGCAGCAAATTGATGTTTTCACGGTTCACGGTACGTGGACAGTTCCGTTGTTATGGAGATATGTGACGTAGATGATTTGGTGGAATAACGGCGGGAATTCGTTGAAGGAATTCATTCTAGACTGACACCGCTGCTAACTGGTTACTTTTCATTTAATGTGGTCGCCGTTTATATTAATAGTACATGGATATCACAAGTTTGTTAGTATTAGTTTGTAACCTTTCTCCCTCTAGGTTGTATAACTGCCTGAATATGCAATCGGGAGGGACCAGGTTTCCTCCTAAACGGTTTTTTTTCCTGGCGGGCAGCAGGTGGGCTATTCCATAATATGTAGTTTTCAGTCATTACAGTATTAGTTTGAATTTGAGGAATAGTTTGAGACATACGTTAATAAACAGAGTCTGTTGCTTCACTAGCAGCTGGGCTAACCCTATGATAATCGTGTGCAGCAGCCAGTTCCCTATTTACCAGTGTAAAGTTGTCGAGTTGTTGATATAGTTAAAGTGGGGAATAGTGAAAACCCATTTCATCTCTTACTTTCCTCATCTTCATTTTGATCAACTGGTTCATCAAAGCTTTGCCTTCATTGTTTTTACTTTTTTCTTTCCTGTACTTTTTCCTTCATTAGGCTGACCATGACTTTTTTCCTTCCTTGTCTTTGCTACCTTCACTTTACGAACCTGTGCAATGGCGGCCATTTTGGAATTTCGATGCACGAGGAACCTTTTCCCAAAGGTCAGTCTGCGCGCCTAATCCAAGATGGCGTCTTGGTTGGAGCCAAAATCCAACTGCCAAAAAGACCCGACCTCGGGCCTCGCAAGATGATCAAAATTCCCGACCACGAGCAGACTTTCTCTGTAAAATCCCCCACGTATGCCCGGCCTTCCCCCCCCCCCCTGCGGCTTAACATTGATAGGTGCGTCATTGATTTGTTCCCTGGCATTATAGTTAGTTTGTGTGACTAACATGTAGTACTCATGGAATGAGCAGGGTTCATCATTAACGGAGTTATCCAGTTATGCAGCCAAATCCCCACTGAGTGGTTGCCCCTTGAAGAAATCGACGGGCCGTACGGGTTTCGTTTTGATGTTCTTTCGAGCTTTGGTAGGGTACAGATACCTGAAAATCACTCACATTTAACTTCACTGGGAAGCTGTCGCTGTCGTATTCTTCTTCAACAACTTGGATGGGATGATCTACAAACTAGAAGAAATAAACATATGGCAATTATGATGTATAAAATCCATCACGGTTTATGTCCTGACTATTTATCAGAGTTATTTACAAGTAGATCAATGTCCACACACTACGTTTTAAGAAGTGTTAGTCAGAATAATTATTCTATACCACGCCCTACTCGTGAATACCTAAAAAAGAGTTTCAGTTACAGTGGTGCCCTATTGTGGAATCAATTACCTAAGGCCCTTAAAGACTCTGTATCTTTAGACGCTTTTAAAGCATCTATTAGTAAAAATTAATTTTTATCCTTCAATTTTATTATTATATTTAAGGAAATTTGATTATATATAGCATTAGTACTTATTGTAAAACAATTATCCTAGAGTATTTTAGTCTTGTTTTTACTACACCTATATAATACCTATATAATTAGTGATATTAGTTACTAGATATTTATTTTAGTGCATTCCTCACGGCTATCTGAAAAGCAGCTACGCTGATGTATATTACCGTGTTTAAATAAAGATTTATTATTAAATACTAAGTCACATTTGCATATAATTACTGCAAGTACTGTGTCGAGCTTTCGCGCCGTCAACCAATCACATTGCACATTCTACACGTGGCCGCCATGTCATGTGACATGGCTCAACGAGAAATGTTTTTCAGCCTTGAGTAAATGATGTGAAGCGAGGACGGTCAGAGGAGTGAAGGCTTTGGTCCAATAAAAGTTAATCAAAGCAATAATCCACGGAAACTGAAAGAAAATGCCTGTACTGCTGTATCTAAGTGCCATAGGATTGTAGTGTTGCGTTGATGATATTGTTGAAACGCTCTTCCTTGTCATCACGCACTATGAGGCTGAAATACCTCTCCTGAAATACTTTTAAGATTATACAACTGGGATGTCTTGACTAAACCTGAGTCAATCCAATGCGAGCTTTACTAAGACTTCGACTCGAGAGTCGCAAAAGCTGGAAATGAACAGTGATTGACCCTTGTCTTTGAACGCGAACAGAAATCAGAACTGGTGAGGTTGAAATTTGTGTTTATATACGTACACAAATCTTACTTGTCCCTATATTTCGAACTGGAAATGAAATCGTCCGTAAATTGAATTGTATGCGACTTTATAGAGACCAAGAAAAAAAGTTAAAATCGTCAAAAGAATAACAGAACTCAGAAGATAGAATTGTCCACGAATTATACCCATAAACAGAACTGGATATGTCTTACAAACCGAGAATACCGTATTAAAATTGAATTGGATCTGTCAAAAGAATAGCAGGATTTGTCGTGGAAAGCCGTAACTATAAACCGAACTGTCATCAAACTTGAACTGGAGAGTATAAATTATGGCTCTGCCCACAGTATCCTTCGCAGCCATTTATATTTATGTCGTCACGCAGTTTTTTGTTTGCCGACGATTGATACGAACGGGCTTCAAACTCGGAGTTTTATTTCTTATTTTGCTGAACTGCACAGTAGACCTTGAAACAACCGTTCAATAAATATACCTTAATTTAACCTAATTAAAGCTTTGATTTATACCCTCGAAGAAGGAAATGAATTTTTAAAATTTTCTCCACTTCGCCTTAACAATAGGAAATGGACAATCTGAAATCTACAATGAACATGAGGAGCTGAACCCGACTTCGGATTTCTCAGCGTGAAGCCTATGACGCCATCAAAATCGAAGTACGATTTTGAACTTTTGTGGTTTCAGTGTTGTCACTACTTTATTTAATATAACATAAACACTTTAGAAGATTATGCAGGTATAATTCCTGTGGAGAGCAGAAATTATATTCTTGCCGTCGACGCTCAAACTTCAAGGATGTTCGCACGCGATCATGGAGGACGCTTTCCACTTAAAACGGGATTTTTGGAGCTTTACTTGACAAACTTCAGAAGTGGTAGGCTCTATCAAACAGAAGAATTGTCAAGAACAAGGCTTTTGACCGGTTCTCGAACGAGATTTGCCAAGTAAAATTATCAGATTTGTGGCGGGAAAATGGTGAATGCGCGGCTCAATTCGAATGGTCTGGCATGGCCGGAAAGAAGAAACGCCGAAGAAGAGGGATGTATGTACGCCATTATATTACTCTGTTTGGACTCTGTTGTGGGCTGCTAAAGCAGGAGCAGTCTTGTTGGCATCATATCAATGATTTTTGGTCTCATTAGAGTTCAAGCAAGTAATTGACGCGATGAACTCCTTCGACCTCACGCGTTCCGCTGTGATCGGTGAATCAGCGACAACTTTAGGTAACCCTGAAGACTCATCGCATTCAAGTATTAGGAAACGAGCTGTCGTTTTAAATGGAAAAATGTAAAGGAAACGAACGCACCTATCGCTGCGACTGTGTTACAACTTATTTTGTTTAAAGTTATTTATTAATTGATTACTTAATTATTTAAAACTGGCCTGTTGAATAAACCATTCGCGCGGGATTATCATTTTTTCCTCGATCATGCGAATTTATTACTTAATTACTTAATTTGTTTTTGGGGATAAATCTTACTGTTTATGTATGTTGTTTTCATGGATAATCCGTTACCTGAATTCCACAGCTGAACCTGGGCAGAAATGAGCTTTTCCCCCTTACTGCCTGTTGTTTTCATGGATAATCCGTTACCTGAATTCCACAGCTGAACCTGGGCAGAAATGAGCTTTTCCCCCTTACTGCCTGTTGTTTTCATAGGTAATCCGTTACCTGAATTCCACAGCTGAACCTGGGCAGAAATTAGCCCCCCCCCTCCCCTACTGCCATGTTTATGTCTGTTGTTTTCATGGGTAATCCGTTACCTGAATTCCACAGCTGAACCTGGGCAGAAATTAGCTTTCCCCCTCTTAATTGTTAGCGCTCTCTGGCTGGTATTCCTGCAGTCTGCTTGTATATCGCGCCGCAAGCTCATAAACTGCTTAGCGGTAGATTCAAATGCAGAGAAAATAGCCGATTCTGCGTAAGGTAGCTTGATAAAAATGGCAGGGGTTGATTTCTTTTTCGCTTTAGACAAATTGTACAATCGGCTTTTTATTACCGAAACACCGATTGACCCTTCGGACTCATTTTACGGAATGGATGCCTAAAAAAACCTACTATCTTGGCTCTCTGAATAAAGGTGACTTTTAGTCAAATTTTGTATGAAAACATCTCAATGACAAACTTTGGAGCCTCTTTTCTCTTCAGTCGCGAAGCTTTAAAAAAATGTACAGACGGCTTCTTGTCGCACTTTAGATCAACTTTGATATGTTACTCTTTAAAATCGTTCCAAAAAACCTACTATCTCATCTAATAAACGAAAAAACTTTTAATAAAACGTGATTTCTGGACGATTATTATAATTACAACAGCAAATTAATTCGAGCATGTCATGGAGGTGATAAAATCACCGACAATAAATATTCACTGGGCGTGGTTCTCGATGATGACCTCAGTTTTACTAATCATACAGAGGAACTTTGCAAGAAATTAGCCAAACGAATCGGACTCCTGCGTCACATAAGCCCGTTTCTGAAGCAAAGTCAAAAAGAAACATACTATAATGCAGTAATTAAACCCATTTTTCTATACGGCAGTACTGTATGCATGGTCATCTTGTAGTAAAGAAAATCTAAACTCTGTACTGAAGCTTCAGAAAAGAGCTGCCCGTGTCATCTTAGGCGCAGAACGCAGAGCCCCCTCTGTGACGCTTTTTAATAATCTGGGTTGGCTCCCATTCTATGTTCAGGCATACATAAACCGTTGTGCCATTATATTGAATAGGATTAATGATAGAACGCCTGAATATCTAAATAGCCTCCAAACTAGAAACTCTGAAAGACACCAAAGGAACACAATATATGCTCAGCTAAACCTTTGTTGCCCGTTATATAAAAACAATACCGAGGGAGGCCGAACCTTCACTGTACGTTCCATTCGCGACTGGAATCAGTTATCCACTACTCTTAGATTTGCAGATCCATAGCTACCACCCTTTATGCAAATACTTTTAGTGAATTTATTAATTTGGGTATTTTTAATTATTCTATCTTATTGTATTAAATAGTTTTTACAATCTTTTTATAGTCTGATAAGAATCTTAGCATTTTTAATCGTAGAATCGTAGCATTTTTGTAGATAGATGTATTTATTATTGTAAATACAGGGCCACGGGGTCATCAGTACCTTTGGTTACTGATAAGTGTTACCCTCTGAAAATAAAGTCTATTGTATTGTATGGGAAATAAACCCAAGAGCGCGAAATTCGAGTTTACTAATCGGCGGGAAGCTTAGAAACTATAAACATTTGAAGTTCATGATCAAGCCGCATTCATGTTGCCAAGTTTATCATTGAAACTAATCTGTGATATTGCGAACATGACGAACACTTCCGAATACAATTTTGAGTCCCGCTTCGAGTCCAACTGGCCTGATCTAGTTGATCAGTCGTGGCTTCGTCTACGGGAACCAAGCAGCACCCGATGTGAACTAAACTACCATTAGAGATTCAAGGAAATGCGCTTTGGAATTGGAAGGCTGTTCCAAAACGTTACCAGTTTAAAGTCTTGCAGGAAAACCTGAAAACTGTTGGATGCGAGCTGCAGGAGAGTGCCAATGGACGCGTGGGCATGGTGCTTGCTCTGAGGATAGATCGCCTTGTAAAGTCCGTTGAATCAGTGAAGTGTTGGAGATCTAAAGTCGAAAGGAAGAACTAGTGCACTAGTAATGACGTACAGTCCCGCCTAAAACTTTATCACACAAGGTTTCGGCGATCGCTGTTCCCCACTCAAATCGCTGGCGACAACATTAAAACTAGGGTGATTATGTTATGTTCAAATCGCTTCGTAAACAAGTTTCAAAACAAATTCTACAAGAATGTCGCTTTCAAATTAGATATCATTCAAAATTCTAGGTGTTCTAGTATTCGAGATACTGACAAAAGAGTATTGGGTAGTTTTCATAACTAACAAGAGTGAAAAATCTCTAAGCGGCAACTTTCAGACCAGGGCGCTTGAAGATAGTTGAAGTCAAAACTCTCATGGCTCAACTCTCATCGACTCTCAGGTCCGTTTCAGTGTGCATGAGTAAACTTTTAAGTTGATTAGAGCGGTTTCAATTGAGTGTCGGAAATGTTTTGGTTTTGCGTTTACTGAGCTCCCCTATTGGCTGAGAAAGTAAACCAACCAATCAGAATCCAAAGTAAAACCAAACGCAAATTGGTTTTGGTTTTGCTTTGGTTTGTCATTGGCTCACAGGGAAGCCATTTATCAGTAAGTAAGTAAGTAAGTAAGTATGTAAAACTTTATTTATACACGCTTGCCCCGTCAACTATTAGATAAAAAGCTGGTTTCCACAAGGGGCGTGTGGTTACAAATTCATAAAAAATTAAACTATTAATTTAAAAGTTATACTGAAACTACATTAATACTAACGACTAATAATAATAACTACTATACATTAATAATAACTACTCTAATTTATTACTATAAAAACCTTTACTAAATAGAATCATGTAAAAGTGTGAGCATTAATTCTGCTAGTAAAGATAGATAGGGAGTCAGATTTTTGAATGGCTTCAGGAAGCGAATTCCATAATTTACCTCCGCTATATGAGAAGCTTTTCTTGAGATATTCCGTTTTTGGTAGTGGTAACTGCAGTGAGGCAGAGGAGCCCCTGAGGTTATATTGAGTTGTATTCCTCTTACTCGAGAACAGATCTGCAAGGCAACTCGGAGCTAAGCCATTGATCACTTTATACATTTGTTTTACTTTTGACTTTGATCGTTGAGTTTCTAGAGTTTCCCAGCCTAAGGCATTTAAAGCCTCTATGGCAGGGGTATCGTTACTCATATTCATAATTAGTCTTGCAGACCTGTTCTGGAGTTTCTGAAGCCTATTAGAGTGACCTTGACCAAAGGTATCCCATACCTCACTACAGTAATTAAAATGAGGCTGAACTAATGCGTTGTATATGCTGACTATACTTGTGATTACTCGCTCCTATGATTGGCTGGCTGTGGGTAATTTGCGTTTGGTTTCACTACACTCAACTGAAAACCGCTCTATCACTAATAATTACTTTGCCGCGAACTTAAAAAAAAAACGGCTTTCGCACATTTAATTAAGTGCCGAGGGATTTAGAGCTCCCAGAACAGTTAAATGTTAGCCAATCATAAGGCGAATCTCAAGTCTCATGAATTTCAAATTACACGAGCTAATGTATTTCAAAAACTTATGAGTGTCTATCGTACAATGGCCATTCTGGGCGATGTATAATAACATTTTATAAATATTACTGTACATAACTGCACGTGAATATATTAATGTACATTATTTTGATTATATCACTGTCTATAATTCTCTGAATTATTCACGAATGATCCAAGTTTCAGTGCCAAACAACTCGGCAGCAAACACCAATGAACACAGTATGCAAATTTATGAATATTATTGTACTTCAGCTGTTATTATATAATTATTGAAATTTAAGTCTCTAAAACGTGCTTAACGCCATGATGTACATATCAAAACAAACAAACAAAACAGAAATTCTTTTTTCTTCCTGTATATATTTTTACTTATTCATAATTATTGTAAAATTGTATGTGTTAGATAAAGAATGAGCGGCCGATCTTTATCCGATTTACAAACTCGAGCTGAAAGCGAGAGTTACTGCCTGTTTATGTCTGTTGCTTTCATGGGTAATCCGTTACCTGAATTCCACAGCTGAATCTGGGTAGAAATTAGCTTTCCCCCTCTTAATTGTTAGCGCTCTCTGGCTGGTATTCCTGCAGTCTGCTTGTATATCGCGCCGCAAGCTCATAAACTGCTTAGCGGTAGATTCAAATGCAGAGAAAATAGCCGATTCTGCGTAAGGTAGCTTGATAAAAATGGCAGGGGTTGATTTCTTTTTCGCTTTAGACAAATTGTACAATCGGCTTTTTATTACCGAAACACCGATTGACCCTTCGGACTCATTTTACGGAATGGATGCCTAAAAAAACCTACTATCTTGGCTCTCTGAATAAAGGTGACTTTTAGTCAAATTTTGTATGAAAACATCTCAATGACAAACTTTGGAGCCTCTTTTCTCTTCAGTCGCGAAGCTTTAAAAAAATGTACAGACGGCTTCTTGTTGCACTTTAGATCAACTTTGATATGTTACTCTTTAAAATCGGTCCAACAAAAACTACTTTCTCATCTAATAAACGAAAAAAAACTTTTAATAAAACGTGATTTCTGGACGATTATTATAATTACAACAGCAAATTAATTCGAGCATGTCATGGAGGTGATAAAATCACCGACAATAAATATTCACTGGGCGTGGTTCTCGATGATGACCTCAGTTTTACTAATCATACAGAGGAACTTTGCAAGAAATTAGCCAAACGAATCGGACTCCTGCGTCACATAAGCCTGTTTCTGAAGCAAAGTCAAAAAGAAACATACTATAATGCAGTAATTAAACCCATTTTTCTATACGGCAGTACTGTATGCATGGTCATCTTGTAGTAAAGAAAATCTAAACTCTGTACTGAAGCTTCAGAAAAGAGCTGCCCGTGTCATCTTAGGTGCAGAACGCAGAGCCCCCTCTGTGACGCTTTTTAATAATCTGGGTTGGCTCCCATTCTATGTTCAAGCATATATATTGAATAGGATTAATGATAGAACGCCTGAATATCTAAATAGCCTCCTAACTATAGAAACTCTGAAAGACACCAAAGGAACACAAGATATGCTCAGCTAAACCTTTGTTGCCCGTTATATAAAAACAATATACCGAGGGAGGCCGAACCTTCACTGTACGTTCCATTCGCGACTGGAATCAGTTATCCACTACTCTTAGATTTGCAGATCCATAGCTACCACCCTTTATGCAAATACTTTTAGTGAATTTATTAATTTGGGTATTTTTAATTATTCTATCTTATTGTATTAAATGGTTTTTACAATCTTTTTATAGTCTGATAAGAATCTTAGCATTTTTAATCGTAGAATCGTAGCATTTTTGTAGATAGATGTAGGTCATCAGTACCTTTGGTCACTGATAAATGTTACCCTCTAAAAATAAAGTCTATTGTATTGTATAGGAATTAAACCCAAGAGCGCGAAATTCGAGTTTAATAATCGGCGGGAAGCTTAGAAACTATAAACATTTGAAGTTCATGATCAAGCCGCATTCATGTTGCCGAGTTTATCATTCAAACTAATCTGTGATATTGCGAACATGACGAACACTTCCGAATACAATTTTGAGTCCCGCTTCGAGTCCAACTGGCCTGAACTAGTTGATCAGTCGTGGCTTCGTCTACGGGAACCAAGCAACACCAATGCCGAACTAAACTACCATTGGAAATTCAATAGCAATGCGCTTTGGAATTGGAAGGCTGTTCGAAAACGTTACCAGTTATTAAAGTTAAAAGTCTTGCAGGAAAACCTGAAAACTGTTGGGTGCGAGCTGCAGGAGAGTGCCAATGGACGCGTGGGCATGGTGCTTGCTCTGAGCCGGGATATATCGCCTTGTAAAGTCTGTTGAATCAGTGAAGTGTTGGAGATCTAAAGTCGAAAGGAAGAACAAGTGCACTAGTAATGACGTACAGTCCCGCCTAAAACTTTATCATACAATGTTTCGGCGATCGCTGTTCCCCACTCAAATCGCAGGCGACAACATTAAAACCAGGGTGGTTATGTTATGTTCAAATCGCTTCGTAAACAAGTTTCAAAACAAATTCTACAATAATGTCGCTTTCAAATTAGATATCATTCAAAATTCTAGGTGTTCTAGTATTCGAGATACTGACAAAAGAGTATTGGGTAGTTTTCTTAACTAACAAGAGTGAAAAATCTCTAAGCGGCAACTTTCAGACCAGGGCGCTGGAAGATAGTTGAAGTCAAAACTCTCATGGCTCAACTCTCATCGACTCTCAGGTCCGTTTCAGTGTGCATGAGTAACCTTTTAAGTTGATTAGAGCGGTTTCAATTGAGTGTCGGAAATGTTTTGGTTTTGCGTTTACTGAGCTCTCCTATTGGCTGAGAAAGTAAACCAACCAATCAGAATCCAAAGTAAAACCAAACGCAAATTGGTTTTGGTTTTGCTTTGGTTTGTCATTGGCTCACAGGGAAGCCATTTATCAGTTACTTGTGATTACTCGCTCCTATGATTGGCTGGCTGTGGGTAATTTGCGTTTGGTTTCACTACACTCAACTGAAAACCGCTCTATCACTAATAATTACTTTGCCGCGAACTTAAAAAAAAAACGGCTTTCGCACATTTAATTAAGTGCCGAGGGATTTAGAGCTCCCAGAACAGTTAAATGTTCGCCAATCATAAGGCGAATTTCAAGTCTCATGAATTTCAAATTACACGAGCTAATGTATTTCAAAAACTTATGAGTGTCTATCGTACAATGGCCATTCTGGGCGATGTATAATAACATTTTATAAATATTACTGTACATAACTGCACGTGAATATATTAATGTACATGATTTTGATTATATCACTGTCTATAATTCTCTGAATTATTCACGAATGATTCAAGTTTCAGTGCCAAACAACTCGGCAGCAAACACCAGTGAACACAGTATGCAAATTTATGAATATTATTGTACTTCAGCTGTTATTATATAATTATTGAAATTTAAGTCTCTAAAACGTGCTTAACGCCATGATGTACATATCAAAACAAACAAACAAAACAGAAATTCTTTTTTCTTCCTGTATATATTTTTACTTATTCATAATTATTGTAAAATTGTATGTGTTAGATAAAGAATGAGCGGCCGATCTTTATCCGATTTACAAACTCGAGCTGAAAGCGAGAGTTACTGCCTGTTTATGTCTGTTGCTTTCATGGGTAATCCGTTACCTGAATTCCACAGCTGAATCTGGGTAGAAATTAGCTTTCCCCCTCTTAATTGTTAGCGCTCTCTGGCTGGTATTCCTGCAGTCTGCTTGTATATCGCGCCGCAAGCTCATAAACTGCTTAGCGGTAGATTCAAATGCAGAGAAAATAGCCGATTCTGCGTAAGGTAGCTTGATAAAAATGGCAGGGGTTGATTTCTTTTTCGCTTTAGACAAATTGTACAATCGGCTTTTTATTACCGAAACACCGATTGACCCTTCGGACTCATTTTACGGAATGGATGCCTAAAAAAACCTACTATCTTGGCTCTCTGAATAAAGGTGACTTTTAGTCAAATTTTGTATGAAAACATCTCAATGACAAACTTTGGAGCCTCTTTTCTCTTCAGTCGCGAAGCTTTAAAAAAATGTACAGACGGCTTCTTGTTGCACTTTAGATCAACTTTGATATGTTACTCTTTAAAATCGGTCCAACAAAAACTACTTTCTCATCTAATAAACGAAAAAAAACTTTTCATAAAACGTGATTTCTGGACGATTATTATAATTACAACAGCAAATTAATTCGAGCATGTCACGGAGGTGATAAAATCACCGACAATAAATATTCACTGGGCGTGGTTCTCGATGATGACCTCAGTTTTACTAATCATACAGAGGAACTTTGCAAGAAATTAGCCAAACGAATCGGACTCCTGCGTCACATAAGCCTGTTTCTGAAGCAAAGTCAAAAAGAAACATACTATAATGCAGTAATTAAACCCATTTTTCTATACGGCAGTACTGTATGCATGGTCATCTTGTAGTAAAGAAAATCTAAACTCTGTACTGAAGCTTCAGAAAAGAGCTGCCCGTGTCATCTTAGGTGCAGAACGCAGAGCCCCCTCTGTGACGCTTTTTAATAATCTGGGTTGGCTCCCATTCTATGTTCAAGCATATATATTGAATAGGATTAATGATAGAACGCCTGAATATCTAAATAGCCTCCTAACTATAGAAACTCTGAAAGACACCAAAGGAACACAAGATATGCTCAGCTAAACCTTTGTTGCCCGTTATATAAAAACAATATACCGAGGGAGGCCGAACCTTCACTGTACGTTCCATTCGCGACTGGAATCAGTTATCCACTACTCTTAGATTTGCAGATCCATAGCTACCACCCTTTATGCAAATACTTTTAGTGAATTTATTAATTTGGGTATTTTTAATTATTCTATCTTATTGTATTAAATGGTTTTTACAATCTTTTTATAGTCTGATAAGAATCTTAGCATTTTTAATCGTAGAATCGTAGCATTTTTGTAGATAGATGTAGGTCATCAGTACCTTTGGTCACTGATAAATGTTACCCTCTAAAAATAAAGTCTATTGTATTGTATAGGAATTAAACCCAAGAGCGCGAAATTCGAGTTTAATAATCGGCGGGAAGCTTAGAAACTATAAACATTTGAAGTTCATGATCAAGCCGCATTCATGTTGCCGAGTTTATCATTCAAACTAATCTGTGATATTGCGAACATGACGAACACTTCCGAATACAATTTTGAGTCCCGCTTCGAGTCCAACTGGCCTGAACTAGTTGATCAGTCGTGGCTTCGTCTACGGGAACCAAGCAACACCAATGCCGAACTAAACTACCATTGGAAATTCAATAGCAATGCGCTTTGGAATTGGAAGGCTGTTCGAAAACGTTACCAGTTATTAAAGTTAAAAGTCTTGCAGGAAAACCTGAAAACTGTTGGGTGCGAGCTGCAGGAGAGTGCCAATGGACGCGTGGGCATGGTGCTTGCTCTGAGCCGGGATATATCGCCTTGTAAAGTCTGTTGAATCAGTGAAGTGTTGGAGATCTAAAGTCGAAAGGAAGAACAAGTGCACTAGTAATGACGTACAGTCCCGCCTAAAACTTTATCATACAATGTTTCGGCGATCGCTGTTCCCCACTCAAATCGCAGGCGACAACATTAAAACCAGGGTGGTTATGTTATGTTCAAATCGCTTCGTAAACAAGTTTCAAAACAAATTCTACAATAATGTCGCTTTCAAATTAGATATCATTCAAAATTCTAGGTGTTCTAGTATTCGAGATACTGACAAAAGAGTATTGGGTAGTTTTCTTAACTAACAAGAGTGAAAAATCTCTAAGCGGCAACTTTCAGACCAGGGCGCTGGAAGATAGTTGAAGTCAAAACTCTCATGGCTCAACTCTCATCGACTCTCAGGTCCGTTTCAGTGTGCATGAGTAACCTTTTAAGTTGATTAGAGCGGTTTCAATTGAGTGTCGGAAATGTTTTGGTTTTGCGTTTACTGAGCTCTCCTATTGGCTGAGAAAGTAAACCAACCAATCAGAATCCAGAGTAAAACCAAACGCAAATTGGTTTTGGTTTTGCTTTGGTTTGTCATTGGCTCACAGGGAAGCCATTTATCAGTTACTTGTGATTACTCGCTCCTATGATTGGCTGGCTGTGGGTAATTTGCGTTTGGTTTCACTACACTCAACTGAAAACCGCTCTATCACTAATAATTACTTTGCCGCGAACTTAAAAAAAAAACGGCTTTCGCACATTTAATTAAGTGCCGAGGGATTTAGAGCTCCCAGAACAGTTAAATGTTCGCCAATCATAAGGCGAATTTCAAGTCTCATGAATTTCAAATTACACGAGCTAATGTATTTCAAAAACTTATGAGTGTCTATCGTACAATGGCCATTCTGGGCGATGTATAATAACATTTTATAAATATTACTGTACATAACTGCACGTGAATATATTAATGTACATGATTTTGATTATATCACTGTCTATAATTCTCTGAATTATTCACGAATGATTCAAGTTTCAGTGCCAAACAACTCGGCAGCAAACACCAGTGAACACAGTATGCAAATTTATGAATATTATTGTACTTCAGCTGTTATTATATAATTATTGAAATTTAAGTCTCTAAAACTAGCTTAACGCCATGATGTATATATCAAAACAAACAAACAAAACATAAATTCTTTTTTCTTCCTGTATATATTTTTACTTATTCATAATTATTGTAAAATTGTATAGTTATAATAACAAGAGCCCATCTGGGCTTTCACTCGGGCCACTATATATACATCATTGCAGTCAGACACTCTTTTAAGGTGAACACACAGCAGGATATATTTTGCATGTCCCTTAGTATGTCCTACCTTTATGGATGAAAGGGTACACGGGTGTTACTGCAATATGTCCCCCTAATGTGTGTCCCACCTCTATGGAGGAAAGAGTATACTCTCATAAAGAAATTGTTTTTAGTGGACAATGGAAGCACCATTAGAAATGTGAAGGGGGCGATAGGTTAATGTATTGTAACCAGGACTGATCAGTATTACTTTCATTCTGGATGATAGAACGTATTTCTCAGCAAATATTAGCTTTTATGCATTTTTTAAAAGTAAAACGAGTTTGTACTCTTTCTCTTCGTATTTATTTATTTATTTATTAACACTGTATTAATTGTATTACTATATATCTGCCACCGTATATATTGTAAATAACTTGACCAAATGGAATAGTTTGTATATGTATTTGTTCATGCCCTGCGACCTACTAATTTAATTTCAATTCCATGTAAACTGGCTCCTGGTATTTTTAACTTCTCAGTTATTTCAGGAAGCCAGTACCCTCAGTAAATATGTATTTTTTCTTACCATTAATTTCTCACACTGTCTTGTAAACTTTGTAAGGGTATAATAAATTGTTATTGTTGTTGTAATCTCTCCACCACCACCAACATCTAACGGTTTTTATCCCAAGCAAGAGAATCTGGCTGTTAACCTAAACATATCAGCACTTATTATTAAATCAAAAAGACCTGTTCAATGTCATTAGAGAGCATGATTTCGCAGTGATACTTTTCATGATTCAGATTTTTGAAGAGAACTGCTCGGGTATGTGAAATGATTGGAGATACTGTAGTATGAAAGTTACATTTTCCTCTGGTTCCTTTGGCGTTCAGTTATCCTACAGACTTTTCGACGTGATTTTACAAACAAATTATTTCTCCATTTAAAAAAAATATCTCTGATTTCTCTCTTCTCGGTCCTTACGGCTTTGTTTCCTAACTCGCCTCTGCTTTTTCCTAAAATTCGTTTAACTCTTTCGGGTCCGATCGTGTGTGAGCTCAATTGGTGAAATCCTGAGTGCTAACCCAACCCTCCCCCCTCAGTCAAGTCTGGCTAGCCCGGGGCAGTTAAATACTGTTGACCTTTTAAGCCGAGGGCTCAAACTTTCTCCACAACGCCATTCGGGTGAATTCTACGAACTGGTTGACGGTAGGTATTGCAACTTCTGTAGGGTTTCCAATGAAATGTGCTCTAATTTTGGAGAAAAATGCCACTGTCAGAGAGCTTGAGGACATCATTATGTCTGAGGATGGCTGAAAAGTACTTGGTTTGCTTTTAGTATATAGGCCTTGTGAGGGGATTTCACAGTGTTTTTCCGTTGTGTTTCTGCTTTGAGACACAGGAAATAATTCTTCACTGAAACCCTTGAAATTCTGCAGTTGGCAGTCTTTTACCCCTGCTCAACCTATTAGGATGTGTTTTTGTCACTTTAAAGCAACGGCTTGAGTCCAAATCACCGCTCTTGGTTGTAGGGGTAAAGGACCCCTTGTGATTGTTTTGTCCATTACCCAGCATGCAATTGGAGGTGGGAGAAGGTAACTGGTGGTCGAGTGAAATGCAGTGACAAGAATAGCGCGGTTCACAGTCGCTTGGTGTGTTTTGTGCAAACAAACCTGGTGGTTTGAAAGATTAAAGAAGGTACTGTAACGACCGAGTGCTGATTTTGTGTTTGCTCTTGATTTCAAGTGCGAATGGGAAGGATGTTTTGAGCCGATTTTCAGCTCCTTAAAATTCGTGAAAATCGAAGAAACAAAAACGAACGCCAAAACAAATGAGCTTTTCTCCATAGTGAAATAGTCAAGCGATCCCTGTTATAGCTCTGACTTTGAAGCCATTCATCCCTTCACATAACTCGATCGCAACATTGTCTTTCCGGCATGTCTAGATGTGATGCAAATTTTTTTCTCATATAGGTCTCAGAGGACCTATATTTACAACAACAACAACAACAACAACATAATTTATTTGTGTCAATGAATTACAAAGTGATACTTAATGGCGAAAGAGAATAACAGGGTTGACACGAGCTGTCTGAAATAGCTAAAGAGCTAGTCGAGTCAGACAGCTTACATTGTTAAGATAATAATTTGTAGGTCGTTTGAAACAAATATTTATAAACACACATACATACACACATATATATAGAAATCAGGAGATGGAGGAGATTAAACTTTAAATAACAATAATAATTATAAGTCAATTCAACTAATAGCAATTCAAAAAATCTAATTTTAGATTATATTTAAATGCGGATTTTTTTAGGGATTTATAATCTTCTTTTATTTCATTCCATATTTTGACTCCAGTGAAGCGTAAACTGAATTTCCCGTAGTTAGTTCTAGTGGAGGGAAGATAAAAAGATTTTCTTGAGGCCAGTCGGGTGTTATAATTATGAATTTTATCAACTTTGGTAAAAAAAAATGAAAATGCATGAGGCAGCTTATTTGTATAATAGTCATACACAAATAATGCATTGCTTAGAGCTATCAAATCAGTGAGTTTTAGAATGTTAAGGTTTTTGTATAGGGGGCTACTATGTTCACGAAAGTCAGAGTGAGTCACAATTCTCATTGCCTTTTTTTGAAGAATGATGACTTGCTTTAATGTGGAATGATAAGTATTTCCCCATACTAGTAAGGCGTAAGTTAAGAAAGGGTATATCAGAGAATAATATAATTGTATTAGGATATTTATAGTTAAATATTTACGAATCTTAGATAATATTCCTACCCCTCTACGAATTTTAGCAGATATATGCTGAACTTGGCTCTTCCAATTCAGATTTGAATCTAAGTAAACACCCAAATACTTTAGACTTTGTTTCTGTGTAATTACCTTTTGATGAATAGCCAAATTGATGGGAAAGAGGATTTTCTTTTGAGGGGGGTGGAAGATAACAAAATCAGTTTTATCTATATTAAGTGAGAGTTTGTTACAGGCTAACCATGTACTGACATACTCCAGATGACTATTAATATTTGACTCTAGAACAGTTATGTCCTTATTATCATAAAAAAGATTAGTATCATCTGCAAAGAGATGAAAGTCGAAAAGATCTGAACAGTTCATAAAATCATTTATATATATAAGGAATAGAAGAGGGCCAAGAACTGAACCTTGAAGGACACCACATGAAATAGGTTGTTTGTTTGATGATACACTACCAATAGAAACAAACTGCTTTCGATTACTTAGGTCGGAAACAAACCATTACAGGCTCGGACCCGAAAGAGTTAAGTAATTAAGATGTGCTTGCGACTCGTTTTATGACAATGAGTGTTTGCAGCACGTCTCTGTGTACATGTGATTATGTACGCGTACATGTCTGGTTCTTCGACAATAACATTTGCAATTACTTCTACTGGCATGTCTGCATTCTTTCTGAGCCAACAATAATAACGACCGCAGGTATAATCGTGTCCTCTAGTGTTAACTCCATTATAACAAGACAAAAAAAATCAAACTCATTAAGGTTACAAACAAAATAAAATGAAGATAGCGGCAGAATGCTATGAGTAATCCTTGGAAATTATTTTAAATAACCACTAAATAAATACGCAATAGTTAAAATGATCTATTGTTTTTTTACAAGTTCAACCAATAACGTCAAGCAATGTTTCCGTAACTCCGTCGAAGCGCCACGGAGTGTACATAGAAAAAGCTAAGAGAAGTTTTACTGAAAACAACGCAGCTTACTTTCACCGGGACCGGGACTTCAGCTGATGTCGTAATAGCTTGGGTTGTCCGTAAAATCGGAATGTCTGCCGGAAAGACAAGAATTGACCGTCATGTTCAGTATGCCCTAAGTAAAGTAAGACTGGCGAGAAATATAAAATAGCCACTTGAATAGTCGCATACTTCGTGACCCCGGGTTCGTGAAACAGAAGATCCGAGCATGTTGTACACATCTTAGGGAGTTAGTGTATGTAAACATCCCTTTACAGACCTCGGAATCTATCTTTGATAAAAGGTAAACTTCAAGACAATACAATCAGGGTAACTATCCACAAAAGTACATTGTTTTACAGCCGCCATTGTACTACAAAATGGTAACTGATAAAATGACTGCACTCAGCAAAAGGAGTATTCACATATAAGCTAATAAAAAAACCAATTCCAGCTTCATCAAAGACTTCGCTTTCAAAAAGCATATTATTTATCGTTCTTCCGTTTCTTGGACATGTTTAAGCTTAAAATTCGTAATACAAAACTGGTTGCGAAACTCTATGAGTTTCTATGTGTATGAACTCTATGTGTAAAAAAACACCCGTGGTTACTGACTTTCGCAAACCATGATTCTCAAGAGCGTGATCAATATAGACCTCTTCATTCATACCTCTCTTAATAAAATATTTGGGTAAGAATATGAATCCTACGTCGCTGTGTGACTAATTTCTAGGAAATGAAAGGTGTCATTCTCTTTTCATTTTCGAATTTTTTTTCTAATTACTTCTTGTAAAAATTTTTTAAGCAACCATTTATATTTTAGTCACTGTGCCATTTTGCTTATGTAACTGCTTGTTTACTTTACGTGTTGAACCCTATGGTACTTCTGTGAATATTTAAGTGACCAATTTTATGTATGTGAGCCAGTCGGACTTCATGATGGTTACGTATATTTTACAGTTTATCGACACGGTTAGTCAGTCTACGGACATAGAAGTAAGTGACTCTACTCTGTAATTGACTCGTTTATCGTGCATGTTTTTGTTTCTTAGTATAATTGATATTTCGGTCTTGTTCTAGTTTTGTACCGTATTCTATACCAAGAGCCCATCAACTGTAATCTACCGACGATCAGTATAGTCAATCGTACTCAGCTGAAACGGGAGTCAGAGAAGCGCAAGCCTGTTCACAGGCTCTAGACACTGGGGAAAATGACGAAAATAAAACGTGGCGAAAACAAAATGGTGGACGGAAAGAAGAGGGGGACTAGGGAGAGGGGGAGGGAAAGAGAGCCTGTGGACATTCTATTCCGAAACCTCTTCCGCCCACTTGTCAAGCTGTCACTGAATTGCGGTTTCAAGCTGTCTATCAAATTTCAGTTTATAGCGCGGGATGGGATGTAAACATACCGCGGCATGTCAAAGCGGACCTATAGCTATATAATTTGCCTGTTCACAGGCTCTTGATACTGGGAAAAAAGACGCACAGTTTAAAGCCTGCATAGCTAAAGAAAGCCAGAGCTATAAACATTAATTTTCAAAAGAAATAAAATCAAGTTTACTGTGAATTCCGTTCCAGGTAGAGTAGATCGATATAGAGATTACTTAAAATGGGAAGTGCTGGCTTATGGTACAAAACGAACGAGCGAGGTACGAGCGAGTGAGTTTTGTGAAAACAAACAAGTGTGTAAATACCATACAAAAGCACTTTCCATCTTGTAATTTGTTTATGATATACATACTGAGATTTTTCTCCAATATCAAACAGGTTTTATTTAGGTCTTGTCATTGAACACGTACATTTGTAGCTTTCAATATTTGTTTTGCGTTTCGTATCCGACTCAACGTAGACTAAAATTTATGCTCGATACAATCAAAATGGAAAGAAAATCTTACTTTCTAAACTGACATCAGCCTTGCAATAGTTTTCAACATCAATATGAAACTGTCTTTGATTCAACAAATAAAGTTTACAAGTTTACATCGTCAATAGATTAGTATACCTGCTTTTGTTCAAGTTGTTTGCTACGAGTTTTCAGACATCTCCACGGGTAGTCTAGAAACCTAAGACCTAAGACCTAAGACCTAAGACCTAGAAACCTAAGACCTAAGACCTAAGACCTAGAAACCTAAGACCTAGAAACCTAAGACCTAGAAACCTAAGACCTAGAAACCTAAGACCTAGAAACTTTATTTTTAGTTTTGGTATTCGAGTGTTTGGCAAGCGAAATTCGTGAATCGCCGATTGCCATTTAATAGCGCATTAACTAGTCTGTTCGTGTTTACATTTTTGAAATTACAAACTCATCTCTTGAAAGCCTTGCGGTTTGTCACTGAAATATCCATCTTTGCATAAATGAAAGAATGATCACAATTTAATGGTGGGCTGTGCATACCAGAGTAAACAAAATAACCAGGAGCATTGGTAATAATAAGGAAAGACTTATTTGTATGGCGAAATATTGTACTAGACTTAGAAAATACTTCCCTAAGATGCCGTCGCTAGCTTTTATTCCAGTGACTCAGTTCGGTGGAGAAATGAGCTTACGGTAAAAGACCTAGGTTGTTTACCATTTACACAGAAATTCCGGTCAGAAATTCCGGTGTAAATGGTACACAAAATTTCCCAAACTGAATTTCCCGATCTGAAAAAAGGTTTACCATTTCTACACAAACCGTTCCAGATGAAAATCGCTCCGTATAAGGCATGGAACTGGTACGACCGGCTTGGAATTGTAAATGGTACACGATTTCCCATTCAGAAATTTCGGTTGGGAATTTTGGACTACCTTTTCAGACGTTCCATTAATTTCGAAAATTTTCCACGGGACGAACCGGAAAAACGTTTACCATTTAGATTCCAACCGAAATTTTCAGAATTTCCGTGTAAATGGTAAACAACCCTAGAAACCATCTAATAAGGGATATCATTTTATACAACTGCCTTTTTGTTTTGGTAGTTTTTTCTTGTTTTTGTGCAAAAAATTACGTTGTCTACAATCTCTCGGGCGGGTCAGTGAACCGGCAGAAAAGAGGCGGATGATTTAGTGTTGCATCAGAACAATCTCCTTCAGACAGTACATTTGCCACTGGCCAATCAAAAGAGACTGTTCCCACGCTTGAGCCAAGACTAAGTTGTATATTTCATTGTATTTCTATTTCTTAATAGGTTTCTAGGTCTTAGGTTTCTAGGACTTAGGTTTCTAGGTCTTAGGTTTCTAGGTCTTAGGTTTCTAGGTCTTAGGTTTCTAGGTCTTAGGTTTCTAGGTCTTAGGTTTCTAGGTCTTAGGTTTCTAGGTCTTAGGTTTCTAGGTCTTAGGTTTCTAGGTCTTAAGTTTCTAGGTCTTAGGTTTCTAGGTCTTAGGTTTCTAGGTCTTAGGTTTCTAGGTCTTAGGTTTCTAGGTCTTAGGTTTCTAGGTCTTAGGTTTCTAGGTCTTAGGTTTCTAGGTCTTAGGTTTCTAGGTCTTAGGTTTCTAGGTCTTAGGTTTCTAGGTCTTAGGTTTCTAGGTCTTAGGTTTCTAGGTCTTAGGTTTCTAGGTCTTAGGTTTCTAGGTCTTAGGTTTCTAGGTCTTAGGTTTCTAGGTCTTAGGTTTCTAGGTCTTAGGTTTCTAGGTCTTAGGTTTCTAGGTCTTAGGTCTTAGGTCTTAGGTCTTAGGTCTTAGGTTTCTAGACTACCCATCTCCACGGCTTGTTGGTTTTCTCTGCTCACAGAATCGAATATTTACGATTTTTCAAATGTCGATGGTCTATGGAAGTTGAAATCACTCCATGAAGGATTGAAAGCTCGTAATCTTCGCCGTATTTTCTTTTGACACTAAGAATGATTTCACATAGATTATCTCAATATCTGTTGAGTTCTTTCGGTAGAATTTCGATTCTTCTTTGTCGCTTTAAGTCGCTTTACGTCTGTTTCTCTAAGTTTTTGCTCTTACTATTTTGTTTTCTTGGCCGATAATGTACTCCTCAATTGACTTGGAAGTTTTAACATCGTTAGTTGGCTGTTTACAGATCAATATTACATTACATTTTTTTTAAAGTCAAAACTCCAACTTTTGTAGTGAATGAAAGTGGCGCCTCCGATTAATACGACAGACAGCTTGTGCAGCAACTTACAGTTCAAAATATCTTACAGTTCTTTTCATATTCTTCTTGTCTCTGTTACACAAACATATCTTTGCCACTCGCCAGGTTTTCAAAACACTCTTCATCGAAGTGATTATCCCTCAACAAATTCTGAAGTACATATACTACAAATAGCCAAGTGAACCTAAGAAGGCTGGGCTCATCTGATTTTAGACATGACATATAGGTGTTGACGCGAACAGTCAAAATTGACCAATCAAAGGTATACCAGGAGCTGGTATACCGGAACAAGGTTCTGAATAGAATGTCCACAGGCCCTCTTTCCATTTTCCTCTCTCCCCATTCCCCCTTCTTTTTCCTCTTTCTCTCCCCATTCTTCCTTCCTTCACGTCCGATTTTTTAGTTTTTTTTTAGTATCCAGGGCCTGTGAACAGGCTAGAGAAGCGCATGAGCTATATATTATTCCGTACTACTGCTGGCATGAACGAACACAGAAGGTGAATTCGATGGTTTGAATTTGCTTTAATTATTCAATAAGGACCTAGTCTCTTGCAATTGAGATCTTTCATCACTAGTTTTTCGATCCTTCCCCTATTAAGGCATTAACTTCAATGCTACCATACATTATTTTCTACTTCTTCACATCTGGGATTCCCGGTCATTCATAGCGTGGGAAAATCATGACTGATGAAGCTGACGTATAAGTTAGCAAAGCCGTGGCGCACATTAATTACTCTAGCAATTAATTCAATCCAATGAATAAAGGTGAAACGTTTTTCTGAGTTAGTATAGAGAGTTAAAACTGGCTTAACTTTTCAGTGGTTTGAGTCTTCGAGTTTCTCCAATACGAACACACGCACACACATATATTGTTAAACTCAGATGTTCGCTAAACAGAAACCGTGTTCCCGCGAGATCTCTCAGGGGCAAAGAAAACAATTCGAACACTTTTGTTAGCTCGCTGAGAAGTTGAATCAGTGTTCCGCAATAACACAAACTTAATGTAGGTTCGAATCCTCGAGTTTCTCCGATCCGAACGCACACACACAGAGATAGTTGAACTCACAATTTTGCTACTGAAACAGAAACCGCCTGGATCAACCGAGACCGGCTGCCGTTTCCCTCGCTAAGAAGTTAATTTGTTGGAACGTGCTAAAGGAGGGCGACTTATGAAACAACAAACGGCATTTGAAAACATGGTAGGGCAGACCATAGTTAATAGAGTGGAATGGTTAGGAAACCCGGCAAACTTCAAAAGGGCTAACAAAGGTGCTGCGATATATGTTGGAAGGGGTAAGACAAAAGATTGTGCACGATCATAGTTCATTAGCGTTCCCTGAACGACTGAACTCACACGTTTCTATTGGCTGATTGATTAACATGTTGGAATTTCTATTGTGTTTTGTGCACGGTAGTGGTTGAAAAAAGCTAACAAAGACATATTTTATAACAAAGAAGGTCCCTGAGTTTCCTAACCATTCCACGCTATTAACTATGCACACACTTTGCCGCCAAGTCTTTGTTTTTGTCCACACACAAATAGTTAATAAATTCAAATTGGCTGGCGCTAAACACGTTCCCGCCTTCTACCGCAAAAAGCAAAGAAAAACGTTTTGTTAGCTTTTTCGACCAGGGTTTTAATCCGCGCTTCTCCGAATTAAGCCATAATAAGTTTCACAATGATTAAGCGACCATTATACTAATATCAGGGCATGATAACATGTAGAATTAAAGATATCAGGAGAAACTGTTGCGTGATAAAATCAGTTATTGAGTTCCGAATGCTAATGTCAAGTCATGTATTCTTAGCTAAATAAATAAACCCACACCAGGGATAATTGATTAGCTAGGAACGGTGTTAATTCTGCCGCAAAAATCTCGTACTTCCCTCAAACAAAATCGTCACGATTTTGGACGTTCACCTAGAAAGCATTTTACTTCAATCCTTCCATAATTTTGCCTAAACTATTTCCAGAATCAGTTCATGACTAAAAAGAGTACAGAATGCTAGTCTACACTAAATTAAACAAACACAACGTCGTGTTGTACTCTTAACTAAATAAAGTCATACCGGTGCAAAAATCACGTAATTCTTCCGCCGCAAAATATCGTACTATACCCTCAACCAAAAGCGTCGTTCACCTGGAAAACCGTTTAGCTTCAATCCTTGCACATCCTTGCTTAAAGTGTTTCCATGAATCAGTTCACGAAACCGAGAGTTCACAATGCTATTCTACAATAAACTAGACAAACACAAAGTCATGTACTTTTTCACTAAATAAACTCACGCCAGCACTTATTAGAAATAGCGTTCTGTCGCAAACACAGCTTCATAAAGGGTTAATAATCGATGGTTCAAAGTTCCTAGCATGGTTCTGATAACGTACTTGAAACTGCAGTTAATTCATGAGCAGGCTTTCCTCTCCGCCTGATTCAATGTAATTACGCATCAAAACATAAGCAGGGTAGTTGTCATACTGCTGCCTTTCTGATTCCGTTAAAACTTCCCACCATATTGCTTTCACATCGGTATAGCTCATGATATTTTCCCTGGTGCTGTTCTTCTTTTCGAAAACCGTTTACGTCTTAATTAGGGGTTAAAGGTTTACCAATGGTTGCGGTACCGGTTTATAGCATGAAAAAAAGGGAGTCTGTATATAATTAGTTCATTGAAAGCGCGGGAAAGGGGTACTGCATGTAATTAATTCGGAACTTATGCCATTGAACCTCGTATTTCCCTTAACCAAAAAAGTTATTTACCTAGTAAATCCTACCACACATTATTGTCCACTTTTGTACCCTTTTTGGTAATTTATTCGGTTTCAAACCTCTTTTACACCGGGCCTGAATAACTAATGAGTCCGTATAACAGCATCCTATAGTAGTTAGTGGCACAGTAAGATTTGGTCGAGTTGATTTTGGCGAGATGGAACTCAACTGTTTATAGGGTTCTCGGGTTTTCCGATGCGCTCGTATTATGATAACAAGGCTTATGCATAGTTCCGGTCATCAAATATTTTCTAGAGGTTTTCATCCCGCCGGCAGACTTTATGAATATTATTCACCCTGAGTATCGGCAAAAAAAGTTCTAAACGCTTTAAAATTCGCTCGAATTCCATAAAAGTTCGTATGAATCTCTTAAAGTGCATATAAGCCCTGGCTAATTATATTCCTTACGAAGAGACTATCTCATGAGGCCATAGCCCAAAGGATTCCGGAATAAAAAGTTGATTTGATTTATTTGTCGTTGTATATTGGCCGTTCAAAGTTGGCCAAACACGTGTGCTGGGTTGCTTGTGGATCGCCGGATATGAAGCGCGCGAGACCGCTTTACAAAATTGGCACTGGGTCTGGTTTGATGTCATTATCATCCGCCATTGCATGAAAGGCCGGCCCTTGCTGAATAAAGCTCTACGAAAAGCTTATCGCGATGTTATCATCTTTCTTAGTTATCTTTTCAATCGTTTTGAAAATATGCCAACGCTTTATACCCGCGAAGAGACGAGTTCTGTTGATGATGTCACGTTTCATTCTCGTCCCAGTCCCCGAACGTGCGCGGAAATTAAGCCTAAATTTGGAAGTTTCGCCGCTAAAAAACTATTAAAACCATTTTTTCCCGGTATTTTTTCCCACCTTTAAGGTCTAAGCTTTTCAAAAAGTATAACTGGCCAGGGCTAGCTTATATGCACTTTAATACTATTTCTATCCCCACAGAAATTATATTTTGCGTGACTGGCATACACTTCCTTAACCTTTCGTTTTATATTTTGAGCCACGTTAACCTCACCCGAGAGCCTGGTCATTAAATAAAGAAACATAGAACATTAAGTATCGCGTTGATAGATTTTAATTACTTAGCGCTCTCAACAGCTTTTCCAATTACAACATTCCTATAAAACCATGTACCAGTGTTTCAGATTACAGCTTCTATTATTGTTCTAAGGGAAACAATTTGTCCCTAAGCAGTGGGGAGCCAAAATCCTAACTCGGGTAAAGCTCCTCATGTCCTGAGCTATAACACTCAAATTGGAACGGAGAAAGACATATCTCAAGAGTCATTTTGTTTGAAGTAACCGCTTTCATTGGAATTGAAAATAATCAGCACATTAGCAATAATGCAATTATCAAAGATGGGAGCTATCGTTTAAGCCACACGTTGGAATCATCATCGTCACTGTTCATTAATCATACAGGTAATGTACTTTATTTTAATGTTCTCAAAAAGCTCTTACCTGATTCTTTATATCCAAAAATGCTGCCCTTTTGCCTCTATAATGTTGATCCTGAACATTTAGTCGGCTTTTTGCCTTTTCTGAATGTCTCTCATCGAAAAGGTTGTCTAAGTTATTGCAAACCATCTCAAGTCCTCAATTCTTTCATTTGCTGGTGGCTCGGAAAATAAATGAAGCCGGCTCATAATGGTGCAAAACATCATCGTTTTCTCGGAAAAAACTTTCCTGTTCACTCGAATTATAGCTTTCCTATAATTTGCCTTGCCCCAGTTGTTCACAAAGTAGATAAGTTATCCAGTGAACAAGTATTAACCTAACTAATTTATTGTATCCACTACATAGGGATTTCTCTAATGGATAGCAAGTTATCGACTTTTGAAGCAACGGGGGCCTGTTAGTTAATTTTCGGAAGACAAATTGAAGAGAAGAAACTGGAAAATTGGATGCGAGCGTGGACAAAACCGAACTTCAGCATGCAGCTCTTGAGGAAATTGTCAAAGGCAATAGGCCATTTTGACGATTTTGCGCGCGCAGCTGGAACAAAAGGCTGGTGAACCAGAACGAGTCTCAGCAGCTCGCGTCTATTGTTCTACTGATGCGTGCGCAACATCGTCAAAATGGCCTATTGGCCAATCAGGACGCGAGTTTTATCGTGGTCATGCACCTTATTCCTATCTCATGCCTGCACGATACGATGTCTGGTAACAATGGTATCAGAACGAGGCCAGTTGTCCCAAATATCGAGACATTTGAGAGGGTAAGAATTTCCTTAGTTTCTGTTGTACCGCACCGTTGTGTCTTCGTGTCATCAGGACATTAACTTCATTTTCTACCATCGACTGTAGAGTTTCCTCTTTCTGTGACAAGCAGCCTCGCTTTGATGCATTTAGAATAAGGTCAATGTTATAATGTGTAATCGGTGATGCATCCTCCCTTCCACAATATCCCTCGTCTTTATGTCGGTTCCGGCTTGATTATTTTTAGTTGAAACCAAATGAATGATGGTGGTACAAATGATTGCGTTCATGATGCGCTAGCCGATAAACTGGCGTAAATGTGTTAAATCTATCCACATACATTAAACACTTTAAACAACAGCCAAGTTAACTCAATTAAAGGCGCTATCTAGGAACATTAACCGAGTAACTACATGTAACAGTCCAGTCTTTTCTGATTTCCCCCCACTTACCCAATATAGGGTGTTTTTTCGAAACAACGATTGCTGGGCATAGTCATTCAGATACCAGTAATCACAAACATGACAAACTGGCGTGTTTATTTTAAAGGGTGCATACTTTAATTATTCATTACCGTTTTCGGGTATGTCGTAGCAAAATTTTAAACACGTAAGCCAGCCAGTAGCATTTTATCAAATTAGTTTCCAAATCAGTGTAGGATTGCAGGAATAACTTCGTAATAGTCGAGCGAAGGCACCATCATCCATCCCAGCAAGCTCCTGTGGCTAATTTATCCTAGACCACGTGACCCTCGTCAATGACGATCACCTTGTCATAGTCCATGATAGTGTTCAGTCTGTGTGCTATGGTCAGCACTGTGCAGCTGGAAAATGTGCGCACACTGATCTATAATCTCAATTTTGAATTTACTCTCTAAATATGAAGCCCCTATTTTAACTTATTTGTATGTATTTATGTAACTAGTATAAAACAGTGTCAATAAATTGAACTTGTGCGTCCGATAACTTTCTGAATGAGTTGTTCCGTCTTGAATTCCGTCTTTTTGGATTAATGACAACACTGAGAAGCTAGAATGTACTTGGTAAAATTGTATGCATTAAAAATATGGGAATAATATTATTGCTCTTTGCTGCTTTGATAGCTTTGCAATAATCGAGCAAAGACACCATCAGCCTTTCTTGCAAGTACTTTGGGCTTATCGTACTCGACCACGCGACCCTGGTCAATGACGATCACCTTGTCATAGTCCTTGATAGTGTTCAGTCTGTGTGCTATGGTCAGCACTGTGCAGCTGGAAAATGTGCGCACACTGATCTATAATCTCAATTTTGAATTTACTCTCTAAATATGAAGCCCTTATTTTAACTTATTTGTATGTATTTATGTAACTAGTATAAAACAGTGTCAATAAATTGAACTTGTGCGTCCGATAACTTCCTGAATGAGTTGTTCCGTCTTCAATTCCGTCTTTTTGGATTAATGACAACACTGAGAAGCTAGAATGTACTTGGTAAAATTGTATGCATTAAAAATATGGGAATAATATTATTGCTCATTGCTGCTTTGATAGCTTTGCAATAATCGAGCAAAGACACCATCAGCCTTTCTTGCAAGTACTTTGGGATTATCGTACTCGACTACGCGACCCTGGTCAATGACGATCACCTTGTCATAGTCCATGATAGTGTTCAGTCTGTGTGCTATGGTCAGCACTGTGCAGTTGGAAAATTTGCGTCGGATAACTTCCTGAATGAGTTGGTCCGTCTTGAAGTCCACATTAGCCGTGGCTTCGTCCATCACCAGTACTTTACACCTCTGCAGCAATGCACGCGCAAGACACAATAGCTGTCGCTCGCCAACGCTAAAGCCTGAACCAGATTCCCCAACACAATACTCGAGATGACCATCGAGTTTCGCTATTTTACTCTCAAGCTGAACTTGTGCCAGTGCTATCCAGATTTCATCCTCTGTAAACAGATTAAATGGATCCAGGTTCTTCCTCAAGGTGCCTGCAAACAAGACAGGATCCTGGGTAATGACGGCAATAGCTCTTCGAGCTGCCTGTATATTAAGTGTTCCAAGATCAATACCATCAATGAAGACTTGCCCTTGAGGGTCCGGCATTCTGAACAAGGCCGCCACAAGTGAAGACTTTCCAGCTCCAGTGCGTCCGGCGATACCAACTTTCTCTTTGGGTTGGATATCAAAGTTGATGTCTTGTAACACACGAGGACCGTCCTCCAAGTACACCAAGGACATATTCCGCACGCTAACAGCACCTTCATTTGGCCAGTCTTCTGGCGGAAGAGTTTCTCTGCTGTAGCCTGGTTCCGAAGGTAGTCGGCTGTAGGTTATAACACGCTCTACCGACGTCATTTCATTCTCAACCTCAGCAACAGTACGAACAGCATACTGTGCAGTGCCAAGGGCACCCACAGCAAACGAAAGTAACATCCCTGCAACACCTAGAAATATACAAAAACAACACAAGGTCAATGATAATGATCTAACTTGTCTTTATATCGGGAAGTTCGAATATAGCTTAAAATCAGCTTCGTGTTTAATTTATCATAACGAGCCAGAGTTTCTTAGTAACCATATTACCCCCTGGTGAATGCAGACCTGAGCTCTGCAATAACCTGGGTGTCCCAGGAAACTCTCTACATTCCTATCAATTAGACACAGCTTGAGTTATCTGTAATCCCTTTAACTATGACAGCCTTCGGCGGCCTTTTCGCAGTACTGACTAACATGAAATCAATCTTATTTTGGAACACTTTCCGGAGTCGCTAGAAAAAAAATGGTTCTATATCCCTGAAGGCAGAAGAAGCCGGCAGGACTTAAGTTCAAGTTCAAGTTCAAATTTGTTTTAGCACTTTCTCGTTATTTACAATAAGGTGGGAGAATATAGAAGGTAGAAGTATAACATAATAATAGATAATAAAAGTATATATTTGAGGAAAATCAGTTGTGCACAGAAGCCAAACTATGGCGTATAGCTTTCGAGTTGGCTACTTACTGCTGGATGAACCAACTGGGGATATAGAACAAACTTGAAATCAATCTTATTTTGGTAAACATGTCGGAGTCGCTGAAAAAATAAGTCAGTATATATATCCCTGAAGCGTTCAGGCAGACTAAGCTATACCATGCAGGACTTCACGCTGGATGAGCCAACTTGGGATCGATATAGAACTAGAGGGTCTGAACGGGGTTAACTGACTGCTGACAAACGGCCTTAAAAATAACTGACAACTGACATATGACGATATTTTTACTGACAACTGACAAACGAAAAATAACTGACAAATTTGTTTTTTGTGAGTCAAACTGATTGTAAATTTTCACTAGTAATGATTAACTAGGGCTAACTGACAACTGGCCAACATTTTAACTGACATATAGACCCTCGAACTAGTAGCTTGAAATAAATCTTATTTTGGTAAACTTGCCGGAGACACTACTGAGATAGAAATGACTGAGTTATATATCCTTGAAGCGCTCAGGCAGACTATTATAAAGCTGCCAGGACTTCCCGCTAGATGAACCAACTGGGGCCTTAACTTGAAATAAATCTTATTTTGGAAAACTTGCCGCAGGCTAGAAAAAATAAGTCAATATAAGCATAATAATGCAATAATAGTTAGGTTTTTTTTAAAATGGTGTTCCGGTTCCCACTGTCACGTTTCTCTGTTTTTGTTTTGCTTTGGCGGCATTTTTACTAGGCTGTCCAACTCTGGTCTATATTACGTTCGTCGCTTGTATCCTGCGAATTAGGAGTACCGAAGTGTTCTTCAGTCGAAGTCTGTGGCTTGAGTTTGTTTATTTCGTCTCGCAGGATCGATGTTTCCTCGTGGCTGCTACTATTAATACCTTGTAGATTAATACTATTAATACCTAATCATAAGACTTGGTTTGGCGGGAATTTCTTACCATGTAGATTTACGCCACTTTTTAGCACTACCAGCTTCGCAAAGTCACTAACGTACAACCCAGGGCATAAATCCAAATTGTTTGTTCCTAATAGCGCAGCTGATGCGGATAAGCAATACTGGTTTAGCCGTTGTGTAATCCATATAGTCGCCGATTATTGCAAAACCTGCCATTTTTATCATTGACTAGTCTTTCGCAAAATCCTTCGGTTTCTCGTATATATACTTGCTTCCAAGATTTATCTACTTTTGTTGATGAAATGTCCAAGCTATAGAAGTACTAATAACGACGGTTTTTTGAAGCAAAATACTCTGCGCACAGCTTCAACATTCATCCTGGCTGTGAACACGAACTTGAATGGCAGACTAAATCAGAAATAAAACAATGCAAACTAATTTGCTGTCGGAATCAAAATTTAACTTCCCTACATCCCTAACATTGGCCAGGACTAGCTTTACTCATCTTAACTGTCATAATCACTTAAAAGGTAAAAAACAAAACCGCAAGATGTTATTCGATTTCTAAACTGTGACGTCACTTCATAGCAACCAAACCTCACGCTGATTTGGACTTTTGATGATCTATTGCTCGTTATGCTACATTAAAGTGGTTGTGGGTGATAAATATGGTATATGTAATTTTAATTGCTGATGGCTATGCAATGGGCGTTTTGCTGGAATGCAAGTACATTGGTTGTATTGGACGGCAAAATAATCTGACTTCATTTACGTTGAAGCACTTGTACGATATTCGGTAATGTTATTGGCAACACCTGTTTGTAAATGCTATTTTACACCTCCAATCGATTGTCCATCGTTGTAAAACAGCGTTTTTGAAGATCGTTTTCCGTCCAGTAAAGCCTGTGCCATGGGAACATGAGCGCAATTCATTGGTTATTGAGGTGATATATCAGCACATGCCTGTTTCCTGCAAATGTCTATTAAAATGTCTTTAAAGCTAAATGTACATGATCAGGATCAATGCAAAATAAAGCTCTCGCTGTTGATTCATGATCATGGCATTAGTATATACTATGGAACTGTCATGTAAGCAAACTTCAAGGAACAAGAAGCTGCACGCATATTTCACTTGGACCTGGTTTAAAACAGTTTGGTTTTCTTAAAACAGCTTTGAGATTATTTGAAATTAAAGATGAAACCTTGTGTGTTGATGAGTTTTGCGGCTACCCACATTGACAGGGAAATATTTTCCAATTTCGTTTTTCCTTTTGTGCATCAGATCACAATCTTGGCCCCACCTGAGCTGCCAATTTCTTGCTCCTGTTCAGCATTTTCATATGTCGCCGTGTTAACGAAATCGGGAATAAGACGTGGTTTCTCACCTCCTCTTTTTGGTCCCTGTGCCATGGAACCCAGGAATACTTGAGGGTCATTGTCCTGTCACTGGATTGGCGTCGTTTGTGGGGGCGGTGACTGTAGCTCCCAAGAACAAAAGTGAGTCGTCGAGAAAGCTAAATACTTCGATTTTCATCAGTAGCTCCTCTAGACTCCCGTCTTTAACCAGCGATTTCGTTGTTACCGGCGGGTTTGCCGCGGTGTTAGGCCCCGTTGTTTCGGCGTTCACTTATTTGTGAAGCTGGCTAATCGCTATCGCTATAATTTTCCGCTGCCCCAGGGTAACGTTGAACTTGTTAATGTGACATGCAGTAACCGCTGTATATATCTTACAATAAGAGTATTCAAATAATAACTATATAGTAGTCGCTTCGTGGTAGCTAATCGCAATAATGAATGTGACATGCGGTAACCGCTGTATATGTGTTGGGCTTGGTCAACCACTTCCGCCCTTGGTATTTAATCATGATTAACAAGTCTAACACCAAAGTTGTTGTTGAAATTATTTTGCAGCAAATTTCGACTCGTTCAGTCGCAAATTTCGACCTTGTCACTGGGCCTATTAGGTTTTTTTTGCCCGAAAATATTTTTCTGAAAATATTTTTCTGGCATCGGACCTTGTACGATTTTCTTAAGGTCCTACTAACAACCGGGAAACGTCTTTCAGCTAAAATTGAACCAAGCAATGAGAACATGCTATTTTTAGTAGAAGGAACACTATGAAAACCGGGCAGAACCGAAAGATGGGGGTCGGTTTATTTCAACATTAAAAATAATAATGATTGGCACCACTCAATAAATTAGCGTGAGCGGTGTGAGAAATAGCTGGAAATGTGCATATATTAACCTTTTTCCCGCCAAATTTTTACTCATAATATCAATCCGCAGCATTAAAATTAGCGCATTAAAAGTATTTGTGATGCGGTATGTAATATTTCTAAGAGAAGCAAAGCCGACACAACGTAACCCATATTTCTAGTTAGTCACGTTCGCCAATGTAATAACATTTCTTCATATTACCTGAAGAAGGCTGGTTTGGCCAGCCGAAATATCGTTATATAAACCTCGAAAATCTACGTTGTGTCGGCTTTGTTTCTCTTAGGTTTATGTGTCCAGCCGATTAGATCAATCACTGATCCAACGTACACCAGCAGGATCGTCGTCCACGGTTGCTTGCATTCTATTTGTAATATTTCGCTGAAAAGGGGTTTGCATTTTAACTGTTGTCTTTTCTAAGTCATTTCTTGTGATTGTTTAAAAAAAAGGCCTAACTCTCCCGCTAATTGCTTATTTACGTAGAAAAAAAGGAAAAGGAAAGTCAACCAATAATGTGATAACTACGGACATGTGGTAGTCCCACACATACGCTGTAAGGGTATACGCCACCATAAAGGGTAAGGTTTCGAGCTGTCTTAGTGTGAAATAGGGTAATACATTTCGCATTTTTAGCTTGGAATAGGGTATGATCTTCACAGGGAAGTATGAGACTGCACATTTTAAAATAGTTCACTTGTTGTAAAATAAAGTACAGGTCTGAAAAATGGTATGGAAAATCGTATATTTTGGTCTGAAATAGCGCCAGGGTTTTGAGAACCGGGCGGCACACTCCCACCCAAAAACCTTATTTGGTATACTGATACTATTCATTCAGGTTATTGGAAAATGTACAGGCTACACAACTCACGCATGGCATAAGTTACCTCAAAATCGATCACTACGAAGCGAGCCAAACATATATAAACCAGCACATTTTCTTTAAGGTTACTGGATACCTTCAAACGTGATTTCCTCAAAAATGCGTTTACGCGGGCGCCCGGCGAACAAAATATGGGAACCTATATATCAATGGAAAAGATGATAACTGAAGAATACCAGTAAAAAGTTATTTTATACGGAATTACTCTAGATTTAAAACTACAGTCACGTTAACCCGATGTCGAAGACGTTTATAAACGCGAATTACCAGCGCCGGGTTTTTATACTTACGAAGTAATTACACTTGTGTCAAGTTAAGCGGTCATTGATCTCCAAAAGCGTGTGAGCGATTTTTAATATCTATTTTCTATGCGAAATTATTGCAGTTTAAATTCGAGTCATTGATTATTTTTGCCAAGCCATCACGCTTGGACCGAAAAAAGTACACATGCTTTTGGAGATTAATTATCGTAGAATCACTGGACGAAATTTCAAAAAATTCCGGTAAATTCTTATATGCAATCAATTCACTTGAAGACTGCAGAAACGTTGAAAAATTGTAGCCGAGAAACGGGTATTAGAAGTTCAGCAACTGATTCAAACCTACTTAGAGCGGCTTTCCGGATTCGACACCCATTCTCCAATCAGAAGCAACCTCCTGGAGTCTCCCAAAATTCCGCGGGAAAAACTAAAGGTAGAGTTTCAATATGTAAATATAATTACAAGCCATAGTTCTCCTTGTAATCTCTTGTTTTAATATGTGGGTTCCAGAGGATATTGTAATCTAGGAATTAGAGAAATATATATATTTGCCGAGATGAATATTGTATGTTGATTTCCGATCAAAGGTGCGCGCCGTATCTATAGCCGGCTTGTTTGGCTTGAAAACAAAAAATACAAAAAGGTGAACCGTCAGACTTTACGTTTCCATCTTAGCTTTCTTGGAAACGAATATTCTCTCGGCTGGCTCCTATCAATTCTTCTTTATGTTCAGATGTGGATCACTCGGCACGCAAGTGAAAATACGAACCCTTGTCGGGTTTTGCGAGGACTTGGCTCGAAGTCGTATGCGTTGCCTTTGGCCTTGTTTTGCTTTTCATTTTTCTTTGTTTTCCAAGCTAAGGGTATCCTGCTTGCTTTTTGGAAGACATAAGGCCAACAACCGATGGAATTACGGAATCGTGTGTGAAAAAACGTTTCTCAATATAAAACGTAAACGGTATATGAAATGAATTTATGCGCTAGCTTTCTCCACACGTTCGATACGGGCGAGTGAGCACTTGTCATGTGTTAATTAATCTGCTGTCAATCAATCAGAACCTTTTACTTCCGGTTAAAAACTTCCTTTTGGTATTTCTCCGTCAATATATTTTTTTTGAACGGAGTTTTAGTATATCAAACACTGCTACTAAAACTACATTTCTGTGCGAAAAATGTTTTTCACCCTCTTGTTCGTTTTGAAGGTATCCAGTAACCTTAATTCGTTGTCAAATTTAACGAAATTCTCGTATGTTAATATTAAAATGAAATAACGTCTTTAGGATCAAACACGTTTGTATATTGACGTTATTGTGACGTCATAACGAACGACTCCTTTTAAGGTCAAATTATGCGTTACGTTTGAAATAAAGCATGCTATCACAACAACATAAATATGTGTGTTTGATTGCCGCACATTTAAAGTCTCGATAAATATATGCTGAGTTATTAAGAACTGAAGATTCCTGTGACGTCAGATTTTCTGACGTCAAAGGTCTGACATCAGTTAGATGCTTTCTAAATTGAAGAAACATAAAAAGACCATATTGCGGCTATTCAGTGTACAGTAAGTATACCCGAAAAATACTCGAATAGTTATTTTTAAAAGACGTTTCCAAAAATATATGACGTCATAATGACGTATCCTCTTTTTCACTGTGAATTTGAAAGTACAGTATTTCCTTTCAAAAATTGAAAATTCTAAAAACATACGGTTGTGGGTACCGATTTACCTTTTTTTATTTATTATGAAATCAAAGATGAGTGATACAAAAGTTACAAATGCTAATTTAACCCCTTTTCCTGTAGCTTTCAAGTGGGATGATTCTTCTAAATGTATTTTTTCCTCTGCCCTTCAGTCTCAGGACGTTTTAAATAAATTAGAACTATTCAACAAAATGTTAAAGCTCAAGACGCCGATCTTGAGCAATGTGTTTCAAATTTTACGGAAATTCTTGTTTATGCTGCGAAAGATGCTCTGGCTGTAAAGAGACGCAATAATTCAAAACAAAAGGGAAATAGACCCAGAGCTTCAGAAATGGTTTGATAAGTCGTGTTGGGAAGTGAAGAAAAAAGTAATCCAAGTTAGTATGTTGCTTTTAAAGCACCCTACTTGCCCTTTTTTAAGAGGGGAGTTTCATACTTTGAAAAAGGCTTATAAAAAGTTAACAAAATATAAGAAGAATAAATTCAAGAATGATTTGTTGATTAAAATTCAAACGCTAGAATCAACCAACCCCAAAGAGTATTGGCAGCTAGTAAAGTCGTTACGATCCAATGAAAGTAAACAAACAACGAAAGTATCAACCATTGAAGCGGAAGAGTGGTTCTCATATTTCAAAAAATTAAATACAAACGCATCTGATGCAAGTGGGGATCCTTTCGTTGGTGGTATAGTCGCCTTTGTTGCTAACATGGAGGTCTTTGCAACAACATTCAATGAGATTCTAGACAAGCCATTTACTATTGATGAGTTAACTAAACTTAGCCGCAAATTGAAAAAAAACAATAAGGCATCTGGGCTAGACTCCATCAGTAATGAAATGATTAAGTGTTTTACAGATGTGCATCCGAAGCATTTGGTTAATCTGTTCAATGTAGTTTTTCTGTCCCGCCATTACCCTCGATATTGGAATAGTGGTTGTATTTCCCCCATATTTAAAGCAGGTGTTGTTGATGACCCTAAAAACTACCGGGGTATCACAGTTAATAGCTGTGTAGGGAAATTCTACTCTCGCTTTGAATGAGAGACTTACTCAATTTCTAAAACAAAATGGGATAATTAAGCCAAACCAAATTGGTTTTCGTAAATCATATAGAACGGCAGATCGCATTTTTGTTCTTAAAACTATATTAGATTCTTATTTTAATCAAGGTAAAAAGGTTTATGCATGTTTTGTCGATTTTAATAAAGCATATGATTCTATTTGGAGACATGGTTTATTTTATAAGATGATACAAGTTGGAGTTAGTAATAATTTGTTGGCTATTATTGTAGATATGTATAGGCATATCAAAGCATGCGTTAAAACTGAGGCAGGTTTAACTGATTTTTTTCAGTCCTTTGTTGGTGTTAAACAAGGATGTAACCTAAGTCCAAACCTCTTTAATATTTTTGTCAATGATATACCTGAGATTTTTACTAACGTGTGTCGACCAGTAACTTTAGGGAATTCAAAGTTGAACTGTCTATTATATGCTGATGACTTATTACTTGTATCAGAGAGCGAGGAGGGCCTTCAATCTTGTCTAGATAAGCTTTACGGGTATACTCGGAAATGGCAATTACAAGTAAATTTAAAGAAAACAAAAGTAATGGTTTTTAATAAGACAGGCCGTAAAATTGGCATTCATTGTACTTTCGGTGGGACTGATGTTTCTACAGCCGTATCTTATACGTATCTTGGTACTGTCTTGACACCCTCTGGTTCCTTTGCTGTTAATCAATCAAATTTATATAACAAAGGTATTATTTAGTCTTTTGAAGGTGTTTCATCCACGACTAGGAACTCCCTTAAAAGTTTTTCTTAAGTTATATAACGCTTTAATTCGCCCTATAGTGTTGTATAATTGTAAAGTATGGGGTGCATATTCAAAACGTTTTAGTTCCTTCGCATCTTACAAGAAGAGGTTGTTTCACTCTGATTTGTTATGTGAAAAGTTGAATATTAAGATGTACAAAATGCTACTAGGTGTGAGCTCCAAGTCTACTAATTCAGCAGTAAGGTCTGAGTTAGGAGCCTTGCCTCTACATGTAACTATTTACAGCGTGTTTAAATTCTTTTTTTTCATCTGCTTAAACACATTAACAATCCATTTTTAATGGGGGCCTTGAAGACTTCATGTGAGCTGTCAAAAAAGGAGCACAAAGATCATGGTCTTGGTTCAGCCATCATGTCCCTTTTATTTAAGATACTTAACATTAGAGTTAATGATTTTACCATTGTATCTAATTTGGATTTTAAGTCAATTTTTAAATCATCTAAGGCAAAATTAAAACAAATTTACATAGATGGTTGGAATGAAGAGAGAGCAGAAATTGTAGTAGGAAATAAAGAATCGAAGTTAGAGTTATTTTATAGAATAAAGAACAATAATATTTTTGAAACCTATTTAACCAAAGTCCACGATTTTGAAACACGTAGAGCTGTGCATGTAACCAAGTTACGAATCTCAGCCCACTGTTTCCCGATTGAACAAGGTCGTTATAAAGGTATCCCTAGAAGTAATATAATTTGCGCCATTTGTACATCTGGTGAAGTCGGTAATGAACACCATTACCTTTTCCAATGTGATAATTCTCACATGGTGCAAATTCGTGTTTCATTTATGAATAATTTATTCTTGATTAATCCTTCTTTTTCTAACTTCGATCCTCGTAATTTATTTTATTATTTAATTTCTATGAAAGATGAAAATATTTTGAAGGTTAGCAGTTCATTCATTAAAGACATTATTGATAAGTATAATGAAATTGTAAATTGACATAACGTCCGTTATCAATCTTGCTTTTTACAACAACATCCAATTTTCTCGCTTTCTGATTGGCTCTCCGCTATATGCAAAATAAGTACATACAATGAAAATGACGTCCCTCGCAAGCCGTGGTAGCTTTGCAAACTGGAAGTGCTTTCACGGCAAGGTTTGTGAATTCAAATGGTTGTTAATTTCGCTTCCAAAAACAAAAAAGTGAGGATTTCACAAGCATTTTATTAATAGGAGAAGTCAATCGGTGAGTCAAACTTCTTTGTAGTGTGGCATTTGGCAAAATGAGAGTTTTCTCTTGAGTGGAGAAAGTTTCGGCGAATCAGACTTTGTGACTAGACTAGTTCTCTCAGAGCTCTGAAGTTTTGAATTATATAACAATAACTTTTCTGATCCAGAAAAAAACAACTGAAAGGATTTCACATGCATTCCGTCAATTACAGAAGTTAATCGGTGAACCAAATTGCCATTTGTCTAAGAAAGCTTTCTCTCGGCAACGGTAATTAGAAGTGTTTACGTTTTGACTTTCAATGGCCTTTTTCAACTCGAAAGCAGTTTATTACGCACTCATTTGAAGCTATAAGTGCTTCGTCGTTGTAAAAAAACAAATCGCAAACTCGCTACGCTCGTTGTTCCACTTGAGTTTTGAACATTTTATGGCGTCATTTCTATGATCAATACGAGTACAGACAATGGCAAAATGTGTGCGATTTGTTAAATTATCTATTCCCCTATATATTTTTGTAACACTTATCCCATTCTATATATATCTTAAACACATAGTTTTATTATTATTTTAATTTTATTGGGTTTATACCGATGTACACGTTGTTGGTATCAAGGTTCCAATAAAAAAAGTATTGTATTATATTGTATTGTATTGTATTGGTATCTTAAGTTTGTAGACAGTGAAGATTTCAGAAATTTGATTTTACGGAAATTATTTGGCATCGTATTCCCATACAAATACCGTATTTCGTGCCATGTTTGCACCCGCTGTCAAAATGTCGGAATTAATAATCGCAAACTGGTCTATTGTTATGGGTCATTTTGATTGACAACAACGCAGGAATTTCTCTTTTTCCAGACTAAAGCCGAATGATAACCCTGCTAGCAAAGGTTCTTTTCTCTTACCTTCTCTCCAGCTCCACTAATGAGGGAGAAAAGTTATTTTCTCCTGGAGAGAGAGGGTAAGAGAAAAGAGCCTCTGCTAGCAGGGTTCCGAATGATCGGTTTGACTACAAACATTAAACTCGCACTACACTGGACTACACGCAAAGCCGGGACGCAAAGTACTGCTACTCTTTGACATGAGATGCTGCGATGCTGAAGCGTGCACATCTCGTTGACAAGTCCCATCGGTACGGATGAATATCCGACAGAAGCTGTCATTTTTATCACCCTCGGCTGAAAATTTCCAGAAACGTTCTCCTTGGGAGAAACGGTCGACGTTCAATCAGTCAGTCAGTGGATTTTAAGTAGTAAATCAAACACAGGTAGCCCAAGCTTGGGATCTGTATGATATTTAACAGCATTTGTATGGGATTTTTTAGTTTTCCATGTACAACGTAAATCTTGAATAAACTCGACAAAAACCTGGCTAACTTGTCTTTCCTTCGTATAGGTATAGGTTTTAAGGGAACATTTTGCTGAAATTCGCTGTAACATGGCACAGACATAGTTAAGGAACACAAGAAGACACTGTATATGTTTTTTGTCGAGATTTACGTTGTACATGAAAAACTAAAAAATCCCATACAAATGCTGTTAAATATTGTACAGATCCCAAGCTTGGGCTATCTGTAAATCAAATTGCCAGTTTTTTGACAGCTTCGTTCTGTCGGTTCCTAGACTTGCTCGAAGTCGAACTCGCTTAGTCACTGGGTGAGCGTGCATCGCTGATTAGTACTGTTTAATACCGACTCGATCAGTTATTTGCATGGGTAGTTCACCGATGATGAGTACGCGTGAGAGTAATTCAGTTACTTTGTAGTTTCTTCTACTTTCTCTTCTTAGGCAAAGTCAAGCATTTTAAATACCTAATACTATCCAAAATAGGCTTTAAGGTTACCGTATACCTTCGCGAGTGTCCACCATAAAAAATGTTACTCACATTTTGCGGTTATTCTGACTGATTCAACAGCGCTATGTTAATCAGATAATGACAACCTTCAAAAGTGTACGTGATTTGCAGATCTTTTACTTTGCTTGTACATAAGTTTGACTTTGAAACATTTACCGAGTGACGCTTTTGTTTGTTCCTTAATAAGTAATACTTATTTTGTCGAAGTTTCAGTCAAAATCCAAAAAAAAAAATCAGATCCATTGCGCAGTAATCGCCGGTCCGAGTGTTTTGAGGCTGTTTCGTAAGAACTTCACACCTCACGAAAGCTTCTGTTAACAGTCACCAACCAGCCAATGATCCCTGTGGCTTTTTAATACGAATGATACAGAAATTCGCGGTATGAGAACAGAGGTTGTATTCGGTAAAACTCAGTATTCCACTACTTTGTCACATTTTCTGATCTGAATTGCGCGATCTTGTAAGCATGAAGGCAAAAACAGAAAAAAGGAGATGAAAGTAGTTAGGAGACAGCAAAAAAAAAACGAGGGCAGGAAAGCGAGAGAGATAGAAAACAAGTTTTCCGAGAAGATGAAATTTTCAGGTCTAAAGAAATTTGTAGTTCTTCAAAATTGAAAGCTACGCGGCACGGTCAGCTCTGAAGTTTGCCATATCCTACACAAATTGTTCCTAGCCGGCAGCGGTACAGTAAGTCCCGGGAGTAAATCCCTGGCTACGTAGACTAATTCCTTGGGTGTTATATCGGATACGCGGACATAGTCATGCTAGAACTTCGCAAATTACAACTTCGAGCGAAGTTGTAGTTTGCAAAGTTGTAATTTACGAATACATACTGAGCGTCGACCGTTTCTCCCGGGGGGGGGGGGGGGGGGGGGGGGGTACTTACATGAAAAATGGGTATGTATGTGAGGCCAAGAGGCTCAAACCCTGACCCTGTTTGACCCAATCCGAGCTCCAAAATCCTGATTGCCCCCTTTTTGGGAAAAAAAACCCTGATTGCCCCTTCTTTAAATTGTTTTCAAAACACGGTCGGATATATATCCTGGCCGGTATACCGCGTACCGGGATTTCATGCAAAATATGGAACATTTCAAGTCGGGACGTGGCATTGGGTAAACAAATCAGCAGATGAAGTACATAGATAAAATTAGCGGCGTCACGATGTATGGGAACCTCAGTGCTTGCATGTGGGCAGGCGATAAAAATGCGGCAACAGAAGGTCTTTTTTTGACATAGTAGCTAAAAAAATGAACTGCCTAAAAAATACTGAACCCCGACCCTGACTGCACCCAAATTATACTCAAATCCTGACCCTGATCTGCACAAATCAGGTCAAAACCCTGACCCTACCTGCCCAAACTGAGCTCAAAACCCTGACCCACCCGGGCGGCACATACATAATACGTCACAAACAGGAGTACCCCCCCCCCCCCCCCCCCCGGCGTTTCTCTCTCTGAGGAAAACGTTCCTGGAAATGTTCAACCGAGGGTGATAAAAGTGACAGCTTCTGTCGGATATTCACCCATAGGGACTAGTCAATCAACACACTGATAACAAAACAAACTCTGACGTTAAACTGTATCATTGTTCATCAAAGTTTTGTGTGCATTTGTACACATGACAGAATCGAAAATGACACACAAAACTTTGATGAATATCTCCAAGCATGTTTTCACCAATTTGGGCAATGCTTAGCCTGAATTTCAGCCATCTCCTCTCCGGCCCGAGCCGGACGTCTAATAATGCCGTTCAGTGACGTCAAAGTGGATTAAATTTTTAACAAATGTAAATAACTGCCATGGCGGCTGTAAATAGTTCGTTGGGTCAAGTAAACAAACGCTTGCCTTGAGAAATTATTTGAGATTATGTCAAAATTAAGGCCCTACTTGGCTGCATCCATTTGCTTCTCAAAGTGACTCAAATGTGTATGTTGTGAATACCTTTTTGAAGCAACAAATCGTTATAATATTTGAGGCAATTAAACAGCAGTAGGAAGAGAGTTACCGTTTATAAATCATGCAGCAGAAAAGTAGAAAAGCATGGAAGGATAAAGAAATACTCTTTTACGGGAAAGAACAGTTCATTGAAGCGGAGTAGCATCGGTAAGACTAAAAATATATGCAAATTTACCACCATTAATTCCAATCACGTCATCATCAGCGTTGCCGTCATTGGATCTTAAATCTGAGCGGTCGTCGTAGTTTAATAACATATGTTGGTCGTGTGTATCGCGTACAACCCCTCCCTTACCAGCCAAAAAGGTGGTGGGTCTCGGGTACAACCCCTCAGTCACCAGCCAAAAAGGTGGTGGGTCTCGGGTACAACCTCTCAGTCACCAGCCAAAAAGGTGGTGGGTCTCGGGTACAACCCCTCAGTCACCAGCCAAACATTTGGTGGGTCTCGGGTACAACCCTTCAGTCACCAGCCAAAAAGGTGGTGGGTCTCGGGTACAACCTCTCAGTCACCAGCCAAAAAGGTGGTGGGTCTCGGGTACAACCCCTCAGTCACCAGCCAAACATTTGGTGGGTCTCGGGTACAACCCTTCAGTCACAGTGTTAATGTACTTGTACAAGCAAGCACCACCAAATTCTTACTTATTTTTTAACTTATTTAGTATGGTGTTAATGTACTTGTACAAGCAAGCACCACCAAATTGTTACTTATTTTTTAACTTATTTAGTATCAGTGAAGTTGTTAAAAAGTATAGTTATTATTATGAATAATAGAAGGATTATGAGTGAAGGTGTTAACTAAGTCTAAGTTATATGAGAGAAGGTATTATACGTGTATGTAATTATAAGTGTATATGATATGTGGAGTGATGGTGCTAACTAGGTATACATTATATGAGTAAGTATTATGGATATCTTATATGAAAGTTATTTAGTTAGAGAGTTATAAGAGAGGATGGTTAAATATTATTTATATGTTATGTGATGTTTAAATGATGATATCGCTCAACGTATGTAAATTCAAATCATCTTGCTCGCTCTATTTGAAACAACCATTTCCTATGACATCAGCTCTTTCGTGACAAAAATAACGTATTATCCTCGCGTTAATCGTCATCGTAAATCACTTAACCAGCCGTTTTGTTTTGATCAACAGCTCTTGTTTACGGTAAGCTAAATTCATATTTTATGACTCTTAACTAATTGCTCTCATTGTTATCTCTTATTGAGACACATGTCTAACTATATATAAAACTTTTAGACCCATATTACACTAATTTACGTCCAAGAGTAAAGCCGATGACTCAAGACAAGTAGTCAAGAGGAAGAGTTAAACATAACCAGGCATGAAAAAGTACATGAAAAAGTAAGTAAAAACGTATTTTAGCATACTTAACTTTATCTCCATTGTAAATTTAATCTCCCGTGTCCACTTAATATAACCAAGCTCAATAATCCTACCGGTTCATTCAATTAAATTCGGCGACCTAACAGTTTATAAACAAAATGGCTGACCCATAGAATTGGCCGTGTGTATTTGCGTGTTGGGTTATGCCTGGGCCCGAGGCAGAAACACGCGACCGTCTCAGAGCACCTCTGGGATTTAGGTCCTAACAGACTTCCTAATCCCTGAAGAAGGGGTCTGTTACTCAGAAATACACGCTTGGCAATTCAATGCTAATGCAGCCTTAATGTAAAAGTATTTTTCTCATAATATTACTTTAAATATTTTAGATAAATAAATTTAAAATATTTTAGGTGAAATATATTGATGTAAATAAATGTATACAAAAATGTAACAAAATAATCTGAAAATAATCTGAATATAAATTATTAGCCCAACCAAAGGAGAGGGGGGTATCATTTTAACCAATAATCATTATAGTTCTACACTTGCTCAAGACATATTCATTATTTAAAAAAAAAAATAGGTTAGCCTCAAATATTATTATTTACGACGAAAGCTAAGCAGAGACAAATCAGACTAGTTCAGCGACCACTCGTTTATATATATTTTTAAGTAATTGAAATATCGTTTTCTATAATATCCGGGTTGCCATCTATTTCTGCGTAAAGTTATTGTGTTTAGGCACGTTTTCTTACTTCCCGCTCCTATTTTAGGCTCGTTTTTTTGTTAACACAGCCTCGTTTCCATGCTGTGTTACAAATTCAAAATGGCGGCAGGATAGAAATTTTTGAAGTCAGGATTATTAGAAAATTCTCGCTGGTAAGTATTAAAGTAGCTCTAAAATAATTAGAATTGGTTTCCCTTCGTACGTTTGGTAAAATTTGATTCATTCGAAGAGCAATATGTCTTAATGCATATTTGATTTAGCTCATAGGTAGTTATCAAAAGCTTATTTACTATATCCCTACATGTTTGTATATATGATAGCAATAATAGTAGCCTGCGTTGCGGCTCTGGAGTATCGGAGCGCAGCGAGCGGAGATAAGGGGGATTGGGGCGAGAAAAAAAAGAGAGGGGGGACGGGGTGGGGAGGAGGAGAGGAAGAGAGAGCCTGCCGGCAAGCCATGGTTATTTTGGTATCCACCCACTAATTAAAATGCATAAAATTAGTAAGTCATTCGACCGATTCATTCAATCATCAAGCGGCGGAAGTGAAAACCATGTTTAATATCTGTCAAACTCACGCGTGGAATCTCAAGGAATCTGAACTCGAGGGTCAAAGTCAAAACAAGAAATATACGAACTTGGAGAATGTCAGCTGAAACTCAGCTGAAAGTTTGCAGGATAAAGATAACTAAGATGAAGAGAACTCGTTGCCGCTGAATATAAAGTCTCCACCAAATCAGAAAAGAACACTGCCGACCACAATAAACGCCGGAACGAAGTTCTGCCAAAAGAAGTGCTAAAAACCATCCACGCAGCGTTACGAAATCATCAAAGCAGCTCGTATTTTCGGAAGCACAAGCCTGTTCCTCGAATTCAACACACCGGTCCATGTTTCAACCGTGTGCGATTCGTCGACGACAATACAAGCAAGACGCTTGTGGAGTTCCGATGCAGGGCTCTTCAGATCCTCGCGAAATTCGCTCACATTTATACTTCTTCTGCAGAACTAAACACTACAGCAACTTGAAGTTGCACTTCTGTAGTTCCTCGGGTTTTAATAACACTAGTGAATGCTTGGAATATGCTACTTTTTCCAAACCCAGTTGGGATTACAGCAAGAACATCTCTTCCAGACAAAAGATATATAATTCTAATAGCCTTGCTCCTGTTCTTTCTTTAAATTCATCGCTCAGGGAATTCTCGGTATGGTTGCCGCCAAATTAATTGGTTTCTACTCTTATCGTATGCCATGCATGAATAAAATTTAATGATTTCTGTCAATCACGCATTTTAGCCAATAGCAATACGCGGCCTTCTGAGGCCGAGAGTTATCAAAATAACTATGGCTTGCCGGCAGGCTCTCTCTTCCTCTCCTCCCCAACCCCCCTCTTTTTCTCGCCCCAATCCTCCTTATCTCCGCTCGCTGCGCGCCGATACTCCAGAGCCGCAACGCAGGCTACAATAATAGATCTATTGGTACTGTAAGTAAGAACTAGATTCAGCTGGCCAACCCAGCCATTATAACGTTAAATAGAAATTTTGAAGGTGAATGAAATTTTTACTAAGGTTCTAAGTCATGAACAAATAGATCACTGATTTGAGTGCAAACGTGTATTTTGTGTAAATAAGGCAAGCAATTAAGAAATGAATACATGCTACAAGAAATTAACCCATGCATGTATATATAAAGATGACTGACAATAATTGTATTATAGAAACGAGACAAACTGTTTATGCAGTTGGGATCCAAGTTAGGATCCGAGTTAGGACCCCGAGTTAGGATCCCCTGTTGGGGTCCACTCTGCATACTAGAAACTTTGTAAGAAGAAATACGGTAGTTACCCACCAGTACCTGTGAAGACATCCTTGAATGTTCAGCCCATGACAGGCGTCCAGCAGTCAGCTTTCGTTGGACAACTGGAAAGTAACTCCTTTCAAACAGATGATGCCTATTTATCATCGTGTAGCATGGATCTGGCGTGGGCATTGGTACGAATGTTTCCAACTAAGTTGTATGAAGTAGATAGATCTCACTAGAGAGGAAAACGATCAACTGAATCTGTCCCAGGCTGGAGTGGTTTTGATGCAATGGTATTTCCCGATGTTATACATCCTACTGCGATTGGCTACTGTCCCATGATAAACGGGTCAACCGAATTTAGCACGGTGTGCACAGTGATGAAAAGAGCGCAAAGTATGTGCGCTAGTCCCGGGCAGAGCGACATCACACTTGATCTCGCCATCTATTCGAAGGCAAAGCATATCCAGTGCAAATTCCCAGAAGAGTTTTCCAACGCAGTAATTCGTATGGGTGGCTTCCATATCGCCTTGAATTTCCTTGCGCTCTTAGATAAAAAGTACGTAAACTCTGGTCGAGAAGATCTCTTTATCGAATCTGGTGCATATGGAGCTGGTAGCACAATGTCGTTAATGAGAGGAAAGTCCTACAACAAAGGAGTCAGAGCTCACAAGCTGGCAATGGAAGCACTTTTTCGTCTCCTTTTCTCTATTGGCTGAACGCCAAAACCAAGAATCCCTCAGGTCAAACTTAGACGAAGAACACCTCATCGACGTGATCAATTCATGTCAGTTGGCTATAGAAAGCAAGCAACGTGTACCACAAAGTGCAGAAAATCTGAAATCTGACTTGCAAAACCTGATGCGTTTTTTCGAAGCTTTTAGAACAGATGTTTGCTTTCTGAGATGACTACATTACCATGGTAACGATCTTGCTCCAGTTTATCAAAGCAGAACGCACAGGGAACTGGTACCTTCACCTTGTAGCAACCTCTGCAATGATGCCTCAGTTCTATGCATTTGACAGACCAAACTCTAATGCCCGACGGCTTCCTGTGTACTTGGCAGACATGAAAGAACTTCAGCAAAAGCATCCTGCAGTGTATGAACAGTTCATGGATGGAAACCACGCAGTGAGCCGCTCAATCCAGCCATTTGCCTAAGTGTGGACTGGCATGGCACTCGAACAGTCGATTAATTAATTTTAATTTATTATAAAGGGGGTATCATTGGGATCAGTCAACACCCAGATGGTTTTGAACCAGCCACGAAAGAGCAGCTATAACGACAGCAGTCAAGCAGATGAGTGGCATTAACGAACCAGCTCGAGTTGGAACCCACAAGGAAGCAGCCCCTAAGAGAGTACAACGCGACGAGAAAGATGTTCAGGAATTGGTCGATTGTTTCATGTTAGGTTTGATGAAGGATCCCTTTTCAAGAGACAATGACGCTCTCTGTAAAATCGCAACTGGTTTGTACTGCCTGCAGCAGTGGCCGAACAACTAGTACGAAGCACCGAATAGGGACAGGCACAGATGAATAGTTTCGTTGAGAAACGCCTAAATCCTAATGTGGTAAGGTTTTCGGACCCAATACCGAGCCTCACGATTAAGACCTTCAGCACCACAACGAAGAAGACCAGTGTCGAAGCTACAAACGAGAAGCTTGTCACCATAGTTGAAGACAGGGATCTCTTTGGAAGGTTGCTCATCGTTGCTAAGGTTTGGCAAGTTAACATCAAAGAGGTCCTTAGAGCTTTCTACGGTGCCATACGCTCTAGCTCACGACGATGGCAGCCTCAGAAAAACGACCAAGAGTGTATTCCTATCAATCGCAGAGAAGGACGTAACCGTGGAGCCTAGGAACCGTGGAACTGTCTTCCCTACAACATATGTCTACTGTCTACACCGTTGATGGTATGGCACTGATTAGATGCTTAGATTTGGAGGGGTAGCTACATTTCGTGAGCTTGCTGTCAAGTTTTACGAAGTGATAACTAGTTCCCATAATGCATGATGGTAACTGTGGTCGAGTAGATGTCGTCTTCGACCAGTACTGTGATCTATCCATCAAGGCAGAGGAGAGAAAGAAGGGTAGCCTAGCAAACGCTTTAGAAGTGAGGATTTATGGAACATCCACACCAGTCCCAAAGCAGTGTGGCCTAAGTATATTTCTAATTGCAAAAAATAAAGTCAACCTCTGTGCCTTTCTCACAGAGACCTTTTTGTGAAATCGGAAAGCAGCGACTCCACTCGACTGGTGGAGGATTGAAGAATGGATAACTTGGTTTGTCCGTCAAGAAAGACCAGTGCGAATTCGTTCCGACATTGAAAGCAGATCACGAGGAGGCAGATACCAGGCAGATACCAGATGCCAAACACGCTGCCCAAGCCGATGCTCAGGGGATTGTAATTCAGTCACCAGACACAGATGTTATACTTCTCTGTGTATCTCACTATGACGACATTGGGTGTCAGGAGTTGTGGTTCCGTACCGGAGTCAAGGATCACCTAAGGTATATACCAGCCCACAAGGTGTCCCTTGGTCTTGGAAAACAGCTGTACAAAGCCCTTCCAGAATTTCATGCTCTGACAGTATGCGACTCGACTAGTGCACTGTCTGGCATTGGCAAGAAGAAAGCATGGAAGGTCATCCTTAAATGTGGGACAGACGTACGCGTGAGGTCAATGAACAAGCAGCAGAAAATGTCGAAGCATTTATTTTCAGTTTGTATGCAGTGTCAAACAGGGTTGCAGCCACAGTCGATGAAGCTCGATATCTAATGATTTGTCAGAAAACACAGAGCAACGCCGTACTTCCTCCTACATCTGACAGCTTACGGCAACACATCAAAAGGGCCGGCAGATTATCAGACATATGTGTGGAGAAAAGCACCCGTAGCGAGACAAGACTTGCCCTCACCTTACAGTCACGGCTGGATCGTCGAGGACAACACGCCGTACCCTCTCCAATTGACAAAACAACCAGGCCAGCAAGCATCTTGGAACTGACAAACTGCCAGTGTAAGAAGAGCGCCGCATGCACGCATAACTGCTCTTGTAGCAATAACAGACTTGCACTGAGACTTGCAACTGCATGGATGATGGTGAAAGATGCCATAATCTGAACAGGGTGTTTCGTTATGACTCAGATGCTTCGGATGTTTCATACGGTGATGATTAGGAAAGACAATCGCAGCTTACACCGTAGGTAATAAAGTGAAGACTTTTTGTAAGTTGCAGGTTTAGATATTAGCCCATGTTCATGGTGCATACGTTTTTTCGTTTTTCTATTGTTATAGGCGTCCTCACGAGGATCCAAAACAATCAACTGATTAACTTAAACAATAGAAAAAAGCATGGATAGGTCCTAAAAAAACTTCCAAATGTATGCATTTTCGGCGTTTTTTTCCCTATAGGAGAACAAAAGGTGTGCAAGTCATTACCTAAACAATAAAATAGATAGGTTAAAAACGTATGCATGTGGACGGGACCTTAAAACGAAACCTTTCGTGCCATTTTTCCACGCATCTGAGGGGACAAGGGTGCAATAGTACATGTATTAATAAAACCGGAAGTACATTTTCCGGAAGTAAGCTTGGTGGGTCACGTGACATATTAATACTACCATTAACAGTCTAGGCGACAGAGGGCAACGTCTTTTTATATTTTTATTACGTTTCTGTACGATTTATTTAAAAATACAACGACTATTTCAATTATTTTATCTTAGCCTCGTTTTCATGCTGCACTTCCGGTAGCCGACCAAAACATCGCTGTAACTCGGAACTTTTACCACAATCCGAGACTACAACGTACCTAGCGTTAATAAGGCGTGTTCACTCTACCAGAATCCGTTGTCAAAACTTTACTGTGGAGTGGGTTGAACGAAACCATTTTTTTCGATCCTAGCTCCCCGACTAGTAGTCCAGGCCGAACAATCTCGCGCACATGTACTCTGAAAAAATAACTCTGAATTTCTATCGATACCTGAAACAACCATGAGGGCTGATCAAACCCAGGTCCCGGCTAATTGGAATTAAACGCGTAACCCGGAGAAAAACACTCGGAGCAAGGGCGAGATACGAACAAACTCAACTCACATATGGCGCCGCGTCCGGGAATCGAGCATGGGCCACAGAGGCGATAAGCGAAGCGCTGAACCACTGCGCCACCCCGGCTCCCCTCAATGTGGAATGGTTCAAATAAAAGGAACTATGAACAAAATAGTATCAAACTGTGTATATGTACATGGAGCCTAGCACATCCTTGGTTTGTATTATAACTGGTTATAAGGATGTATAATCGTAGCCCACTATCATCAAACTCAATAGATCTTCTAATCGTATATTTTTTATTTCACTGTAAGTGATACAGCAAGCACAGCTGCCCTAGCGAGACAACAATAACTTAATTTCGCGGGAAATTGACCTGGGTCTTTCGAAGATCAGGGAGTTTTACTTGTGGCAAACATCAAATATTTACACATTAACCTCTTCCTTAAACTTTTCGAGGTAAAGTAATAGTCGTCTGAGCCATTTTCGTTAGGTTATGCTATAATACTTTGGGAAATCTACACGCCGGATTTAAATTATGACTGAAAATTTGGCGGGAACAAAAGTTAATATATGCACATTTTCGCTATTTCTCACACGGCTCACGCTAAATCATTGAGTAGTGCCAATCAATACTTTGCAGATTTTTGACGGCAATTGTGTAGGCTACTGAAAAATAAACTACCGCACTTTTGAGAAACATCCCCTTAAAAATGACTCCATTCTGGTGTTTTTCGTGATAAACTAAAATACCGAATTTTATCCGAATATATAAAAAAACGATTTTCACCGACTCGAGTTTTTCTAACGTGAACACGCTATTTACATGGTAGATAATGCACACAAAATGTAACAAAGTTGTCAGTTGTGCGTAGTGACTTTGATAGCCTTACTATTTTTACGGCCTGTTTGGGCCAAAAATGAAGGGGGTGGTCAATCTCAGAAACGAAAAGGCGAGTGGGACATTAAATACCACCATTCGTAATCTTATCAGGTACCTACTAAGTGCTGAAAAAAGTGAAGGGAATCGGCCGAACCCCATCTTTTGGTTCTGCCCGGTTTTCTGAGACAATGACTCTTAAGGCTGCAAAAAAGAGCTGCAAGAGTTATCCTGCATATCGATGCTCCAAAATTGTCATCGTCGGTTCAACTTTTCAACAGTCTATGTTGGCTTTCCTTATATGAGGAAGTTAAACTCAGGAAATGTCTATTAGCATTTAAATTAAACGTTTGCACGGAGAGACAGCAACTTATATTAGCGAAGCTAATTGTGAAGTCCATAATAGGCACACTAGATACCCCAACTCATACTTCATTTGTCCTAGTTTTAAGCGAAAAACAGAAGGTGGAAAGACTTTTGCTGTAACAACCATTGAGCTATTTATATGTCACATTTGTATAATTATGTAATTAGTGTAATGACAATTAGTGTAATTAGTGTAATGACAACTTTATTTGTGTAATTAACGCTATTACGTACTACCCTCGGTAAATAAAGCCGTTATTATTATTATTATTATTGTTTTTAGTATTATTATTGTTATTAGTATTAGTATTATTATTAGTATTATTAGTATTATTACTATAATTATTGTTATTAGCATTATTAGTAGTATTATTGTTATTATTGTTATTAGAATTATTAGCATTATTAACATTATTAGCATTATTAGCATTATTGGCATTATTGGCATTATTGGCATTATTGGCATTATTGGCATTATTGGCATTATTGGCATTATTGGCATTATTAGCATTATTAGCATTATTAGCATTATTGGCATTATTAGCATTATTGGCATTATTAGCATTATTAGCATTATTAGCATTATTAGCATTATTAGCATTATTAGCATTATTAGCATTATTAGCATTATTAGCATTATTAGCATTATTAGCATTATTAGCATTATTAGCATTATTAGCATTATTAGCATTATTAGCATTATTAGCATTATTAGCATTATTAGTATTATTAGTATTATTAGTATCATTAAGGCATTCTGTATTCAGATAATGAGCAAAGTTTCACCCTTGGTCGATTTTATTTCTGGGTGATTTTGGCTCGCCCTTTTTTTCCTGTGCAAATTCGGCTTGCTCGTTGTTTTTTTGGGAGGGTGGATTTGCGGTGCCTTAGGCTAATGTGTTTTCAACATGATATTTATCTAAAAGCTCTAATTTATTTTGATAGTTTTGACCCTTTCCTTATCTCCGCAAAGAGATCTGACCACGTGTTAATCCGATAATGTGTTTTGTCTACGTTTTCGTATATATATATTTAGATTTCAATGTATTGCGCTTCGCTTGCCGCGGCTGAGCTCTACGCGGCATAGTTGTTGACAGTAGCTAGTGCTGTTTGAATATACGTTGTTTCCTTTACCAAACGAGAATTATAGTGAATTCTGAAAAAGATTCATGTATTGTTTGGATCAATAATATTTCCTTTACAAGAATAATATGATTGGGAAAAAGTCAAAGGAAAATAGAGTACCGAAGTCTCACGCGTCCGTACGGGAACCGTGTAATCTGAGAAACTAATTCATCCCACATCGAATGCAATTTCCCATTCCCGACGACCCCCCTCCAAAAAAAAACAAAAACGGATACATATATAATATATAAGCCTTATTCAAACCTTATTCAAACTACGAAAAGAAATGTGAGATCACTTTAGACCAGATATAAAGCTAACGCTTAAACTTTTCAACTCCTTAATTCAGCCAATTCTACTATATATACGGGAGCGAAATATGGGGGGTTGACTCCAACAACAAATTAGACAGAGACCCTATCGAACTAGTACATATTAAATTCTGTAAATGGATTTTAGGAGTGTCCAAATACGCAACAAACAATGCATGCCGAGCCGAATTAGGAAGATTTCTTCTTAAAACAGAAGCAATATCCAGGAGTTTAAAGTTCTGGCTGAAACTGCAAGTCTGCGATACCGACAAACTTGCAGTGGACGCTTTTTTGGACTCAAGCCTCTTAAATAATCCCGCAAGTTGGTACAAAAAAATAAGAAATATAGTCCTCAAGCTCGGATTTGGAAATATCTTAGTCCCCTCAAACACTATCGCCGATAACACATCAATAATTTGCAAGAAACTTAAGAGGGCATCCATGTGAAAACCATGCACTCTGAAAAAATGAGTCTACATGGTACATCTCAGATTTTGTTCATATTTTGCACATATGTTACTATTGGCCTGGCATTAGACTTGGTAGAATATTTTGGAAAAATTCCAAAAACTGTAAGAGATATGGGGGTCAGTACGAACTGCCTCGGTTTGAGGGGTATTTCCACTATGTATTTTTAGTCATGTTTACAGAATATTTTTGAACAAACCATATAAGCTATATACACAAAACGTTTCTACAGCATAAACACGACCAATTGCAATTTAATTATGATATAAGTGCCAAAAAATATTCAGTATTCAAGGAGTAAGGCTTTCATGTACAAGTGACTTCCGAAATTATTTTTCAAAAAGTCAAATTTTAGGGTAAAATGACATTCGAATACTATCGATGCGGCGAAATTGTAGAAGATGAGAGAGTTATTATTTTGTAGATCAGTCATTTGGAAATACAACTGGGGACTAAAAAGTTTGTAAAGTTTATTCAGCTTAGGAGCAGTGAGGCCAAAGTAACATACTCCCAACGCCCGGGTCCAACGTAAATAAACAATCAACGCAAGATGCAAGCTGTATCGTGTGCAGAATAACGAGACAAATAACGGACAGGAATGAGAAACATAGCCCTAAAATAACTGGGTGATAAATTTATTTGTCACTTATGCCTATGGTTTTGCAATAAACAACAACTAATTAACAATCAACTTCAAAGTAAGAGAAATTAGTAATACGAAGGATGAATCAGCGATAAATGCATACCTGAGTCTAGCCTTATTTGTGCTCTCCTCCCCAGCTCTGTCATGGTCTCGAAGCCACAACTTACGATAATTATCTTCTTGTCGATTTTACACCGAAAGAACATTTATCCATTATAGTTTATACAGATGGCTTTGTAGCATCCGCTATTTTATTTAGGACTAGAACCCAGTCTGCTGTTGTGCACCACAGGTAGCCCGAACACAGATGTGTACATTCCATGTGGAATATTGGAAGAAAAAACTCTCTACCGTTGAATCAGCCTTTCCTTTCTTGTCTATTTATATATATATATTGCTGATCAGATCCCTACACGCTTGGAGATCCGGTGTTTTATCATTTCGTCTGTGGTGCCCAACATATATACCAGAGTGGGTAATTTATATTGAAATATTTATGAATCTCATGAAACAGGACTAAAAATAATCATAATGCACTACTTAATACATCTACATAATTTTGTTTGCAAAACTTTAAATTTTTCAAGCTGATTATAGGTTAAAATTACCCATGATGCACCTGATATATGTAACTGTTATGGGGTCAAATGTTTGTATACATTCATACACAAGGTCACAACAATGAATTATAAATGATTTCTAACATCCCGTGCATATATCCTGTATATTCACACGACCCACATACGGCCATCCCAATAAAATGTTCCGTTTCCAATCGCCAGACCGACCCAATTTTTTTGGGAAAAGTTAACAAAAATACAAAGCTTGACATTGACCCAATTTTTGGGAAAAGTTAAAAATAATACTATTGAAGAACATACTTTCAACTACACCTCTTTTCCTAGCTCTCTACGTATTTGCATTTTATTGGGATGGCCTAATCAGCTGTGTCGGTGCCGAACTGGAGCGCAGTGCCATCCTGGAAAGCGAAGTTCAGAAATGTCTGACGTATGTTGCTATTGCTACAAACTATCTTAGAAAAGGGTTCAGAAAACATCTGGGTGAACGATGAAACATATTGTGTGGATCGTGACAGACTTTATCCAGACCTGAATTACGCTGGATTTACAAATACATGTATGTCAGGGCGCTTGTTCAGACACACGGTAAGCCACGCAGTTTACAAGCATGAGTAGTTATGTTAGTTATCTTCCCATTAATGCGGCTGACCAACAAGCACTGAGGGTGGTCACTGCCAGATATTTGTTTAACGTCCAAAGTGGTTCCTTAGCGTCCTGTGATACACAGCTGCTGATGAATACGAGCGTCGTGAGATGCAATCTCGTTCCCAGAGCCCGCGATCTTTTGACCAGCGTCAAGATACTGGCCAAAAGATCGCGGGTTATGAGAACGACATTGCGTGAGAAGGGACCGCCATTTTACGTGATCATCCGATCGAGGCACGAGGGATCAAAAAGGCGTAGGCGCGAACACTGCGCTTCTCTGTTTCTCTTAATGTTGCCTGGGTGCCGTGGGTGACTAATTGAACGAGCAGGAAGCATACAAATGTTTTGCTGCACGGGTGGATATACGAGGAAACGTTGTTGCAGAAAAAAAACTAACGAATGCGCACTGTGTCAAATTGTCTTGCCGGTGGGGTCTGGGTTTGTGTTGCTAAGAAACACATATACTGTGTGTCACTGGAGCCTAGTAAACATTGTTTTCCTCCATAGCCAACGTGAAAACATTGTTGCGGAAGCAAATTTTGCCTCATCGAAACAAAAAAATGTCTTTGAAATGCTTCAGAAAAATGTTTTCCTTCCTGGAAGATCGATTTTTTTTGCGCAAATTTTCCCGCGGACTTTGACTCGTTTTTACAGACAAATGTATGGAAAACTAAATCCACGATTGCATGCTTCCCAGCACAGCTACATCCCTCAAATTTCGATCAATTAATCTTTTACCTGGTATCTTAAGTTTGTATCTGAAGAATATTTCAGAAATTCGATTTTACGGATTTTATTTGTCATCGGATTTCTATACAAACACTGTATTTTGCGCCATGTTTACACCCCTTTCAAAATGTCGGAATTATAATAAACCGCGAACTGGTCTATTACCTTAAAACTGTAAAGAAATACGTTATTCTTCGTGTACGAGGTTTGTAGTTTCTCAGCTGTAGGATGTACGGTGTCCGCGGGGAACAGGATATCAGGACACGTGACTTGTCCCTTCGTGTGTACCGACCTTTACGTCTGCGAGCGGGCGAGGCGCGCGGCGTGATTTTTTTTTCACTTGTGTGGGTTGTTCTTTTATCTTTTGTTTTCCATATTGATTTTCTTTTTTTTTTTTTATGCAACGAGCTCCGCTATAAAGAGATACGAGGACGACAGTAACAAATCGCATACAAGTGTATCACAGGCAGATTTAAGCAGAGAGTGATCCATTATGCACTAGTCTAAATATACCCCCCCCCCCCCACTCCCCCTCCCATCCTGTCCCGGGTTGGGGGAGGAGGAGGGGGGGGGGGGGGGGTTACTTTGACTAGTGCATTACCACCCCGCCCTAAAATCAAAAATGAATAAAATACCCTGTCTAGACAGTACAGTACAGGTGAAAATATGTATAGCTTTTATGATAATTTTACTTGACACGCGCCATCAACAACATCCGCGCCAAGTGCCAAGGCATTTCATACAATTCTTAGTAAGGGGGTCGGGACATGCCTTCAACGGTAATATAGTTGTTTTTCCCTGGTAACGCCGAGAAGATATGCCACATTCCCTCGTTGAATATACACAAAATGAGCACTTGATCAAGGTAGTAACGACATCAGAATGGCTTTCCGTTGCTGAATCTAAACGGTTCTAACTTGGCCAACTATTCGATGAGCATATAATAAAGGGCTTCCAAGAAAACGAACCCATTAGGTTTTTTTTATTATGAAAAGAAAACATCGTTTCTTTACAGAATAAAACCTAAAAACTTGAATAGAGAATCGGCTGAAGACCTTAAATACGACTGTACGTGCATTTCTACTTGTCACTCATTCACCCCGCTACAGAGGCTCGCAAAATTCAGAGTGACTCGCCAGATTAGAATCGGGGGTAGAAGCGGAATATTTTCACTCTAAAAATTCCGTATTGCTCTGCTCTCCTGAGGTAAATATTCCCATTCCCTACTAATTTTTTTTTGGATATTCCTTATTCTTTTTAATTTTCGAAAGTGTCATGCACTTTATTGAAATATTCCGTATTCAGTATATTTTTCAGGCAAATATTCAATATTCCTCAGTTTTCAACCACGATATTCAATATTCAATATGCCGCTTCTACCCCCGAGATTAGAAGTTGTATTTAAAGCGTAGCGTAGTTTGAAATCCTCTATATATCATATTCAAAGAAAATTCATTGTCTTTGTTCCAATCAAACAATTTTAAACGAAGATACTGCCATAAACTATGAGTACCTATTTTCAGCTTTGACTCCGTCAAACTCGACAATAATTCAGTCACTTTAGACATCTGCATATCGGGTGATGGACTTGGTCACCCTTCAAAACTAAAATAATATTGAAAATGAATGTGCATTCGAATTCTTAAAGCAATTATTGGCAGAAAATCTGTGAAGTTCACCGTATTTTCGATTTTAATCGGGAAAAAAATCGCCGTGTCACCATATCGTCGTTTGTTTAATAACTGAACATTGCGGATTTGGAGAGTGCGTACTCTCTAGCCCAGCATTAACTTTACAGAGATTGTTTTTACCAGATGCAAAGATCTATTGTAAGTCAATCTAGAAATATTTCTAAATTCAAAGAAAAGAAGGCCGCAACTCTGCAAACGGCCATTGCCAGACAGCATTTATCGGGTTTTAAAAAGACCTATTAAAGTAGCGTTAAATAAAAATTCGACAGAAGCGACAAAATATAAATAAAATTAGTTGATTTTGGTTTTAATATGCTGACGGGACTTAGTACTAAGGCAGGTAAAAATATTATCTTTCTACTTAAAATCATTTGCGATTGCGACATGTTACAACATAAGGTATATTTTGCTCTGATTTTGAGCATTTCAGGGGGTCAAACGGTTTGATTGTCATATCTCAAAGGCCTTTTACATTTCAGCCAAACTATTTCACATGGGACATTAGCTAGTTAAGATATAAATGTGTGCCAAGTTTAAAGGAAATCGGAGAGGTGCACTGTAGACTCGTCTGCATGGTTTTCACATGGATCCTCTCTTAAGCAAAGGCTATGCGACATAGAGTTCCAAAATTGGCACAGTGATATTTACAATGATACAAGAAGAAATGCCAATCAGAGATATAAGCTAAGGACCTACAGAAATTTTAAAGAAAATTACGAGTTAGAAGGCTATCTACGCTTAAGAAACTTGAAGCATAGAACGGCTCTAAGAAAGCTTAGGATAAGCAACCATGATTTAGAAATTGAAAAAGGAAGACATGCTAGGCCATTTAAAAAGGTCGATGAAAGACTTTGCAAATTCTGCCTGCCTAGAAAGGAGATTGAGGATGAAGCTCATTTCCTCGTAAAATGCAATAAATATAACCATTTACGAACTGCGTTCCATGCTTCAATGCAAAATGAATTTCAGATAAACATAGAAAAGTGCTCCGAGAAAAGTCGGCTAAAAATAATGTTAAGCCCCAACAATAGGACAGCAGCTATAGTTGCAAAATTCATTTACGAATGTTTTATGTATAGAGACAATGATCTCTGATCGATTCTGCCTCGACTCTCATAATTCCTGTAGCACAGTGAAGTGCACATTTATTTGGATAAATGTCTATGTACAGATGTATACGACTCCAAATAAAAAAAACTATCTATCTATCTATCTATCTATCTATCAATCTATCTATATCAATTATAGACTCATACCCGCTTACGCGGTCCGAGTTATAACTAACAGATGAAACTTGATTTTATATTCCTTTATGATATACCAATGTCAACGACATTCATTTTCCCATATTCTAGAGTAGTGAAAATCCCAAGGATGTAAAGTCATACCTGGTTGCTCAACTAAGGCCAATGACCCAATTGCAACTGATATCACAAAGACACCACACAGCAAATCCAAATGAAGTGAAAACCAGCGATTTGTTGACAGGACAAGGAAGAATGCTTTCGTGTTCTCATTTTGATGCCTGCAAAGTAAAATATGAAAATACGCGCTTTGTAAAAGATAAAACACAATTATTGTTAGGATCAAGAAAAATATACTGATGATGACGATAATTCTCGTGTAGACCCACCACAATACTATGATAATAATATAATAAAGTGTAAACTTAATTCATAATTCATAAGGGCAGATGAATACCACTGTAAACAACCATACAGAGCTGTCCAGATTAGATATTCAATCTGTACTAGCGATTGTTTGATATATAACTGATTAATAAAACATCAGTGTCTGTATATTTGATACAAAAAAAAAATAGAAAACGTCAGTGTTGTATCAGATATACTGATTAGTAAAACATCAACGTCTGTATCGCTGATACATACACTGATGTTTTAATCATCTGGGCCGGGTTGTTCGAAGCAAGGTTAACTTTAACCCTAGGTTTAGCGCTAAATCTGTAATCGTAATCTGTACAGTTTAACCCTGGGTTAGCGATTTAACCCTGGGTTAGCGCTTAACCTTGCTTGGAACAACCGGGCCCTGTTCTGTATCCAACAAACACTACACCAGGATCTGCTGGTGGGAGCTCTCACATCATCGTCTTGTGTTACTGATACTGCTTTATCACTGATACATACACTGATGTTTTAATCATCTGTTCTGTATCCAACAAACACTATACCAGGGTCTGTTGGGGAGGGATCACATCATCGTCTTGTGTTACTGATACTGCTTTATCACTGATACATACACTGATGTTTTAATCATCTGTTCTGTATCCAACAAACACTACACCAGGGTCTGTTGGGGAGATCTCCCATCATCGTCTTGTGTTACTGATACTGCTTTATCACTAATACATACACTGATGTTTTAATCATCTGTTCTGTATCCAACAAACACTACAACATGGTCTGTTGGGGAGGTCTCACATCATCGTCTTGTGTTACTGATACTGCTTTATCACTGATACATACACTGATGTTTTAATGATCTGTTCTGTATCCAACAAACACTATACCAGGGTCTGTTGGGGAGGTCTCACATCATCGTCTTGTGTTACTGATACTGCTTTATCACTGATACATACACTAATGTTTTAATCATCAGTTCTGTATCCAACACACACTATACCAGGGTCTGTTGTGGAGGTCTCACATCATCGTCTTGTGTTAAAGATACTGCTTTATCACTGATACATACACTAATGTTTTAATCATCAGTTCTGTATCCAATACACACTATACCAGGGTCTGTTGGGGAGGTCTCACATCATCTTCTTGTGTTAATGATACTGCTTTATCACTGATACATACTATGATGTTTTAATCATCAGTTCTGTATCCAACAAACACTATACCAGGGTCTGTTGGGGAGGTCTCACATCATCGTCTTGTGTCATTGATACTGCTTTATCACTGATATATACACTGGTGTTTTAATCATCATCAACGTTCCCCAAAAGTCGTTAGAATGCATGACTTTTCATCTAAAACATAATTCCGCTTCATATTGTGTTTACACGTTAGTAACTGTGGTTTCATTGAAAGATGCTAAAAACAAGTTTATCGCATCGCAGAGCACTTTTATTCAAATTCAAGTGTTCCGCGAGTTTTCTACATGCGTTCCTTTAGCAATTTAGGAACTGATTGACTTGGTGTATTCAGGACTAACAAAATGCAAATCGGAACAAAAGTAGAAGTCTATTCGGAACAAAGGATTCCTTTTGTAGCAAAGGAGAACAAATTGGTCCTAATCACTAATAGTTAAGGGAAGAAGTTGTTCCGATCTAGGTGTTTTAGGAACAAATGGTCCTAACTGCAATGTTCCTATGTAGGCTGTGTGTTCTCTTTTATATTCAAAGAGAACAACAGTTCCTGTCTGGAATGCCTATTTTGCACAACAAGGAACATGTTGTTCCTATTCAATGCTGCATAGCGTTCCTCTCAGCCTTTAATAGGAACAACAGTTCCTATTAAATGTTCCCTTTAACACAACAAGGAACAGTTTGTTCCTATTCAACCTAGCATAGCGTTCCTCGCAAACTTTAATAGGAACAACAGTTCCTATTAAATGTTCCCTTTAGCACAACAAGGAACAGTTTGTTCCTATTCAACGCTGCATAGCGTTCCTCGCTCCCCTTAATAGGAACAATTGTTCCTATTAAATGTTCCCTTTAATACAACAAGGAACAGTTTGTTCCTAATGAGCGCTACTCAGCGTTCTCCTCTACATCTAATAGGAACAGTATGCTTTAAAGGAACAGTATTGTTCCTAATTTTGTTCCCCTTTTAACAAAATTAGGAACACTTTCCTTTAATGCGCTGGAAATCGTTCCCTTTTTCCTTGAACAGGAACAAATTTACGGATAAAAGGAAGAAATGTTACCATTTAAGTACTACAAACAGTTCCTTTCTATGGTCAAAAGGAACCCATGTTCCCATTTAAGCACTACAAACAGTTCCTTTCTACGGCTAAAAGGAACAATTGTTTCCATTTAAGCACTACAAATAGTTCCTTTCTATAGTAAAGAGGATGGGTGATTATTGCTCCTGGATTTATATCTCAGACAATAAACAGATTTAATTTTAATGTACTCGAACACTCAAAGAAAGACTTTTGCACAAGAACTGAGTTAATTGATAGACCTATACAGGAATTATTTATACGAGTTAACTTAAAACAGGACCAAACAGTTTAGGGCAGACTGAGGCATGCAAGGGCATATCTGATACGAAAACAAAGGGTCGAGGACAAGTCCATGCAAGCTTTGGCGAGCTAACGAGGGTTCTCTTTCTCTACTGGCTGCTGTTAATATCAACTCTCTTGGGAATAGCTGAACAACAGCAGGCAGGTATTGGCGAAAAAGGTCTTACCAGGCATGCTTAATCTGTCATTGTTAGCAGTGGAACAGAGAACAAATGATTTGTGGACAAGTTTGTACAAGTTAAGGCAGGGGACCCGAATAGCGTTTTCGATTGGTCAAAACTCACATTAGATCTCTGGGGATGTAAGGAAATGTATTTAAAAAGAAAAGTCTAACAAGCTTGTGCTCATTCTCGATCCTGTTGTGTGCTACAAATGAGTAAGCGAGGTCATGAAATCGACTGGTAAAAGTTAGCTGATGCTTCACCAAAGCCAAAAAGACTTCACTTAGAAGAAGATGATTGCGATAATCTGATTTACTGTCCAGTACAAGTATGTGATCACGATGGATTTACCACTCAACGAGGATGCCGAAAACACGTAAAGAACAAGCACCGTTGGTTCTATTACTTTGATGAAAAGCCAGAAAACCACAATATTGTAGCAGTTCAAAGCAATGATGTAACGAAATTAGAGAATACTATCCGGACAAGCAAAGCGTTACCGTCTTTTGACATTTCGAGTAAAATTGCTAAAGACTTTACAAACTGGCTAACTGGGAGCGGTGGAGGGTGCAAAAGCGAACGCGAAGCACAACAAACTGTCAGAAAGAGCCTGAAGTTTCTCAAATTTTGTTGCGAAGACGAGGATGAACTGACTAACGACATCGTCGACTTTATCTTATGCTGACCTAGTCTTCTTTTTAAATTTGTTGATGCATTGCGAGACGAATGGAAGCTTGGTCATGCGGGACGCTTAGGATATTTGGACGCCATTGCAGAATTAGGCGATTTCAGAAAAGTCAATGGGTCTTCAGACGCAGTCCTAAGGAGCCTTTCTTCGACAGAAGTGTATTTGAAAAGGGCTCGCAAAACGGTTTCAAAAATGATGATATTACAATGGAACAGCGATCTGGACATCGACACCCTAGAGGCCAAGGGACACTGGGCTACTTTGGATGAGCTTTTACAAGTCGTATCGCGCTACTTGTCCCGCTACGAGAGCGTTCTGAAGGCATGCAAGGACACTGAACGAGGTACGGTAGCCCCTTTAGACTTGTCGTTTGCAACCAAGTTTCTAGCAGTTTATTTGTTCATCCAAGTAAAGGGTTCTCGTCCAATGACTTATCAGTACTTAACTGTTGACATGGTTAAAACGGCTAATACCAATGGCGGTTTCATCGATCAGAAAATGTTCAAAACTGCGGGCAAGTATGGCTTTGATTCTCTGTTTCTAACAGATACCAGTAGGCAAGTACTAGACGGTTACATCGTCCACATTCGGCCTCTTTTGAAACCGGCTAGCGATTATGTGCTAGTTACTAGGAATGGGAGTCAACACAGTAAACTTGGCGAACTCATGAGCAAGTTGGTTTTTGATGCCACAGGAAAGTACGTTCATCCGACTCGCTATCGACAAATTGTCGAAACTGCAAGCTTCAGACAGCTAAACAGTAGCGGAACGGAGCACGATCTCCGAAGACCAAAAGCACAGCTCTGTCGTGGCAAGGGTTCATTATCAGAAACAAAGGTCCCGCGAGGTTGCCACGAGGGCTCACGAGTGTCTCGAAAAGTTACAGGGTGACAAGGGATCCGAAGTAGACAATGACGTTCGCTCTAGGCTTTCTGGCAGTTCGACGTCTTCGCCAAACACGAGTGAATCATCCGCTAACGAAATTAGCAGCAGACCGCAAAGATAAATGCATGGTGCGAGGGCGCATGTGAAACCTGCAGACTCGCGCGACTTGAATGAAACCTGTACGAGTAAAAAATGCTACTGTTCACCTCCCAAGAAGATGGCTTTTTGTGAGCGGGCATAAAACGGTATGGGTTTGGGCAATGGTCGGCCATTCTAAGAGACCCAGAATTCCAATTTCAAAAGGGCAGGACAACAAACTCTCTATTGAATCGCGCTACGAGAAAATTTGGATCCAAATCAAAGATCTAAAAGAAACCTTCTGCTGTTTGGATTTATTCTCTGTCTAGATATTACAAATGTACACATCGTATTGCCATGCAAAGGTCATTGCTATATCACGGATATATGTTATTCCATAACACAATCAAGTACATAATATTCGGTGCGACAACTCCGTAGATCATTCTATGTTAGACCACCCCATTGGCTGCTGGTGCGCACAGAGTGCCGGGATTACTTTCAGTTCTAACTATAAAAGCAATCACTTGAAACTGCTCGACCTCTTTCTTGAAGACCGCCCAGAACAGACATGAATAACGTTCTAGAAAAACACCGGGAACTTAAGAGAGCAGAGTGACATGACATTGGACGAAGAGTTTTTTAGGAATATGTGCGAAAGCAACTATCCTTCGAGCACTGCTAACCTGGCAGAGTGTTTGCTTTGGCGCCACTTAAACAAGACTTCGAACAGAAGGGAAACGACTTTCAGACTGCTTGCTCTGGCTTGCCTGTCAATTGCTGTAAAACTCGAAGAAAATGATAAAAACAGGCACGGGAAGTTCATGGATATCATTTCAGGGCCAGATGTGGCCAGATGGGACATAAGCAGCGAGGAACTAAACGTTCTAAAATCCGTAGACTGTAGGCCTATCAGTATGAGGCATTACGAAGAACTAGAACAGGACTAGATGGAATCGTTAATCGCAATCGCAAAATTGAGCCGAGTGAGCCGAGTGTAGTGTGTCCAAAACAGTTAATGTAGTGGGGAGTCTGTGAGGAGTAAAAGCAGGCCCCCACCAGCTTTAAGCTGTAATACTCAGCCTGCTATAACAAACAAAATAGTTATTTATTTATTTTTATTGAACTCAAGACCGTGCCAGCAAGCTGTGCTATAAAAGACATTTACTTTACGGTTTAGAGCAACCAAGACATTATGGCGCTAACAAATGCAGGACAAAAAGAGAAATTACAAAATATTGAAGAAAACAAAGAGGATAATATGTCATATTACATTAAATTGGAATCGTTCTACAGGCTCGTCCGTGCACACCTGTCCTGTATTCTCGATTCTACAGATGTCGGCTTGTCTTCCGTGCACGTGCAAACAGTCACATCGATTTTCGTGGAACGGCGACGTTTACATCTACATCTTGACTCGCGAATGCCTGGCAAACTCTCTCCAGCCAAGTAGATCTTATTAACTTAGCTAGTGAAAGTATCTATATCGTGATTGGAATTTGCACCCAATTAAAGTTATTTTTTATTAAATTCACACAAACAGACTTGATCGAAATTAAGAGTGCTGAAAATACTTAGTAATCTTAGAGTTTGGGCTTAACCTTTGACTCGATTGATGCCGTTTCCGCCCTTGCATACCCCCACGCTTTGCCTGAGACGTCTGTGATCTTGGACTTGCAGACATTGGTTGCACCTGTACGATCTAGGAGCCCAAGTGCGATGCACATGTCTCTCCGCAACATAATTCCCTTGCTCACTGGTGTGCTATGCTTCACGTGGAAAGACTTGATGGAGTCTGAAATGGTTGAAAGGATGTACTGCTTGGCCAGTCGCACCTCACTATCTGTGCAGGTCTCGATCTCCATCTGAACTTCTACCATCTCTCTCTCCCTGTCCCGCAACCAAGGCTTCTTGAACAACCCCTTTAGCCGGTCATCTTCTGCACGTTCTTCGGCAGCCTTCTCGAGCGATCTTCGGTGTTGGATCTCTTGTCGAAGTGGCGGCGGTATAGATGCCGTCGGTTCACTTGGAAGAAGCTCGAGCAGATCTTCGTCAACACCAATGGTCCGTAAATTCTCACGCCGTTCCTGATGTTGTGCCCTTCTAATATCTGACAAACGCTGTTGGATGGCCTTTTTTGCTAACTTCGTTTGTTCGATCATGTGGGTGATCATTCTTGATTTTGCCAAGTTTAGCCCGCAATCATCTCTTGCCCTTCTTAGTGTGGAAATGCGTTCATCCAGCGAACATTCGAATGCACCACTCTCTTCTTCTTCGCTACGCTCTTCGCTACGCTCTTCGCTACGCTCTTCGCTACTCGCGTTCAAAACTGAATTGTCTGCCATGCCCATTTTCTTCATCTGGCATCTCCAGGTTGAGCGACATTATAGCATCTTTGTCTTCTTTCGCCAGCCCCGGATTTCCAAAGGTGTCATCTTCCCCATCATCCTCGTCATCGGTGTGGTCAACACTCTGTCCTGCAGCCCATGTAATTCAGTCCATTGGATGTTGTCTTATCCACTTGGCGGCGTCCTTTCTTACGTTCGGTAGTGCACGAAACCTGTATTTGTTTTGACGGTTGTCCATGGCAGTATTATCCTCAACGCTGCCGAAATCTAACTCTTTCTGGCACGTGATGAACATAGGGGCCTTGTTGTGGAACCCTTTAGCACCTTTCCATTTTCGATCGTGCCCCGTCCATCCACCTTGCGTTATGATTTTACAGTCGGCAATATCCATTAGCTCTACCCTTGCCTCAACCAAATTAATCAGCTCCGTATCTTCTCCAATCATTGCCAGTCCAGTCCTTGCAGAGAGAGGATATATCTGTCTGGCTAAGACTGTTTGTCATGATTTCCTTGAAGAACTTTGGATTGGGGTCTTGATCGTGGTCATAGCTTACGAAAGCCCTTGGCGACGTCATACCAACATAAGATGGCTTGAGTGGTTGCGCAAGGAATGTTCTTTGTCTAAACGACCAACACCATCCATTGTTGACTTCGACGAGATCGCGCACTATCTCGATCTGTGATATTGCCTGACAGTCTTGGTGGTTGAGGATTGCTTTAAGCCTTGGCATGTGCTTCAGCAAACGATCCTTGAAATTAGCGTTTCCCAAAAGAGAATTTAGGAAACTTTCCATTGAACACATACGAGAGTATGTAAACATAGATCTTGGGTGCCGTTTTAAGACATCTCCCCCACAATAAGCGTAATTCAACTTTTTCAAGGCACGCTCAACGTCATTGCATAGCACTGTCAACGGCTCACCAAGCTGCTTTGGTGGATCAAGATAACGTTCTTGTTCTAAGGTTTCCTTTGCACTGTAAACGTCAAACTACAGGCCTACATCTTTAAGCCGCTGAATAGATCCAGCTAAATTGGTGGCATACTGTTCTCTTATTACAACCATCCTAACCACACGATCGTATTGCAGTAGGCTCAAGGGATGTTGTTCAACTGGTTCTTCCCCAGTTATCTCTTCATGTAGTTCCTCTGAGCAATGTTGGTCGGATTCTTTTACCAGGTCTGACATAAAGCTGTTTTTATGGTCTTTGAGAAGCTAGCACAACTTACTTAAAATTTCAGAACCGCCGTTCTTGGATGAGGCGCGCGTAGAATTGACCTCAACATCGCAATTCACAAGAGCACTGTGAAGAACTAAAGCATCGACAGGGGCACCGTTTGCTGATTGCATGGCCACCCACTATGTCATTGACGGGTACATTTGGCTTCTCGAAGCTTTTGTGATGATCTGTAGCAAATAAAGTGGTGATCAGTTTAGATCCGTAAGGTTTCAGGCTAGAAATCCAAAATATATTAACACGTCGATATAAACTACGCATGTATATTAAGTAGGAGAGGTGAACACGTACTAATGTGAGTTTATGGTCTGAAGAGCCTACCATAGTTGGGCGAGGAAACAGTTGATTTTTATATTTTATTATCTAGAACACAGGAAACTACAGAGAACAGACATGGACAAAATATCTTGCTCTTAGACACATCATAGAGTTGTACGGTAAAAAAATGAACAACCTTTTCCACGGACAACATTTCTAACTGTGTTTGAATACCTGGTCTTACCTCGTTCAGTCGTTTGACTTCGGTCGCTTCGCCTGGCGATATGTTTTCCCTAAAACATTCCCGTAAACACGATGGCTTGCTCGCCTAGATTTTCCGTAAAATAGATTTCCGTAAACTCGATGGCTTGCTCGCCCAACTAAGTGTACAACTTGAGAAAACCGATTTATTTTTAACATTCTTTCCTCAAATGCAACCAAGACCAAGAGAGAGATCAGTGAGAAACTTTTCGCATGATTCGTCGACTTCGTTGGGATACCTGTGGCCGTCACTTTTTGGCGCCATTTTCGGACGCGAGCGCGCACTCCATATTAGGATGTCTATCGAGGGAGCCTGGGAAAGAGCGTTACACACACACACTTAGCGTATTATTATATAAGATAACAGGCATAGATCAAAAGGTAAAAACATAGATTAATTACGAATAAAATATAAAAAATGACATATAAAAATTGCTTTTATTTAAAACCGATTGCAAATAAATATATATGCTTAAAATTATAATCAATAAATAAAGCACATTATTAAGTAGATGGCATAACAAATAAGGTACACTAATTTACAATTTGAGTAAATATGATTGCAAGCGTAGCAAACGTTACAGACTATTAAAAGGCAGTTAAATTTTACCTGTGATGATGCCATTGGGGCACCAGATGGCACTTCCACTTCGTGTTCAACCTCTTCTTCCTCCACGTCGGTTGAACATTCTTTTTCTTCACGACTGCTTTTAGTATTTGCTGCCTTATAAGTCGATATGGCGGAGAAGTAAAACGCAACACCAGGAGTTTTGCAAATCACAGCATCGCACTCGTTTCGTTTTGACACGATGTTTCTCCACGCGGATTGGATGCCGTCTGGCCACCCTGAACGCGCCATACACACTTGACACCAATTACTGAACTTGAAGATCGCACGCGGGGAATTATGTTTGCTAACACTTCCCCTTTGATAGCCACGCTGTTCAGTTGGCGGCATGGTTTTTGAGACATGGTCTCGTCCTGTTGTGAGAAATGATAACGCTGTTTATATTTACACATGTATATTATGCGCTATGCATATCCTTCTTAAGAATACATTTCATTAAATAGGTTATTCATTGCATGTAAACGAGTGCGTTAATTTCAAGCACGTGGTGTACTTAACGTATTCAAAATGGCAGTGAAACTACTGAGCTAACTAGCGTTCTCTTCGGTTCCAGCTAAGCTTACGGTATCTAGTTCGGTTGCTTCTTCTTTTAGTGCGTTTAGAGAACTATAAACAAATCTTACAGAACATAACTGCCCGCGTTTTTTTCTTGATGACAGATCAATAATCAGAATAATAAGTGAATGAGAGGCGAACTATGGTACTGGAGAAAGTTTGACTAATTCGAAACAACTCAGTGGCTGCATGATTTGTTAGCATATATACATGTACGCGTGTCTTCTTAGTTCAGATAACGTTTCAAAGACATAAAGTAGTACCAAGGTCGACCAGCAATACAGATCTAGAATAAAATTATAGCCAAAATGACGAGCTTACCTTTCTGGAGTCGATCGGTTCGGTGTTGCAACTGAAAGTTAGTAGGTTGCCTTCGTATTGATGTGTTGGTCACTCACGCAAATATTTGCATCTTGGAGACAATTGTTCGCTGATTTGTTATACCAGTTAACGTTCAATTTAACAGCGACGTTTTTAAAATGCAAGGTATTCACAAATTAAGCTTAGTATAACACAAGTAAAAAATAAGATGATGTAACTCTGTTTTGATTAGGGAACACTGTAAGCTTTTCATAAACTATTGTAGCTGGAAGCTATGTACCATCATCAATGATTTTGAATCTTAAAATCAGAATGTTAATCGTGCTCTGTTTGATGTGTCACCAATTGAATGCCTGTTTACATGAAGTATGAAAGAGTTCGAGTAAAATAACGCAATTTTGGCTTGGAAACAATGAAATTTATCTGATTACCCATGTTATTATGCCAAAACGGGAATGTGGTCAGTAAGAAATATTAGCATTCAAATGACTACTCCACCCCATTTACTCTGGAATCCCAGTGCTCACAAACAGGTTGCCCATACACCAGAACGGATATTACCATTCCTACTGCTATTTTCATTTAATGTGTTTGAGGTACCTGTGTTCAAACAGGTTGCATCAATCCTACAAGACCATAGAGCATTCTAATTCCCAAATCCGGCATATCCGCCGTATCCATGAGTGGCGAGTAAAAACTATTAGCAATGGAATGACCACCCCTCCCCATTTTGTATGGGATACCTGTGCTCAAGCAGGTTGCACATACCCCAGGACGGATATAGCGGATTCAGAAAAGTCAAAGGCCACTTAACATTTCTACTATTTATATTTAAATATATTGGAGATACCTGTGTTCAAACTGTTGCAGCCACCCTGCAAGAGCATTCCACCAAATCCGCCATATCCGTGTACTATTAGCAATGGAATGACTACCCCTCCCCATTTACTTTGAGATACCTGTGCTCAACCAGGTTGCCCATACAACAGGACGGATATGGCGGATTTGGCGGATATAGCGGATTTAGAAGAGTCAAAGGCTCCTGAACATTTCTACTACAGTTTAGTTCAATGTGTTTGAGATACCTGTGTTCAACCAGGTTGCCCATACAACAGGACGCATATGGCGTATTTGGCGGATTTGACGGATTTAGAAGAGTCGAAGGCCCCTGAACATTTCTACTACAGTTCAGTTCAATATGTTTGAGATACCTGTGTTCAACCAGGTTTCCCATACACCGGGACGGATATGGCGGATTTTGCGGATTTGACGGATTTAGAATTATATATTAATATAAATGTATACATGTATAAATGTATACATGTATAAATATCCGTCCTGTATACATGTATAATGTACAACTGCACAACTGCACAACTGCACAACTGCACAACTGCACAACTGCACAACTGTATAATGTGTAATGTGTAATGTGTAATGTGTAATGTGTAATGTGTAATGTGTAATGTGTAATGTGTAATGTGTAATGTGTAATGTGTAATGTGTAATGTGTAATGTGTAATGTGTAATGTGTAATGTGTAATGTGTAATGTGTAATGTGTAATGTGTAATGTGTAATGTGTAATGTGTAATGTGTAATGTGTAATGTGTAATGTGTAATGTGTAATGTGTAATGTGTAATGTGTAATGTGTAATGTGTAATGTGTAATGTGTAATGTGTAATGTGTAATGTATAATGTATAATGTGTAATGTATAATGTATAATGTATAATGTATAATGTATAATGTATAATGTATAATGTATAATGTATAATGTATAAATATATAAATATATATTTCTGATCGCCTTACGGCTCTTAAAATCCTCTAACAATGAACTATACGATTTAAAGCTAAATAGTTCTGATAAATTTGGGCTGAAAACGAATAACAAAGGAACCGGCAGAACTTCTAGTATTGAGGTTTCACGCTGGCGTCTCTCACGCTCTCTCTGTTGTCAAGGAATGTTAGAATGGCTTGCCCTCCACACAGGCGTTGCTTTGGGAAAATCGTCACGTGATCAATTGATGGAAAAGGCCTATTGGATTTCACTTTCAGCTTACACCAAATCTACCTATCTAACTTTGAAAAGGTTTCTATCTCATACTCAGCCAAACAGGTAGTCCATCTCAGTCAGCTGACCAATCAGAAGGAATAATACTGTTGCTTGCGGAAAAAAACACTGCAATGGTATTTTTGAACAAAACTAAATCTTTCGGTCAGATGGGGGATATTCATGGTCACGTTCCTTTTGTGTGTGTGGAAAGACCTCGCCCTTCGGGCTCGGTCCATACACACACACAAAAAAGGAACTCGACCAATATTCCCCCATCCGGACCTCATGCTTGGTCAATTAGCTATATATGTTTACATATGGTTCTTAAAAACTGAAACACTCATAAATGTTCCATGGCTTACCTCATGTGCATATCCAAGAAGTGGTCCACCATATCCGAGGATCGAATGATTTCCAGTCCAGCGAGAGTGTTTGCAAGTTGCGCATACACAGGGCTGCAGCGAATCGCCTCCAGTCTCTTCAGCTCACGACCAGTCTTAAGGTAGTATTTTCCAATGTATACAAAGACTATTACCAAAGGAATAATAGCTAAAAGCAACCATGCGTTCACCACCGCTGTTAACAACACGACACCAGTGAAATACAAGCAATGTGTGAGAGACTTTGTAAGGTCAGAGGGTAATAAGTCATCCATGGTGCCTGTGTCTTTTGAGAAACGGTTAATTATACGTCCTACTGGATTGGTGTCAAAGAACAACACAGGTGACTCGATGACAGCTACCGTCATTTTATCGTGGAGATTTTCTGATGACTTAACAACAGAGAAGAAGAACAGACCAATGACCAATAGGGACAACACAAAGGCAGCTGCTGTTAACGCTCCGTAGATGGTGAGTGTTGTAATGCTTTTCATCTGATCGTGTGACATGTCGGCAATTCGTGATAACCACCAGTAGGGAGCAATCAGTGAAACTGTAAACAAAAATTAGATTAATATTACCATTACAGTGAAAAGATTTGAAATAGAACCTTAAAATAACTGATAATAAAATTCGTCTTAACTAATGAAGAGGTTGCATTTACAGCCTGTGTCAATCGAGGTATTTTAATTTAGCAACAAAGAGAAACAACTTAATATCATATAATATTCAAACCGTTCTCACCTTCCATGACAAGGTACAATACAATAAGGCCGATTATCAGAACAGCAGGCAGACCAGCTGTAAGGTATTCCCAGTATATTCGCCATTTGATGGTACCCACCATTCGATCTTCATCCTCTTCTATCATATCACGGCTACCACTCACTCCTCTCTCGGGAACGTTTGAACTACCTTCTAATATTTCAAGCCTTTGCTCTTTTGTTATGTGAAGTTTCTCTGCTTCAGCAATTTCAGATACCACGTCGAGTGTGCCATTTTTCATAAGATCTTTATATGATCCTTCCCCAACAACACGACCTTCACTCAAAACTACAATGCTGTCAGCTTGATGGAGATGTTGCAGTTGATGTGTTGCTAGAATCCTTAGGCGACCAGATAACTCTCCACAGATACACTTGTCAAAGATGTGTTGACCAACTTTAGCATCTACAGCACTCAGAGGATCATCCAATAAGAAAATGGCAGCATCTGAGTACACTGCCCTTGCTAGACTTACACGTGCCCGCTGCCCACCACTTAGGCTCACCCCGCGTTCACCGATCATACTCAAGTCTCCTTTTGGAAGGTGTCTCAAATCTTCTTGAAGATCGCACACTTCCAGAACTTTCTGATACCTTTCGTCGTTAAAAGGTTTTCCAAAGAGGATATTTTCTCGGACAGTTCCGGAGAACACCCATGGAATTTGACTTACGTAAGTAACTTTACCAAGAAACGATATATTCCCTGCTTTAACGGGAATTTCGTCTTGAATTGCCATAAGCAATGACGACTTACCACTACCAACAGCTCCGGTGACAATGAGAAGCTGGTTTCCTGTTGCTTGAAGAGAAATTCCATGCAAACTACATTGTTCATCATATTCGCTCCAGCCGGCTGATACATCAGTTAATGACAGGTGTGGTTCCATTTTATTTCGTAGCCCGGTGTCATTTTCGATATTTATAGACCTCTTTGATACGTTCCAGTTGGGATATTGTTGCTTTTCTTTCCAAGTACTATCGTATGAATGATTAGTACTAATCGTGTTGATGATAGTTGTGTTTCTATTCGCTATTTTATCCACATGACGAGGAGAAATTTCAGAACATGTCAACAAAAAGTTTTGTATTCTTTTCAATGCGGTGATTGATTCTAAAATCCTGTAAAGTTGTTCAGAATATGTTACACAAAAGACATTGTTCAAAGTGTCTAAAATTGTAGTCAGGGTGAAGATGCTTGAAGCGGATAGATGAACACCAGAGCAAACCAGGGTGGTAATAGATATTAAAGCAGTCAATTGTCTTGTGGTGAAGTAAAATGTTAAGAAACTAGACAAAATGTTACTCTTCGTTTGAACGATCTTGATTTCCTTCCTATAAACCAAACAAGGAATACAATTAATATTTTTTTTGATGTAGTCTTTATTTGGTTGGATACTGTTTTAAAGGGATATGTCATGATGTTGCGCGCTTGAAGGTACTTTAGCAAAAGTGGTATTTAGTGGTATTTTCACTTTAATACTGTTAATGTATCTCTTCAACAATAGGTTGCAATGGTATTCAGGGTTTGTTCTTAAAGAATAGAGCAACATGCAGTTGGTATTGCTTTATCTCGCCGCTACTCCAAAATGATCGAATGCAAAGTTTCCTCTTCTGTAAAAAAGTTCCTTGAACAACACACAAAATATAGCGTTTGTTACCATGATACAGCCGTTTTAATTATTTATTTTACCTTCTTATTTCCCTAACAGTATTTCTGTAGTTCCCTTCCCAGGCGTACATCTTTATGGCTCGTATACCAGAGATGGTCTCCTTCATCGCTGTCAGACGTTTGTCTGTTACCTGGGCTTGTTCTATTCGTAGTTTAGCAATTTTCCTGCACATGTTAATGTTGTAGACCATCACAACCAGTAAAAACAATAAAACTACCAATGACTGCCAGCCAACCAGATAACAAAGTAATATGATGGATGATGCTATGTCATACGGAACTACCATCATGAAAGGTAAGGCAACCACTCCTTTCTCCATTTTCTGGGCGTCAGTTGATACCAAGTTATTGATATGACCTGTTGTTATCTTAGTTAGGGAGCTACGAGTTGAAACGAGAACCTAAAATATGAAGAAAATGCATCATAGTTTTTACATCAAGTTTAAGATGAAGAAAAATTAAATTAACAATCAGGCATAGTTAACGTGAATTATCAGGATAAAAAGTTGGTGGATAAAAAGCGGATCCTGTTTCCAAAACAGCCATCTTTCATCACGCCTTTCATCACGGCACAATCAGTAGTCACGGATTGCAGTTACTGTTTAAATCATAACGTCATGTTCGGTTCTTGCTGCCCAGCAAGTAAGCCGACAGCCTTTCGACCTTGAGGAAGTATTTCAGATGTACTTAGATTTCCATTTGATTTACTTAGATGTTTTGAATTACATTTACATATCACACCGAAGCATATCCACTTAAAACTAGTAAAAGTCATGCTGTAAGCAGTGACTCTTATTTCGAAGTGATCGACCCATACACGACTTTCATAATGGCCGCCTCCTAATTTGCATATGTAATTTCCCGTTTAGGTAGTTTATCCACATGTAGAGAAAATATAAACACTGTCATGTGAAAGAGCATGTTGACATTAGTGAACTTGTGAAAGTTGAGTGCTGTAGCTTATAAAGCAATGAAGTTAAATCCAGTTGAAATTAGAGATTTGTGTGAGAGGTGGCCGGAGGCGGCCATTATGAAAGTCGTGTATACTTTTCGCAGTTGTAGCTTTGTTGTCAATCTATTAAACGTGCTTTCTATACTCTTACTACCTTGACTGATAGATTTCCTTTGCATTAGAATGAATTAGTTATAGGCGTTCACAAAGTGGATAGAGCGGATGTCGTATGAGGGTACAGTACGGCATGCTGACATTGAAATGGTTTCCCTATTGTTTTCGTCTTCCTGATCCAATCAAATTACAGATTTACGGTACATCAAAGGGTTTGGACATGCCGTATTGTTGTGCCACTCATATATCCGAAGTCTGCTCTACGTTATCCAATGGATAAGTATTAATCTAACTAAATAGTTCCATCGCATGGATAACTATTTATGTACGAATATATTTGTTCTCGTAAAGTGTGCGTAGTAAGTACAATATCTTCCACAGTATGAAAATCCGTATTTCGAGAACATTTCCACAATATTTCCAAGGTATTTCCTCTGTGGAATTTTGCCATTGCTCACCTTTTTATAAACCATACCAATGACTGATATCTTCATTCGCATTCCCATCAAATATGTTTGGTAGAACAGGTGATTTGAAGAAAACAACTTTAACACAACTGCCACGCTGATGCCCGTGATAAACAGGATGGCATAGCTCTGATCCATGTGGGATCCTTGGCTGATGACCTCGAGGTAGCACCATAACATCATAGCTAACATTGAGTTCCCAAAAGACTCCAAGAGTTTCAAGGTCAACACAAGTATCCATTCTCCCATGGATATTGTTCTGAGTACGGCTTTCCATAGTCGAGGCTTTTTCCCAAGTTTCTCGGCCTTCTTGATTTCCTCCATCCACTTTATCTCTATCTTTTTAACTAATTCTTGAGCCTCGTCTTCTTCCAGAAGTGGATATAAATCATCTCCATCTAATGTGCGTTGACTTCCAAGCTTTAGAATATTATTTAACCAGGTCATAAACAGGATAGAAAGAAAGCCTGCAGTCTTTTTAGGGTTTGTGGGAAATGTATCGCCAAATTTATCCATTGCGGGAATTGTCCTGAGAAGATGAAGGTTCTGTGGAAAAAAAAGAATACTAACAATTTCCCGTGTAATATTGAGGTATTATTCGACTCCACAAACATCCAATTTTACAGCAAATACTTGTTTTACGAATAGCCTTCGGTTCAGATGCGAGTTAAAATGTTATTTAGACCATGGTGACCCAGATTTATAACTCTCCTGCGTGGTATAATATTATTTATAAAATAACCCAGAGGAAACTCGCGCGCTGATTGGCTGATAGCCGTGTTTGTATGAGAGTCTATAAACATTGGAATTCGTCTCGCTGTGGCGATGGCACGCGATTGTGAATGAAATCAAAATGGCAAAACGACAAGGAAGAATGTATTCACCAAATGTTGACTTTCAGATATACTTAACAAAAATACAACCGACCGGCATGAAGTTATCATTTATCAAATTTGCTAACCATCTCGACGAGATATTTTTAGTCGCGGATTCAAGAAACAAAACCACTTCTCTTAACCTATTTTGTAAGGTAAAACTAAAACACATAAACGGCTAACGCGTCTAGTTTTTAAACAACCTCCTGATAGACGAATAGAGTGAGGAATTGAGCTAGAGACTAGAGTAGAAGAGAGGGAAAAGCAACACTCTTTCGATTTTTTTCCATGTCGTTTTTATCTCAAACTAAATGTACGCTTAATAAGTTCAAGTCCGACATTTTGTCGGCGACGAAGTGACGAAATGATAAGCCTGTATATAAGGCTAATTGTTATCATTTACCCTGCTTGGTCTTGGTAATTCAGATAAGGTTTTTAGCTTTCGCCTTGCCATTTTATGAACTACTGCATGAAAAGAAAATCAGAATTTTGCAAACTCACGTGCGACATTTGTGAAGTTTGGCAACCAAATTTTCACAGAATAAAGTGAGCTTTTCCCTCTTACCTTGCACTTTTAGCCTCATCTCATTGGAAGAAGGTCCCAACAGCTAAATTTGGCTAAAATAAAAGTTCATTCAACTAAAACATTCTTCAAAGTTCAGACGGGGAGAGCAATCATGTTTCCTCCTGTAAATTCAGCGACAAAAACATCCAGTTCAAGTCCTCTACTCCTTGAATGCCTTATGCCATATGGCTTAAATTTCCGGCAAAAAATGTATTGAATTCCGAGTTATTCTTTTCGGGGAATGTTGAAGCAGATATTTTCAAAACAGAGCCACACAAAGCTTGCCTTCGTTTAGTTCGTCTCTCAGTTCTGCTTTGGAGGATTTCCCGCCCTCTGCAAACTCATCGTCGGTCGATTTCTAACGACTGTTACTGTTAGGGGAATTGATTTTCTGATCGTGTGTACGTAAGATTTAATTCTCGTGTTTTCCTGTTCGCCTAGTGGCTCGTGATTTTCAAGTTTTTCTTTGTTCTCCCAACATATCCCGCGTGTTTATATAACAGAACAAAGACATGGAAAGTGTGTTATATTGCCTAAATACTTTCCAATGCCGCAAATGGGAAGATACATGTATGAAAGTTTTCCTCGAGAGGGAGCCGACTTTCCCTGCTAGCAGAGGTCTCTTTCCGTCTTGGTAAAATGGAAGGCGAGGGAGAGACCTCTGCCGACATCCGACGCTTTCTCTGTCGCGCATGCGTGAAGTTTCCTTGGCAACAAGTGACGCGATCTCACGTGTACTTATAGCGCACGAAACAACTGTAATAAACAACTGACGCGTACAGCTATTTCCGGTAAAACGTGTTTTCGAAAAACTGGTTTCACTCGTCCATGAATGTGGACGGCAAGCGTCGGATGTCGGCAGAGGTCTCTCCCTCGCCTGACAGAGAGAGACCTCTGCTAGCAGGGAAGAGCCCACTATGCACGAATTAGAGTTACAGAAAGGCTTTAAGTGACGAAATTGCAAGAATTAGAGTCAAATATTTAACAATTATTCACCGAAGTGGAGGTGAACAGCGGTGGATATTTACCGAGACGCGCTTAATAATTGTTTTAGTATACACCACTCTCCAGGTGAATGGCCAGCGTCAAATAGTTATTTTCTTTTCTGTCAAATGGACAAAAACTCACGCGAGATGATCGCTGCTTTGCTTGGAGGTGAATATGAAATCATTTTCACTGTTTGAGTAGCCAATCAGACAGGGCGAAAAGTGATATTCACTGGTGTGGTATATACTAATTACTTTTAGTGGGAGAAGGTAGGTATCATGAATAAGACTTAAGCGTACACATTTTGCGTAATGCAATCAATTATTTAAACTGTTACGACATAATTAGTCTTTTCAATTTTGAAATGATAGTTATCGAACAAAATCAAAAATGAAAAGAAACTACTCATGACCATAACAAAACAGAGTGCGGAAGAAACGGATGGTTCTTCTTGTACAGTTGTTTGTTACGTCACGTCCAAAAGTAGCGACTAATTAGCTGATATGTGAAACTGGAAATATAGTAATTGGTTCACGGCTTGATTCTCATTAGCAGATTTAAAGTTTCGGAAATGATTCATAATTTACGAGTTATCCATAATTGGGGAAGTTAAAATGAGTTCTTCTTTATTTCAGATAGAATTAAGCAAACACATATTTAACTAAAGTAAACGTACTCAGTCGTTTATCTCGTTAACTCTTGAGAAAGCTTTTGTTTGTTTGTTCTGTTGTGCCTGATTGTCACGACAAACGGAAACGAGGAAGTAAAAGTAAAAGTTGAGAACACCATTAGTAGGAATATCCATATGGTTTGGGATAGAATATCAATGAAAAGAGCAGTCCTTGAATGTGGGAGTAAGGCGTTGTTCATGAAAAATATTGTCTTGGTTACATGTATGAACTCATTTTCCATTCCTTCCACCGGATAAGACTTAACTATTTTATCAGTGTTACATAGATCGTGCCTTGAATTGACTTATTAGTACAGGTCTTGTCTTTGTATGCCAAGCTCTTTTTCATAACTATAGAATCTACTTTTGTCAATCTTTTACGCTCAGATAATGAGTATGTCATATTATTTGTAGTCAGTACTTATTCTTAGCCAATCAAATTATAGTAATGATTGACAAGTGTCAATCAGTGAGGAATTCTTGAGGGGCTCTACATAATATTAAGAGCGCTCCGCGTTCTCCTTGTTGTGTGTGTTGCACTGAGACCACATCTAGAAGAGAAGCTGAATAAAACAAGTCCACTACAAGATCTCGACTCCCGCTTAATCCCTCAGTGCGTGTCGCAGAACCACGCTGCAACAAAACGAATGGCACCAGCGACGTCGGCCGGCACTTCACAATCTATAAATCACTAAAAGGAATACAACCTAAATACATTTTTGACATCTGTATACATTGCTCTTTGCACGCAGCTTTACCTCAGACTGAGATTACAACAGTTAAGTATTATTAAAATATTTGTTTTACATTTATGTCTGTCTGATGTGCAAGATCCGTAAGACGGCTAAAACAAACCAGAAATGTAGACGAGTTTATCTGCAGAAATTTGACACCAGCCGTGTACATGCATGCGAGTTCCGCGCTACATCAAATAAGTACTTGATCATTTCGTTGACTTTATAGAAAATCATTTCTAAATACTTCAATTCCCACATTTGTGTCCATAAATTCAATAAAAGTAATGTACATCAGTTTTCTCGCCTCAAAAATTTTTAGAGCCATTAATTCAACTAAACCAAGGTTGATGTACAGTTTTGTACAGTTGAAGTACTCGTTTTGACATCAGAAAAACATCATTGGCATTCAAAAACAGTAATACATTTCACATTTGTCTTTGTGGAATACCTAGTATTTTCGAAGTTATTAAAAATAGTTTTATCTCCCTTTTGGAGGCAATAGGTAGTTCAGACTCCAAAGAAAGAAAGAACTTGAAGGAAACTGCAACCACATTCATCTGATATTGTTGAATACCGGTTATTCAACAAATAGGCAGAATACGTGACATTTCAACCGCAGACCGACTGTCCCGGGGGAGAGGGGTGGGGGGGGGGGGGGGGGGGTACTTATGTGATAAATGGGTATGTATGTGCGGCCATGAGGTTCAAATACTGACCCTGTTTGACCCCAAAAGGGATCCAAAATCCTGATTGCCCTACTTTTTCCCCAAATAGGCTCAAATACTGACTTTGACTGCTCAAATTAGGATCAAACCCTGACCCACCTACGCCTCCTTGTTTCAAAGTCTATAAATCGCTGTCAGGAGCCCATTACCAGGAGCGTCCATCTTCCCCATTGGTTCTGTTCCAAGCACAGGAGTAGAAGTTGCTATATTTATATATATGTCGCTAGTTTATTACTAAACGTGCCTCAACATTGAAGGTAAACGTGGAATTTTAATTCAGCTGAGATATTTTACGGTTCTCATACTTCAGAATTTATGAAATCGTCAAGACAGTCATTCTACTGTCTACAACGAGGCAGTATGTTGTCTACAACGATAGAACATATCATTGAGCCGCGCCCCACTCCAAATTATTACGAGATAAGAAAAACAACAAATGTGACGTCATTTCAAAAAGAGTCGAATACAAGTCCCAGAATCCCTTGCGCTGATTCGTTTGTTCTTTAATTTGGACCATTGTATGGTATTCTCAGACGAGTTAAAAAACCTGAATAAGAAAAAAAAATGCCTAATGGATTCTTGTAGTTGTATTCAACTGACATAATGTGCAGATCGGGAATTGAATTTGCGCCTGACTCTGCAGTATAGATTCCTTGGACTTTGACCCAGTCCAGTGAGTCCAATCTTTGGTTTACAACATGCCTTATCTTCAGGCTAATGTATTTTCAATATGACATCTAAAAGCCTTATTACCTCAAAGATCAGACCTTGTGTTAATCCGATAATGTATTTTGTCTAGTTTTCAGATATGCCTGGAGCCCATAACCAGGAGCGTCCATCCCGCATACTTGACCTACACGGAAACCTCGGAAATTTACAGTTTCACAACAGAGGAAGACTTCCAAGATTTCCTGGACTGTGGTGAATAAGTATCTGATTCTACAAGCATCTAGCTGTGATTATCCAAGCTTTGCTCTTCCCCTGGAATCGTGAGTTCAACTCTCTACAATTTTTACCGTTCTTTAATTTATCTGGCACTGAACTGAAAGCTTTAACTGGAAACTGGTACTATGTTTTTAGTACTGCATGATATTGATATAACTTCTGCAGAATCCTGATAAGTTTGATGACAGAGACTCTGATCTTGTCTAAGTTCAACCAGCTTCTAAACACATTGAACCACGATAGCCTTACGCTGCTCCACTGTAATATCAGAAGTCTGCTTAAAAACCTATCTCTCCTGGGCCGGGTTGTTCAAAGCCCGATTAGTGCTAATCTAGGGATAATTTTCATGACAACCATAGGCATAGGTTGTGTGCAGAGTTAACCAGGATTAACACTAATCGGGCTTTGAACAACTCGGCCCTGAATGATATCTTATATTCTCTGAATAGTAAACCTGATTTCTAGGTTATTTATAGACCTGATTTAAAATTTATAATGCCACTAGTGGAATCCTGCTGTTCAGAAATAGTCACTGGTAATGGTAAACCTAATAAAATAGTTGGATGTATCTACCGGAATCCTACTACCAACTTACAGGAATTTACATTAGAATTAGATAATTTGATCAAACAATTAAATCAGCTAAAACATCAGGTTTACATAATGGTGACATGAATATTGATTTTCTTAAATACAATCAGCACACTAATACAGAAGAGTACTTAAACATGTTATACTTAAATTATGTACTTCCTTTAATAACCAAACCAACAAGACTTACTGATCACTCCTCTACACTTGTTGATGATATTTACTCTAATACTTCCATTGAAAATATTACTGCTGGCATTGTATTAGTTGACATATCAGACCATTTTCCTGTGTTTTGTATTTGCAGTACTCCTTACAGACTATAGTAACTTTGACCAATCTTAATATATAAACGATATAAATTTAGTCAATTGGGCTAACGTATTTAGCAATTCCACAGATCTTCATGGATCAACTGCAGAATGTATTAGCACTATAAATCAAATTATTGAGAAGCATGCTCCAAAACAACAAGCATCTTTGAATATGATGAAACAACTAGCCAAGTCCTGGATCACAAAAGGCCTTTTAAATTCAATAAAAGTAAAGCAAAACATGTAGCACTCGCACTTTTTAAGTAAGGACTCCGTGAAGGTCTCGCAGCATAAAGTATATTCAAACCTACTTAATCATATAAAAACTAAGAAAAAGAATGAGTATTACAGTCAACAGAGTAGTATAGAGGGTGGGGGCACCGGACCATTTCAATCTCTTCGAGATCAAAATGATCCGTTGTCGACCTCAAAGAAGGTCTCTCCCCACCCTCAATACTACTGCAGCTTCATTCTGCTATGTTTTCGTTGTTCGTGTTCTACTATCCTTGGAATTATTTAGGGCGTGGTCAGTTTAGGGCGTGGTCAATTTAGGGCGTGGTCGAATTCTTGAAATTCTTCATAACCGGTTTAACCAGTTCAATCTTTGGATGTCAAATTCTTGGAAATCTCCATAACCGGTTTCAATCTTTGGATGTCGAATTCTTCTCTTCATTCTTCTCTTACTATAGTATTCAACTTTTCATAGTTGCATTCTAAGCTATTCATTCTAATGGCTTCATTGCCTTGCCTGATATCCGCTATTGCCATATATTGATTTCTGCGTCTTCTCTGTGTAATGGATGCTGGTGCATGGTGAGAGTAGAGAGCGATGAATGGAGGAAGGATGGAGATCGATTTTAGTTGAAGTGTAAGTTTATTGTATTTTGTAGTGTCCATATGCGTAACTCTCGATTCCATCTTCTAGTATGTATCTTTTATCGTCGTAGCATGATAGACTCGTCTTATTGATTTCGTAGCTTCCCAATTGATGATTCACGCTCCGAATCGTCTTCATTGTATGCGACATCTTAGTTCTATTTAGCAACGCATCTCTATAATTGATATGTTTGATTTGTTTATTGATGGTGTTCTTCTTAATGCCCTTTGCCGTTTTCGAATTCGAATCATCATCTTTCATGTAGCTGTACATCTTTGATCTCAATCCTACGAATTCGGTTACATGTTTGAAGCCGTTAGCGCATTCGTTCTTGAACTTACCGACTGCTTTCTTGTTGTTCTTATCGTAGAATGGACAATCGACTGGATAGTCGCTGTTGTCGAATCTATCTTTGTCGATCTGGAAATCTCTATATATGTTCTTAGTTTCGATCTGATACATTAGGCTGTCTGTGTCTGTAAACAGTAGTTGAGGATTTGCGTATTTCTTCTTAATGTAATTGTAGTGGAAGTCGTACATTAGCGTTTTGGATAGGTCTAGTATGCACATTCCAACATATATCGGTTTATCCAATGTTATCGTATTCTTGATTTGATGGACAGCTACTAGGTCTTCATTGAAGATCTTACTGCTCACATATGTTGGTTTGCTAGCTAGTTCCAATAGCTTCTTCTTGTCGGTTATTAGTTTTACGTTACATCGTTTGCGAATATTTTCCATAGTCTTACCGAATATACTGTTATTTTGAAGTTTATAGTAGTCTTTTTCGAATTGATTCTTAGCTATGGTTCTCTTCTGAGTGTTGAAATTGATGTATTCTCTTAGCCATGGACTTTGGTTGAACTCTAAAACTCGATGGACTTTTTTGATTTTCATTCCTAGGCTGGTGTATAATCGTAGATTTCTATAATGAAGCACGTATTTAGTCTTGTCGTTTAGATTCGGAACGAGCTTGCGTGTAGTACCAATTGACATATTGTGCTTCTTTTGGATGTCTTTGCAATAGTCTGATAGCATGTCGTTATCTATGCACATCTTTTCTACTGCTAACGGATAATCGTTATGATCGTCATGTATAGATTTAGGGTATTCTAAATCGACCTCGATTATGAGTCCTTTTTTGCTATGCTCGTCGTACTTAGCTAGATTTGTATTTTCGATCTCTTTTATGGTTAGCCATCGAAATCCACCATTAGGTAGGTATTCGCTCATGGCGTAGCCGTAAAGGTTATTAGCGTCAAGGTAGATTATATGACTATTTGGAGCATCTTTATCGTAATCTTTTAGATATTCATGATTTGCTTTAGCGTATCTATGAGCTATGTAACTAGTGCCACCTCTCATGCCCTTCTCAATAAACTGGTAGATATCTATGTCAGTGATCAACTCTAATTCGACTTTAGTCATTTTGAGCATCGCATCAAAACTTAAACCAGGAGTCGTAAAATAATGACATGGGTCGAGGCCGTAATTCGAAATCGACATAGATCTGAAATTTTCGAAGACGTCTGTCAAGAGAAGTACGTCGATTGTTAGGTAAAGGTCATGGTAATCGCCCATAGAAGTCATTTCGAAGGTATCGTATACTTTTAATGCATGCTCGTAGTCAGCATTCGATATGTGCTCATCATTGATGATGCTATAGAAGTCTTCTTTCTTAGGAAGGCATTCGTAGTTGAATTTTTCGAAGTCATCCATGAAGTCGTATGGATAGACTCCTTTCCTTTTTACTAATTCGAATTGCCCATCGTTTGCGAAGTCTTTCTTAGTGTATATAAATTTGTCTTCTGGAAGATTAGTTGCTAATGTGCTAAGTGATTGGCTCATAAATTGGAAACTGTCGAGAAATGTGAGGTTATTGCCTAGCATGAATGCCATATACTTCTCCATATTATTAGGGATTACGTTGAGCTTATGGTGTTTTTTATTACCATTCTTGTCTATGTATGGATGATTCTTGATGACTTTGCCGATCTGTTGCATAATTAGATGAGAGTCATATCCTCGAAGATTGTGAAAGAAGACTGGGATCTTAATTTCTTCAGCTTTTATGTCGAAGTTGAGATTGCATATTTGATGAGCTGATCCTCTGTATTTTCCAGTGATATGGCAGTGATCTCGAACTCTGATGTCGTTTACTAGGTATTCGATATCGCATATATGGCATTTGGTAGCATCTTTGAAGTCTAGTTTATCTTTCTTGGTCATAACCATGTCTTTATTGAAATCGTTCTTTATTATATTTTGACACCATTTAACCTCTTCAAGCATTCTTTCCATGAATTTGTAGACGGATTTCTCACCTCTATAGATCTGCACTGGTTTACTATATTTGTCATTGTAGCAGCATACTACTTTGTAGCCATAACCACAGTCTGTATGCTTTTGGTAGGCTTCAGTATATGATTTATCGTTATTAGGTTTGCAGCCATCGATCTTCTCAGTTATAGCTTCGAAGTCGGCATAGATCACGAACGGTGTTGGTAGTTGTTTATGGAAGTTCTTGAATTTCAATATGTTGTTTTCCTTAGTTGGCATCTTAATTGCTTGCGTACCATTTACTTGGATGCAATTCTCTTTGTGGGCGACCAACACTCTTTCAGATCCAAAGCATTGTAAGCAATGTCTACAGAAGTGCTTTCTATCCTTGTGTTTCGTTTGGTTGTACATGAACTTGTTGAAGTCCTTGATTAGAATGTAGTGCTTATTAGTACCTTCAGTGATTAGTAAAAGATCCATATGGTCATCGTACTCTTCTTTCGATACGAATATGGGATATGGCTTCCTTTCTTCATATCCAAAGACACTGATACTAATGTTGTTTTGCTTTTCGATTTTATTGTACTGTTTGGTAGCTACTGGAAATTCGATGCCTGAATAGTCTAGGTCCTTTGCAGATTTTCTATCGCTCTTCTTGATTCTCTGAGGATATTTTTCCTGTGGATTCAAGTGCCTTACGTGGCACCATCTGAAGCATTCGTCGTCGATGTTTTTCATGTTGATCAAGCCTTTAGCCGAATTTCTAAGCTCTGCTGGTAGTTTGATGTAGCTGCTTCCTTTCATAGGCTCATACTTGACTATGTTGATGTAGTGTTTGTCAATTGTCTCTATGGTCCATCCTGAACCCTCTGAGATCCATTGCGCTATTTTGTTTAGTATTTGTTGTTTGGATGATTGTAGTCCTTCCACGATGTTGGTTTTATTGGTTACTGTGAATGCATTGCTGTTGAAATAGGCCGTTTTGATTGTTGTCTTGTCTTCGTCTAGCTGTTTTTCGAATGTAACCTTTATTGTTTCAACGAATTTGTAACCTTTGGTCTCAATCAATAGCTTTTCGAATTGATTCTGAATGCCTCTTCTTGTAGTGGTTAGTTGTACTAGTGGGTCCTTTTGATTCTTAATGGCGACTTCAAATGATCTGATTGAACCTTTCATAGCTCTATCTAGTTGTATGATCTTAGTTCTTGGAGCAGGAACAGGTCTTTTGATAGTCCTCTGAGCTGGGATTGGTTTGTAGTCATCTCTGAATCGAGTTGGTGGTAGGATGATGTTTTCCTCGTAGCGTTCGATCATGTCCTTGACGCTTCTTCGTGGAGTAGGAACTGGTCGGTTGTCTCTGAATTGAGCTGGTGGTAAGAGGATGTTTTCATCGATTTTTGGACGTCTTATAGTATTTTGTTTCAAGATCAATTCGATAAGTTTCGATTTAGACAATTTATTGAGATTCGATTCGTTCATCATCATATATATTAACTATAGATAAAAAATTCTGTTTTTAAACCTAGGTGCGTTTGGCTGCGTTTGGCTGCGTTTGTGCTTCTTGGTCTTAATATGACTTGATTTACCAGCCATCGTGTAGTCTTTATAGATTTCGCACGTTAAGCAGAACCATGATTTACTTAGCATGTACTTAGTTTTTCGATGCTTCCTTTCAATGTCGTCATACATTCGTGGTCGACCTCTTAGTCTTTTGATTGGTTCTATGGTATTGTTATCGTTCATGTATATAACAACTATATATATAAATTATTGTCAATTTAATATGTGCGTTCAAACGTGGTTAATTGATTAATTTAGCATGCATCTATATCGAATCTAGATTCTTAAATGGTATCCAACTATTGAATTCATCGCTATACCCTTTCCACGATACTAGAGCTTGTTTTTTCTTGTAGTTCCTTCTAATGACTTTATCGATTCTGAAGATTTCTTGAGTCGCTTTCGATAGTTCAGGTTCGTAGAAAGAACCTTGTATTTCTTCACCATTCGAGTCCTTCAATTTGTATGTAATAGGGTTCGTATATTGGATTCTATCAACTGTAAACACTTCTTCAGTCCAATTCGGAGTATAGCCTTTGTCAAACACTTTACGCTTGTACTTACTTATTCGAACCTTATCGCTAACCTTAAATTTTGGTTTCGATTGTAATGACTCCATATTGCCATATAGATTGAAGTACACAGTTCCTTCGTTCTTCTTCTTAGATGCTTCAATAGGAGTCATTTTAATGGAACTATGTTTCGTACTATTGTACTGTTTCAATATTTTAGGTAGCATATCTAGGTACTGCGTGTTACCTTGGACAGTGAATTGCTTCCACATTTTAGTTTTGATCGTTCTATTCCATCTCTCGCAAACGGATGACTTTTCTTCATTCTCAGTTGAATACATTTGTACACTATGCTTGTCCAATAGCTCTTTCACATGCTTATTATAGTACTCCTTACCCTTATCAACCCATAGATATTTTGGCTCTCTACCTTCCTTGAATATCGTTTGAAAAGCTTTCATAACTGTTTCGCCTTTCTTATCTTTCAATGGTAAGATCCAACCAAACTTACTGAAGACATCCAAAACCATGAGAAGGTATCGATAGCCTTTATTCCACTTACTAAACTGTTGCATCTCAACGAGATCAGAACACCATATTTCATCAATGTGATTAGCTATAACGCGCCGCCGAGTGAATTTACGTCTTATTGGTTTATGCAATTCATCTGCTAGTTTTACTTGCCAGTTTTCTTCACTCGACGGCTCTTCTCGTTTTTTGGCTTCTTTACGCCTAGACCTAATTTTTGTTTAGTGTTCATGATGTTCCTAACGGCAGTGGTTCCCCATGGTTTGTCCTTCCACTTTATTTGATCGATATCTGAAACCATTTTCTTATCGCAATCTCCTTTATTCTTTCCCATGTCATAACAAATATCATGATGAGCCGATATTTCATCTAGTTTATTCTTTGGTTGTACATGCCATTCGAGAACGTTGCCAGTGTTTGGATCATACTTTAGTTGATTTTCGAGTGGGTTGTAAGGACCCATGTATTTATACGAACCCGGTGTCCATCCACCCTTTGGTTTTGGCAGCTTACCAATTAATGAATGAACATCTAACTTACCACCATCGATGCGTGAATTGGGATCTTGATAATGGTATAACTCATGAGGTAGTTTAACACTACCATCCCAATTTAATTCGTACCCAGAACCTAGTTGGTCTAACGTTTGTGAAACACCTTGATCGAACATCTTATTGGCTATGTCCTTGATATAATTTGATGCTTTCTTCTTAGCAAAATCGCTTTTGATAGCTTGCTTTGCACCCATTTTGCCCATCTGGTACAAACCCTTTATACCTGCTTCGAAAAGCGCATCTCCTATACCAGCACCTTCTTCTACCTTAACGAATTTCGATTTAGTTATTCCACAAGAACTACAAGTACACTTCAACATTAGTCTTCCATTCTTAGCTCTTTCATGTCTCTCACTACCTGGAACGCAATCAGTTACTTTCTTTTCTTTTATACAGTATGATCTCATATACGATTAGAGTAGACTAAAATAATTGATTAAGAATCTACGATTGATGCTTTGATTGTTCATATCGAACAGTGGATTATGGATCACATCGAAAATCGATTTTCCCATTTGTCTCTCCAATAGGTAATACAAGCACCAATAACCACATAAAACGCTTGAACGGTCTTGTATCTCATGCCCGCTGTAAAATATCTGCTTTTTGCTGCGTGATAGGTATCGTTCTATATTTCGTGGGATCGACAATCCAAATGAATCGAAGTACTCGCAATACTTCTCGTGTGTGTTTCTAATACAAATCCAATGTGTACCTGACCCATTTTGCGTATCTAAATTGATGATAGCGCATTCGTTTTTATTGATAATCTTTGGTAAGGTATCTCTCGAAAAGACTCCCCTAAAGAATTTGACATTTAGTTGTTTGACCCAATTCATTATGTCGACATTAGATAATGGTCTATTCATAAATTTTATAGAAGTGCTCCTAGCAGGGGGATACCATTGAACGGGCTGTTCTTTCCTAGCAGTAGGCCATTTCCTTGTCTGTTGGCCTTTTTTTTTGGCTTTATCTTAATCCCATAACCAGTTGGGTACGCTATCGAATTGTCCTTACCCCAGCTTCCAATATATGGCGGAGGCTGAAGCATAAGAGGATTGATGTATCCTCCCTTGGGTTTTGGAGGAACGTACACATTCTGTGTGCTTGAATTTGATGCACGTGGGTCAACCTGAAGGCCTCCTCCGAGAGCCTTGATAAGCATCGGTATACCTAGGCTAGCTAAGAGGGTTCCGAGAAAGCCGCCTGACTGCTGTTTTCGAGTCAGTTTTAGGGTCATACCAGAACCGCTTTGAAGTGCACTTACGATCTGATTTTTCTGAGCAGGTGTTAGGTAATCTTTGTATTGTATCAATTTGTCGACCTTATTTTGTGGGACATTGAACAAACCAGAACCTGATTTCAATGCCTTATTCACACCATATGAGGCTGCTCCAGATAGAGCTCCACTAGCGAGTGGTCCAATAGCCTTAGATAGCCACGGAAGTGCCATTGACCCTACCTTCATCAATGCTGGTAAGAGAGATCCGAGGAACCCTCCTTCCTGATGCCTAATCTGCGTTTGAGATATCTTTATGTCGCATCCTGTACCATCTCTTTTACTCTTTTGGATCTTGTTTACTTGAGTTTTCGTTAATAGTATAGTATCTGAACCATTTAGTTGATCGTTTTTCAGTCGAAGAGTGATTGGTGCACGCTTATGATATGATCGAAGCAATTTGTCTTTTTGACCATCTGTTAGATTTACATTGTATTTAAAATACGACATTGTTATATTAATACGTTACATAAAAAAACTACGATCTCAATAGTAGCTTACCATTAGATTGTGTGAGCTCAATGTCTTGTTCGTACAAAACAAGTGCATACACGCTGTAGTCTACATTAGTTGCTGCTGATAGTTTGTATTTGAATGCGATTTTCGTAGTACCATCCTTAATATCTTGTTTCTGATTTTCGAGGTTGAAGTAAATAAATGGATAAATTGTGCTAAAATTCGACCTAGTCAAAAGAGTTCCTCCGTTGTAGTCATTCTTAGCATGTACATATTCCAACACACCTCTATAAACTCTAGACATCTCTGTATTTGGCATGTATTCGCTTTCGGGATAATGATTACCATTCCCTACTTCGAGATGGCAACTCGTAAGTGTTTTTGCATCGCACACTGAAAAAGTGTTGTATAGAAATGGATTCGCTGTTTGCAAATCTTGATTTGCGTCATTTGATATCCATACAAATACATGTCGTGGCCTATTGATTCCTGAAGATATTTTGAATGTACCTGTTTGTTGACTAGTAGAGTTGCCTCTCTCAACCATCTCCCTTTGATAAGACCATTTATGTGGTTTCAGATATTTACTCATATATTGGCTCTCTCCTTCAGGTGTGAAGATGATTCTTGGTACCCATAATTTGAACTTCGTAATAAGAACTCTACAAGCGGCACCAGCTTGCCAAATTAGATTGGCATCACTTTCTAGAGTAATTTGTACTTCAACCTTAGTGTTAGGCATAAGTTCGTCTTCAAACGCTTCAAAAAATGAGTACCTATTAAGAGGTATTTCTGTATTCACAGTTGAAGACGTACCAAGCAATGCCTTCCTGTGGGCAAAACCTATGTTGTGTGTTGCCTGTGCGACTCTCTCTTCAGCACCTCTACTAGTATCGAGATAGTAGAATTCATTTGTAGCACTACTATTAGCAAAGGAAGCGTCGTATTCAAGTAGGTTCTTAATATTTACGGTTTGGTTTGCATTATTATTGTCGTATACTTGTATGCCATTTACTTTAATGACGATTTCTTTAATCAATGAATGAGATCCATTTACTATACCATTATGGTCATCAATAGCTATGTTTCCACCATCAGCCTGTAATTGAACTTTAAAGTCGGTTTCTATTCTAGCATTATACCAATCAAAAGGAGCTATTTCACCAGAATTATCACCAACAAATCTATATCCAGTTTTGACTTGACTTCCTCCATTAGCTACTTGCGTTACTAGAGGCGTTTCTAGATCAAAAGAGACATCTTCATACCTTTGAACATATTTAGGATTTCTAAAGCTTTCCATTGTTATATTAATAGATTAGATAAAACGATCGCATTAATTACAATATTAGCCTTCGAAGTTTTCCAGATCCACTTAATAGACGCTGAACACGTTCGTTTATCTCATAATCCGATGGAGCATCTTGATTGATTGGTTGATTGATTGGTTGATTGATTGGTTGATTGATAGCGTGCTCAGGCTCATTTCCTCTATTCTTCTGTAATAGATTAATAATTTTATTTCCAGCTTTATTCGATACAGTTGTTGCGACTTTCTTCGATGCATCTTTGACTGTCTTCTTTATGGTCTTACCAAGCATTCTACGTGCAAAATTAGTGACCGAGTCGAATATACCATCGCCGTAAACATGCTTATAGACGCGCTTTCCTATGGTAGGATCGTATTTCTTTTTGTATTCACAATGTCTCATATATATTACATTAGATTATAATGTAGTGGATCTCAATATTATAGTCATATGCCATTCAATTCCATTTAGATTTACTGGTCTTCTTATTGAGTCCGTTATATAGAAACGCATTTTGCTGATGATGTTTGTTGAAACTGAATTGAATAATGCTCTTTTTGGCTCAACAGTAAATGGGTATGATCGAGTGAAACCGTCTGTTGGAATGACGAATAGAGTATTGCTATTAGATCCTCCAACGATGCTGTCATTTATAATATCTGTATTCACGTGTAGCGTGTCGATACTATTTGTGATATTCGGTAGCTTGGATCCGTACTCAGTCGTATTGACGATTTTCTTATTGAATCCAATGAGTTCTCCAAAATTCGATCCTCTTAGGTCTAATTGGTAGTTATTACTAATTTCAACTACTACTTTGTATGTGGTCAACACGAAGATTACGTTAATATCGAACTTATCTACACCATTGACTGTGGTCTTGTGGCCATTTGTTTTCATTATTTGATGTACATAGTCATTTATGTCAAGGTACGAATACATTCCATTAGGGAATATCACTGCAGTCCATGTACTTCCGTCATGACTATATTTGATGGTGTTGTTGTCATATTCTGGAGTGATATTTTGCCATGAGTATGTCATTGATATTTTATCCACAGCCACTTCGTGTTCCTTGTCAGAAGGAAGAATTACTGAAGGATTAAATTTTATGGTGAAATCTTCAGACTTACTCACACCACGCTTTTCTCTATCAACAGATGAGATATATATTGCTCTTTCTCTTACATTCGACATTATACTATTTGATTACATAATATATTCATCCAACAATTTCTCGAGATGGTCATTAGAAAATACATTCAACCGTCTCAGTGTGTGTGCAACCTCCGAGAACTCGTTTTTTAGTGAATCGTTACCTGCCGCAATTGAGCCACCAAGCAATTCCAAACGATTCAATAGATCTTGTGGATCATTATAGTATACTACTCCAGCTCCTATTTTAGAGTACTTTTTAGATGTTCTATGTATTGGTATTTCACTTAACTCATTAAGATCATCGAAAACCGTCTTAGAGAGATTGCTATACTTCTTCTTACCATTGAACCGTTTCGTAAGTAGGTCGAGAGTGTCGAAATCGACTCTTTTGTCGTATACTTTTTTATCATCTTTGTAGGCCATTAAATTTAATTGACCAAACAGTTGGGGTACATCTATACTTAGGTTGCCATATTGCCCATCACTTGTGATTTTGTAAGCATTTCGTTTTGGTTGGTTGTAAACACCCTTTCCTGATTGCAGTGTCTTTATTCCTTCTTCAGTAACACCTATTCGTTTTCTATATTTTCTTATTGCATCAATCTCCATAATGTATTTAGCGATTTCAGATTTGTTCTGGCTCTTAGCTTTTTTCGTTGTAGAAAGATGACCTTGTTTTTGACCCAATGTTTTATTGAGATCACTACTTTCTTTCATAATATCACCAACTGTTCTATCATCCTTTAATGTGTCGAATAGAACCTTAGATGGTAACGGTAATTTATATTTCTCCATAATGGCGAATTCTTCAGGTGTAAATCCTCTATCCATATCAGATACGATTTTCATTACATCTTTTCCATCAGTTATGGCTAGTTGTTGAGCGTATGTGCTTGGCTTATTTGCAGACTTAATGTACTCTTCCTTTAAACCACTTATCTCATCGATCTCTTTTTCCAGTTGTTGAACGATTGGTTTATACACTTCTTTTCGTTTTTCATATTTGTCCTGCTTAGTATTTTCTCCATCTTTAATGGCTTTACGGACAATATCGACCATTTTACCAGATTCAATCTTTGGAATGACGTGCTTTTTAAACTCATTTATATCCATTGTATAGATATACGTTATATAACTTATCTAAACTTATCTAAACTTATCTCAACTTATCTCGACTTATCTTTTTCACGACATATATCAAGAACGTAGTGTTAAATAGTCTACTTAATATGTATAGATAAAATGGAAATTCCAAACTATGACAACGGAAATGATGCTGTTACGAACTATAAGCAGCTTCATCCATTCATGCCGAAAAACAATTTTAGAATGTTAATTACTGGACCAAGTGGCTGTGGTAAGACAAACGTTTTGACACATGTGCTCAGAAAACCACTAGTGTATTATGACAAAATCTATCTATACGCTAAGAACTTAGAACAAGGAAAGTATCAGGATTTGGCAAAACAGTTTAATGAAATCAGCAATCACGTGGGTTATGACGTCATTGAGTGTGGTAATGATGATATTATTCCTGTTAGTGAAATCGATAGCGACAGTCAAAAACTTGTCATATTTGACGATTTTGTGTGTGAAAAGAATCAGAAACCACTAATCGATTATTTTATTAGAGGTAGACATAAAAATTGCAGCGTGATCTACTTAAGTCAAAGTTTCTATAAGACCCCAAAAGATATACGATTGAATTGTTCTCATTATTGCGTATTCGAGTTTCCAAGCACTAATGAACGAGGCCTCATATCTCGAGAACTGGGAGTAAGCAAAGAGCAATATGGAGGCGCTACTAGAGAACCGTATTCATTCTTATATGTTGACAACCCATCAAAAACGATTAGGAGAAATTTCTATGGAAAGGTTTAATATAATCAAATATTATAGAATGGGAATTTTTAATGATTTGGACAATAGAGAACAAGATCCGAAATATTCGAAATGTGAAATAGGGCCTCCTGGGAAACCGTTCACATACAGCGATTTCAGTGCACAACAATTACTGGGTCTGAAAGTGAAAGGCGATAAGGGTGAGCCATTTCTATATAGCGATTTCAGTGCACAACAATTACTGGGTCTGAAAGTGAAAGGCGATAAGGGTGAGCCATTTCAATATAGCGATTTCAGTGCACAACAATTACTGGGTCTGAAAGTGAAAGGCGATAAGGGCGAGCCATTTCGATATAGCGATTTCAGTGCACAACAATTACTGGGTCTGAAAGTGAAAGGTGATAAGGGTGAGCCATTTCAATATAGCGATTTCAGTGCACAACAATTACTGGGTCTGAAAGTGAAAGGCGATAAGGGTGAGCCATTTCGATATAGCGATTTCAGTGCACAACAATTACTGGGTCTGAAAGTGAAAGGCGATAAGGGTGAGCCATTTCGATATAGCGATTTCAGTGCACAACAATTACTGGGTCTGAAAGTGAAAGGCGACAAAGGATCTAATGCAATAGATATGTATGGTAGTCAAACGTTCAATTGCGGCAATTTCCTTATGGATTCTAGTAATTGGGCATCATCAAGCAGTGTAAGCTCATTTGTGATCATTAAAGACGTATACTCTATGAATAACATCACTCCAGAACATCAAGGTTTTAGAATTCTAGAGACCTTCAAACCAAACTCAACAGAAAAGTTGACTATGACTCTACCAAAAAATATTAATCCAGCCTTAGGGTTAAAAGGCAACAGTGACTACGCAGTTCGGGTCGAAGCTTATGCAAACGTTGGATCCATAACACTAAACTCTATGTCAATTGAACAGAATTTAAGTTTCATATCGAACACAATGAAAAGTGGAAGGATAGGATCAACAAACACTACTTTCCAAGAGCTAAGCATAACGACATCTGCCAATGATATAGGTAAGCTATCGTTTACACTGAGTCATGATCAGTCAACCAATCAGCTAATAGTAATCTATGTCGCAATCGTTGCTGGAGCATTGGATGCAAACACTCTTGTGAATCCAGCAGCATTCGACGACGTCTCACTTATTATACCAACTCAAATTAAGGATATTGTACCAATTAGACCAACCATATATGGCAATGTCGTTAACGAAAGGTTAAGATATCAAACAAGAAGTGCGCTTACAGAAATCCCTAAGTTGACAGTCACATTACCTGGTGGGAACGTGCTATATCGAATACAATGTTGCTTATATATTAGATCGAGTAGAGACGACACAGATATAGTTTTCACAAACAGAAAAAATGGTACGTACGTCAACGTATTCAACATGCGTATAAAAAGAGGTCCACTCGCTGATGTTCCTCTGAATAATGCGTATTACTTGTTTCAAAGAGATGTGGATACGACGTATTATATGATGATCCAAACACAATCTGGAGCTATCGTAAACATCAATTGGAATTCTCAGCAATCTTATATAACTGCCGAAAAATGGGATGGTCTGAATGTCGTACACGATTCATCCGATAATATGATAATTGGATAATCGTATAACGTAATAATATATAATGGGAATATTTAATACAGACGATAGAATAGAAAAACGACCAACAATCAATACTATGAGCTCTAGGATAGTCAATATTAATGCGAAAGAGATTTCACTCTTATGGATTCAACGTGATACCGATTGGATTGATATGCCCAATTACGAAATACAGCTAACACCAAAAGACACTAACATGATGAGACTATCATGCCGCCTATACATCTCAAACAACACGGGAGGAGGTAATTTTTGGTTCCGTTGGGTTCTATTAACGCCAACACCAACTCCAGGCCATCACTTACAAACGATTATCGGTGTAAGTAATTTACCAGATGCAGCAATTGGCTCGAGAAACAGATGTGCATTTGGATCACAACCACCAAGAGATCCAGAGACATTAGTTTGCGTTTCAGACGTTTCTTTCCATGAGAATTTTGGTAACAGCATTCTACACACATATAAGCTGCAGTGCAAGATCACCGATACAGGAACTATGGTATTGAATAGACTGTATAATGGTGCTAATCAGACATTTAATGGGTATGTGAAATCGTCAATAATGGTCGAGGAAATCGCTGGAATGACCAAAAAAACTGCTCAAAATGGGATAAACGAATATACATCAAACTAATAATGTAATCATATGATATAAGTAATGGTAAAAACAAAAATCGAGATCTTCAACTTCAATCATATAGACAAGAACTTGAGCGAAGCAGATGTCGAAATGCTAAAAAAGCTATATGCACATTACCATAAAAAATGCTTCTGTCACAAGCGAGCATACAAACGATTCAAAAAGGTCAATACAATTCTACACTTATCGTCAATTGGTCTCACAAGTACAGGTGTAATTGTTGGGTCTATAACACTAAATCCAATTGTTCTTGGCACTATTTCAGGTGCTGGATTGGCACTCCAGGGACTACTAAAAATGAAGAATTACAATAGGAAAGTAGAAATGTGCAAATTTGCATACACAAGTTATCAAAAAATCCTAAATAAAATAAGGGCATATCTACGTGGAGAAGAACTCGACATCGAAAAATTTACATTAGAGTTGAACTGGTTAGATGATCAAGTATCAGACCTATGTCCACTAGTCGATCGCTTTAAAGCTAAATACGATAACAAGTACACGACTACCTAAACTATGGCAATCTTTTTCTCGAGTTCCTTCTCAAACCTTCTTGTCAACTCTCTTCGCAAAAACATCATTATTAGTCTTTATACGATGCCAATTATTCATTTTGCAAACTCTCCTCCACAAGATCTCATATTGTTGGATAGTCTTCTTTCCAATAGGTCTTACGCATTTAGTCATGTTGACTTTATAATTCGAGTTATGGCTTTCATGAAATTCCAATTGGAACAGCTTATAAAATATGTAATCTAAAATTGGATATCTCTTCCTAGATCCTAATTGAGCAATAGCATTTTCAAGCTGACTAAAACATTCGAGGATCTTCTTACGTTCATTGAATCGTAAATCGAATTTGAACATGATGTTATCTATATGGTACTTTCTGTGGTAAACAGACTTTCTCCTAATTCGGTATCTATTCTCATAGTAGTCGATATATGGAGGCCTCAAATCATATCCATAAACGATACCACAACTTTGGCAGACATTCATACCACAATCATTAACCATCTCTATCTTCTCACAACACGAGTCGTTCTCTTTTTCACGTACGTAATCTACCAATTGCTCATCACAGAAAGGACATTTGAAATCTCCCATATTCTTAAATTCATTATGGATCTCTGAATTACAGTTCATTCTATACTATCGCATTAGAAATTAAATCTTTAGATAGATGCATTAGAAAGTCAATACGAGGAGGATTAGAGTACGGTTCCATAAGATGAGAATCATGATAAAGAATCGACGAAAAATACCATAGAAAGAAAAATACTAAGAATTGCAGAATAAGAATGAAGAACGAAGAATAGTAGAACAAGAATGGCAGAATGAAGAATAAGAATAGTAGAACGAGAACGAAGAATTCGACATCCAAAGATTGAAACCGGTTATGGAGATTTCCAAGAATTTGACATCCAAAGATTGAACTGGTTAAACCGGTTATGAAGAATTTCAAGAATTCGACCACGCCCTAAATTGACCACGCCCTAAACTGACCACGCCCTAAATAATTCCAAGGATAGTAGAACACGAACAACGAAAACATAGCAGAATGAAGCTGCAGTAGTATTGAGGGTGGGGAGAGACCTTCTTTGAGGTCGACAACGGATCATTTTGATCTCGAAGAGATTGAAATGGTCCGGTGCCCCCACCCTCTATACTACTCAACAGTTTCATCTGCGCAAGGACAATTAAAAAAATACTTGGAAGATTATAGGTACACTTATAAAAAGTAAAAGTAAAGGCCAATCCTCTCCTTCAAGACTGAATCTTACGAAACAGCAAATTACTTACCAAGCAATCTGACATTGTTGAGCAATTTAATCAACACTTTGTAAGCGTTAGGCTCAAATCTAGCAAGCCTTATTGAGATTACTAATGATGATTCCACTAAGTATATCAATAACTCCCCAGTCTCTAGCTTTTATTTGTCACCTGTTTCTGAAGAAAAAGTCGGCCAACTGTTCTCTGAATTAAAAGTAAATAAGTCATCACTTGATATACCAAATAAAATGATAAAAATAGCATGTAGGCCCCTATCAATACCTTTTACATTTATTTTTAACCAGTCAATATCCACGGGCATAATTCCTAAATTATTTAAACTGACAAACCCCAGTTTACAAAAGTGATACAGTAACAGACCCAAACAATTATAGGCCCATATCAACACTTTCACCATTCAGCAAGACAGGGGAAAGAATTATCTATGATCAGCTGATTTGTTTCATAGAGAAACATAATATAATATTTAAATACCAGTTTGGCTTTAGAAAGGATACTCAACTGAACAAGCTATATTAGAAATAACTGACAATTTAAAAACTTCTAAAGCTTTTGACACAGTTAACCATAATATCAACTGGTGAGTCGAGAGTAGTATGTACAGAATATATGAATGTAGTGCGGAGTGTGTGTGGAGTAAAAGCAGGCCCCCACCAGCTGTAAGCTGTAAACACTAGCCTGCTATAACAAATAAAACATTTATTTATTTATTTATTTATTTATCCGTTTATCTAAACTATATATATATGGAATACGAGGTAAACCACTTGATTGGTTCAATAGCTATCTTCTCAATAGAGTTCAATATGTTCAAATCGGAACTGATAAATCTAGCCTCCTAGAAATTACGTGCGGAATCAATCAAGGATCGACGCTAGGACCTTACTGTTTTTACATTACATTAATGATATGGCTAACTCTTCTTCCAAATCATCCTTCCGTACGTTTGCTGATGATGCAAATATATTCTATGTAAGTAAAGATCCCAAGGAACTTGAATTGATTATGAACACGTACTGGATTGAAAAAAGTCCTTGAGTATTGTGCCACCAACAAATTATCTGTAAACATGAAAAAAACTAATTTCATGCTGATAACTTCTAGAAAAACGGAGATACCTATGAACATCCTTAATATTGAACGTAAATGCTGTATTAAGTATCTTGGCATTTACCTTGATGAAAATCTTAACTGGAAAAACCAAATTACCCATGTTAATAACAAAATAGCTAAAAATATAGGAATATTCTATAAATTGCAACTTTATTACACACTAACGATCCTTACTTAAGATATGGGGCCATGAGCTAGGGCAGTACATATCCAACTATTTTTATTAAACTCTGCACAAAGCAAAATAAGTGTATTCGAAGTATTTTCTTTGCAAACAATAGGGAGTTTCCAAGTATTTATTACAAGATCTTTAATATTCTTAACTTTGACAATATTGTAAAATTAAAGATTGGCACTTTTGCTCACAAACTCTACAACTGTCCCTCTACTACCCCCAATATTTCACGATATCCTTATACCTGTAACAAGCATTCATGGATACAATACTAGATACGCAGCCAGAAAATTTACTATAAAATTTACAGCTTACTGTTCCTACTAATTTTAAACAACTATCAAACCTCAACTTCAAAAAACATTATAAAGTATATCTTCTCTGTAATCAGATATAGTCTTTGTCTGATAATATTCCAATATCTTTATTTTCTTTAATAAATACCTTAATATATTAACATACAAAGATATAATTACCGTATAAGCTTCAAGTCAACCATTATCATTATTATCCATCATTATAATTATACATTATCATTATTATTAATAATATGCCATATGCATAAATCTAATCACATGTAAATTTCCAGTGCTTATTTATTTATTCTATATTTATTCATATTTATATTATTATTACTCGCTATTATTATTATTATTATATATCATAGCTGTACACAGGCTCTTCAAAATTAAGCCTATTATAATAACTTAATTACAGTAACCTTATGTAGTCTATAATTAGATTGTTTACTTTTCTGTCATTCTATATTCTCCTTTTTTTTTCCTCTTTGGTTCTCTACATAATTATTAGTATGCTAGCCTAACTTCTCTCATCACCACTCCATTAGTGCATGCCTCAGCTATAACATTCAAATCTCCTTCTTTTCACCTACTCATACGTATTCAGTAGCCAACTCGAAAGCTATATGCTACTTTGGCTTCTGTGCACAATTAATTTTCCTCAAATGTATACTTTTACAGGAGCCCATTACCAGGAGCGTTCCTCTGTTATGGGTTGGGTCCCCAGCACAGGAGTAGATGAGGCTATTTTTAGATTCGAAATTCCCGCGAAAAGAGGTTGCCGCCATGTTGGTGCCCTTAAACAATAGATTCCTCATTAGCTTCTTTTGTTGGGGCACCAACACTTGAATCTCTGGGGATTGAGTGAAAACCAGCAATTCGAATTCCCGCGTTGAAAGTAAGGAGAATGATATCTGATTGGCTAAGAATAGCCTACCTTTGTTCTTTTTCGCGCGAAACGCAATGCTAAAAATAGCCTCATCTACCTCTGTGATGGGGACCCAACCCATAACAGAGGAACGCTCCTGGTAATGGGCTCCTGTAAAAGACACAGTGGGGAAGAGGGACGCTCCTGGTAATGGGCTCCTGACTTTTATCATTTATTATTATGTTATACTTCTACCTTCAATATTCTTCCACCTTAATATTGTAAATAATGAGAAAGTGCTAACATAAATTTGAACTGAAACTACACTGTATGTATATGTCACAGCGTTTTCACTAGTTAAGTTAATTTTAGAACGGTTTCCCGCTAATTTTGGGTTGCAATCGCTCCTAAGGGAATGTAACCACAAAAGCGTAGCAGCCATGTTGTTGGTATAACAAAAGTAGCTAATGAGGCATCTTTTGGTCCGCCACTGGAGCAATCCACTAATTGGCGAGAACAATAATCTAAAAATAGTCCAACTTGTGAAAAGGCCGTGACAGCTATATCGGAATATGGACGCTCCTGGTTATTGGCTCCTGTCAGGTTATTGGCTCCTTCTGCTGTTATTACAAGCTAGCTGGCTGTTTGAATGCTCAGATATATTAAGGTATGGGTCAAGGACTATCACACTCCTAATAAGTATAGGGGTGGTTTACTTTAGTTTGAGTTTTCTCGGAAACCTTGACTTCATGATATATAATGTAAAACGAACCTTCGATCATTTTTGTATAGATGGTTGCCATGGCGATTGAAGCTGTGACCTTTGAACTCATTTTTAGAAAAGTACAATTCAAAGCTTCGGGAGGAATTTAAAGCGCACAAAATTCAGAAGTAAAGGCGATGGAACTAATGCAGCTTACCATGTAGTTTATGCGTCCAATTAGGAATTGTTGAAATGTTTGTTAATTCAGTACAAGCTTGAGGGGTGTCATATTTAATACCAGCCTTAATTAGCCTTCCCCTTAAAATTACCAACATTGCATAAAAATATCCACTAAATTAGAACCTTTTACGGTACGCCAGGAGGATTTTCAAAAATTTACTTTAAATAAAGGTCATAGGTCACATTCCATGTTTTCATGGAAACTGTCATGAAAATGCGTTAAGGTTGTGACTTTATCGAATCTGTCAAAGTGTCAACAATATATCTTACAATCACGAAGCGATAGACCATCCCTCTTGATTTGCGGTGGCCATATTGAGACCCATGCCTTAACGCCCCTGAGTTTATAACGTTGTTTGAATGTGTAACACGCTTTTTTACAAGGAAGAATTGAAGCAAATTATGAAAGGATTCACGTATTTTTAGGTCAATAAAAGTTCCTTTACAAGAATCATAAGTTGGGAAGAAATTAACAGGTAAATAGAATATCGTATATCCACAGGCAGCCCAAGCTCTGTATTTGCACTGTGTGACTATTATTTCACAAATTTTCAGATAAAGAAAATGAACTTACCTTAAGAGTTTTTTTGTTATCCTGTTGTTTCTCTGGGGTCTAGAAATGGCGGCTATGGGGCATTTCTCTCACTTTGGGTTTTTCTCTCTTCTCTGTCTAAAAGAAAGGAAAGGCTGCATACCCAAAGAACGATTCACTTGAGGCCGATTTTTCTCACGAAAACCCGTCCGATAGGCGGAATTTCCTCCGTCAGGTGAAAGGTATGGATAGTTTTTCTTACCCCAGAAGTTTTCAGGCATGAGAAATCATTATCCTAACTCTTCCAAATGAACTCATTTCTTTGAAAAAGCCCTCTCAATCTTCGTCAGAAACTACGAGTTCGCATCGTTTCGGACATGACCGTTGCAAACTCGGCTTTGTAGCCTGGTCTGCTGACAAAATCCCTCTTTCCGGCAGAGGGACAGTCAATAAATTGCCAGATACTTTACTCTCTCCCCACGGGGTTTCGCCCGGTACTGAGTAGCCAATCGTTTGGCTACAATAGCCCACTTCCGCGATATTCTTTACTTGTCACGCACATAGGTTTCAATACGAGGCTCCGTGCTAAATTAAATTAATAAATTTAATTTGGAACGGAGCCCCGTATTGAAACCTTTGTGCGTGACAAGTAAAGCATATCGCGGAAGTGGGCTATTTCAAACAGGTTCACAACGCTTGACGACGGCTAGTTCCCAAAGTTCACTGGCTCAGAACTTATACATATATACCTTATTTTGAAACGGGTCTACAAGTGAATCGGCTCTATGGAAAAGTGGTGTAGAGCGCGCGCTAGCAATCCAACGATTTGAAGTTCGATTCCCACACCAGCCAGTAACAATTTTTAAAATAACCTTTTCTCCTTTCTCAGTTTTATTTAATCTTTTGCTCTATTTTAAGATATTAGAGCCGCCTTCCACACTAAAACTTTGTTTTGCATTGGCTCTCAAGCTCCAACCCTGTCATGATCTCGATTTTTATTTATATTATGAAAGTGCCATGATGAGAAAGAATATCATTAACCTCGTAATTACATAAAATCCTGTGAAAAGTATAGAACACTACAGTTTCAATAGATTAACGTACTGTACATGCGATAATTTGAATCAATCAAAACCTGTGCAAATCAACTGTTACATCAATTTGCTTAATTATAAACTCAAACAATAAAAGGAAACAGCGAGATAGTCCAGCTTTCCTTTTCTACGCAGCAGGCTTTCCTTCTAGCGCTCTTGTGATCAACATGTTCATTAAATAACCAGAAAAGTAACTTGTAGCATGTTGCATGGGTTTTATTCTTCGTGATGATATAATTTATTTCTAATCATGAGCGTGTTGGAGCTTGAGAGCCAATGCAAAACAAAGTTTTAGTGTGGAAGGCGGCTCTAATAGCTTAAAATAGCTTAAAATATTAAATAAAACTGAGAAAGGAGAAAAAGAATTTAAAAAAATGTTACTGGCTGGTGTGGGAATCGAACTTCAAATCGTTAGATTGGAAGCGCGCGCTCTACACCACTTTACAATAGAGCCAGACCAGTTTCAAAATAAGGTATTTATGTATAAGTTCTGATCCCATGAACTTTGGGAACTTGCCGTCGTCAAGCGTTGTGAACCTGTGTGAAATAGCCCACTTCCCCGATATGATTTACTTGTTCACGCACAAAGGTTTCAATACGAGGCTCCGTACTAAATTAAATATATTCTTTTCACTGAGAAAAGAATACATTTAATTTCGCACGGAGCCTCGTATTGAAACCTATGTGTGTGACAAGTAAAGCATATCGCGGAAGTGGGCTATTTCAAACACGTGCACACGATTGGCTACTCAGTACCGGGCGGCATTTTAGATCCCGTGGGGAGAGAGTAAAGTATCTGGCAATTTGTTGACTGTCCCTCTGCCGGAAAGAGGAATTTTGTCAGCAGAGCAGGCTACAAAGCCGAGTTTGCAACGGTCATGTCCGAAACGATGCGAACTCGTAGTTTCTGACGAAGAATGAGAGGGCTTTTTTCAAAGAAATGAGTTCATTTGGAAGAGTTAGGATAATGATTTCTCAGGTCTGAAAACTTCTGGGGTAAGAAAAACTATCCATACCTTTCACCTGACGGAGGAAATTCCGCCTATCGGACGGGTTTTCGTGAGAAAAAATCGGCCTCAAGTGAAACGTTCTTTGAGTATGCAGCCTTTCCTTTCTTTTAGACAGAGAAGAGAGAAAAACCCAAAGTGAGAGAAATGCCCCATAACCGCCATTTCTAGATCCCAGAGAAACAACAGGACAACAAAAAAACTCTTAAGGTAAGTTTATTTTCTTTATCTGAGAATTTTGTGAAATAATAGCCACACAGTGCAAATACAGAGCTTAGGCTGCCTGTGGTATATCAAAGTCTGACGCGTCGGCGCGATATTACGCATCGGCAGCTGCACGCAGGCGCTCTACATCCATAATACGGTAATGGCCTACTATGCAATTTACCACTTGTGACACCGAAAAACAAAATCCATACACCCCATTCCAATATGGCGGATACACGGCCTGAGCGTTGGGGCGGGACACGAAAACGAGGGTAGTTAGGCGGAAGTCGATGTCAAGAAGGTCATGAGGCGGGAATTTCGCGCAAGTTTTGAAGCGAGTTTGTTTTTTCGAGAGGGTTGGAATAAGTAGATTTTATCCCCGGAGAGTTAGAAAATATGGTGGATATTCAGGCTATCGTTTTCACTGAAGAATATATCCCTCAGTGAAAATTATAGTCTGAATATCCGCCATATTTTCTAACTCTCTGGGGATAAAATCTACTTATTCCAACCCTCTCGGAAAAACAAACTCGCTTCAAAACTTGCGCGAAATTCCCGCCTCATGACCTTTTTGACATCGACTTCCGCCTAACTACCCTCGTTTTCGTGTCCCGCCCCAACGCTCCGGCCGTGTATCCGCCATATTGGAATGGGGTGTATACAGAGTGCATTTTAAGACTACCTGCTGACGCGGTCCGAGTGATAATAACAAAAATAAAATAATAGAATTGGTAACAAGGAAAACAGATTGCAATACAATGCAAATTATCTTAAACATTTCGTCAACCGCGTGCTAAACGCGACTAAATACGGAATACATATTAATTGCTGAGTGAGCACGTGACCCGTCCCCCATCACAATGAACTCGTTAGGCAAGACCGAGAGTCCATTTCCCAGAATGCATTCAGGCATTGGAGCTGCAAGATTATGTACAATGAAATACAGTAAAAGGAAGGCAAACAAGCTATGTGATTGGATATATTAAATACAAAGAGTTTATTACACGGAAAGTTGTGTAATACGGCTTGGTATTGTTACGGATCAGTTTTATTTTGACGAGCCTGAAAAGCGAGAACAAATAAAATTGACGAGTAAAATTCCAAGCCGTATTATACAACTTTTCGTATAATAAACAATTTATTATTTATTATTTATTATAAATTGTTTATTATACGACAGTTAACATACACAAAAAGAGTTTATTTCGCTTACCTTACAGCTCTGTTAAACGAAATTATTTTGAGCGCAGAAACTATCAGCCCTCTTTGTAGCCAAATCTCGGGGGCGGGCGCGCGCTGAAGAATCTATTTTCGTGCGCTAAAAGCTATTACTCGAACAGCTCCGTTTCGCATTTAATTAAAATCAAAATCAAACCAAATCTGCAATCATACATGTACAATACATTACTTTATTATACGACTTAGCGTTTTCGAGTGCCAATACGGAATACAACGAATGCAAATATGGGTCGGGTGGAACTTCTCGAAACGAGCGACAGTATTGGCCTACCCGACAATAGAAAACAACCTAACCGTTATAAAGTACAGTACAAAAACAGTAGAAGTATAGTATTATGGGTGCAATCAGAATACAGGTGTCGAGAGGTTCCGTGCTATTCGCAAATATGCGAGCATATTACACTGGTCACGAACATATTCAACAAAAGAACAAAGGCTCTGCTATCAAATACAAATTACCGAGGCTTTAACTTTTTTAGTAAATAATTTTATAATTTACTAAACTCACAGTGAATTATAAATTAAGAAAACTTCAACCTGTTAAAGTCTTAGGTTTATCTTTTAAGTAGTTTTCTTATTTTTCGCGAAACATTTCGCGTAAATACGCATATGTACTTAAAAGTAGAACCAGGGGTGATTGTCTGTGTTTTCCTTTAGTTTCGGCGGGAAATTGGGCAGAGGCGCGCGCGACCGGCTCATGGAAGGCGTGTGACGTTTTGCCGCGGTGTGTGCTACCTTAATTGTACCCGTATCACTTCATTGTAATGTCTTCTTGTTTTTCTGTATCCCAAGAGGAAATGTACAAATTCATCTAATTGGAAAACAAAGCACTATATCCTCAGGAGAGTTGTCACATGATCTGAATTGGGACAACAAATGTACAAGCCAAAATCGTTCTATTAATAAAATTAAAGACTGAGTCTATCCTTTTTGCATTATTCTTTACGTGGGCTGCCAGTGGACCATTGCCGCGCGAGCATGGTTGCGAATTTATCGAAGTATCATTGCGTCTTATTTCTAACATTGTAATTCACGTCTCGAAAATGGTCAATAAAGTTATCTTGCTGCTAAATTAACCCACTATGTGTTTAGCCTATTCATTATTCCATAGCCTGTTTAAATATCAGTACAGTAAGTAACGTTTTCGGCGAGATTTCCGCGTTTGATTTCACTGACTTGTGTTCGCTGGTTTTTGCGGATCGCTCTCGTTGACAGTCCACCCGATCGAGTCAAATTTTGCTCCAAAGTTTGTCTATTGCCCATATTACCATGTAGTTACAGTAATGTATCAAGGGAGCACACATTTGAAATATCAGCAAAGAGAATGACGAGTTATAGGGAGAGAAATCCTTTCTCCATTTCAATCGATGTTGCTTCAGATCTATTAATACAGATTTATTAATACAAATGGAATTATACTCTGGGATCAAATACCAGTAAATGTCAAAACTAAAGAAATGCATATCTTCAAAAAAGAAAATCACTTCTGATCTTATCATCAATTATGAATACTTATAGTCATGTTACTGTTATTATTTATATTATAATTATTATTTATTCTACTATATACTTTCTTTCCTTCTCAGGCCTCGTTTTGCATATTTTCCTGTTTTTGTTTCTCATTTAGATAACTGTCCTTTAATAAACTTTACTTAAAATTACTATCAACACTAAAACCACTTAATGAATATATTAATAATTTACTATCTAACTAAACATGTAAATGCCGCTGTGGTAAACCTGACTAGATAACCCCATGGTTTTTTGCAGGCTTACCAACTCTAGCAAAAGAAATGTCTAAGTTTATATACTGTAGCATATTCAGCTAAGTTTCAGGTATATAGTTTTATTAGCTAGTTTTTGGCAAAATGTTTTGCCTTTGGTATGTTTTGGCAGGTGTTCAGAAAAGTCGCAAAATGCAACTGTCTTTCTTTTCTATAACTTTGTCATGCCTTTCTCTGTGTTTTATAAAACATTGCTTTTTGGCAAAATGTTTTGCAATGTTATTTGTCTTCTGACGTTACTTTTTGTGTTATACCTTGAGTCAAAAACGTATTTTTTTCGTTGCATTTTCACTAAACGTTTCGTGTGGAAACAATCTCAATCAACTACTCCAGCTCGCAGCGGTCCAAAACCATACGGACCGGTGTACCAGCGATTTCGCCCCCCCGTGAATTCGCCCCCCGGGGGGCGAAATCGCTAGTGAATTCGCCCCCCCCCCCTTCCTCGCCCCCCTCTAGCGATTTCGCCCCCCCCCCCCCTCCCCTTCAACCTTTTAAAAGGTTATGAATACATGTTTTCCTTATTATTACTACTGTAATGTATTGGACGTGGAGAATAGTACGGCAAAAAGCTATCAGTAATGTGTATAAAGGCATGTAATTCAATTTTATTTTAAATTTCACGCTTCACTTTTCTTCGACAAAATTCGTTACGGTAAACGTAAAGCTACGGTAAACGCTGCAATTTTCATTCGCGCGAGCAGTGCAACAAGAAACTCGATAAGGGATTCTGCAATCTTCGTCAATCTTCGAATGATTAGTTGTTAATATTTCTTGCCTGAAGCCAACATGTAGATGATGTAATTATCGTGGACACTTAAAGTTTTTGACAACCCGTAAATCCGCCTACTTTGAAAAGACTTTGCCGAATAAAGGAAGTGTTACCGACTCGCGTGAGAACGTCCTGAACTGAATCCGGGAAGAATTTGAAATGACTTTCCGAAGAAAAGGAGTGTTACCGACTCGCGTATTTTTGTAGTCAGTAGTAGTAGGGGTCTTACACTTCATTTTATTAAAAAAATACTTTAGATTTATAAAAAAAACACGTTTTATTCATTGCGTTGACATCTACTGCCTCTATTTTCTGAGGCGGGGCGATTTCAATAAGAATATATATGTTTTTAAAAATAAAACATTAAAAAATAAATAAATAAACAATTTCAATAAGAATTACGAGTACAATTCACTAGCGATTACGCTAGGGGGGGGGGGGGGGGCGAATTCACTGAAGGGGGGCGAATTCACTAGCGATCTCGCCCCGGGGATGGCGAATTCACTAGCGATCTCGCCCCCGGGGGGGGGGGGGGAATTCACTAGCGATTTCGCCCCGGCGGGGCGAATTCACTGGGGGAGGGGGGGGGGGGGGGGCGAAATCGCTGTGACACCGGTCGTATACGGCGATTTATCGGACAGTTGAAGAACCTATCAGATTTGTCCATTTGCCACGAATCCAGCTTGCCGCATAATAACATACGTTATAAACAAGTGTCCCCACCTCACATAGTTTACATATTGATGGGAATTAGAATGCAGTCGCAGTCACTCAGTTAAGCCCAGTTCAAACGTCGAATTTCTGTCGTGTCGAATTCAATTCACGAATTAAATTCCACAGAAATTGGACGTTTGAACAATTAAATTGACTAGTCGAATTTGTGTCGAACGTTCGATTGGCCCACAGGCAGCCCAAGCTCAAGTTACGAAAATATAAGAGTTTGTATGGGAGCGTAGCGAACTCCGTTTACTAGCCAGAAATACTGTAAAATATTTGAATAAAATGACTTACCTTGCCACTGTGATGTCTTCTGTCGTGTTTCTCTCCTTGTTGGGTGGTTTTAAGCTGATTTTAGCCGTTTTTTTTTTATTTAGTATTTTTTAGGGGTTGTCCAAGCGAAATCCATTTTTCAGGATGATTTTTGGACCATGAGGTACATTTTATTGTGGGAAATTTCCACGGTTTGGTATTTTTTAGGGTATTTTGTGAGCTACATTTCAAACGGGACACGGGTTGTCTGGAAATTGTTGGATTTGCAACTGATATATCCTTACTGCAATCGAAACCAAAAGTGTATACATGCCATAGCTAAATTCTAGGAATTTATATTTTATTGTGAAATGCTAAAGAAAGTGTTCTTACCTCATTTGTATTGGTTATTATCAAACTCATTAATGAAGCAAACACAAAGGAAATCACAGAGCGATAACTGATATGTAAATATGATACAGATTTCGTCCTGATTTACATAAACTTTTGCTTCGATTTTCTCGCCCAAAATAAGTCGTATCGCCAAAATAACTGAAACACGACCCTATACATCTACACGTTTGATAAGTTGATACAGAATTCGTGTCCGTGCTTTGTCGGATTTAAAAACTCTCGCTTTCAGCTCGAGTTTGTAAATCCGATAAAGCACGACTAATCATTCCGTATATATCACATATTTGGTCTCCTGTGGATGTTAGCCTGTTTTAGTCCGTTTCTTCGACTTTTACCTGATCCCTGAAAAGTCGACGAAACAGCTGCGATCGCTACGATCGATGGAGAGTGGTTTCCCTGCGATCATATGGAAACCGAACTTGCCTTTGGTATGCAAATGTCAAATGTTAACTGAGTCATTTCATCAGTTGTTCTGGCTAACTAAAGGCTGGTTCTCATATGATCGCTGACGATCGCTAGCGATCGCCGGATCGTCCAAATCACTCAACCGAAGGATCGCTCGCGATCGCTGGCGATCGCTGCCATTTGTTCACATATAATCGCTTGCAAGTTTACGCGCCAGTGCGTGTGAGTTGGATGGACTGTCAAGTTCCCGATTTCCCAGATTTGAAACTGACGCTTTGTGCTCGATGTGCACAGCATGCCAGTCTAGATTCATAAACTCGACTGGCATGGGAACAGAATCTCTTCCTGAACCCAACGGAATGTTCTTTCTCCGTTTGAGGTATCTTCCATACGCAGTTCTGATATGTTTTCCTCTACAACAACAGCCGGTGTAATGTTGAACTTTTCACTGATTTTCGTCCACACATTCAACTTCTTGTACTTGTCTTTATATTCTCTGCTGTATTTGTTATAAAGGCATTCGTATTTGCGCAGCTCTTCCATAAACTCTTCCGTACTACAGCCCGCCATGTTCGAAGCTGAGTGAACAAGTGAATGCACGAGCGACAACAACACAACGACAAACCGTTGCCATGGCGTTGAAGTTTGGTTCTAGGAAACATTGCATTGTGGGATGCAACAGGATCGCTCGATCGCCGAGAAGTGTTCTCATATGATCGCTGACGATCGCTGACGATCGCTGGAGTAGAACCTTGCTCTACTCCAGCGATCGTCAGCGATCGCGATCCCTGACGATCGCTGGATCGCTAGAAGTGTTCACATATGATAGATATGATCGCTAACGATCGCTGGTCAAATTTTGGACGATCTGGCGATCGTCAGCGATCATATGAGAACCAGCCTTAAACCAGCATGCAGTATCACAAACTAAACCTTACCCAAGTCTTCTTGTTATATTAGCGGCCTTTCACTCCATTACGGTAGTGACCATTTGTGAGATTTAGATTATGCAGATAACTCTCCTCTCTTGTTATCGACCGGCTCACGACAGCAAGCAACTGAATGAGTGCGAGAAGTGATCAGCAATGCTCTCTTGGTCACGGTGTTTGTTTCCTTTATTTCATGTTAACGCATGAGAAGATACGTTGGGTGTGTCTTCACGAGAGATTTCTCTTAATTGTTTAACATCTATTGATCTATCACATTTGAGAAATTTAAACCAGAGCACTTCACAGTGACTTCATGTATTCGTGTTTCGCGCCTAAATCACAGTTTGGTTGTGCAGGCAGTTGAACGCAGTTTGTACTACAAAGCTAATGAGGCCTTTTGACTGAACGTCCCGGGGAGGGGGTTACTTACATGAAAAATGGGTATGTATATGAGGCCAAGAGGCTCAAACCCTGACCCTGTTTGACCCAAAATCCGAGCTCCAAAACCCTAATTGCCCCCTTTTTTGCGAAAAAAAAAACCTTATTGTCCCTTCTTTAAATAAAAATAAATAAGCCCTGTCAATAAATTGTTCGCCTGAAAAAGAATTAAAAACAAATTATAAAGTACTAAAGTACGAATTAGCGGTGTCACGATGTCTGGAGACCTCAGTGCTTGCATGTCCAGGCGATCAAAATGCAGCAACAGAATGTCTTTTTTTAACATAGTAGCTAAAAAAATGAACTCTAACTACCTAAAAAATACTGAATACCGGCCCTGACTGCGCCCAAATTAAACTTAAATCCTGACCCTACCCGTGTAAACTGAGCTCAAACCTCTGACCCACCCCCGCGGCACAGACATAATACGTCACAAACAGGAGTACCCCCCCGGGAGGTTCGTCATCTTCCATTTCGTTGGACCAAAATCCTTTAGAAGTCTTTGAAGAAATCGTCTACTTCCCGTCGGGTTAGCATAAATGTGAAAGAACACAGCAAAAAGTAAGAAAATAGGATTCGAACCTTCTTCGTTTCTCGCCTTCTCAGTGTGTAGTTAAGTTGGCTCAGATATCAGAATTACTCTTTTACAAACCTCATGAAAACACCAAACCAAGTTTTAAAAGTTGGTTAACGTGCTCGGTAAACAAAACACATTGTGGAATGTTAAGTGAGAAAAGCCTAAAATCACATCCGCGAAGCCGTTAATTATGTACTTGAAAACTTCGTCCAAAACGATCGCTTCTTGTGATATTCGAGTCATATTTTTACCTACGAAGGTAGTTTGGTCATTGGTTTATCTTTGTGTGGTGTTGAATTGTTTTATTTAGTGTCCGATATTGACGATTTCCTCTTCTGTTTTGTCTCAAGAATGGCGAGAAGCCGTCGACCTTTCGGCCTTGTATGTTAGCAGTCTTTAAAGTAGGGGTGAGGGGAGGGAGGGTAAAACTGACAAAATCACAAAGAATACGTACGTAAAACACGTTTTATTCTTGTATTCACTTCGCAAACAATTTGTAAACACGTTTTATTTTTGTTTTCAGTTCGAAAACAATAATAATAACGGCTTTATTTACCGAGGGTAGTACGTAATAGTGTTAATTACACTAATAAACTTGTAGCCCTCTAAATCTAAATATCATTACACTAATTACATAATTATACAAATGAGACATATAAATATCAACTTATACTAGATTCGAAATATGTAAAATTTAAGTTAAAATTTAAAAGCTATATAAAATATATAAAACTCAGTTTACTATACAATCATAAAATCATAAAAAACCAAAGTTAAAATCTAGGGCTGGAAGTGACTAAGTGAAATCTGGCAATCTAATAGAAGTTTCTGATATAAAAACAATATATAAAAACGTTTTATTCTAGTTTTAATTTCATTATTGTGATTTGCCTATGTAGCATATGTGACCAGGCTAGAAAAGAGAAAATAGACGACGCTACTGAGATAGAGGAGATTCAACTCGCACTGGAAGCAGATATCTGTGGCCTGAGCATGGATGAGCTCACTGGAGTGGCAAAAAAAATGAATGTGGCAGTGGAGGGCTTTCGTAAACTCCAATTATCCAAGAAAATTCGCGAAAAAATAGAGGCGGATGTGGAAGAATGCTCGGAATTTGGGGAAAAGAAAACACTCCTCGAGGGTTTCGTGAAAACCGTGGCTGGAGATCCGCCACCACTGGAAGGCGAACCCACTGCTGGTCAAGCTGAAAAGGAAGCTGAAAAGGAAGCTGAAAAGAAAGCTACACAGCAAGCCGAACAACAAGCTAAAAAGCAGACAGCCGAACAGAAAGCAGGAACACCCAACGGTAAAACTTCATAAAAACAAACATTCTGATGTTTTTATAACAAATCAGATGTATTTAAACATATTTAAGGGAATTGTTTTTCAGCTGGCAGACGAACAGCTGTTCTGCAGCGCCAGCCAGCCTAAAGTTCATGAAGAATTTCTAAATTTCCCAGCTGAAATATTTAAGTGCAGAATTTGCCAGCAGCAAAAATATTTTTTTGAATATATTCCCAGCTGAAATATTTAAGTGAAGAATATGCCAGCTAATAAAAATGCACGATATCTATTCCAATACTGGTATGATCAATTAAAAGTCAATTAAGCTATACTAACGGCCGTGAGCCACGATTAGCAGCTGACGTTTCAAACTCTAAAACGGGGTATCAAAATTAACACGAAACTACTCTTAAACGGGGTCCACATTTGATGACCAGGGCGGTACATACCCCTCCCCTGGGGACTTGTAGAGACCGAAAACTGTTTTTAAATGATTTCTATATCTCAACACCTTTCAACATTTTAAACCTGTTTCAAGATCGGCTCCAACACTAAATATTGTTCCGATGTTGAAACGGTTTGTACAGGGCTTAACTGAAATATAGAACGCTATATTTTTATTTTAAGAATAAAAACCTGAGTTAACCTGCAGAATTCGGTATTTTTAAAAACCTGTGAAACAACAGGTAGTCGTGCAGAATTTGCCAGCTGAGAAATATCGCTCTGTTATATTATTATTATGTAATTATATCGGACTGCAGAATTTACCAGCTGACAAATATCGCTCCGTTATATTATTATTTAGTATCAGACTGCAGAATTTGCCAGCCAAGAAATTCCAAAGTGCAGAATTTGCCAGCCGGGTGGCCCAGAAGAACAGTTATTTTGCAGAACAGTTCGTTGGGTGTTCCTGAGAAAGTTACCGTGGATATCGGCAAGATTTTGAAGCGTGAACTAAAAATTCACGGACAGGTAACCGGAGACCAATACAAGGAGGGCTTGTCATATGTCAGTCTGGTCAGGCAAATTGACACGGCTGAGAAAGCAGGGTACACCGAAAGCGAGATATCAGAGGCAGTAATCCGAGTTGTTAGTCCTGTTTTGAAACTAAGATCTTATTTAGAGATGACACCAAATTTGTCCCTGTCACGCCTGAAACAGATCCTAAGGGCTCACTACAAGCAAAAATCTGGGACAGAACTATATCAAGAGCTGTCCGGATTCTGCCAAGGTTCAAAAGAATCTCCTCAAGATTTTCTAATACGAGCCATGAATTTGCGGCAACAGATCACATTTGCTTCTATTGCGACCGACAGTGCTGTGAAGTATGAGGCATCGCTTGTACAATCTCTATTCTTACACGTAGTGGAGACTGGGCTCCAACAAGAGTCGATTCGAGCAAAGCTACGACCGCTCCTGGAGAAAGAAAGTGCAAGTGATGAGGAGCTTATGGAGCGTGTAAACACGGCTGTTTCAGCAGAGACAGAGAGACTAAACAAGATGGGGGCTGGTAGCAGAAGGGGCCCGCAAGTACATGTAAGTCAGGTTGAATCACACACCAATACACGCCAAGCTACTAGTAACAATGACAAGTCAGCTAATAAAGTAAAAGAACCCAAACCAAATAAGTTAGTGGCAGCCCTGGAAGCGGTACAGTCTGATCTAGCATCCTTAAGAGATGCATTTAATAAGTCTCAGGCCCAGGCTCCTACAAGAGAGGGTGATAATAGTCAGCAAAAAAGTCACCGTAGGAAGTTCTTGTGTCATGCATGTAAAGATGCAGGTGAACAGCAATGTAACCAACAATGGTTGCAAAAAGAACTTGTCTCAGGGAAACTTCCAGGGGCTGCAGCCGAGGGACAGGGTGTAGCTCAAAAGGTTCAGTTGTCCCATGTTTGTCAGTCTTGTGGGAGGGGAGATACACAATTTAACACCCCATTGGAACAATGTAGCAAATGTAAAGTCGTCCGGTATTTCTCCCCAGCGTGTCAACATAGACACTGGAGAGAACACAAAGTGTTATGCCAGGCGGTTTACCATTTGGAGGGGCATGCTAACAGTATAAATGGTGAAAATGAGGGAGTATACCATAGTCACTTGTCACCTAAAGAGTATGCTACTGTCGTACAGTTAGTGGGGAGGAGGTGTACAGTAAAATGTGAGTTAAATGGAATAGCAACTGAAGCTTTATGGGACACTGGAGCCCAAGTTTCCATCATTCCGTGGGACTGGGTCCAAAACAATTTGCTTGGGAGAGAGGTGCAACCTGTGGAGAAGCTGTTAGGGGTAACCAAGCTAGACGTAAAGGCAGCCAATGGAACTGAGCTCCCTTATGTGGGATGGATTGAAGTCGACTTCAAACTAGCAGGGGGAGATCACAAGTATGGGGTTAAGGTTCCCTTTTTAGTTTCAAGGGATCACATAGACTCGCCTATCGTGGGGTACAATGTGATTGAGGAAATTACTCGGAACTCTGTATGTAGTATTACAGCTGATAACAAGTTGCCATTACTGGATGTGCTTTCCTCAAGTCTAGCCGGTGTGAAGCGAGGGAAAGTTGAAGCACTTGTCAACTTTGTAAATACTGAGAAATCACATGAGTTAACAACTGTCAAGACCAGTAAGAGGGACATATTTATCCCGGGAGGCCAGGTGGTTCATGTTTCGTGTCATGTAAATGTGGGTCCTATTGAAAGGATAATGCCAGTGCTTTTTGAGCCAAATCCTGAACATGCTTGGCCAGATGGTCTTGAGGTGACAGAAACACTCGTAACTGTATCAAGGGGGGGACGAGTCAACATCCAAGTTGAAAACCACACAATGCATGAGATTACTTTAAGAAATAGGACATTGTTAGGACAATTATACCTTGTGAGTTCGGTCACGCCATTAGAGGTGACAAAACGTGATGAATGTGAGGAAACCTACAATGATTCTAATCAGTGCAAAGTACAAATTGCGAGTACCATAACTGGCAAAGCTTCTAAAGTAGGGCATGAAAATGCAGCAGATCCTTTGTATGTAGCAGATGTCAACCTTGAAGGACTGTCTGCTGAAGAAGAAGCTGAGTCATTTGCTAAGGCAGATGAGATTGGAAACGCAGAGGGTTTATTAATGGATATCAAGTTAACGGACTCAACACCAGTGCAAAGAAACTACATGGCAGTGCCGAGACCACTATACAGAGAAGTCAAACAGTATGTGGAGGACTTGCTGAATAAAGGATGGGTCCGGAGATCACGGTCTGCCTACTCTTCACCTGTTGTATGTGTTCGCAAGAGGGATGGGTCCCTACGGCTGTGTATTGATTATCGTCAACTAAATCAGAAAACGGTCCCTGACCGTCATCCATTACCACGAATCCAAGCTACCCTGGACAGTCTTGGTGGTAACAGGTGGTTCTCACTTTTGGACCAGGGCAAAGCATATCATCAAGGCTTTATAAGCCCTGAGAGCAGACCCTTGACAGCCTTTGTTACTCCATGGGGCCTGTTTGAGTGGATTCGCATACCGTTTGGACTCATGAATGCGCCTGCAGAATTCCAGAGGTTCATGGGACATTGTTTAGGGGAACTCAGGGATGAAATTTGCATTCCATACTTGGACGATGTTATTGTGTTCAGTAAAACATTCGAGGATCATGTAGACCATGTTCGCATAGTGTTGCAAAGACTTCGGGCTAATGGTATCAAGTTGAATGTGAAGAAGTGTGAACTGTTCCGTAGGGAGGTGAATTATCTCGGACATATTGTCTCGGCTGATGGGTACAGGCTCGACCCGAAAAAGACTGCTGCTGTTACGGCTCTAAGGGACTCTAAACCTGGTACAGTGGGAGAAGTGAGGAAGCTGCTAGTACTTCTTGGATACTATCGTAGATATATTCAGGATTTTTCCAAAATAGCTAAACCCTTGTTTAATTTACTGCAAGCTTCCCCTACTGACAAGATCAGGCCTGTAAACAGTAACATTAACTGCAAGTCAAATAAGAACTGTGGGACTGTGTCATCCAACAAAGTAATCATTTGGGAGAAACAACACCAAGAGGCCCTGGAGGAACTGTTGGACCATCTGACAAGACCTCCAATCCTAGGGTTTCCAGATTACAATCAACCATTCGTGCTCCATACAGATGCGTCGCAAGAGGGATTAGGGGCTGTGTTGTACCAAAAGCAGTATGGAAAGTTGCGAGTAATAGGGTATGCCTCTAGATCACTCAGCCCTGCAGAGAAGAACAACCACTTACACTCTGGCAAGCTGGAGTTTCTCGCTCTTAAGTGGGCTGTCACAGAGCATTTCAGGGACTACCTGTACTACGCTCCAGGTTTTACGGTCTTCACAGATAATAATCCCCTCACTTATGTGTTATCAACAGCCAAGTTAAATGCTACCGGCCATCGCTGGGTTGCCGAATTGGCGGATTTTACATTGAAAATCAAATACCGGCCAGGTCGCTCGAATGGAGACGCGGACGCGCTCTCAAGGATGCCTTTAGACTTTGCAACCTATATGGATGGATGTACTAAGGATATATCACCCGACCAGATCAGCGCAACTATTACTGGAGTCTTGGCACATGGGGAAGGGAATACAACATGGGTATCTGCTATTATGCATGATGAGACTATATTAGAGCTTGATAAGGTATCTCTTGGTGCTGGCCAATCACCATCGGGAAAGACAGAATCCTGCATGCCCAGAGGCAAGACCAAGCAATTGGCAGGGTTTTGGCGTTTAAGCTAGAGGGAATGCGCCCATCCATCCAAGATACTAAGCAAGAACTTCCCTGTACAAAGGCATTACTGCGGCAGTGGAATAAACTCACGGTCAGAGAAGATGGGTTGCTGTATCGTAAGAGTGGTGGGTACCAGCAGTTGGTGTTACCACGACAGTTCCACCCAATAATCTTCAAGAAACTTCACCAGGAAATGGGACATTTGGGGGCTGCGCGGGTTGTACATCTAGCTCGGGAACGATTTTACTGGCCAGGCATGGAGGGGGACATAACTCACTTTGTGTCGAACATCTGTGGCTGTCTGAAACAGAGGAGGCCGGTCTTACCTACATGTGCGCCGCTCAACAGTATCACTACATCATCACCATTTGAACTAGTGTCAATCGACTTTTTGCACTTGGAACAGAGCTCAGGTGGCTATGAGTATATACTGGTGATAATAGATCATTTTACTAGGTTTGCCCAGGCATATCCGACCAAAAACAAGTCAAGCACAACAGCAGCGGATAAATTGTTCAATGACTTCGTTCTGCGGTTCGGTTTCCCCGAAAAGCTACTGCATGACCAGGGAAGGGAGTTTGAAAATAGACTCTTTCACCAACTGCAAAAGCTAAGTGGAGTTGAGAGACTGCGGACCACTCCCTACCACCCCCAGGGAAACGGGAAGACAGAAAGGTTCAACAGGACTTTACTATCAATGTTGCGGACACTACCAGAAGACAGAAAGAGCAAATGGAAGGACTCGGTTAACAACGTTGTCCATGCATACAATTGTACTCGCAACGATGCTACTGGGTTTTCACCTTTCTTTTTGCTATTTGGTCGTTCACCGAGACTATCAGTAGACCTCCTGTTTGGAACCTCGCCACCACCAACAGAACAAACCCCGACAGAGTATGCAGAAAGATGGAAAAGCGCAATGAGGCAGGCATACTCCATCGCCATGAAGAACAGTGGCAAGTCCGCCGCTATGGGGAAAAAACACTACGATAAGAAGGTTCGGTTCACCCAACTACAGCCAGGAGATAGAGTTCTTGTGCGCAATCTGTCCGTACGTGGTGGACCTGGCAAGCTTCGGTCCTACTGGGAGGACCAAGTACACATAGTAGTATAGCAGAAAGGCGAGATGCCGGTGTTTGAGGTCAAACCTGAAGGGCATACTGGTAGATCACGTGTACTCCACAGGAATTTGCTCCATCCCTGTGAATATTAATTCCTCCATACCGACGTCCCTGAAGCTATGGCACCAGCAGTCCAGCGCCCCAGAAGGAGGCGAAGACGTGCTATGCCGAATGATGCAGGACAGGCAGAACCGGATAGAAGCGACAGTGATAGCGACAGCAGTGGGGACCTGGTACTCGAAGGGCTCTCCCCAACAGAGATGGATAGGGTACCAACTGGTGACCCGGCACAAGCAACAGAGGTGGAAGCAGTCCACCAGATGCCTGACAACCAACCGGTACTGATTGAATATGCAGGTGAACCCACCGCGGAAGCAGATGGGGAACAAAACAACTCTCCCTTGGAGGCAGATCAGCATCCCCTTGAATACGTCGAAGTAATGAATGCGGACCCAGTACTGCCCGAGGAACAGCAAGGACGACCGGTGCGCAATCGCCAACCCCCTGTTCTGCTTCACTACGATTCCCTTGGGAACCCATCGTACTACCCACCATGTGCATCAAGCATTCAAGCATAGAGTGGTGTGTTTAACCAGCCAAGGATGTTTTGGCCTCCTCCTCAGCAGTGGATAGTCCCAGCACAATATCAGTATCACCAGAGCTTCCCCGCATACCATTATCACCCAAGCCTTGTGAACTACTGGACGCCACAACACATGGTGTACTAAACCATGTACATTTGCTAACGACAGATTAGTTACATTATAGTTATACCTTAATATAGAACATTGAAAAAAGGACACTCGTCTTAACTATCAGAATGTTAGTATGCAAAAGATACACAGGTATCTTAGAGTGGCATTGAATTTGATAGTAGTAATTGATAAGGGCAAGTTTTAGAATGAACTACACGTGTCGGAATATATCTAGTAGACCTGATCACTCTACATGAATATTTACTCATAAGTAGTTTCCATTTATGGCCTTGGACAATCAATTCAAGTCACAATGTCCAGGAGGACATCATTTTAGGAGGGGAGTGTGTGACCAGGCTAGAAAAGAGAAAATAGAGAAATGACCACCCCACCCCTATGATTTTGTAACTTCCGGTTCAGGTGGAAGCTAAGTTATATTTAGAGATCACGTGTTCAGTGCGTGTCATTGTAATCGATATTCTAATCGATATTGTAGAGTTGTTTTTGAAGTAAATTCACGAACGAGTGCACTATCTGGAGTTTTCTGTTTAAATATTCGCTTTAGTTCTAAATATCTACTGTTTAACCGGCGTAACACATATACCCCGGGGATAAGAGTTATTGGTTTACGTCATGTGGTGATATATTACACCAAGAAACCCCCCGCAACTAATCTTTGAAAGGCTTTGAAAGTCCGAGTCCACTTCCCGAGCTCAATCAAAATGTCATAACTTTTGAGCTTTTTTTTTCTGATTCTGCTCAAATTTTCAGAACAGGTACACAGTTGATACAACCGATGATGTCAAAATCTAGATTGATGGGCAGAAACGCGCGAGAGTATAACAACAAGTAATAAAATAAGATACACAGTTTCGAGAACTTTGACATATGAAATAACAACTAATAATAAAAACACAAAGTAACAATAGCGATGTGATACACTGATCTCTACATTGTTTTGTTCTTTCCATTAGGTTTACTAAATTAAAATAACTTTCCAGCTATCGTAACAACATAGCTATTTTATCACTTCAAGTGATACTTCATTAGTCTCTTTTATGTTTCTGCATTAACTATTCATTGTGTAGATATACGCAGAACCTTTGTCATTTTGTCTCTCGCTTTTTGGACACAGCTATCTAGTAAGTATAGGTTAGATAATGAACGCGAGTGGTTTATGGCATTTAGAATGTCTTGCATGCATTCATTAAGAAAGCCACTAGCGCGTAAAAAAAAACATTCTAAATGCCATAAAACACGACCGTTCATTATCTAACTTATACTTAGATCACTGAATTGTTACTTGTATAACCAGACGCTAAGTTTTGTGCTAAGTTCTGGCTCTATCCTCTATTGCCTTTTCCTAAGTTGTTTTTCCTCTGTTTTTTTGTTCCGGGCAACGCATTTTCTATTTGTATCAAAATCATATTACCTTTTTATCACTTCGTTTTCCGTTGGTGCATATATATAGCCTATATGTAGCGTAATTATTTTGGTCTTCACTTGATCAATCAACCAATCAATCAATCAATGATCTTTATTTAAACATGATAAAGTTTAAGCGTTGCCGCTTGTGAGGTCGTGTATAAAACTATCTGATCTAATCTACCCTGAACTACCTAATACATGTACAGTATGTATGTGTAAAATATTATAAAATTTAAAATTGGATTCATATTATAAAATCAGGCATAAAATTCGGAGAAGGCATTAAGTCTATTCTTTGGAGAGTGACATTCTAATTAACCATCAGAACTTGTGTACACTTTGTAAACAATCTTCGTGATCTTTATTATAATGTGAATTAGAAGGCGTATAGAATTATATGTAAACTTATTATATCCTTACTACAATCGAAACCAAAAATATCTTCTCTTTATAACAGCTCGGTCTGCAGCTATAAGAAAGTGTTCTTACCTCATTTGTATTGGTTGATATTTGGTTTCCTGTCGATGTTAGCCTGTTTTAGCCCGTTTCTTCGCCTTTTCCCTGATCCCTGAAAAAGTTGACGAAACAGCTGCAATCGAGCTACGATCGATGGAGAGTAGTTTCTCTACGATCGTAGCGATCATATGGCAACCGAGCTTTACAAGCGTATAAGGACATGGAGGTTTGTACGTTTGGTATGTATGCAATGTAAAATATTAATTGTCTCCCAAAGAGTCATTTCATCAGTAGTTTTGGCCCTCTAAACCAGCCTGCAGTATCACAAACTAAGCCTTACCCGATTTTTCGTGTTATATATCCATTAGTAGTGATGTGTGAGAGTTAGATTATGAAGAGAACTCTCCTCTCTTCTGTTATCGACCGGCTCACGACAGCAAGCAACAGAGCGAGAAGTGATCAGCAATGCCCTCTTGGTCAGTGTGTATTGTTTCCTTTATTTCTTGTTAACGCATGAGAAGATACGTTGAGTGTGTTTTCACGAGAGGTTTCTCTTGCGTAACATATATTGACCTCTGCCGACAGCCAGAGTACTTTATGTATTCGTTTTCGCGCCTAAATCGCAGTTGGTTGTGCAGGCAGTTGAACGCAGTTTGTACTACCTAAGCTATGTGCTCAAACTAAAATTGAGACCTTTTGAAACACCAAATTGGCTTTATTTGGCGATATTTAGGTCTCTCTGAAATCAGTCGCAAGACGTCAGGTTGGCGCCTCAATAGGGGCCTCAATGAGCCTTTAGGTTATAGTGACTTCTTCTATTGCCTTGCGTTGAGTTGCACAGTTCTAAGTAGCCGCGACTCTTATCGATATCTTGACTTCTAGAAGACCGAAAAGCTTAAATAATAGCTCATTCGAAAGGAGAAATCGTGGAGAAAGTTTTTTCATACTTGTTTGTGATGCGATTTGAAGATTACCATAAAACAATGGCCATTCTGTGCGATGATTACGCTAAGAAACCCCCCGCAACTAATCGTTGAAAGGCTTTGAAAGTCTGAGTCGACTTCCCGAGCTCAATCAAAATGTCATAACTTTTGAGCTTTTTTTTTCTGATTCTGCTCAAATTGTCGGAACCGTTTTTTTTACTGCAATCGAAGCCAAAAGCCTCTACTGTTTATAACAGCAACTATAAGAAAGTGTTCTTACCTCATTTGTATTGGTTGATATTTGGTTTCCTGTCGATGTTAGCCTGTTTTAGCCCGTTTCTTCGCCTTTTCCCTGATCCCTGAAAAAGTTGACGAAACAGCTGCAATCGAGCTACGATCGATGGAGAGTAGTTTCTCTACGATCGTAGCGATCATATGGCAACCGAGCTTTACAAGCGTATAAGGACATGGAGGTTTGTACGTTTGGTATGTATGCAATGTAAAATATTAATTGTCTCCCAAAGAGTCATTTCATCAGTAGTTTTGGCCCTCTAAACCAGCCTGCAGTATCACAAACTAAGCCTTACCCGATTTTTCGTGTTATATATCCATTAGTAGTGATGTGTGAGAGTTAGATTATGAAGAGAACTCTCCTCTCTTGTTATCGACCGGCTCACGACAGCAAGCAACAGAGCGATAAGTGATCAGCAATGCCCTCTTGGTCACTGTGTATTGTTTTCTTTATTTCTTGTTAACGCATGAGAAGATACGTCGGATGCGTTTTCACAAGAGGTTTCTCTTGCTTAACATCTATTGACCTCTGTGCATGCCGACAACCAGAACACTAAAATGTATTCGTTTTCGCGCCTAAATCACAGTTTGGTTTACCCTGGTCCAGAGGCCACATTGCAGTGACTGGCGTAACCGAGTGGACCTGGGGTCGATAGCCGACTCTCGACTTTCGAGCCTCTGGTAACCAGGGTAACCAGGGTAAGTTTGGTTGTGCAGGCAGTTGAACACAGTTTGTACTACCTAAGCTATGTGCTTAATTAAACTAAAATTGAGGCCTTTTGAAACACCAAGTTGACTTTATATGGCGGTATTTAGGTCTCTCTGAAATCAGTCGCAAGACGTCAGGTGGGCGCCTCAATATGGGCCTCAATGAGCCTATAGGCATAGGGCAGAATGGCTGGACACTTTGAGGTGCCAATCTAATTAGCGCTCAGTGCCGACACTGTCTACCCGCGGCAAGTTCGAAACTTTCACGAGACTGAACCCGCTGAATTGAGAAATTTAAAAACAGTTGTGTGTTTCCAGTTATGCAACTACGCGAAAACGAATATTTTAAGAGACTATTAGCAGCTCACTAATGCAAGGAATGTCAATCAAGGATATAATTTACAGTGTCGTAGTTTAGAATGAGATTCTTATGGGTCAAGTCTTGAATTAATAAGTTCGTGATTAACGTAAAATTCCCATGGGTCCCATTATGGCTTGACCAATTACAGAGAACGAAATCCAGTCATTAGTAATTTAAAAGTGATAACTCAATTATGGTTTCGTTAAGGAGAAATGTCCATGACACAATAGGCATTCTGCCCTATGGTTAGTAACTTCTTCTATTGCGTTGGAACAAAAGCCTTTAGAAATCTTTGGGAAAATCGAATTCTTCATAGGAGGGCAGAAATGCGAAAGACCACAGCAAAAATTAAGAAAATAGGAAAGGAACTTTTTCATTCTTGGCCAATCTTTGTCTAATGAGTTAAGTTGGCTCAGATATCAAAATTACTCATGAATACCCGAGGAGGTCCTCTATTCGGCTGGTAGGGGTGATCGTCGCTATTTTTTTAGGGTTTGAAATCGGCGATTTAGTATTTTATAGGGGTTGTCGAAGCGAAATCCATTTTTAAACAGGGCGATTCTTAGACCATGAGGTAATAATAATAATAATAACTTTATTCATGTGTCAAATAATGTAATTTCTGACGTTTGAGCGACGTAGGAGCGATATAGTCAGAAATTGATATTCTGCCGGCACGGTAAAGAGGTTTGGGGAGGAGACTATAGCATTATGGGTACTGCTTCTGGAATATATAATGCTTCGAGCGGGAACATTAGTCATTCTAGGCCAGTCGGCTCCACGTTTGTTTCGAATTTATTTTATTTATCTTATTGATTATAGTACGGTTACTTTGTATTGACTTAGTAAGTCGATTGTTAGTTCTCTAGCCCTCGGAGAATTCGTGTTGCTGCAATAGGTCGAGGAGTACGTTTTCGCATTTCCCCACGTTTTTTTGGCCACAACCCCGTGGTTTAAGCGGTTTTTCGTATCTGGCAGTTTTCCATTAGTTAGGAATACAATTTATATTAGTTAATTTTATTGTAGTACGGAGTTGTCTGGCGACTATCCCACAATAAACTATACTTATGAAGTCTCTTTTCAGTGTAGTCAGAATCTGATATTTGAGAGAAAAACCCTCTACCACATCTAAAATATAAAATATAAGCGAAAAAATATATATATTTACTTTAATTAAGAGATAGATTAATATAGTAATAATTGTGAACTGTGATAGTAATGGATAGTTTTAAATATATATTTACATATAATAGCAGTGTGAATATCGATGGCGATCAGGAGCCATCAGGAGCGTCCATATATACTATACCCGTGAGTCAGCGTATGACCGGTTTGAGCTATTTGTAGAACATGTTTCCCGGGTAACTGCCTTCTGACTCTGCTGCGATCGTGCATATGCTTGCAGTAATTATCGAGATTAAGAATTATCTATTGTTCTTTGAGGTGATTTTACTAACGCTGCATTGTCATGACTATGGTTTGATTGGATTCCCAAAGTGTGGGCACGTGAACTCCCATGAGATCTGTTCTAAATATAGCTCAATCCGGTCATACGCTGACTCACAGACCTAGTATGGAAGATGGACGCTCCTGGTAATGGCCTCTTGTGGCGATATTATAGTACGTAGTATGGTAGCAGCTGTACTCCGACCAGGGCGATCCGGCCAGCAACAGGTGATAGTATTTGACTGTTTGTCTTTAAAAAACTGCACGTAATCCCCTTTTCTGAATCCGTTCTAGTTTACGAGTATCACTTAAGTTATTTTTTTGATTAAAATGATCGCATACAAAGTACGTTAATCTATTAAAACTGTAGTGTTCGATACTTTCACAGGATTTTATATCATTGCACTATAATAATATAAATAAAAATCGAGGTCATGACCGTGTTGGAGCTTGAGAGCCAATGCAAAACAAAGTTTTAGTGTGGAAGGCGGCTCTAATAGCTTAAAATAGAGGAAAAGATGAAATAAAACAGAGAAAGAAGAAACATTTTTTTTTTAATGTTACTGGCTTGTGTGGAATCGAACTCCTAATCGTTGGATTCGAGGCGCGCGCTCTAAACCACTTTACCATAGAGCCGATTCACTTGTAGACAAGTTTCAAAATAAGGTATATAATATATAAGTTCTGAGCCCGTGATCTTTGGGAACTAGCCGTCGTCAAGCGTTGTCAACTTGTTTGAAATTGTAGCCACGCGATTGGCTACTCAGTACAATAGGCGGCACGTTAGACCCCGTGGGGAGAGAGTAACGTATCTGGCAATTTATTGACTGTCCCTCTGCCGGAAAGAGGAATTTTACCACGGTCATGACCGAATAGCAGCAAACACGTAGTTTCTTACGAAGAATGAGAGGGCTTTTTCAAAGAAATGAGTTCATTTGGAAGAGTTAGGATAATGATTTCTCAAGTCTGTAAACTTCTGGGGTAAGAAAAACTATCTACCTTTCACCTGACGGAGGAAATTACGCCTATCGGATGGGTTTTCGTGCGAAGAATCGGCCTCAATTGCCTCGTGGTTTGAATTTGAGTGTGCAGCTTTTCCTTTCTTTTAGACAGAGAAGAGAGAAAAACCCAAAGTGAGAGAAATGCCCCATAACCGCCATTTCTAGACCCCAGAGAAACAACAGGACAACAACAAATTCTTAAGGTAAGTTTATTTTCTTTATCTGATAATTTTGTGAAATAATAGTCACACAGTGCAAATACAGAGCTTGGGCTGCCTGTGACTTCAACAGCGTTGTTTTAACGTTTCAAATTAAACTTCTAAAGATTTGAGAAAATATGATTTTATCAAGATACTGACGCCTAAAGTTTATTTTAATTTCACACGTCAAGCCACTGTCTTGTCTGTTTAGGGATGGAATATTGATTGAGGGTGGGGGGATGGACTATTGATTGAGGGTGGGGGGATGGACTATTGATTGAGGGTGCCCCCCCCCCCCCGAAAAAAAAATCGAGTAAGCTCTTCCGATCAGGCTGCAGAAAAAAAAATCGAGCAACATAAAACTAAAGCAAAAATATCGAACAATGATAGGTCTTCATAGGCAATTGTAACAAGACAGCCGAGAAACTGACTGGGAACTAATTAGATGGCTCATGATCAGTCACGTGCACTAACGGCCTAACCCAGAATCTGAACCATAAAACGTACATAAAACTAAACGATCAAACAAATTAAAAATCCTGCTTTACAAAGACGCCGTGTTTATCGCGTGTCATTATTATGACATATCACCCTGAAAGTCAGGGCAAAGTATTTGTGATTTAACCCTTTACCTCCTGCACCGCCCGTAACCGCCCAATATGAAGCATGCACCTGGAGAAGATTATTGCATCAAACCTAGACATTGCTGGAAATACGTGGTTGTTATATTATTTTAATGGATGAATGTCTTCGAAGCCACAGCTATAACGGAGATCGCTTGACTCTCCCACTTTGGAGAAAAACGCATTTGTTTTGGAGATCGTTGTTCGTTTCTTAGATTTTCACGAATCAGTTTGAGGAGCTGAAAATCGGCTCAAAGAAACCTTCCCATTCGAACTTGAAATCAAAAGCAAATACAAAATCACCACTCAGTCGTTACAGTACCTTGTTTAATCTTTCCAATCAGCATGTTTGTTTTCACAAAACACACCAAGCGACTGTGAACCACGCCGATGTTTACACTGCACTTCACTCGACCACATTTTCCTGCCCCCACCTCCAATTGCATGCTGGGTAATCAACAAAAATATCACAAGGGGTCCCCTCCTCTGGGACTTCTGCATGATTTTTAGGCGACCATTGCACATGCGAAATGTAGCCTTATGTAGTACTGAAGTTGTGGGACTATCTATGTCTCGGCATATCAACCAATAAGTGACAATTTAACTCAGGGGGTACTGTTGAATCAGGTAAAGAAAGCCGTAGAATAAATATCTTTATCTATTTAATTATTCTTTAGTTAATATATTCGACAACAGAGCATTAGTGTTATTGCGAGTAAAAGGTGTTGGTGTGTTGGTTCTTCTTTGTTTCTGAAATAAAACGATTATTTTAATGAAAAGACCGAAGGACCCCGCCGGTGTGCTTAAAACGTAATAGGGTCGTATGTCCTTATTTGGATGAGAACGTTTCTTCGATGCGACTGATTGGGAGTGAATGTGGTTTGACTTCGCGAAGAATAATCGGTGAGAATTTAGTCCTGCTTTGCTTTCATGTTTGTGCTCTTGTCAACTGACATTTGCATACACAGCCTTAGAATATCTACGGTCAAGAGACGCAAAGCTCAGGCTAAAATCTTTGAGAGCTGTTTTGAACAGAGACTTGTGTCTCTCCAGTCAGGCCGAGTTTCACTGTCGTATTGCTAGGCGTAAAAGCAAACTTGACAAGCTATTGCTGAACCAGAAGCTGACATTCAAGTGAAGTGAACTTACGAAGGTACGTGTCCAAACTGAATGTCACAAGTAATATGAGACATTTGAGCCGCTAAAAGAGTAATGTGATTTTATGTCAAGATAGATAGATAGATAGATAGTTTTTATTTGGAGTCGTATACATCTGTACATAGACATTTATCCAAATAAATGTGCACTTCACTGTGCTACAGGTGTTTGGGGTCTTTCAGAATTATGAGAGTCGAGGCAGAATCGATCAGAGTTATTTGAGGCCATTGTCTCTATACATAAAACATTCGTATATGAATTTTGCAACTATAGCTGCTGTCCTATTGTTGGGGCTTAACATTATTTTTAGCCGACTTTCCTCGGATAACTTTTCTATGTCTATCTGAAATTCATTTTGCATTGAAGCATGGAACGCAATTCGTAAATGGTTATATTTATTTCATCGACCTTTTTAAATGGCCTAGCATGTCTTCCTTTTTCAATTTCTAAATCATGGTTGCTTATCCTAAGCTTTGTTAGAGCCGTTCTATGCTTCAAGTTTCTTAAGCGTAGATAGTCTTCGAACTCGTAATTTACTTTAAAATTTATGTAGGTCCTTAGCTTATTTCTCTGATTGGCATTTCTTCTTGTATCATTGTAAATATCACTGTGCCAATTTTGGAACTCTATGTCGCATAGCCTTTGCTTAAGTTTCTTGCAAATTATTGATGTGTTATCGGCGATAGTGCTTGAGGGGACTAAGATATTTCCAAATCCGAGCTTGAGGACTATCTTACTTATTTTTTTGTACCAACTTGCGGGATTATTTAAGAGGCTCGAGTCCAAAAAAGCGTCCACTACAAGTTTGTCGGTATCGCAGACTTGCAGTTTCAGCCAGAACTTTAAACTCCTGGATATTGCTTCTGTTTTAAGAGTAAATCTTCCTAATTCGGCTCGGCATGCATTGTTTGTTGCGTATTTGGACACTCCTAAAATCCATTTACAGAATTTAATATGTACTAGTTCGATAGCGTCTCTGTCTAATTTGTTGTTGGAGTCAACCCCCCATACTTCGCTCCCGTATAGTAGAATTGGCTGAATTAAGGAGTTGAAAAGTTTGAGCGTTAGCTCTATATCTGTTCTAAAGTGATCTCCCATTTCTTTGCGGAGTTTGAATAAGGCTTTTAACGCAATTTTTTTCAACTCCTGTTTAGCTAAAGTGAAGTTTCCGAATGCACTAAAGGTTAGGCCCAGGTACTTATATGAGGTCACGTTTTCCAGAGTTATATTATTAAATTTAAAAGTATAATTATTCATGCTTTTCCCCGTGTTATTAAAAATCAAAATTTTGTTTTTTTCCATATTAACTGTCAGATTCTCCTTTTTTCGGTGTCTGGAAGCGTAGACCGGCTTCCTTGCTTACGTCAAGAATAGTCTGGGTAAAGTCGTGTGTCAGTTGGTTTACGTCACAGTTTTCAGTATGCCCACATAACAATTGGGAAAATTTAGTTCGGTATTGTTCTGAATTTAGAAGCTCAGGTATTCTAGTTGCTGCTTTTTCATTCCAGACTATTTTCCCGAACTTTTTAACTTTGGTGTGATGGGTATCGTGATTTGTAACTGAGGGAGTGCGCATATTTAAGCCATATGAAATGCAACAATGATCCGATACATGCGGTAAAAGGTTGCCCACTTTAAAATACCTTACAATTGGTATAATGCTATGTTGCACAATTGCGTAATCTACGAGAGAGCTGCCATTATATTGAAAACAGGTCTTTTTGCCGCTGGTGTCGCCAATTGTTCTCCCATTGAGAATTCTAAGATAATTTTCAGTACACAGGTCGATTACTAGCGGACCCCTTCGGTCACATATAGTATCTTGTGAATATCTCCAATCGGCAGAATCAATCTCATAGTCTTCTGGGAGATCAAGGAATTCGTCATCGTCCAATAAGACAAACTCTTGTAAGTCACCGGTGCGCGCGTTCAAATCGCCTTGTAATAAAATGTCTCCTTTTTGCGCAAAATTAATGATTTCGTTTTCTAAGTCGGAAATACAATCTTGGTTTCTTGCTATGACCGAGTTTTCGGGGCTAAGATATACTGTTCCAAGGTAAATATATTTTGGTCGATTAAAAAATCGCTTATCGAGACAATGAACCCGAGACAATGACAATGACAGTGACAGAGAAACAATTGTTTCTCGCACTGATAAACCCACAAAAAATACTGCAAAAGGCATCAGCTAAATATGTTTACGATTGTTTTAAAAAAAGAGAGGAGACGTCCGATAATATAATTTAATATATAGTTATCTCTGATAGAAATTGTAAAACTAGTTATAAAGTCAAATGTAAATTATTGTAAAATTATCTTCTAAATTATGGTAACAAACAATCAATGTACAACGTTTGTACACGATCCAAATAAAACCCATGTATGTGTGTATGTATGTATGTATGTATGTATGTATGTGCCGCTCGGGCGGGTCAGAGTTTTGAGCTCAGTTTGGGCAGGTAGGGTCAGGGTTTTGACCTGATTTGGGCAGATCAAGGTCAGGATTTGAGTATAATTTGGGTGCAGTCAGGGTCGGGGTTCATTCTGTTGCCGCATTTTGATCGCCTGTCCACATGCAAGCACTGAGGTTCCCTTACATTGTGACGCCGCTAATTCGTACTTCAGTACTTATCTATGTACTCCATCTGCTTATTTGTTTACCCAATACCACGTCCCGACTTGAAATGTTCCGTATTTTGCATGCAATCCCGGTACGCGGTATACCGGCCGGGATATATATCCGACCATGTTTTGAAAACAATTTAATGAAGGGGCAATAAGGTTTTTTTTCCCCAAAAAGGGGGCAATCAGGGTTTTGGAGCTCGGATTGGGTCAAAGAGGGTCAGGGTTTGAGTCTCTTGGCCTCACATACATACCCATTTTTGATGTAAGTACCCCCCCCCCCCCCCGTTGGGCGTTCCCATCTATAGGTTGTTAAGAGCATAAACCAAACACGTTGAATGGCACTACCCAACACACGCTAAGAGCATGTTCCGCCGTACAGGCGGTCCTTCCTACCCTGACCAGCTTTGCGCCAACAACATTTCTAGATACCTAAGGCGAAAATGTTCCCGCCACTTCCCCTGCACCTGCTTGCAGACTATCTTATATAAATGTTAATTTTAATCTTTTCGTGTGTTAGCTTGCTGAAACAATTGTTTATTGTATAGGACATTATTGTCCTTGACATATGTTGAAATAAAACTGTCACAGTAGTGGCCAGATTTATTCCAAACTGAGACTGGATATAATTCTCTTTGTTCAATATTTCAGCAAACTAGTGCGATGCCATGCAGAGCTCTCGATCTCTTTATAACTAGCAAATGACGCGGCATAAAAGATATATACAAGGAAACATAACAATATAACAAACAAGAACTACTGTCAAAGATGGGCTAAACAGGTGATAAACAGCTACATGTATAATATAAGTCCTCCAGATAAGACTAAATGCAAGCAAGAAACAAAATGTAACATTAATACGCTAAGAATTAGATCAAGAAACGACTGCAAAAAAAATTGTTTAACAATTATAGAAAAGAGATATCACGGTGGGCACAAACGACCATAAAAACGGCATCAGTCCTATATTTAAAAAGTTTTCAATGCAGACGATTGTATTTTGGTAGAAGGATGTAGAATCGAAAAATGAATATAACCTGATTTTTTAAGCTATGTTACTACCATCGTGACGTCACAATGACGTCATTTATCAATTTGAAATACGTTTGTTGCAAATTTTCATTATCTCTAAAAACGAAATGTCGTATGTTGTTAAAATCTACTCGTGATGAGAATGAAGGAATCGAAAACCCGATGTCGATTCGTTAAGGAAATCAAAAGTTATGAAAGTTTGAATTTTGTCCATTTTCCCGCCAAAATTTGGCGGGAAATAAACACCACAAAAGCATTTATGAAAACATCGCTTCATTCAATTTTTAGAGTTGTAAATATTGTTGCATGACATTTTGTCCAATCATAAAACACGTTGGTGGCTAAAATCGTATTTATTTTTATTTTTTTGTCCATAACCGGCTTAAAATTGAAGTCATATTTTCGGTAACGTCATTATGACGTCATACTTTTTATGCATGCCCTTAGAAAAAAATTATTTCAGTGATTTTCGAATTTTAGTGATGAAATGCGATAGTCTGGCACTCAAAACCCACATTATTTTCTTTTCTTGATTTTTTAACAATAGGCAGCTTGATTTAGGTATGACACCTGACGTCACTAACTATGACGTCATGGCAACAGTAATTCCTCTATAACTTTTCCTATAATAGTCGTAGAACGTTCAAATTTGCGCCAAAGGAATGTGTGTCATAAAGGCTCTTTGATGGTGTAGTCTGTTTGTAACATCTATTAAAGGGGGAATTTTACCAAAAAAGGAGGCATCACTTATGACGTCACAACAACGTCATCATACTAACATAAAACACCTAAAATATGTAGTTTCATTTTGTTAACAAGTCACCAACATTTCTTCAAATTGAGACTATAAGTAAAGATATGGTGTTAATTTTAATTATTTGTCCACGCTCACTGATGCCGATTTTGACGTACTTTATGCCCGACGTGTATTGGTCTCTCTACATGAGGGACAGCGGCAACTAGTAACCCAAGTACAAGAATTTGAACTATTAAAATTACGATGAAACAGGTCCCAGTAATGTGATGCTAGGTAGCGTCTAAAGTTAGTAAGATAAGTTTGTTGATGTCCTGGCTTGGGAGGATAGTGCGTTCCAGAGAGGAATAGTACGATTGAAAAAAGAATTAGAAAAAGTTACCGTATTAACCCTTTTGGCAGTGTACAGTGGGCCTCTGGCAGATTTCCTAGTAGTTCTAAAAAGAGCATACGGATGCATAAACCTAGATAAGTCAGTACAAAGGAGACAGGCATTACACTTGAATAAAAATATGAGGTCAATAATTTCACGGCGGAGAGAAAGTGGAAGTAAGTTACAGGAGACGAGTCTGGATTTGTATTCAGCATCAGAGAAAGTTATAAATCTAGTAGCGCGCTGCTGGACTCTCTCGAGTTTCACCAAGTTGTGCTTGGAGGCGGCAGACCAGACTGGTACTCCCGTTTCCAATCTATTGCGGACCAGCGAAGAATAGAGAAGATTTTCTGCCGAGGTATTAGTTCGGAAACCACAAGTGCGCTTGATGCAACAGAGAGAGCGATTGGCTTTTTTACTTATCTGATCTACATGGTTATTCCAAGAAAGATTGAACATGGCTTAATGATGTCCTCTAGCTCTCTTGCAGTGGCTTTTTTTGTCCAAAATTAGAGCAGATTTCATTGGAAACCCTACAGCAGTAGCAATACCTACCGTCAACGAGTGCACATAATTCTCCCAAATGGCATTGTGGGAAAAGATTGGGCCCTCGGCTTGAAAAGTCAGCAGTATTAATAGCCCGGGCTAGCCAAACTTGAACTGACGGGGGAGGGTTGAGTTAGCACTCAGGATTTCACCAACTGAGCCAAACATGTCCATTAGGGAAAGAGTTAAAGTCTTTCAGCGACGATGCAGGTTTTAGGTTTTGGGGTAAACTGTTCCACAGCACCTCTCCGCTATAACTAAAACTTATTTTGTAATAGTTTGTGTGCGGGAGCGGTACTGCCAGTTTCTTTTCTGAATTTCTTAGACTATAATGTGTTATTTCATATCTATTAATAAATTGTGCAAGGCTCTTCTGGGATTCAAACCCATAACGTTCTATATGTCTGATGTAATAACTACTACACTAAGCATCCATCCGCGAGCTCTCGAGATGTGACAAATGATCAGCTTCATAGCTGTATGCTTGATTAGTGCTCAGGTAAATTAGTTCCCGGTCGTGATGCTATGCGATGCGATATTCTAGCCTCCTGGCCAATACATATCCCCTCGAGCTGCTCATACATTAACTTAAGATTACATAAAGTGTATGTATATATTGTCTAACTTGCAATAAGTATTCTGTAATTTCAGAAGGCTGAGCTGCTATTTAAAATTCATCATAATAAAAGCACGATGAGAAATAAAATTATTTATATTTTAGTCGACATAGCTCTTAACTTAGGGTCAGATTGTGCAACTGAAAAAGAATACGGAAAAAAGGAAAACTACAGACAGCAGCAAAACATAAGATATAGAAAGGCCCAAACAGGCTACTTAACCACGCTACTTAACCACTAAATTGACTCAAATAGTGTGTCGGGCATTTTTGATATATTGCGTATTACATATTGTATCCCTTTTCAAAGTTGAAAAAGTAGTTTTTCATCCTAACAACTTCACATGATTAAAACACAGGTCTTCCCCCTCTCCCCCGTTCAATGTTGCGTTGTCAGTTAGTGATTTGGTTTTATATTTTTAATTTGCGAGAGAGATGTCACACAAATCAAGACCCAACATTGAGTAGGGGGGGAGGGGGTCCGAAAAATCGTATAAAACCTAATGAGAATATGATATAGCCAAAATTGTCTTATCGTGCCAACACCTTTTGGCAACAATTGTAGATTCCATCCGCCAGAAGGTCGAATTGCAATTTTCTCGATGGTTTTTATAACTTTTATACATGCATGCTGTTTGATTAGCAGGCGTTACTTCGTTAGACACCAGATCCTGCTCTCAATGAAGTATTTTAGTGCAGTGTATTTTGGGATTTCGTCCTTCTGGCGGATGGAATCCATCCCTAACCTACAGTTGTTCTCTTTACCAGTCTCTAGCCTTTATTATTTGCCTCAAAGTGCAGGAACTACCATTTAGGGTGACCTAGGATTTCAAACATTTACGGCGGAGCATGCCCCCGACCACCTACACTTATTAAATAGTGCTCCGCCGTACGTCGATCATGTACCGCGATAATAATACGAAACATCTACCTAGACCACCCTCCTTCGGAATAACTGACCACTCTGTTACACTAATTGATAAATTGTTTTTTAACTCGTGCCAATATCATACTATAGACCTAGTCAGCTTACCAGTTTGTTGTCCCATTTGAGCCGACACGTCACCTGACTTTTCCCTTGAGTAATGTTTTTTGTTTTTGTTTTTCTGTATCCCAAGAGGACTGCAGCACTGAATCCTCTGGAGAACTATCACGTGGTCTGAAATGTTCAACAAACAGGCAAGCTGACTAGGTCTATTAGTGACAACATCATTTACGATTTAACGGAACATTCACCTAATTTCTTAATAATTGATGAGTTCACTGAGCTACCTAGAAAATTCAAACTATACAAACGTGACTTTCCCGTCTTTGATGAGTCTACTCTTTTGGGAGACATCCAAATAATTGATATGCAAGAGCGCTTTTTAAACAAGACCGACGTAAACTCAATATTCGACACCTTCCATGACACTTTGCTAACGTTATTGATAAATACATTCCCCTAAAAAACCTTTATAAAAAGGAAATTAAATTTATGGAGACCTCCGCTAAATTTCTAGGTGTATTAATTGATTACATTCTAAACTGGAAATGCCAAATCCGTGAAATTAGCGTTTGTCGTTGAACAAACAGACAAAACGGTGGCTTGAAGTGTGAGGGAGAATGGTGGTCTCGCTCACTGCGTATCCACGCATCCACTTCCGATATATACCTTCCAAGTCTTAGGGGAGGGGTGGTCTCGCTCACTGCGTATCCACTTCCGATGTATACCTTCCAAGTCTTAGGGGAGGGGAGATCTCGCTCACTGCGTATCCGCGTATCCACTTCCGATATATACCTTCCAAGTCTTATGGGAGGTCTCGCTCTCTGCGTATCCACTTCCGATATATACCTTCCAAGTCTTAGGGGGAGGGGTTGTCTCGCTCACTACGTATCCACTTCAGACATATAGCTGGTTCGATTTAGAATGTCAAACAGAAAGATAGAACCTGGAATCTCTGAGAAAGCAGATCTGCCGTTCCCTACATAATTTTCAAATGGAGAGCCTAGTACAAATAAAGTAAAAACCTTCAAAAAATTATGCAGGGGGGCACGGCTGTTTCAAATTGCCAAAATAGCGACATTAGGTTCTAGACCTCCTCTTCGTTATTCATGAATTTTTGGTTTCGCTTTTTGATTGATGGTCTGCTTACCCGCCCATCTTGAGCTGTTAATTAGTCGTCATCTGTTGGAAAAATCAATATATATCGGCCATCGAGCAAGGGAGCACGGCAGACTTGCCTGTTTTGTTTCACTCACGATATCTAGTAGCCTGATTTTCAGACGGTACGAGGTCGTCCGCACACTTCCTCCCCCTCCCCGTCTGATGGACTTCATAGACTTTCGTGTTCCTGACGTCATAATGTCAACCAATCAGAGCGAACTTTACACTTTTGGCAAAGTCTTGAATTTAAGGAATGTGTTCGCATATTTTTCTAAATGGCGTTGGGGAAGAACTTGAGCAGTGTGTCGACCGAAGTTGTAAAGTTTTCAGGATTTCGAAGCTATATCCAGAGCATGCAGAAGAAAGCATTGGAATCGTGTATTCATTGAAACGATGTGTTTGTGAATCTGCGTACGGGCTTTGGTAAATCACTAATCTTCCTATATATATACGTTTATTTAACCCAAATTGTAGCAAGTGCTAAGTTACATGGGTGTCAGCTCAAAAATTAAGCATGCAATAATAAATAATAATAATTACACATAATTTACACATATTGATATTTATAGGTAATAAAGTTGTTTAGCCTGTCTGTTTTCCCTACAACACCCTACCAGACCGCAGGTTGTAGCTATGTGAGATCTCATGGCTCATGGGTATTAAGTTTTTTAAATCTCATGCATTAGATCTGAAACATTCTCCTAGGTTTTTGGGTTTTAGAAGACCAAATCTTTCATGGAATATTATGATTTTCCCTGCAGGAGCGAACACACATAATGAGTATGTTATGGAAAAAGGTTCATGGCACTTGGGAGAATATTTATGTTTTCAGAATTATGAACACACTTCCGTAAGTTCATGTACGGCAATGGCATCTAAACTGTGCATAGAAAGTTCGGTTAAAACAACCTCTGATACCAAAAAAAACTACCCTAGGACAACTTTAGCGTCTTGTGTGACTAATCGACATACATATCAAACTTCATAACGTTTTAAAAATAAAAGTAACAGCGTAAAAGTTCTAAGATCACAGTAATAAACTTTACGGAATGGAATCGAGGCTGATATTTCTTGTTGCAAATACTGCACGCGAACTTCCATTTAAAAAGTTCCTGCTCTCCAAAGAAGCACAGCAGCTCATACTGGATACCATTCTGAGAAATCGACAGAAGTTTGAAGCTGTAGAATATTTTTTCCAGTACAGAAAAGCTGATAGATCCAACTAGTAAAAGCCTCTACTGCACAACTGCTCTGCATTTCACGCTTCAATTCTTACGCGTGTTCGTATTGGCTAATTGTAAAAACAAAGGTTGATGACGTCAGGAACATGAAAGTCTATGAAGTCCATCAGACGGGGAGGGGGAGGAAGTGAGCGGACGACCTCGTACCGTCTGAAAATCCGGCTAGATATCTAGCCGCCATCTTGAAATTCTACAATGCGACTTGCCGCTGACAAGAATTAATGTTTTCGCGCACGAGAGTCGTAGCGCCGAGCGAGTCCCGAAGCGGAGACTAACTAATCAAGCCGGGAGTGAAACCGTGGTGCACGTGACGACTTTGAACCAATTGGAAACAAGAACTCGGTGTGTGTCTTCTCCTGATGATCGTAGCAGTTTCCTAGGAAACGATTTCGGTAGTAGCAAGAATGATTGTAGACAGGTTTGACATATAAATTTGAAAACCGCAGATCGACTGCCTTGTTGATTTCAAAGTCTAAATCGCTGAGGGTCTCCCAGGGGTTTTGGGGAACAAGGGAACATGCGAAAAAATCCGTTGGGAACAGGGAACAAACTAAAAATATATCGGGGAACAAGGGAACATAATTAGAGGTTTTAGGGAACAAGGGAACAATTTCCATTTTTCTAAATGGAAAAATTGACTGTTTCCCTGGAAAAAAATTTGGGAAGAAGGGAACAAAATGCCATTTTCGTTGGGAACAAGGGAACAAGGACCCCCTCTGAGAGACCGTCATCGCTGGGAAAATGTTTTTCTCAACGTATTTGAAGAACCGTTAACACTTATGGCAGTTATTAACAGTTAATTACAATCAAACGAGGAACAATCTACAAACGAGGAAAATCATTTGAATTCAGCCGACTGGATATGTTTAGTCTGTAGTAGCCAGGGAATCATCATCGGCGTATTCTTCAGGTTCACTGTCACTGTTGTCATCATCACTAAAACTGTCCAACTGTTCGATCTGTTCACGATCGAGTGGAGTCAGGCGAGGATGCGACTATTTCAGCAATTACAGTTCGAGTGGTCTCCACACGTGCAGCTGAATGCGTCATGTTGACAAGACAAGTCTGAAGTCATATGCCGCTGACCAAAAGACACGCGGGCTCTGGAAACTTGGGAATGACGCACTTCTGACCTGGCACTTCTGGCAATTCTGTTTTCCATTCCCAGTGGCTAAATCCCATTCCCAGTGCATGTAATCCCATTTTCCCAGACCGAATATAGACGAATCCCAGCTCCCATTTTACTCCTTCAGGTCCCTCTTAATTTGCCTCAAAATAAAATACAACTTCGCCGTTTCTGATCCCGAAACGTAGCTATCCTGAATCGCTTAATATCCTAGTCCTAAATAATCTTCTTTTTAGACAACCTAAGGCAACTTAAGGCTGCTATTGGCTTTTATCGCACGGCGGCCATGTTGAGTGCCAGGAGAATAAAAAAAAATGTTTTCGTCCGGTAAACTCGTTCTGAAACCAACCAGTGCGAGGCTACCGGGGCCAAAACTATTGTTTTATCCAAGATGGCCCAACTGCGATAACAGCCCATAGTTGGCCTTGTCTATACAGCGCTGGTTGGACAAGAAGGGCCGCCATTTTCAACTGCCTTCGCACACAAAGGCGAGAAAATTCATTTCTGCATGGATTTTCACCAAATAAAAAATCTCTGAAACATCTAGGATATGTATACTAAATTTCTAGCGGGAAATTTTGGCTTAAACATACTATTTTCGACACGAAATAATTCACAACAGACTTTTGGTTTCATAATCGCACACCTCAATTTAAGTTAATAGCTTCTTCTTCCGTATGTAATACTCCCACCTCCCTCAGTTTAGTTTGTGTTCTGTTCACAGTGCTTTGTTCAAATCCGTGCCAGCTAGCAATAGCTTCTTCATCCGTATGTAATTACTTGGTTTAGGTACTCCCACCTTCCTTCTAGCTTGTATTGTGTTTACAGTATCCGTGCCTAGCAACGGCCTGTGCCTAGCAATATGCTACGAGCATCAAGCTACAGAATTTTAACGGTTTCACTCCCCGCCTTTTCGATCCCCTTCGGCGCTCGCTCGGCACTACGCGTCTCTTCGGGGCTCGCTCGGCACTACGTCCCTCGTGAGCGCCAACATTAATTATTGTCAGCGGAAAGTCGTATTGTTGGAAAAGATCGTGAGTGAAACAAAACAGGCAAGTCTGCCGTGCTCCCTTGCATCGAGCTACAAAGCTACACTGCAACACGAAGATAAATCGTTGGCTGCTTGTGAGATCACGTTGAGACATTCAACGGGGTTTTCACAGTAATTAGTGATGAGTGATATTTTTACCCTTGGATTGCTGAGATATCGAAGGGATTCTCGGGTTTACCTCGGTGTAAAAAACATTCCCTGGAGACCATGTCCTCGTGCGCTCGGCGGGTAGTCGCATTACAGTTACAGTGTATTGAATACTATAATACTATGGTTTATGCAGCTACTCATCATTAGTGGATATAAATACGTGAAGAAAACGATTGCCACTAAGCGAATTCACTCATGGTCTAGCGGTTAGAGTTAGAGTAGGGTTGTTAGTCGTTCTATAAATCTTATCTTCCTGGGTTCGATTCTTACGCTGAGCAGTGAAATTTGTTTTCAAGTAGAGGCTCTCCAATTCCTTGTAAAATACCGCTTCTGGTGCTCGGGAAATATTCTAAGTTCCAAATTATTCATAGTTAACAAAGGGAGTTTTGTGACGCAGTCGGTGAGGTTTTTACACCGAGGTAGAGCTGGAGCCTCAACCGAAGTATGCTCTGGAAACCCTATCACTTTACTGGGAAGGAAGGTTTCTACATCACCACTGAGGTGAATAAGACACGGGTTATTTGAACCTTTCTCTTGAATGACTTTTATTGGCGACTTTGCACAATTTTTTCGCATGCTTTTTAAAAGCTTAAAATAGTTAATATATGTTCTGAGCACGTTTCTTTGATTACCCGAGATGATTTTCAACCGTGAAAATAAGCACATATACATGAAGAACAGCCGATTATCCGTTCGGCTCTTTACAGTTTACTGACAAATTAACGAAATGTCACTGTTAAATACGGTAGGGCCGTAATTTGCGGGCCTTCTTTTCGCTTTGTATGGACAAATATTATCCCAACCTGCAATATCAATGTGTGCAGGCTTTGATTGAGAAATATTAACTAATATGATATTTATGAAGTAATGCAGTCATATGAAGCCCAAGCTCTGTTTATGTCTATTTTATAAGGGTTTGTATGGAAAATTTTAAATCTAGCTTTTCGATAAATATGTATAGGTAATCATACGGTTTCGAGTGCAATTTGGAATCCCAAATTGCACGAGGAAACCGTATGATTACTTATTAATAATATACATGAAAAAAATTGTCAGGAAATGACGTTGGCGAGTTATGTGACAACGTAATTTATTCAGTCAACAAACCATAATAGTTCACACTTTTAAATTCATTCAAATTGTTTCCAGAAGTCGAAAGGAAATGTTTCATTGCTTTCCAAATAAATTTGCATCGTATTTCCTTTTTTCGGCACTGTTTCCTTTTTTCTGCACTGTGTTTCCTTGAAATTGCATTGCCCTCAACCAATCAGAATTGAGCATTTTTTTCATGTATATTATTAGGAACGAAACACTACCATGAAGTATATACCGAGCAAGTTAAGAATCTTAACTTGGGTTGGTGTTTTCATGAGGTCCGTAAAAGAGTAATTGTGACCCATCCTATTGTGTTACATTTTGCTATGCTCTTTCGCATTTATGCTATCCGACGAAGGAGACGATTTCCCCAAAGACTTCTAAAGGCTTTTGGCCCAACGAAATAGAAGAAGTCACTAACCTAAAGGCTCACTGAGGCCCCTGTTGAGGAGTTAACCTGATGTATTGCGACTGATTTCAGAGAGACCTAAATACCGCCATATAAAGTCAACTTCGTGTTCAGTCAAAGGCCTCATTACTCGGGCCAGCGTAGGCCATCGTAGAGTCAAGTTTCGCAAGTGTTTATTATGTCGACCCGGAGGTATATACTTCATGGTAGTGTTTCGTTCCATAGTCTCCCTGCATAATGCTGTAAAACAGTAGAGAAAATGATTATGCATTGAGAATATATGGAACGAAACACCACCATGAAGTATATACCACCTTTGGGCCTTGTATGTTAGCAGTCTTAAAAGTAGGGGTGAGGGGAGGAAGGAGAGTAAAACTGACAAATTCACAAAGAATACGTACGTAAAACAGGTTTTATTTTTGTTTTCAGTTCGCAAACAATACATAAAAACATTTTATTATAGTTTTAATTTCATTATTGTGATTTGCCTAGGCATGCATGTACCCCGTAAATATGCCATATAGGTATGCTCCGCGGGATAATTCAGTGCAAATTTCCGCCCACATCGTACGTCACACATACTAAGGAAAAACGATCACACCTCCAGCACAAAGAAATCACAATGGTCCTCAATTAGAAGCCGTTAGTCTCTCTGAGAGGGACAAAAAGATGGCGGCCGCATACAACGTACTGTAAAATTGTCGCACATTTATTTACCCACAGCTCCGTTAGGAAATAATCTAATGTTGGAAAATTTGGGTTTTGTGCTGTCCAGAACACTGAGTTTGGTTGTTTACCTTTTTTCTTATCAAATCATTAGCATTTATGTGTTGTTTAGTTAGTACACGCCATCGTTCTCGGTCGCTGATTGGCTACCTCTATCTTGTAGTCTAGACACGTGCAGCTTTTAGTTGAAGGAAAATTTGACCGAATTCACTGAAACTTGGTCCAGACATAAAGAGTAACCACATCAAGATACACGATAAGGTTGATGTATTTTTATTAAATATTTCTGTCGACAATTGAGAACGGAAAATGTCCCATACAACACTGTTAATTTCCATACACTGTTACTATCAGTGATCCTGGACTGCCTGTGGCTAAAGCAGCAGCAGTCTTGTTGGGATCAAGGATTTTTGAAACTCCTTCGACCTCACGCGGTCCACTGTGATCGGTGAATCTAAATTCAGTTGTCTAAATTAGTTTTCTTTGAGAGGAAGGAGCAGACATTAAACTAGAATAAACGCTACCCGAATTGCGGGATTGATTCATCTTGTGATGTCACAATGAAAACCTACCGGATTTTATTGTAGTAGTTTTCTCTAGAGAGGGAGTTGCTTCATCTTATGACGTCCAGGATCCATGAAACTGAGTAACCAAAATTAGGGATTAAATGCCAGAAATGTTACAAAATTTGCAAGATTAATAACCTTTTTGTGAGAAAAAAATACAACAGTACAATATAATTGTTTATTTTTATGACATGATACTTGCACTTTAATCTTTTTAATTTCACAATCATGTACATGTAAATGTCCTGTCATACATAGATATATATATTTTAGTTTAGTATAGTGTGACGTTGCATGTGCATCTCTATTTTGTGTATTTGTGTATTTATTTAATATTATTGCTGTTGTAGAGCCTTCATTTTCTACCCAACAGATATAGCATGTCAGGTGCATGATGGTTAAGGAGGCTGTAGTGTAGGAGTTATACTTGCTGCAAGATATATCATTATTCAGGGGTCTCTGGCTGTCAACAATCTAACATGGAAATACAAGAAGAAGCACCTACTTCGCAAGCAGCTTATGTTAGATTAGAAGTTCATTTGTAAGTGGGGATAAATCTTACAAATAAACAGGCAAACCAAGGAAGAACCAAACAAAGGATTGCCTCGCTTTGAATCCAAGATGGCAACCAGGTGAAAAAAGTGAATTCGTTACCTGAATTCCCCAGCTGAACCTAGGCAGAAATTAATAATAATAATAATAACACTTATTTAGCGCTTATCCAAACTGTTCTAAGCGCTTTACAATAATTAAAATAGTAACAATCTGAAGTTTAAAAAAGTTATAAAAACCTAACTAATCTAATAAAAGTACATAAAGTATAATATAGAAAATGATTTAGAAAGTAGAAAAACTATACTAATGACTGATAAAAATTCCTAACTTATCTAGAAAATAGACATAACATGTAATATAAAAAACGTTATGATAAATATATTCTAGTTACAAGCCCTGCATGCATGAATTAATTTAAGTTATAAGAGATTTGAATTCCGAGAGACACGAACACTTTCTTATGTTCATGGGCAGTTTGTTCCATAAATGAGAAGCTGCAACAAAGAAGGCACAACTTCCGTATGTTTTTAGATTGTGTTTTAATTTTTGTAAGAAAAAAACATTGGATGATCTTAGGTTTCTGGTAGGTTTGTAGTGATTAATCATTTCCATTATATAATTAGGTGCATTAGTCCATTTAGTGCCTTGAAGGTTAAAAGTAGAATCTTTAAGATAATCCGTTGTTCTGTTGGTAGCCAGTGCAGCTGAATAAGGACAGGGGTGACATGATCGTATTTACGTATCCAATGCTCAATGGGTAGCCAATGCAGCTGCATTAAGAGTGGCGTGACGTGATCAGACTTGCGTGACAGAGTTATTAGCCGCTGCAATAAGTATTTGGGCAGACCATATAACAGTGAGTTACAATTATCGAGTTTTGTTGGAACAAAGGCATGCACTAGCATCTTACATGTATCCTAACTTAAGAACTTTCTAATACGTGCAATGCTTCTAATAGAAAAAATGCAGATTTGTAGACTTCAATCAACATGCCTATCCATAGATACCGTAGTGTCGAATACAACACCGATATTTCTTGCGAAGTCAGAAGGCATCACTGACGCATTTGCTACTTGCATACAGTCCAGAGAAGAGGCCGGGCGATGTTTGGCATGAAAGACAAGTATCTCAGCTTTATCATCGTTGAGCTTCAGGTTGTTGTGTAGCATCCATACGTCAATGTCGTCCATACACATTTCTAGCTTGAACTTGGCATGCTCAAGGTCACGAACAACAGAGACTTCAAATGTGAAATACATTTGAGTGCCATCAGCATATAAGTGGAAAGACACTCCATGGTGTCGCATGATGTCGCCTATCGGTGCCGTATAGAGTAAATAGAGGATGGGCCCCAGCACCGATCACTGTGGAATCCCACAGTTCAGTGCATGACTGGACGAACGTTCATTGTTGATGGTAACAAACTGCTTTCGTCCTGTTAAGTATGATGTAAACCAACTGAGAGCGGTTCCAACGATGCCAAAACGGTTAGTTAATCTATCAAGAAGAATCTGATGGTCCACAGTGTCAAATGCAGCTGATAAATCAAGTAGCAATAAAATGACACACTTATTCTTATCCAATGCTTGCAAGATATCGTTATGTATTCTAATCAGAGCAGTTTCTGTGCTGTGCCCAGTTTTATAAGCGGATTGAAAAAGTTCCACTAAGTTATTGTCATGCAAATAGCAGTTAAGCTTTGAAGCGACGACCTTTTCGCATCACATAGACGTAAACATCAAGTTAGATATCGGTCGGAAATTGAGAAAAACTTCATAATCCAGTGATTCCTGTTTAAGTTTAGGATTCAGTAGGGCCTCTTTCATACATTCAGGCATTACACCTGTTTCAATGACAGATTTACAATCTTAGTTAATACAGGCAACAAGATATCAATGCATTCCTTCATAACGCAGGGAGAGGATCCAGGTCGCATGATTTAACAGTAGTTCCACCAATGATATCCAACAGCTCCTTACTCAGTGTGACTGTTTTGAAATCACTGAGTATAGAATCAGTGCAATAATGTTCGTATTGTGGAGTCACAAGTCCTAACTTCCTTGATGTAAATATAAGACGTAATCCGGACAGAAATTAGCTCCCCCCTTAAATCCGTTACCTGAATTCCACAGCTGAATCTAGGCAGAAACTAGCCCCCTTACCGTCTGTCTATGTCTGTTGTTGAATAGGCCTCTTGCATCAATCGATCACGTGACGATTTTCCCATACCAACGCCTGTGTGGAGGGCAAGCCATTCAGGCTAACAATCCTTGACAACAGAGAGAGCGTGAGACACGCGAGCGTTAAACCTCAATACTAGAAGTTCTGCCGGTTCCTTTGTTATTCGTTTTCAGCCCAATTTAGCTTTAAATCTTAAAGTTCAGTGTTAGAGGATTTTAAGAGCCGTAAGACGATCAGAAATAGCTTTCTGAAGCCAAAACCGAACCGGACTCTGCGAGTTATTCGCAACATGATGGCGGCCTTAACAGACAACAGGTAAGAAGCTGACTTCGGGAATGTACTTTTCTTCCACGCTTTAAATCGTCTTTATGTTCTAGAAAAAAAATTGTGATGTCAGGAGATGTATGTATTATAATAATAATCATAATAATAACTTTATTACAGTGTCAATGTATTTAGCTGTTCAGCTAATGGGGGACACTTTAACAAAAGATAGAGTAAAATAAGATAAAAAGTAACCTAGAGTTATGTACAATTTTAAAATCTACTATAACTATACTTAAATATATTATAAAATCTAAAAATTTATATGCAGAGCTAATTATATCATGAGCTGCATAATATGCAGCAGTAAGAATTGTTATCTATTAAGCTTGATATATCTAACTTTCGTATATTATGTTTAAACGAATTTAGACTGGACACAGTCCTAAGACTAGGCCTAAGCTTTGTCCATATAAATGGTCCCAAGTATCTAATTGAATGCTTTCCATAACTAACTGTTTCAAACCTAGGTATATCGAATTCACTGTTTCTGAGCGAGTAACGCGTACTTTTACTTTTGAACAAGCCCGAGACACTACTCGGTACAAGTCCGTATTTAACCTTGTACATCAGTGTAGCAATATCCTGTAAACGTCTATTATACAATGTTGGTAGCTTGGCACGGTTCAGGAGTTCCAGGTATGACTCTGACTTAGACCTGTAGACTGCCCTCAACGCTCGCTCCTGAACACGTTCAAGCTTCCTGCAGTCTGATGACTTACAAAAATGCCAAACTAAATGACAGTAAGTTAAGTGGGGCAGAATTGACGACATATATAGTGATAGCTTAGCTGTACAAGGTATAAGATTACGTAATCGCACAAGTACTCCTACTTTCCGACTAGCCTTGGTGCATAATTCACTTATGTGACTAGTAAAATTCAAACGTTCGTTAATGTATACACCTAATAGCTTAATCTGCCCTGTTCTCGTGATTTCATGGTCGTCTATACGCATAGTTTCATTCTTATTATTTTCAGCATCTACGTCCCTAGGATTAATTTTTAATGACTGGAATTTGTCTGGGTTGGCTAGCAAGTAATTGTTCTTATACCAAGCCGAGGCTAACTGGCCTTGCGTCTTCAGACTTAATCCCACTGTGTCATGATCCTTTCCCATTATGTACAATTGATGGTCGTCAGCATACATTGTGAGGTTAGCATTTTTGACATGAAAAGACATTTTGGAACATGTTCCATAGGAGGGGTCCAAATGACGAGCCCTGTGGACAGCCTCGTTCCATCTTTATCCACTCGCTTGTAACATCATTTAGCTTTACCCTATTCATTCTGTTGTCAAAGAATGATCGCATGAGATTAAGTGATCTACTGCCAAAGCCATATGCGTCCAGTTTCTTTATGGTGAGGGAATGACTTAGGGAGTCGAAAGCTTTACTCATGTCTTTACTCATCACCATAGCCGAGGAGACGCTAGGAGACGCTGGTGTTAAATGAATTGGAACGCGTTACAGGCTACAGGGATAACTGATGTACGAATAACAACTTGATATAGGTTGTTGACTAGCTGGTTTTCTTATGTGACAGGTTCTCTATTTTTCCCAGATCACCAGCAACACTAGAGTCTGTAATCTTGAAATAAATCCCCTCGTTACTTCGAATTTTGGTGATCCAGTGAGACCTTAATTCCATGTCTTTACTGGGGAATTTTTGCGATGAAAAGTAAGTCCATCGTAGCGTGAATCACCGCTGCATATTTGTGGCACACACCAGTGGTAGCGCGTTCCAGTTTATACAACCCCAGCGTCTCCTAGCATCTCCTCGGCTATAGTAGAGTATTAAATAGATACATCTCATAATTTTTCTAGAACATAAAAACGATTTAAAGCGTGGAAGAAAAGTACATTCCCGAAGTCAGCTTCTTACCTGTTGTCTGTTGCATGAGGACGCCATCATGTTGCGAGTAACTCGCAGAGTCCGGTTTGATTTTGGCTTCAGAAAGCCATTTCTGATCGTCTTACGGCGCTTAAAATCCTCTAACACTGACCTTTAAGATTTAAAGCTAAATAGTTCTGATAAATTTGGCCTGAAAACGAATAACAAAGGAACCGGCAGAACTTCTAGACTAAGTATTGAGGTTTCACGCTCGCGTCTCTCACGCTCTCTCTGTTGTCAAGGAATGTTAGAATGGCTTGCCCTCCACACATTCGTTGCTATGGGAAAATCGTCACGTGATCAATTGATGCGAAATCCCTATTTCACAGCTGAACCTGTGCATAACCCCTTTTAAGTACCTGTTAAGGTATTTTATAGTGTGCTACTTCTAACAACTGTTCTATAACAACTATAACAATACGCAGAGTTGTGAATAGCCCACCTTCTCGCTGGTATTTATGAATGTTTAACTTCAGAATGAGGCTAAACTTGCGTACATGCGTCTGTATTCATTGTATTCAGCGGTAATTTTCGAATACGAAACTGGACTATTGTCCAGGGCTCTCTAGCTGGTATTCCAGTCTGCTCATATATAGAAACTGTGCATACATGTCAACAAATCAACATGTCAACAAATCAAGTAAAAAAGCTGATTGTACTTCTTAGTTCATAAGTCGTATTTATACCAACATTAGTGTTTAAAGCTTTGACATAAAGGAGAAAGATAACGAGTTTATTTAACTTTCTTATTCTTGAAGGCCGAGTTACTAAATAGACGCTTTATAAGCATTATAGTCATTATAGTGGCACAGTAAGATTTGGTCGAGTTGATTTTGGCGAGATGGAACTCAACTATTTATAGGGTTCTCGGGTTTTCCGATGCGCTCGTATTATGATAACAAGGCTTATGCATAGTTCCGGTCAACAAATATTTTCTAGAGGTTTTCATCCCGCCGGCAGACTTTATGAATATAATTCAGCCTCAGTGTCGGCAAAAAAAGTTCTAAACGCTTTAAAATTCGCTCGAATTCCATAAAAGTTCGTATGAATCTCTTAAAGTGCATATAAGCCCTGGCTAATTATATTCCTTACGAAGAGACTATCTCATGAGGCCATAGCCAAAGGATTCCGGAATAAAAAGTTGATTTGATTTATTTGTCGTTGTATATTGGCCGTTCAAAGTTGGCCAAACACGTGTGTTGGGTTGCTTGTGGACCGCCGGAAATCAAGCGCGCGAGAGCACTTTACAAAATTGGCACTGGGTCTAGTTTAACCGCGTCATCAGCATCCGCCATTGCATGAAAGGCCTTGCTGAATAAAGCTCCACGAAAAGTTTATCGCGATGTTATCATCTTTCTCAGTTATCTGTTCAATCGTTTTGAAAATATGCCAACGATTTATACCCGCGAAGAGATGAGTTATGTTGATGACGTCACGTTTCATTCCCGTCCCAGTCTCCGAACGTGCGCGGAAATTAAGCCTAAATTTGGAAGTTTTGCCGCTAAAAAATGAAAACCATTTCCCCCCCTGTATTTTCCCCTACCTTTAAGGTCTAAGCTTTTCAAAAAAGCATAACTGCCCATGGCTAGATTATATGCACTTTAATACTATCCCCACAAAAAATATATTTTACATGACTGGCAAACTCCTCATACACTTCCTTAACCTTTCGTTTTATATTTTGAGCCACGTTAACCTCACCCGAGAGCCTGGTCATTAAATAAAGAAACATAGAACATTAAGTATCGTGTTGATAGATTTTAATTACTTAGCGCTCTCAACAGCTTTTCCAATTACAACATTCCTATATATAAAACCATATACCAATGTTTCAGATTACAGCTTCTATTGTTCTAAGGGAAACAATTTGTCCCTAAGCAGTGGGGACTCGGGTAAAGCTCCTCATGTCCTGAGCTATAAAACTCAAATTGGAACGGAGAAAGACATATCTCAAGAGTCCTTTTGTTTGAAGTAACCGCTTTCATTGGAATTGAAAATAATCAGCACATTAGCAATTATTAAAGATGGGAGCTATCGTTAAACCATACCTTGGAATCATCATCGTCACTGTTCATTAATCATACAGGTAATGTACTTTATTTTAATGTTCTCAAAAAGCTCTTACCTAATTCTTTATATCCGAAAATCCTGCCCTTTTGCCTCTAAATGTTGAGCCTGACCAGTTAGTCGGCTTTTTGCCTTTTCTGAATGTCTCTCATCCAAAAGGTTGTCTAAAGTTATTGCAAACCATCTCAATTCCTCAATTCTTTCATTTGCTGAAATGAAGCTCAATATTGTGCAAAACATCATCGTTTTCTCGGAACAAAATTTTATGTTCACTCGAATTATAAATAGCTTTCCTATCATTTGCCTTGCCCCAGTTGTTCACAAAGTAGATAAGTTATCCAATGAACAAGTATTAACCTAACTAATTTATTGTATCCATTTCATAGGGATTTCACTAATGGATAGCAAGTTATCGACTTTGGAAGGAACGGGGGCCTGTTAATTAATTTTCGTAAGACAAATTGAATAGGAGTAACTGCAAAATTAGATGCGAGCGTGGACAAAACCGAACTTCAGCATGCAGCTCTTTGGGAATTTGTCAAAGCCTACTGGCCAATCAGGACGCGAGTTTTATTGTGGTCATGCACCTTATTCCTATCTCTTGCCTGCGCGATACGATGTCTGGTAACAATGGTATCAGAGCGAGGCCAGTTGTCCCAAATATCGAGACATTTGAGAGGGTAAGAAACTCCTTAGTTTCTGTTGTACCGCACCGTTGTGTCTTCGTGTCATCAGGACATTAATGTCATTTTCTACCATCGACTGTAGAGTTTCCTCTTTCTGTGACGTAACAACTGGCCTCGCTTTGATGCCTTTAGAATAAGGTCAATGTTATAATGTGTAATCGGTGATGCATCCTCCCTTCCACAATATTCCTCGTCTTTAAGTCGGTGCCAGCTTGATTATTTTTAGTTGAAACCAAATGAATGATGGTGGTACAAATGACTGCGTTCATGATGCGCTAGCCGATAAACTGGCGTACATTTGTTACATCTATATATCCACATACATTAAACACATTAAACAACAGCCAAGTTAACTCAATTAAAGGCGCTATCTAGGAACATTAACCGAGTAACTACATGTAACAGTCCAGTATTTTCTGATTTTCCCCCACTTACCCCAATATAGGGTGTTTTTATTGAAACAACGATTGCTGGGCATATTCATTCGGACACCAGTAATCACAAACAGGGCAAACTGGCGTGTTCTTTTTAAAGTGCGCATACTTTAATTATTCATTACCGTTTTCGGGTATGTCGAAGCAAAATTTTAAACACGTAAGCCAACCAGTAGCATTTTATCAAATTAGTTTCCAAATCATTGTACATAAGGATTGCCGGCATAACTTCGTAACAGTCGAGCGAAGACACATTCATCCATCCTAACACGCACCTGTGGCTTATCATACTCGACCACGTGACCGTGGTCAATGACGATCACCTTGTCATAGTCCATGATAGTGTTCAGTCTGTGTGCTATGGTCAGCACTTTGCAGCTGGAAAATGTGCGCACACTGATCTCTAATCTCAATTTTGAATCTACTCTCTAAATATGAAGCCCTTATTTTAACTTATTTGTATATATTTATGTAACTAGTATAACACATTGTCAATAAATTGAACTTGTGCGTCCGATAACTTCCTGAATGAGTTGGTGCGTCTTGAATTCCGTCGTTTTGTATTAATGACAATACTGAGAAGCTACAATGAAATCGGTAAAATTGTATGCATTAAAAAATATGGAAATAATATTATTGCTCATTGCTGCTTTGATAGCTTAGCAATAATCGGGCAAAGACACCATCAGCCTTTCTTGCAAGTACTTTGGGCTTATCGTACTCGATCACGTGACCCTGGTCAATGACGATCACCTTGTCATAGTCCATGATAGTGTTCAGTCTGTGTGCTATGGTCAGCACTGTGCAGCTGGCAAACTTGTGTCGGATAACTTCCTGAATGAGTTGGTCCGTCTTGAAGTCGACATTAGCCGTGGCTTCGTCCATCACCAGTACTTTACACCTCTGCAGCAATGCACGCGCAAGACACAATAGCTGTCGCTCGCCAACGCTAAAGCCTGAACCAGATTCCCCAACACAATACTCGAGATGACCATCGAGTTTCGCTATTTTACTCTCAAGCTGTACTTGTGCTAGTGCTATCCAGATTTCATCCTCTGTAAATAGATTAAATGGATCTAAGTTCTTCCTCAAGGTGCCTGCAAACAAGACAGGGTCCTGGGTAATGACGGCAATAGCTCTTCGAGCTGCCTGTATATTAAGTGTTCCAAGATCAATACCATCAATGAAGACTTCCCCTTGAGGGTCCGGCATTCTGAACAATGCCGCCACAAGTGAAGACTTTCCAGCTCCAGTACGTCCGGCGATACCAACTTTCTCTTTGGGTTGGATATCAAAGTTGATGTCTTGTAACACACGAGGACCGTCCTCCAAGTACACCAAGGACATATCGCGCACACTAACGGCACCTTCACTTGGCCAGTCTTCTGGCGGGAGGGTTTCTCTGCTGTAGCCTGGCTCCGACGGTAGTTGGCTGTAGGTTATAACGCGCTCTACCGACGTCATTTCATTCTCAACCTCAACACCAGTACGAACAGCATACTGTGCAGTGCCAAGCGCACCCACAGCAAACGAAAGTAACATCCCTGCAACACCTAGAAATATACAAAAACAACACAAGGTCAACGATAATGATCTAACGGTTTTTTTCCCGAGAAGTTCGAATATAACTTAAAATCAGCTTCATGTTTAATTTATCATAACGAGCCAAAGCCTCTTAGGAAGAGTTAAATACCGAGAACCGAGGCTTTTAGCTAACTGACTTATTTCATGATCGGCGAGGTTTTCTCACCAAAGCTATTCCTATGAGAAAGTAATTATTTGACCTTCAGAAAATATAAACAATACCCTTGGCAGGTTCGTAAATTAAACAAAGCACTGAATCATACAATATAATAATTATTTCGGCGTTAACGTTACGTCACTAACATGCGCAGTTAGGGCATGGTGAAAAAAAATCGCGTCCCATAATGATAAGACGGCTCGCGTTCTTAAAGAGGGAGTAAGTGAAAGTGTCGTACTTAAGGTGGCTCGCCTGGATTTTCCAGGGACGCACTATTCCCAATTTAAACGGCTGCTACTCCACTGTCAGAGCACGGTCGAGCTAGCCACTTCACCCATTTACTAGAAATAGAATAAACTTTCCAAAAATGTAGGTTTTTTTGACATCGGTGTTACCATAGCAACACAGCGTTGACGTCATGTGTTTTACATATCAGCAATTTTCTTGAAATCTAGACCTAAACTTTTAAAACAACCTAGTGTCCCTTGTAGTCTAAATGTAGGCCTTCAAGACTGCAAAGTTTAAAAAAATTGTATGAGAGCGTTTTCGAAAAAAAATGGGATGAATATTTTCATTAAAAAAATAAACAATTCGCTTTACTTCCTGTTTAGTCGTCGAGAACTGTGCGTTCCGGACCGATTCAAACGCTGTTTTTAGCACATTTCATACCTATGACATAGGACTACTTGCCATGAAAATTTCATTCCATTTGCTTCATTCGATTCCGGTTTATGGAATAACAAGTAATGTAATAAATATGCTCATTTTACTCAGAATAGTAATGTATTTGCTAAGGAAGTTGTAATTCGAAAACTAGTCGATAACATTTTTTTTAAATCTTTTCACCTGAAATTCAACATGTACTACCCTTGCCCTGTAAATTTCAAGAGCATTGAATCATTTTAAGGGCGCGAAATAAAAACAAAAACATAGGGAACTTTTAGCCGTCATCCACGCAAGCTTCATTGCTGTATCATTTTGTTTATAGCTTGTGTCTTTCCGAAATTTCTCTTTTGTCTAGATTCCACATACTTGTGTGCTTTTGAACTAACAAGTTTACCATGCACGCTTGCTACACTTCGCTAATGCCGGAACGCTCGTGCAAATTCTGTTCTTAGGACAATGACATTATAAATGCAAGGGCTTTATCTGTATATTGACCCGGGTCGATATACAGATAAAGCCCTTGCATTTATAATGAGCAACTCTCTGTTGTTCAACTGGTCTTTATCGTAGATAAAGCCCTGTGAATAACAAAGAAAACCGTGTCAAGTATGAAATAAGTAACCATATTACCCCCTGGGTAATGCAGACATGAGCTCTGCAATCTCCAGGGGTCCCAGTAAACTCTCTGCATTTCTATCAATTAAACGCAGCCTGAGTTATCTCTAATTCCTGTAACTATGAGGGCCTTCAGCGGCCTTTTCGCAGTACTGACTAACTTGAAATCAATTTTATTTTTGAACACTTTCCGGAGTCGCTAGAAAACAAATTGGTCCTATATATATCCCTGAAGCGCTCAGGCAGAAGAAGCCGGCAGAACTTAAGTTCAAGTAAATTTATTTTAGCACTTTCTCATTATTTACAATAAGGTGGGAGAATATAGAAGGTAGAAGTATAACATAATAATAGATAATAAAAGTATATATTTGAGGAAAATAAAAGTAGTATAGCGTATAGCTTTTGATTTGCCCAATTGTCTTAGGCATACTTCGGTAACATTATTTGCCGACGATACAGCCATGTACTGTTCTTCGAATTCAGTTAAGGACTTAGAGTCTATGCTTAATGAAGACCTAAAGAACGTAGCACAGTGGCTTTACAATCACAGGCTAACTTTGAACACCGCAAAATCTAAGTTTATGCTTATTGGAAGTTCACAGAGGTTGAAATCCCTTGACACGATTAGTGTACAAAGCTACGACAACGATCTTGATAGAGTAGATTCATTCAAGTACTTGGGCGTCGTCATAAATGAAACCCTTATCTGGAATGACCATATCGACTACGTCAACAGCAAGGTTAAACAAAGATTAGGGATACTAACCAGGATCAAGTACTTACTTCCCGCTTCTGTTAGAGAACTTTTTAGCAACACAATGATCTTACCAATCTTAGATTATGGCGACATTGTTTGGGGAGACAAAAGCAATACTACTCTAATGAAATCCCTTCAACTTATTCAAAACAGAGCAGCAAAGCTAATTTTAGATAAGTCTAAGCACTCCTCTGCTTCAGAGGCCTTGGAAGAACTTGGCTGGGATTCCTTATCAGAGAGACGCAGAAAGCACCGTATCTTATTTGTTTTTAAATGTTTAAATGGTTTTATAGACTGGGATTTTACTTTTACTTTTAAGAGAGAGATGCACGACTACAATACCAGAAGTAAGAACGACATCTATAAGCTTAAATCTCGTAAGTCTAAGCACTCCTCTGCTTCAGAGGCCTTGGAAGAACTTGGCTGGGATTCCTTATCAGAGAGACGCAGAAAGCACCGTATCTTATTTGTTTTTAAATGTTTAAATGGGTTTATAGACTGGGATTTTACTTTTACTTTTAAGAGAGACATGCACGACTACAATACCAGAAGTAAGAACGACATCTATAAGCTTAAATCTCGCAGCTCGTTTGGCCAACGTCGCCTTTGTTTTCATGCCATTCAGGACTGGAATTTGCTATCTGAGAGCACGAGAAACATTCTAAATCTAGATCAATTTAAACGATTTATCTAGTTACTTATATATAGTAGTACGTTATTGTTGTTATTATTATTATGTTTATAGCTATTTTTAAATTAATACCTTATATTACTAGATTTTAACCTTTTATAGATTCATAGACATTTTTATATTTTTATTTTTTACTCTAATACAGGACCTTCCTGAAAATCACCTAAGGGTGAGGTTTGCCTCCTGTATAAATATTTAAATTATTATTATTATTATTATATGTTGGCTATTTACTGCTGGATGAACCAACTGGGGATATATAACTAAGTTGAAATCAATCTTATTTTGGTAAACTTGTCAGAGTCGCTTGAAAAATAAGTCAGTATATATATCCCTGAAGCGTTCAGGCAGACTAAGCTGCCAGGACTTCACGCTGGATGAACCAACTGGGGAGATAGAACTATAGTAGCTTGAAATTAATCTTAATTTGGTAAACTTGTCGGAGACGCTACTGAGATCGAAATGACTGAGTTATATATCCTTGAAGTATTCTTTAGTCGAAGTCTGTGCTTGAGTTTGTTTATTTCGTCTCGCATGATCAATGTTTCCTCGTGGCTGCTTCTAGCGATCTATTAATACCTTGCAGTTAGCTGATTCTGTGTGAGCAATCATAAGACTTGGTTTGGCGGAAATTTCTTACCATGTAGATTTACGCCACTTTTTAGCAATATTCGAAAAGTCACTAACGTACAATCCAGGGCATAAATCCAAATTGTTTGTTCCTAATAGCGCAGCCTAATAGCGCAGCGGAGAAGCAATACTGGTTTAGCCGTTGTGTAATCAATACAGAGTCGATTATTGTGAAACCCGCCATTGTTATCATCGACTAGTCTTTCGCAAAATCCTTCGGTTTAAATTGTCGTATATATACTTGCTCCCAAGATTATCTACTTCTGTTGATGAAATGTCCAAGCTATAGAAGTACTAATAACGACGGTTTTTTGAAGCAAATTACTCTGCGCACAGCTTCAACATTCATCCTGGCTGTGAACACGTATGGCATAATAAATCAGAAATAAAACAATGCATATACTAATTTGCGTAATCAAAATTTAACTTCCCTAAATCCCTGACATTAGCCAGGACTAGCTTTACTCACCTTAACTGTCATAATCACTTAAAAGGTAAAAAACAAAACCGCAAGATGTTATTCGATTTCTAAACTGTGACGTCACTTCATAGCAGCCAGACCTCACGCTGATTTGGACTTTTGATGATCTATTGCTCGTTATGCTACATTAAAGTGGTTGTGTGTGATAAATATGGTATTTGTAATTTTAATTGCTGATGGCTTTGCAATGGGGTTTTGCTGGAATGCAAGTACATGGTTGTATTGGACGGCAAAATAATCTGACTTCATTTACGTCAAAAGCACTTGTACGATATTCGGTAATGTTATTGGAAACACCTGTTTGTAAATGCTATTTTACACCTCCAATCGATTGTCCATCGTTGTAAAACAGCGTTTTTGAAGATCGTTTTCCGTCCAGTAAAGCCTGTGCCATGGGAACATGAGCGCAATTCATTGGTTATCGAAGTGATATATCAGTACATGCCTGTTTCCTGCAAATGTCTATTAAAATGTCTTTAAAGCTAAATTTACATGATCAGGATCAATGCAAAATAAAGCTCTCGCTGTTTATTCATGATCATGGCATTAGTATATACTATGGAACTGTCATGTAAGCAAACTTCAAGGAACAAGAAGCTGCACGCATATTTCACTTGTACCGGGTTTAAAACAGTTTGTTTTTTCTTAAAACAGCTTTGAGATTATTTGAATTTAAAGATGAAACCTTGTGTGTTGATGAGTTTTGCGGCTATCCACATTGACGGGGAAATATTTTCCAATTTCGTTTTTCCTTTTGTGCATCAGATCACAATCTTGGCCCCACCTGAGCTGCCAATTTCTTGCTCCTGTTCAGCATTTTCATATGCCGCCGTGTTAACAAAATCGGGAATAAGACGTGGTTTCTCACCTCCTCTTTTTGGTCCCTGTGTCATGGAACCCAGGAATACTTGAGGGTCATTGTCCAGTTACTGCATTGGCGTCGTTTGTGGGGGCGGTGACTGTAGCTCCCAAGAACAAAAGTGGGTCGTCGAGAAAGCTAAATCCTTCGATTTTCATCAGTAGCTCCTCTAGACTCCCGTCTTTAACCAGCGATTGCATTGTTACCGGCGGGTTTGCCGCGGTGTCAGGTTCCGCTCAAGTAACTTAAGGCCTGGATTTGTGTCCTTAACAGACCCCCAGCAGAGATTTTAAAGGTCTTCAATTCTCAGTCGATATATTTTCATGTAAGTTGTCGAAACTATAAAAATACCTAATAGTTGACTTCTTAATCAGTGTCAGGAGCCCATGTCAGTGTGAAGTCTCCTTTAGTGTCACGTGACATTCCTCAGTTGATGACGTCATAAAACGCGTTTCTTGAAATGGGGGAAGTTTACACAGGAAAATTTTGATATTTTTTGCTATCACACTGCTTAAAATGACAAGTGAATTGTAGTTCCGCCTTCTAATGTGGTATCCGTCATTTATATTATAAGATATTTTACCATTTACTATGTCACGTGACCTGTTTCCCTTAATTAATTACTTCCGTTATGATCTGGACATGATTAAAAGGCGGGGTGTTCAAGCCGTTATTATGAGTCGTACAACGATGAAGAAAGAAGATTCATTTAAGTTTACTTTCCGTACCCCATTTTTGTCTAAAGGTTTCAACCGTTAACGGTCGTTTTCGAGTCACGTGACACAACTTTGAAAATTACAGGAAGTTCATATTGTAACAAATACCGATAACGAACAGCCTACCGAGTTTCATAACGATTGGATGGAAGCTTCCCCTTTCAATAAAAATATGCCAAATTAACAGGCGAGTCAGGCCTTAATATGCTTGAGCGTTGTTTCGGCGTTCACTTATTTGTGAAGCTGGCTAATTTATCGCTATAATTTTCCGCTGCCCCAGGGAAACGTTGAACTTGTTAATGTGACATGCAGTAACCGCTGTATATATCTTACAAAAAGAGTATTCAAATAGTAACTATATAGTAGTCGCTTCGTGGACGATAATCGCAATAATGAATGTGACATGCGGTAACCGCTGTATATGTGTTGGGCTTGGTCAACCACTTCCGCCCTTGGTATTTAATCATGATAAACAAGTCTATCACCAAAGTTGTTGTTGAAATTATTTTGCAGCAAATTTCGACTCTTTAAGTCGCAAATTTCGACCTTGTCACTGGTCCTATTAGGTTTTTTTTGCCCGAAAATATTTTTCTGAAAATACTTTTCTGGCATCGGACCTTGTACGATTTTCTTAAGGTGCTACTAATAACCGGGAAACGTCTTGCAGCCAAAATTGAACCAAGCAATGAGAACATTCTATTTTCAGTAGAAGGAACATTATGAAAAACGGGCAGAACCGAAAGATGGGGGTCGGCCGATTCCCTTATTTTTTTCAGCAGTTAGTAGGTACCTGATAAGATTACGAACGATGGTATTTAAAGTTCCACTCGCCTTTTTGTTTCCGAGATTGACCACCTCCCTCCATTTTTGGCCTAGACAGGCCGTAAATACAGTAAAATCTGGGCTAACTTTGAAAGGCTATCAAAGTCACTACGCACAACTGACGGCTTTGCTACATTTTGTGTGCATTATCTACCATCTAAATAGCATGTTCACGTTTGAAAAACTCTAGTCGGAGAAATTCGTTTTTTTAATATTCGGATAAAATTCGGTATTTTAGCTTATCACGAAAATCACCAGAATGAAGTAATATTTAAGGGGATATTTCTCAAAAGTGCGGTAGTTTATTTCAACATTAAAAATTATTTTCAGTAGCCTAAACAATTGCCATCAAAAATCTGCAAAGTATTGATTGGCACTACTCAATGATTTAGCGTGAGCGGTGTGAGAAATAGCTGAAAATGTGATTATTTTAACCTTTTTTCCCGCCAAATTTTTACTCATAATATCAATCCGGCGTGTAGATTTATTGTCAAAGTATTATAGCATAACCTAATAAAAATGGCTCAGAAGACTATTACTTTACATCGAAACGTTTTAGGAAGAGGTAAAAGTGTAAATATTTGATGTTTACACAAGTAAAACTCGCTGATCTTCGAAAGACCCAGGTCAATTTCCCGCGAAATTAAGTTATTGTTGTCTCGCTAGGGCAGTTGTGCTTGCCGTATCGCTTAATAAGTGAAATAAGGAATCTACGATTAGCAAATTGTTGGTGCCCTTAAACAATAGATTCCTCGTTAGCTTCTTTTGTTGGGGCACCAACACTTGAATCTCTGGGGATTGAGTGAAAACCAGCAATTCGAATTTTATTGTTTGGAGAAATACAGTATTTGCAGTATTTTAAACTCTAGGGATAAGAAATTATGGAACAGAATCTCTCAAAATCATACTGCCCTTGACGATCTGTTTCCACCACAGAGATCCAGACAACTCCGTGATAGAGGGCATAACTACATCTTGCCTTGTGTAAAAACTGAGAGGTTCAAATCCATTTTTATAAATAGATGTCTTTTCACTTTGTGAAAACATAATTGACTGTTACTAGATTTATATTTTTATATATATTTCTTCTTTTTCCTTTTATATATTTTGTAAAATATTGCACGTTTGATGTGGTATATTTGTTAATAAAGACTATTATTATTATTATTATTATGAATTCCCGCGTTGAAAGTGAGAAGAATGATATCTGATTGGCTAAGAATAGCCTACCTTTGGTCTTTTTCGCGCGAAACGCAATGCTAAACAATAGCCTCATCGACCTCTGTGCTGGGGTACAGACACAGTGGGGAAGATGGACCCTCCTGGTAATGGGCTCCTGTTATGACATATCACCCTGAAAGTCATGGCAAAGTATTTGTGAGTTCACCCTTTACCTCCTGCACCGCCCGTAACCGCCCAATATGAAGCATGCACCTGGAGAAGATTATTGCATCAAACCTAGACATTGCTGGAAATACGTTGTTGTTATATTATTTCAAGGGATGAATGACTTCGAAGCCACAGCTATAACGGGGATCGCTTGACTCTCCCACTTTGGAGAAAAACTCATTTCTTTTGGAGATCGTTGTTCGTTTCTTAGATTTTCACGAATTTTGAGGAGCTGAAAATCGGCTCAAAGAAACCTTCCCATTCGCACTTGAAATCAAAAGCAAATACAAAATCACCACTCAGTCGTTACAGTACCTTGTTTAATCTTTCCAATCAGCATGTTTGTTTGCACAAAACACACCAAGCGACTGTGAACCACGCCGATGTTTACACTGCACTTCACTCGACCACATTTTCCTGCTCCCACCTCCAATTGCATGCTGGGTAATCAACAAAAAATCACAAGGGGTCCCCCCCTCTGGGACTTCTGTATGATATGGTACTGAAGTTGGGGGACTATCTATGTCTCGGCATCAATCAATAAGTGACAATTTAATTCAGGGGTGTACTGTTGAATCTGGTAAAGAAAGCCGTAGAATAAATATCTTTATCTATTTAATTATTCTTTAGTTAATATATTCGACAACAGAGCATTAGTGTTATTGCGAGTAAAAGGTGTTGGTGTGTTGGTTCTTCTTTGTTTCTGAAATAAAACGATTATTTTAATGAAAAGACCAAGGGACCCCGCCGGTGTGCTTAAGACGTAATAGGGTCGTATATTACGGTGGCCCACAAGTGTCACGGCACAACCGAGAAAGTCCAGGCACAACGACAAATCTCACGTCACGCTACCCAGATCCCCACGGCACAACCGCCACAAAGCTCACGGCACGCCACCAAGATTCCCACGGCACAACCGCCACAAAAGTCCACGGGACAACCGCCACAAATGTCCACGGCACAACCTCCACAAATTAAACGGCACAAACCACAAATCGTACGGCACAAATAAAGTAAGCCATGGCACAACCTACTCAGAAGTTGCGGCGGAAGTGGTAGTCCACAGCGGAAGTGGAAATCCACGGCGGAAGTGAACTCAGACCACCACAGGCAACCCATATACAAGAACGGAGACTGAACTATCCAGACTATAATACTAAACTAAGTAAAAATAGCATACTTGTTTTGTAAAGGAAAACCGTATGGCGTCAGTTTATCATATCCGTCAGCATGCCATACGCTGTTGGGGCCAGGGCAAAGGTATTCTCGCCTACGGAACATGTGCGCTCTCCTGGACCAGGAGCCCATAACTACAACCTTCGCCATAGGTACGGACCGCCCGACAAAATATGACTATTCAGAACACTGAACGAACTCCTCCGACACATCGCGGGCATTTTTATGCGAGTTCGCTTGTCCCCCCTCCCCCTTCACAATGTTGGGATAGAAAGGCAACATTTCAGTCTGCTCGAAAACCAACATTGAAATGGGGGAGGGGGGTTGCGTTAAAAATAGCCGGAAATTGCTGAAGCGGTCCGACTTAAATGGCAAGGGTTGTAGGAGCGTCCATCCCGCATACTAGGCCAATGTCACAGCGTTTTCACAAGTTAGGTTATTTTTAGAACGGTTTCCCGCTATTGTTGAGTTGCAATTATAGACCCTTTGTACGTTACGTCATAGCCGCCATGTTGGTGTACAGTTAACAATAGATTCTTCGTTAGCTTCTTTTGTTCTGTACACCAACATGGCCGCCATGCCCTTTGTCATTTGAGTCTCTGGGGATTGAGTGCAAACCATCTATTCCGCCTAAGGGAATCAAATCACAAAAGCGTAGCAGCATGTTGTTTAGTATAACAAAAGTAGCTAATGAGGTATCTTTTGTTTCGCCACGGTGCACCATTAATTGGCCGGGAAAATAATCTAAAAATAGCCCAACTTGTAAAAACGCTGTGACAACTATATAGGACATATGGACGCCCCTGGTTATGGGCTACTGCCTGGACCTTCTGGATCCAGTTCTCGCATAATTTCTTGAACTTACGACAATCCGGTGCACAATCATACCTCTCAGTCGAAGCGTATGCTAAATAGACCGATAACCAACACTGGCATCTGGTCCATCTAACAGGTCTTGAATGGCTTGCCTGACAAGAGTTCACGTCGTAGTTGACATTTTTTTCTGGATAAATTCAGAGTTTTGAACCACCTTTTTAAAGAAGTCAAACACATTTCGATTCCAAAATCATGGTAAAGCATTCCTATAATTTCGTCATATGTGTTCCGTTCTTGTATATGGGTTGCCTGTGGTGGTCTGAGTTCACTTCCGCCGTAGATTTCCACTTCCGTCGTGGCCTATCCACTTCCGCAGCAACTTCTGAGTCGGTTGTGGCGTGACTTACTTATTTGTGCCGTACAATTTGTGGTTTGCGCCGTGGAATTTGTGGAGGTTGTGCCGTGGACTTTGTGGAGGTTGTCGTGGGAATCTTGGTAGCGTGCCGTGAGCTTTGTGGTGGTTGTGCCGTGGAATTGGCGGTTGTGCCGTGGGAATCTTGGTGGCGTGCCGTGAGATTTGTGGTTGTGCCGTGACTTTCTCGGTTGTGCCGTGACACTTGTGGGCCACCGTAGTATATCCTTATTTGGATGAGAACGTTCCTTCGATGCGATTGATTGGGAGTGAATGTGGTTTGACTTCGCGAAGGATAATCGGTGAGAATTTAGACCTGCTTTGCTTTCATGTTTGTGCTCTTCTCAACTGACATTTGCATACACAGCCTTAGAATATCTACGGTCAAGAGACGCAAAGCTCACGCTAAAATCTTTGAGAGCTGTTTTGAACCGAGTCTTGTGTCTCTCCAGTCGGGCCGAGTTTCACTGTCGTATTGCTAGGCGTAAAAGCAAACTTGACAAGCTATTGCTGAACCAGAAGCTAACATTCAAGTGAAGTGAACTTACGAAGGTACGTGTCCAAACTGAATGTCACCAGTAATATGAGACATTTGAGCTGCTAAAAGAGTGTGATTTTATGTCAAGGAAGTGTCACATGATAGTATGCAGGATAGGGTAGGGATAGCTATTGTAATTATGTTACCAATCAGAGGAAGGGGGCGTTCCCATCTATAGGTTGTTAAGAGCATGTTCCGCCATACAGGCGGCCCTTCCTACTCTGACCAGCTTTGCGCCAACATCATTTCTAGATACCTATAAGGCGAAAATTTTCCCGCCACCTCCCCTGCACCTGCCTGCAGACTATCTTATATAAATGTTAATTTTAATCTTTTCGTGTGTTACGTTGTTCAGTATTAGCGGGTCTTCTCCCACCTTTGCTGAAACAATTGTTTATTGTATAGGACATTATTGTCCTTGACATATGTTGAAATAAAACCGTCACAGTAGTGGCCAGATTTATTCCAAACTGAGACTGGATATAATTCTCTTTGTTCAATATTTCAGCAAACTAGTGCGACGCCATGCAGAGCTCTCGATCTCTTTATAACTAGCAAATGACGCGGTATAAAAGATATATACAAGGAACAATAACAATATAACAAACAAGAACTACTGTCAAGGAGGGACTAAACAGGTGATAAACAGCTACATGTATAATATAAGTCCTCCAGATATGACTAAATGCAAGCAAGAAACAAAATGTAACATTAATACGCTAAGAATTAGATCAAGAAACGACTGCAAAACAAATTGTTAGTAGTATATAATATGGTGGTTCTGGCGCAGCGCTAATGTTTTTCATACTATTACTACTGTACTACTTATAGCGAGTTCCGATTCCGACATAGAGTCTACCTAACACGCATCGAGTCTGGCGCAGCGCTAGTATTTTATACTACTACTACTGTACTACTTATGGCAAGCGCCGATTCCGACATAGCGTCTACCTAACACGCATCGGTTCTGGCGCAGCGTTGTACAAAAATGGACAGCAAAATAACAACACAACCTAGTGGGCCAGGCGACATCACCGGGCCCGTTCTGGCGCAGCACTGGACAAAATATTACCTACTATTTGTATCAAGCGCTAGAGCCGTTATTTTATCCTACTATAGCACCACACTACTATATTACACACCTTTGTGGGAGCCTCCGCGAGCCCCATGGATGGCCCCACCCCCCTGAAAATTTGTGACGACATAATAATTTGCAATTAGAGGTATGTATATCTAAGAGAATACCTACGGTAACTTATATTAATCATGCGTGGTCAGTATTTATGTAGTTGGTTAAAAGTTGGAGAACAAACCTTCTGCGACAAATCGTGCATATTTTATTTACATAAAATAAGGCAGGGAAGGCCGATTCCAACGCCTTGTCGCGGATGTGGAAAAGGTATCCAGAGCTCTTTTCATACTTGTGTTGGGTGTGGCTCGGGGTCTTTACGTGTAAAGCTATCCAGGAAGAAAGAGGCAGCAAGGCGGCAGTTCGTAGTGGTAATGCTAGAGCTGTTACAGATTCGAAAACCCAATTAGAGATATCCGTTGTCTGGTATATACACGTGAAACATGGCCGCTATAGATGAGTACGTTGAGGAGCCTAGAGGCCTTGCGTTTGTCCAAATGCCCTTTGCCGTTGGAAAATATTTACGCGGATGGAAGATGGACATTCCAGAGGGTAATTCCCTAGAGGCAGACCCAGCAGCATTCCTTGCCGATGTGCGTAAGCAGACCGTTAAAAAACTCAAGGAAGAGCTTCAAGACCTCATCGGCATTAAGTTTCAACTGGCTTTGAACATCACTCTCCGGCTTGACAAACCTGAGGGTTCAATATATGATATAGCCACGTTCCGGAGCTCGCAAACCGTTTTAACCAACAGTGCTGAGATCCGTGGGGCAATAGTAGAAGCACATGCGCAGATCCACAACAGCATCGAGAAGTGGATCAGTCGGGGTTCTAACTGGGTTATTGATAGAGATAACCTTCTATGGTTGGACATTGCTAGGTACCAACCACTCCTCGGAGGTTCGTATATACAACTACCTAAATACATTGCAAGGAAGAAAGCCGTGATCAATGTAAAAAACCAAGACGACTACTGCCTACGTTGGTCACTACGCTCAGCACTGTTTCCAGTTGCGAAAGACCCAAAGAGGACATCGAAGTATCGAGAAGACGATGGGTTGAACTTCGATGGGATAAGCTCGCCAACACCAATCTCACAAATACCACGCGTGGAGAAGCAAAACAGCATCTCTATTAACGTATATGGGTTAAATTCGAAGAAGACACGCTTAGTTGTACACCACATATCAAAGAAGGCCTTCTCAAAGCGTGTTAACCTCTTGCTTATAGAGTGCTCGAAAAGAGGTCTGCAACACTACTGCTGGATCAAGGACTTCAACCGCCTCCTTTTTGATCAGACAAAACACGCATGTAGTAAGCGCTTCTGCGAGCGGTGTTTACATGGATACACCACCAATGCTCTCCTCGATAGGCACATCCCAGAGTGTAATGGCGTCAATGGTCGAGCAATTCGCATTGATATGCCTACTAAGAAGAACAACAAACTCTCCTGTTGTAACTTCCACAAGCAGCTAAAAGTTCCCTACGTCATTTACGCCGACCTAGAGGCTTTAATCACTAAGATCGAAGGGCCTGGCCAAGACCCCGCAGTAGAGCTGCAACGCAACACGCAGAAGATAGAAAAGCACATTCCCTGCAGATTCTCCTACATAGTCGTACGTTGTGATGGTCACAGCAATCCACCTGTGCTCTACCGAGGCACGGATACAATCGAGCGCTTTCTAAAATGCATACAAGAGGAGGAGGAGGAGATTAAAGCCCAAAAGGCCAAACCGCTGCGTATGTCGCAGGAAAACTGTAGGGCTTTCAATCTAGCAACTGATTGTTACATTTGTCGTATGCCTTTCAGTAGAGGCGCAGACGCAGATCTTAAGGTACGGGATCACTGCCATATTACAGGCGAGTTTCGAGGTGCGGCACACAACACCTGCAACATCAAATTGCGTCTCTCCCCTACCATTCCAGTTGTATTCCACAACCTGCGTGGATATGACTCCCATCTACTAATGCAATCCATCTCAAAGACAGAGGGCAAGATTTCCTGCATATCAAACAATATGGAGAAATACATTTCGTTCTCACTTGGCAAACTCAGGTTCATTGATAGTGCCCAATTTCTATTATCCTCTCTAGAAAAGCTGGTGGCCAGTAAAGCCCCAGAGACCTTCCAGCAGATAACAAAACATGAGCCAAACCCAGACAAAAACGAGCTGCTGCTGCGCAAAGGTGTTTATCCATATGAGTGCATGGACACTTGGGAACAATTCACAGAGACTTCTCTTCCACCAAATAATTCGTTCTATAGTAAACTAAGCCTAGAGGACATATCCGACGAGGACTACGAACACGCATTAAAGGTCTGGAAGACATTCGGTTGTGAGACGTTAGGAGACTACCACGACCTCTCCGAACTGATGTGCTTCTTCTTGCAGATGTGTTTGAGGGCTTTCGCGCGACATGCATGCAAAACTACGGCTTGGACCCAGCTCACTACTATACTAGTCCCGGACTCTCATGGGATGCGTTGTTAAAGAAGACAGGCGTGGAGCTCGAGCTACTAACCGACTACGATATGCATCTCTTCATTGAGAAGGGTTTGCGTGGTGGGATATCCATGGTGTCCAAGCGATACGCCGAAGCAAACAATCCAAGCGTACCTGATTTCGACCCAGAGAAGCTGAAAAGCCACATACTATACCTTGACGCCAACAACCTATACGGCTGGGCTATGAGTCAATATCTACCAACAGGAGGATTTGAGTGGTGCGATTTTGATACTATCGAACAATTAACCTCGAGTATCACTAAAAATGTGGATAAAGGTTACATCCTTGAGGTTGACCTCGAGTATCCTCGAGAACTTCATAACATGCACAACAGCTATCCACTAGCTCCGGAGAGAATGCGGGTGGATAAAGCTTGGTTCTCAGAGTATAAAGCCAAAATATTCGAGAAGGTCTACAAGGGTAATGGATCCTTGAAGGTGGAGAAGCTTATACCTAATCTCCGAGATAAAGAGCGATATGTTCTTCACTACCGCAACCTACAGCTATACCTCTCTCTAGGCATGCGTTTGAAAAAGATCCACAGAGTACTTCGTTTTGATCAAGGCCCATGGATGGAGCCATACATTCGAATGAACACAGAGCTACGAAAACAGGCAAAGAGCACATTCGAGCAGGATCTTTACAAGTTAATGAACAATTCTGTTTTTGGTAAGACAATGGAGAACCTACGCAAGCGTATAGACGTTCAGCTGGTGCGGTCTTCAGAGGAAATCAGACTACAGCGTCTCTTGAACAAACCTAGCTATGCTCACTCCACGATTTTCGACCACGACCTAGCCGCCGTACAAAACTACAAAAGCAGGCTATTGCTGAATAGCCCGGTATATGTTGGGATGTCGATTTTAGACCTATCGAAGTATTTGATGTATGATTTCTACTATAACGAGCTAAAGCAGCAATATGAACGACGTTGTAACCTACTCTACACATATACTGACAGTCTACTGCTGCATATCGAAACAGAAGATATCTATGCAGATATTGGTGCCTGCAAACATCTATATGATACGAGCAACTACGACCATCCGTTGTATAACATCGACAACAAGAAAGTCCTCGGTAAAATGAAAGACGAATGCGGAGATACTCCCATTGCTGAATACGTTGGACTACGATCAAAACTCTACTCGATCTTGAAAGCAGATGATAGCGAGATCCGGAAAGCTAAAGGGGTGAAAAAGTGCGTTGTGAAACATCGCATCCGTCATGAGCAATATAAAGAGTGCCTACTAGACAAAAAAGTGTTTCGTCACGGAATGGATATGCTTCGAAGCGAAAAGCATAGGATGTATGGTATTCATATGAATAAGATCTCTCTCTCACCATTCGACTCCAAGCGATGGATTGCAGAAAATGGGGTGGATACATTTGCATATGGGCACAAAGATATCCTTCCAGAGGAGGATGAAAACTTTGATGACCTCATTGAGGAGTTATTAGCTTAAGATTCCATTCGGAGGTAGTTCTGTATCCCTAGGCACCACTTGTAGCTCTTCACGCACAAATCCACGCTTTGGTGCCTGTTTCTCCGAAACGATCCCTGCGTATGAAATTGCTCCTTGTGAACCTTGCGAAGCCCCTTGGACGGAGTCCAAATAGTACAGAACTGGCTGTCCTAAGGACACCATACTACGTGAAATACTATATGTTTCCAAACTCCATATAGGATCGGTTGCACGCCGACGTCCACCTTCCAGCTCACCAGGCGCATATATATATATCGAACACCAACGTCGAATGGAAGCCTTTCCTCTTTGAGACCAACTAAGCGCCCATAGTGTGCAGGTTCTGCCGGCTTCGATTCGATTGATTGTTCCTTTGGAACCGCAATTGATATAACCGGCTGTTTTCCTGTCAAACGCGTAGCTTCATTGTTCAAAGCTTTGACAACCTCAGGTAAACGAGCTACCCACTCAACTGACCTATCATCCCTTCCTTGTGAAGCAAGCACCATTTCTTGAACATATTGGTGTCCAAATAGCCTTTCGGATAGGGTTCGGTTGAATCGTTCAACAATTGCTTGATCCCGGTGAATGTCCACACGTCCACGCCTTACAGAAACTTTATGCTTGGCCAGCAGTGGAGAAACGGCACCCATGAACTCACGTCCAGGATCGACCTGAAGCAGCTTTGGCCATGTCAGTGGACTTCGCTTGTAGATTCGCTCAAAAGCCGCACAACTTCCTTAGCTTCTTTAGTGGCTAATGGCTCGGCTTCTTTGTATCTGGATGCTACGTCAACGACTGTAAGTGCATACTTATATAGCTTTCGCCCACGTCCAGGGCGATCATGCGGAAGGAAGAGCAGATCGGCTTGGTGAACCTCGTTTGGCGTAGAGACATTAAATTTAGGTCGTGGAACATATTGAGGAGCTGGTAAATAGATCTGCCATATAGCTTGTTTTTCCAGCCACATCCGAGCCACATCTTCGGATATGTCGGTTGCAGTGGCAGTTCAGTTCAGTTCAGTTCAGTTTCATTTATTTGCCACAAATATAAATAGTACGTAATCTTACAAAGATTAAAATAAGTGGCGGGGTAGCCCAAGAGAAACCATAAAGGCTTGTGAGGTTCTGGGCCACCTCGTTACAATTAATATTGGTTAATAAATTGATTGAGGCGGCAAGAGCAACACGCTAACAAAACTAAACAAATACATTAAAATGCAAACATGAAAGACAATACAATTTTATATTTAATTAATTGCGGGAGAAAAGATAGTTCTTAAGATTGAATTGGAAAGAAGAAAAGGACATTGCGTTACGTATATTTGAACTCAAAGTATTGTAAAATTTAGGACCTTGGAAACTAACAGAGAATTGTCTTATATTTGTTCTACACAAAGGAACATGAAATAAATGAGAACTTCGGGTATTGTAACTGTGAATTTGATCATTCCTCAACAATAAGTTGTCGAAACCTCGAGGAAGTAAATTGTTTTGATACGAATACATAAATGTTCCCAAATTGAGTAAATAAATATCTTCAAATCTCAAAATCCTTTGTTGTTTGAATATTGGGTCAGTATGGGCGTCAAAGGCTACCTTATCTATAATTCTAATTGCACGTTTTTGGTACGATGTAAGTTAGATGGATACGTTGAGCCCCAAACAGTAACGCAATAATGGAGGTACGGGTACACTAGGGAAAAGTATAGGGTTCGTAGGGCCGGCATAGAAAGGCAAAAACTTGATTTATATATTATTCCTACTGATCTGGATATTTTGCTTGCAACTTGAGAAATATGAGGTTTCCAGGACATGTGTTCGTCTAAAACCACCCCAAGAAATACCACCTCACTGACACGATCAATGCTATGATTATTAATCTCAATCGTTAAGTCAATTGTTTGCCTTTTTTGCCGTGGTTTAAAAATCATATAATTAGACTTTTTAATATTAATCGATAGTTTGTTAACATCAAACCAATTTGATAATTTAACCATTTCAGTGTTAATTGTATCTATCAAAAGGGGTAGATCCTTGTGAGAAAAGAATAGATTTGTATCATCAGAAAATAACACTAGTTCAAAAGCGTTAGTGGCATTACAGAGGTCATTTATGTATACCAGAAAAAGGAGCGGCCCGAGAATTGACCCTTGAGGTACACCACACTTGATGCCACAGAACGATGAACAGGTACCATTGAATTCAACCTGTTGTAATCTATTGGACAAATAGCTTTGGATCCATTCAAGGGCCAATCCGCGAATACCGTAATGCTCAAGATTGACTAACAAAATGTCATGGTTCACAGTATCAAACGCCTTGGAAAGATCAATAAAAATTCCTACTGTAAAATGTTTTTGGTCAACTGCAGATGTAATTCTATCGAATAAATGTAACAAAGCTTGCAAAGTAGAGTGTTTTTTCCTAAAACCATATTGATTATTAAATAAAATGTCATTTTTATCAAAATAGTTAATAAAGCGGTTGTAAACAACCCTCTCTAATAGCTTAGAAAAAATTGGCAATACCGAAACTGGTCTGTAATTAGAAAACAAAGTATTATCACCTGATTTGAATAATGGGATAACTCGAGCAATTTTCATCTGGTCTGGAACAATACCAGACTATAGTGATAGGTTAACAATGTGTGTTAACGGCCCAGAAATAGACTCTATGGATTCCTTTAAAGACCACATAGGGATTTTATCAAAGCCTGCTGCCGTTCCAGAACGAAATGAATTTGTAATTTCTAATAATTCTGATTCAGTAACAGGATTTAGGAATATAGGGTTAACAAAAGAACCGGAAAGAAAAGAACGGGGAGAAGTTAGAGAGTCAGGCATTTTGCTCGCTAGATTAGGGCCAATGTTTGAGAAATAGTTACAAAAACGATTTGCAATCTCAGTAGGGTTATTAATACTTTGGTTATCGACAGTAAAAGCAAGAGGTAAACTTGTAGTACGTCTCTTTCTATTAATGACTTCGTTTAAAATCTTCCAAGTACTTTTTATGTTTGATTTCGCCTGTTCAAGTTTCTTTTCATAATAAAGACGCTTAGCAAGTCGTAAAGAATGATTCAATTTGTTTTTGTAATTCTTATACAAATACTCATTTTCAGAACACGAAGATTCAAGAAATTTCTTTTATAGCTTGTTTTTTTCTATTAATAGACTTCAGTAAACCTTTTGATAGCCATGGTTTCTTAAAAATGCGTTTAGTAGTTTTCACACTCTTCAAAGGGAAAGAAGAGTTATAAATACTAGTAAATTTATCTAAAAAGCTTCCATACGCAGTTATTGGATCGTTGAAACCTTGTAAGTCAGACCACTTGGTATTATTTAGGCGTTCGTGAAATAGCGATACATTAGCCTCACTTTTGTCGCGAAAGATGAGACGCGCATTTATATTTGTGTCCTCTTTAACGCATTGTTCGTCGTAAAAACAAAAAATAGGAAGGTGATCAGAAATGTCAGTGAACAAAAGACCACTGAAACAATAATTATCTAACTGGTTTGTGAATATGTTATCAATGAGCGTTGCGGTATTTGAAGTCAGTCTAGTAGGACGCGTGATCAGAGGGAAAAATGAATTTGAATACATGATATCCAAAAATTCACTTGTTGATTGATGACAATTATAATTCATTAAGTTCAAATTGAAGTCACCCATCAAGTAGCATAGTTTGTTAGTTTTGGAAATACTTGCAATCAGCGTGTTAATAATGTTAACAAATTCATTAACATGCTGATTGGGGGGTCTGTAGATAACTCCAACAATGATATTTTTCCCTTTGGACCTACATATTTCGACAAACAAAGACTCTGTAAGCTCTGTCTCACCAAAGCATAAATCGGGACGGCATTTATATTCTAAATCAGAAGCTAAATACAAACCAACCTCACCTCCTGATTTGTTTGGGCGATGATTGTGAAGAAAATTATAGCCATCTATGTCAACAGAATGTGCTGAGGTTCGGAGCCAAGTTTCGGAGATACCAATTATTGAAAATTTGTGATCAATAGATGCAAGTAGATTAGTGAGGTTATCAAGATGACGAGGGAGGCTTCGAATGTTTAGATGAAAAAAAGATAAGGAACTGCGGGAAGCGTTCGGATTAATTTTAACCAGCATTTCATTTAATTTATGCTCGGTATAATAATTGCAGTTGAAATTATCCGAGAAATTTGAGTCTGGATCTAAATCATGAGATAGGGCTAGGCTATGATTATTAGCAAATTGATTAGCATGTAAAAATGGGTTAAATTTCAAACAGGATAATCTGTCTTCATCAAAGTTAACGGGACCATTAGATAACTCGTAAATAGCTAAAGAAAATTCATCATCATTTAGATGATGGAAGGGCAAAACACCAGCGAATAATACAGAATTAGGTAATAACTAAATAAACTTATCTGACCCTACAGTTCTACGGACTACTTCGGGAGAAGCTTGCTTTGTAGTCTTCGAACTGCCCCATTGAAGAGAAAGCGATCACCGGACTAGTAGAAGAGTCCTCTCGTCTTAGCAGAACTTTACCTTGCTTTGTAAGATGTTTAATCGCAGCGAGTCCTTTCCAATAGCCTTGAGGACTATAGTAAGTATTCTCGAATACCTTCATCTGTTCCTTTGGAACAGCCATGGTTTCGAAATGAACCTGCTATATGACGTATCCCATCAAACTTCAACAATCGAAAAATAGGTCGTTTTTTTCCTACCTTAAGGAAGGTGCTATAGCCATCGGCTGGCAACGTATCCTAGCGCAAGCACCCCACCACCTACAAACACCAAATTGGCAGTTTTCTGTGAACTTGATGGTCGATAGTAATCGGAGAAACGAGGCTCCTTCATATCCTGCAGACTTATATGGTCTAGCCCTACTTGGACCGTATTGAATAGGATTCGAGCTGGAGCCAAATTGGATAGATCTTCGTTGGAGTGGCGCCGCATACGTTTCTGCTCTTGGACCCAACCAGCCATTTTTTGGTGGGTCTCCTGGAAAATAGCCCAATCAGCTTGATATTTCCCAAGGGCTCTATCATGTCTTTCAGCCTCTATAGGCACCAAGTCTGGAACACTCATCGTTGCTATATGGTGTATCCCACCAAACTTCAACACGCAGAAAAAAAGATTACTAGATGGGCGTATTATAGTCTAGTAATCTTTTTTTGTTTTTATGTTTTTCTAAGAAATCGCTATAGCAATTTGCTGGCAACGTATCCTAGTGCGGCCACCCCACCACCTACGGCCACCAATTCGGCATTTTCTCTCGAACGTGATGGGCGATAGTAGTCAGAGAGGTGGGGTTTTTTCATAGCCTCTAGCTTTGCAAGGACTTTCCTATGCAAGGAGAGTTTTCGAAGCATATAGGTTCTATCAGCAACTGAAACATGTTGCTGCATTTCTTTCCCATGTTCCCAGACGGCTAGTTTTTCTACTCGTATTTCGCGCTGTTCTTCGTAGGCAACACTATCAGCATTAAATTTCTCAAGGGCTCTATCGTGTCTTTCAGTTTCTACATCGAACGCATCTGGCCCACTAAGCGCTTTCTCGATGTATTTGGCGCCGTAGCTTATACCAGTACCGAATACAGCAAACAAGACTGCTGCAGCTAGTATCGATGCCATGTTCGTCTCTACGAAGTGTTACGAATTAGCAGGCAGGATCTTTTGATCCTCGAGGTATTGCTTAGCGGTAAGGCTACCAGTTAACACAGCTACCCACTTTACGTAGTTCAAAACGCTCGATGATGGATCGCCAGTCATGGGCTCTTTGATGACTTTTTTTCCAACCCAGCCGATGCCTGCTGCAAGTCCAATCAACATGGCGGCGTCTGATAATGTTTTCATAAATTTGTTCTCAGCCATTGTGCATAACTACATTATGTTTGATATGAAATGCTATATCATACCTTTAGTTTTAAGGGTGCTACCTTTGGTGGTGGCCTCTGCATTCGCCCCAATTGCGGTAGCGCTTGTTTCGACTTGTCCCCCGACAAACAACAGTTATTGAGACGCTGCGTGTAACGCATATACTGATAGTACAAACCTACCAGTGCTATGCTTACTCCAACTGCGGTGAGTGTGGTATTGTTTGACATGTTGTTGGCTATCCAGCTTGGCTTGTCTACCGGCTTGTCGTCCTCTTTTTTGTCTACCTGCTTGTTGGCGAGGGCGTCTTTAGTTAGTTTTCTTCTTTCCGCTATGGCTTTACCGGCAGCAACGCGTTTTTTCTTTTTTTCTTTTTTAGGCGTGGTTGGTTCTTTTATGATGAGGTCATTCGGAGGTCCTTCCATCTTGCGATATGTTGACAAGTGACGCAGCTTCAATTGTAAGGTCGCTATTAGATGGAGTAATTACTGAACTAGGCGGAGTAATTGGTGGAGTAATTACTGAACTAGGTGGCGTAATTACTGACCCAGATGGAGCAATTGCTGACCTAGCTTTAGCAAGTTCTAGGTCGCGAATATATCCTGTTGCATCGTTCCACCCATGGTTGTAACGCTGTGCCAATTCGTCAAACATATGCCTGTGATTACTACATAGTGCTGGTTCAAGCCGCGTAAGTTTGCAGCGTGGAGTAATTACTGAACTAGGTGGGGTAGTTACTGGAATTACTGGGGCGGGTAGTGTAAGTGCTGCCATAGTGCGTCGTTTATCGTGCCAGTCATCGAATAAGCGCCGGCCTACCTTGGTGAGGTGGCTCATAAATGCCACCCCTACCGTTGCTATCGTTAGTCCGACTGCGGAAAGCAAGTAAGGGGTGGTATTGTCGCTTAATGTTTCCAACTTGTCTTCTACTTGCGATAACTCTTGCGAAAAGTCATGAATGGCAGATCTCTTTTTTACGCTTTCATTCTGACACTCCGACATCTTGCTGTATGTTGATAGTTGGTGTGTCTTCAATTGGCTCATCAGAAGAGGCAACTTCTATGTGGTTAGCCAAATGGAACGTAGCACTAGCTTGGGCCACTAAGCGACTTGATGTAAGAGCCAACGAGCCAGCCCAAGAAGAGATCTCATTGCGGACTAGGCGATCTTCTTGTAAGTCCTTTAGTAGTGCTTGTTTGGAATCTATGGGTAATAAGTACGCAACTACGCGAGTAGCTAGGGTCATCATACTATTGACGAAACAGCCTGTTATTTGTTGAGCTGCAACGGCCTGGTGCCTTCTATATAGTCGTTAAACGTCTTTCTCAGATAGTCTATGGATATCTCCTAGAGAGGACGATTTCCCAAGATAGTCCTTTGTTGTACCAGTGGCAGCTAAAATCGCAAGTGCTTCCCGATGGTCAGCCAATGTATCAGCCGATGCTTCCGCGGCTGCGGCCTGTCGTCCCGACGAGCAACATGCACTGTTTTCAGAGGACTCATCTAGTAGATAGTCTAGTATATCGTCGGATTTTTCATCCATCTTACTTTAACATATCATGGTATGTCACAGGTGCAGGTATCTCCAATATGGTTTTAAATGGATGTCGCAAACAGAAGCATATATGGGCAAACTTGGTCTCAAGCTCTGAGATAAACAGCTTTTTGTCATCCAGCGATATTCCAGCACCGTAGTCATCAAACAGATCCTTGAGGCTCGGCGCGCTTGCGATGCGAAAGGCAACGACGATTGCACAGTTCTCGCGAAAATCATTGCATATGCTCTTTTGCGTTTGTGCCGATGCCCAAATGGAAATGCCAATGTGGCGTGCAGAAAAAGCTAAGTCAGATAGCTTATCGGTCCTTCCCTTGACGTCCTTGCTCGCAGCACAATCATCAAGGATAATAAGCGTGTTTGTTCCAACAAATTGAGGCCATTGAAAGTCGTATGTTGCTACGGGACCGTGTAAAAGCCATATTCAAGAAGTATGGTTTCACGGTGCTTGGAGTGATGGCCGCTGCGGCTGCCGTGATTGGTATTATAGTTTCCGCGCTGTCTACAAAGTTGGCTAGCGTGGCCTGGGCGGTTGGCAGCGGTTTGAAGGATATTGGAAAAAGGTTGGGACAAATACTACCTGGAATGGTAGGTGCTATTGCGAGTTTTATATTCCGGACTGCGGGTGAAGTTGTGGGATTCTTAGCAAAGAATGCTTGGATACTAATTGTGGGGGTGGTTATACTCCTTGTGGAGCAGTATAAATCGTCGGGACGACGTCACTAATCAACGAAATATCATCCACGCGGCTCCGGCGGCAATAATAGCCACAACTGCTAAGTTAGTTTCGTGTCTTGTGGGTTGCGTAGCAACGTGTGTAGCAACATGCGCCGTTGGGGCGACAGGCTTGGATGCCCTCGATACTGATTTCACCTTTGATGCTGGGCCTTCCATATGTTGTGGTGGTGGGGGTTTTTCATCGAGGTTGATATGGCTATATATTCCTAAGCTGATGTTGGGCGCGTTTGCCAATTGCAGGCATCGTTGATAATCATGCGGCTGGGTATTAGGCCTCGCGCACGGTGTTAGTGATCACTCGCGTAACAAAAACATCACAACGTACATCGTGCGTTATACATCGTGCATCGAGCCTTCCTGGAACGCTCGATGCACGATGGCTGATGCACGATGCTCGAATATCGAGCCTGCATTCCTTTCATCGTGCATCTATCGTGCCTTCATGGAGCCTAGATCGAGCCTGGAATGATTTTGGATCGTGCCTTCATCGAGCCTGGCATCGAGCCTGGCATCGTGCCTGCATCGAGCTTTGGATCGTGCCTACATCGAGCCTGGCATCAATTCATTCGTTTTTGTTTAGTTTCTTTCAAAATGTATGGGTTTTATCGAATTTGGAAAAGCTTGGTTAATAAGGTTTTTATTATATGGCGAAAATAGCGCTAAAAACACACTTTTTGACGCGCCGGCCAGGAACCCACTAATTATAAGTTAGTTTACGCGTGTTGCCGGGATAATTTTAGAAGCGTTGAGGTAGCTGAACTTTTCATTGTGTTTTTGGAAGTCTGCATGTACAGCAATTTCAGCTTTTGTGTATTTAATTTGACAGCTACATATAAAAAGTTATTTATCCACTAATCCAGCTTCTAACGTACTATTCAAACATCGAACTTGCGAGAGTCGGAAAGCTTCTTTAGTTTGCTCTATAAAGTTGAATTTTAGCCGAAAACCGGAAATTAGAAATATACTTTAAATTAGTATTTGCCTTCATGTGACAAGTTGTTTAGTTTCGTTTTTTCTTTCAAAATGTATGCGTTTTATCGCCATTTGTTTACGAATGGTTGTGAAGGAATTAGGAAAATCTTGAGCGGTCAAGATGATTTTTTTTGCCCGCTGAGCAACCATTCAGATTGCAGCATTCAGAGTCCCCTTGGAGTCTTGCCTGCCCACGAAGCTGCCATATAATAAAGAGATAATTTATTATACCATTTCAATGTCCTGATATAGGATTGTAAAGATTAAGTGGATCAGTTGAAAAAAAACGATTATTCTAGAAACTGATTTCGGTTACACAGAGTGAATTACTCTCTTAAAAACAATACATTGCACCACTCGAATCTTTGCCATATTTTACTTCATCAAAAATTTCTCAAGTATACTTGTCAAATGGTGCATCCAAAATGAAGAAACTATATATTTGTACATAAGAAAGAAATGAAAATAGGAACTAATTCCTTGGCTGATAGATGTACATGTACGTATGGTCAATCTGAGCAACATTTCTTTCTTCGAAACTATATACTCAAAGCTTACAGTTTTTAATAGTATGGCTCGCAGTTTAAAACCTGACTGCTTCAACTTGAGTTCTATTATGCATTTTGGGTGTTTTTTGGTATTTCTCACACTTTAGAAAAGCCATTCTTGTAGTCTCGCCTGAAAATCATAGCTTAAATTAAGTTGAGCCAAGTTGGTATGTGCAATGAACTCAGTGTAGTGACTACCCTGGATTCCAGAAGTTAAATGTTTTGCCTTTTGTCGGTAAATTCGGTGAGCGCACGGAAGGCGCTCACCGATTTTACCAACAAAAGGCAAAACATTTAACCTCTGGAACCCAGGGTATGTAGTGACATTATGCAAAATGTTATGAGGCTGGCATCGTGCCTTCATCGAGCTTTGGATCGTGCCTTCATCGAGCTTTGGATCGTGCCTTCATCGAGCCTTTGCCTGAATATTATCGTGCCTTTATAGAGCCCTAATGGTGCCCTCATCGAGCCTAACGTAAAAGGCCCGATCTAGAACTTTGAAGGCTCGATAATCGTGCCTCTATGCTCGATCCGAACATCGAGCCCCGAGGGCACGATACGCGAATCTGGCAATTTTGTGCATTTAAAATGGCAGTCTAACGCTATAAAATGGATTGTGTATGTAAAACCATCAACAAACCACAAAAAACACGAAGTGCAAATGAAACTATAGTTAATGTGCATCACAAATGTATAACCTTTTGCCGGATGTTGGGGCTCGTTTCGAAGGTGAGTGACTTCTAAGTTTTTCTATCGGCATGAAAAATAGGTCAAAAACAGCTAAAATTAAGTTGTATGCTATAGAAAAAAAGTGATTTTAAAAATCGTTTCGAAACTTCAGAAAACGATTTTCATTCCTCTTGGTGCACACGAACTGCATCATCTTCCTGTGAAAAATCAAGCTTCAACATTAAAGCATAGTGAAATTATGACACTAAATCTAGGCGTTAGACTGTAAAATGTGAAAAGGTGATCACCAACATCGTGCGCGAGGCCATTAACAGACAACTCTTGGCAACTGCTAGGTCGAGACGAGCTTTCGTGTCCCGCAGAGTGTTTTGATATTGCGCTAAACTATCGGCATCCGTTTCAATGATGGCCTCTCTCAACGTTTTCTTACATTTCTTTTGGGTACCGAGGACACCGGCGCCCTGCCCTATGATCGAGACGCCTGTCGCAGCCTGGGCTCCAAGGACACAAAACACGTAGACCATTATAGATGTGTTAATTCGGACTAGCCCGGCCTTCGTCAATCCATGACCCCGCTGCGGAATGAACCAATTATGCTGCTTCTTTGCCATATCGTTGTGAAAGAACCGCACCGGGATATCGAGTGGGCCGTTGAGGTTGAACCCAAACGTCTTATCAGGATCGATTGCTCGGTGTAAGGCGAAGTTAAATTTGGCGACTCCAAACTCTATCCTGAGCCTGTCGTACACGATGAAATTCCATGGGACGTTGTTGTTCTTATTAAAGATAGAGTCTCTGGGAAGTGGGACTCCCAATTCGAACAGAAATCGCCTGATTGTGTAGTATACATGGAAGCGATAAAAGCTTCGGAGGTTGTCAATGATTGGTGCGTCATCTGAAAGATGATCATCAAACGACACTCCACAGCCCGCCGTTGCACACCAAACGACAAAGCATAGCTGTTGTTGCCAATGCCTCATCGGTAGAGCATTGAACCACTTTTGTGATTGTTTGTCTTTGTCGTCTTCGTCGTCGTTGTCGTCAGTGTCGTTGGGAAAATCAAAGCCCAGCTCTTGGAAGATATCTTGTGGCTCCAATGTGAAGGACTGATCCTTTGCTGCGTAGATCTTGAGAGTTCGCAGAAGAGGGTCTATGTCTTTGGCGTCGCTCCCCCAGGGAACAGCTGGAACTGGATACCTAAAATCCGTTCTTCTGAAGGGGAGTGGGAAACTGCAAACCGTCACGGGGGTTTGTACGTCATGTGATGCACTATCGATTTGTGGTTGTCGTTTTTCGGCTGCTTTGTGTTGCCGCTCATCTAGTACCCTCTCGTAAACTGCTTTGGTACGAAGGGCTATGTTAAGCGACCTGCCTGTGTCTCCAAGCCAGCCCATCAACTTACCTCCTCCATCCGCCGTAGGAGGGCCTGCCTCTGTGAACACCCGGTGGGACATCCCACGGTAATTGAAATTGACGTTACCCCCACCACTAGGTTCAAAGAACCTTAACGTAGCATCTGGAAATAGATACTTGAACTGCTGCCAAGCCTTATCTATCATGCTTATTGAACATACGACCAGACTCTGATATTGAAGTAAACAATATACTAACGTAGATTACGCTTTAATACTATCCGAAAATGGTGATCTTAAATGTCACCTGTACCTCGGCTGACCATACGGTCTACTTGGAAAAACCTCTTCTCATCCGGAATATTTCATTACTCGAGATCGCTATTACGCGCAGTTGGTGGAACCTGGCAGAGAAGGCTTCATTCTGGTGGAATGTCGATGGTGTGATGTTTCCACATGATATTCTCCCAGGGAACTATACTATGCAATTACTTATAACCCAATTCAACCCCGCAATCGATGCTGGCATTGTGAAATTCATAGACCACCTATTAAGGAAGTACTACATCCTAGATGTCAAGAAAGCAATCCTGCTCAGTCAGAATCTCTGCGATCTTTTGAATGTTAAGGGTACTCCAGAAGGGGCTGGTGTGTCACTCAAAGTGGGGAAATACACAGTGATGTTACAAGATATTCGCACTATGTATATCCACTGTGATGTGATGGATTCCAACTTCTCACTTCTTGAGGGAAAGCCATCGAAAGTCCTAGCAAGCTTTAGTATAGCGTACTTTAATTTCAACACATTAACTTACTATCCAATAAACACCCCAACTGTCCAAGCTCTAGGAACAATGAGAAACAGCTCGCGACCAAAAAGGTAATATCATAGACCTTCGTGGTTGTCCTCTACGCTTCGTATTGAAGCTTAACCAATATTAATTGATATATGTGTCATGGCAGGTGACTCAATTCAAACCATTCCAACCGCGCCACCGATTTATCCTCAACTTGCTAGCGTCTCTGGAGAGAGCTTTCGATTACAGAAAGTCTGCGATACGCTTGCCGAGCTCGAACAGCAGGCAAAGCACTATGAAGTTGTTCGCAAAAAATATGCCCGAGCCCGTGGTGTTGTTCACGGGGTTGCTGTGGCCACAGGTAGCCTGAGTGGTGTTTTATCTGCTTCCGCGCTGGGCACGTCGTTTACAGGCGTCGGGCTACCAGTTGGTCTCTCTCTAGGGGCGATTGGATTTATTTGTGCCGTTGTTTCGGCTTTGGCGGCTGTTGCCAGTAAGAAACTTGGGGCCCACGTCTCGAAGCACAAAATACTGTTATGCTAGCTCGGGCAAAGGCGAATTCCGTGGAAGTCAAAGTTTCGAAAGCCCTAGACGATGGTTACATTTCAGAAGCCGAGTTCTCAAGTGTCATTGGCGAGAAAGGTAAATACGAAGCGCTTACGTAATTATTACATCAGCCGCGTCTTATATAACCGAGGTGCTACTTCCTCTTGAAGCTTCGACCGCAGTCGTTACACTACATCTCTTATACTATGTTTTGCTATGGCTCTAAACGAATATACCAACCTCACGATAGTCGCTGTTCAACCTCAGATGGCGTTGCGTATACATATTAAATGACAAATATTTGTCTACCTCGATGCGTGTTAGGTAGACGCTATGACGGAATCGGCGCTTGCCATAAGTAGTACAGTAGTAGTAGTATAAAAATACTAGCGCTGCGCCAGACTCGATGCGTGTTAGGTAGACTCTATGTCGGAATCGGAGCTCGCTATAAGTAGTACAGTAGTAATAGTATGTAAAACATTAGCGCTGCGCCAGAACCACCATATTATATACTACTATTGTTTAAAAAATTATAGAAAAGAGATATTGGTCTCTCTACATGAGGGACAGCGGGAACTAGTAACCCAAGTACAAGAATTTGAACTATTGAAATTACGATGAAACAGGTCCCAGTAATGTGATGCTAGATAGCGTCTAAAGTTAAATAAGTTTGTTGATGTCCTGGCTTGGGAGGATAGTGCGTTCCAGAGAGGAATAGTACGATTGAAAAAAGAATTAGAAAAAGTTACCGTATTAACCCTTTTCGCGGTGTACAGTGGGCCTCTGGCAGATTTCCTAGTAGTTCTAAAAAGAGCATACGGATGCATGAACCTAGATAACTCAGGACAAAGGAGACCGGTATTACACTTGAATAAAAATACGAGGTCAATAATTTCACGGCGGAGAGAAAGTGGAAGTAAGTTACAGGAGACGAGTCTGGATTTGTAGTCAGCATCAGAGAAAGTTATAAATCTAGTAGCGCGACGCTGGACTCTCTCGGGTTTCACCAAGTTGTGCTTGGAGGCAGCAGACCAGACTGGCACTCCCGTTTCCAATCTATTTTTTGCCGAGGTATTAGTTCAGAAACCACAAGTGCGCTTGATGCAACCGAGAAAGATTGAACATGACTTAATGATGTCCTCTAGCTCTCTTGCAGTGGCTTTTTTTGTCCAAAATTAGAGCAGATTTCATTGGAAACCCTACAGCAGTAGCAATACCTACCGTCAACGAGTGGACATAATTCTCCCAAATGGCATTGTGGGAAAAGTTTGGGCCCTCGGCTTAAAAAGTCAGCAGTATTAACTAACCCGGGCTAGCCAAACTTGAACTGAGGGCGGAGGGTTGAGTTAGCACTCAGGATTTCACCAACTGAGCCAAACATGTCCGTTAGGGAAAGAGTTAAAGTCTTTTAGCGACGATGCATGTCTTAGGTTTTGGGGTAAACTGTTCCACAGCACCTCTCCGCTATAACTAAAACTTATTTTGTAATAGTCTGTGTGCGGGAGCGGTACTGCCAGTTTCTTTTCTGAATTTCTTAGACTATAATGTGTTATTTCAGATCTATTAATAAATTGTGCAAGGCTCTTCTGGGATTCAAACCCATAATGTTCTATATGTCTGATGTAATAACTACTATACTAAGCATCCATCCGCGAGCTCTCGAGATGTGACAAATGTTCAGCTTCATAGCTGTATGCTTGATTAGTGCTCAGGTAAATTAGTTCCCGGTCGTGATGCTATGCGATGCGATATTCTAGCCTCCTGGCCAGTACATATCCCCTCGAGCTGCTTGTACATTAACTTAAGATAACATAAAGTGTATATATTGTCTAACTTGCAATAAGTATTCTGTAATCTCAGAAGGCTGAGCTGCTATTTAAATTTCATCATAATAAAGCACGATGAGAAATAAAATTATTTATATTTTAGTCGACATAGCTCTTATCTTAGTGTCAGATTGTGCAACTGAAAAAGAATACGGAAAAAAGGAAAACTACAGACAGCAGCAAAACATAAGATAAAGAAAGGCCCAAACAGGCTACTTAACCAGGCATTAGGGACCGTTCATTTTTATCAGGTGAGATTTAGCTAGATGGGCACCAATAAAGTGAGAGTTTAAGGGACTGGACCACTCTATAAAATATAGCAGGGGCGGTTTCTAAGCCAATAAACGCAGGCTTACAGTGTGGTCGCGGCAAGATTGCATCCGCCAGAAGGTCGAATTGCAATTTTCTCGATGTTATATTTCTAGGGTACAAACTAAAGCGGCACTTAGAAATTTAGACGAACAAGTACGCTTCCCTCAACTGTATAAAAAAATATCGGCTCCACGAAGACTCGAACCGAAATCCTAACCATCTATTAACCGAAACCCTAACCGTCACTATCCCTTACGCCACGAGGGATTTGCTGTCAACAACCGCTTTTTAGAACTTTTATACTGCATGCTGTTTGATTAGCAGGCGTTACTTCATTAGACACCAGTTCCTGCTCTCAATGAAGTATTTTAGTGCAGTGCATTTTGGGATTGCGTCCTTCTGGCGGATGGATTCCAGCCCTAACCTACAGTTGTTCTCTTTACCAGTTTCTCGCCTTTATTATTTACCTCAAAGTGCATGAACTACCATTTAGGGTGACCTAGGATTTCAAACATTTACGGGGGAGCATGCTCCCGACCACCTACACTTATTAAATAGTGCTCCGCCGTACGACGATCATGTACCGCGATAATAATACGAAACATCTACCTAGACCACCCTCCTTCGGAATAACTGACCACTCTGTTACACTAATTGATAAATTGTTTTTTAACTCGTGCCAATATCATACTATAGACCTAGTCAGCTTACCAGTTTGTTGTCCCATTTGAGCCGACCACGTCACCTGACTTTTCCCTTGAGTAATGAAATTTTTGTTTTTCTGTATCCCAAGAGGACTGAAGCACTGAATCCTCTGGAGAACAGTCACGTGGTCTGAACTGTTCAACAAACAGGCAAGCTGACTAGGTCTATTAGTGACAACATCATTTACGATTTAACGGAACATTCAACGAATTTCTTAATAATTGATGAGTTCACTTAGCTACCTAGAAAATTCAAACTATACAAACGTGACTTTCCCGTCTTTGATGAGTCGACTCTTTTGGGAGACATCCAATTAATTGATATGCAAGAGCGCTTTTTAAACAAGACCGACGTAAACTCAATATTCGACACCTTCCATGACACTTTGCTAACGTTATTGATAAATACATCCCCCTAAAAAAACCTTTATTAAAAGGAAATTAAATTTATGGAGTCCTCCGCTAAATTTCTAGGTGTATTAATTGATTACATTCTAAACTGGAAATGCCAAATCCGTGAAATTAGCGTTTGTCGTTGAACAAACAGACAAAACGGTGGCTTGAAGTGTGAGGGAGAATGGTGGTCTCGCTCACTGCGTATCCACGCATCCACTTCCGATATACACCTTCCAAGTCTTAGGGGAGGGGTGGTCTCGCTTACTGCGTATCCGCGTATCCACTTCCGATGTATACCTTCCAAGTCTTAGGGGAGGGGTGATCTCGCTCACTGCGTATCAGCGTATCCACTTCCGATATATACCTTCCAAGTCTTAGGGGAGGGGTGGTCTCGCTCTCTGCGTATCCACTTCCGATATATACCTTCCAAGTCTTAGGGGGAGGGGTTTACTCGCTCACTACGTATCCATTTCAGACATATAGCTGGTTCGGTTTAGATTGTCAAACAGAAAGATAGAACCTGGAATCTCTGAGAAAGCAGATCTGCCGTTCCCCACAGAATTTTCAAATGGAGAGCCTAGTACAAACAAAGTAAAAACCTTCAAAAAATTATGCAGGGGGCACGGCTGTTTCAAATTGCCAAAATGGCGACATTAGGTTCTAGACCTCCTCTCCGTCATTCGTGAATTTTGGTTTCGCTTTTTGATTGATGGTCTGCTTACCCGCCCATCTTGAGCTGTTAATTAGTCGTCATCTGTTGGAAAAATCAATATATATCGGCCATTGAGCAAGGGAGCACGGCAGACTTGCCTGTTTTGTTTCACTCACGATATCTAGCCGCCATCTTGAAATTCTACAATGCGACTTGCCGCTGACAATAATTAATGTTTTCGCGCACGAGAGTCGTAGCACCGAGCGAGTTCCGAAGCAGAGACTAACTAATCAAGCCGGGAGTGAAACTGTGGTGCACGTGACGACTTTGAACAAATTGGAAACAAGAACTCGGTGTGTGTCTTCTCCTGATGATCGTAGCAGTTTCCTAGGAAACGATTTCGGTAGTAGCAAGAATGATTGTAGACAGGTTTGACATATAAATTTGAAAACCGCAGATCGACTGCCTTGTTGATTTCAAAGTCTAAATCGCTGAGGGTCTCCCAGGGGTTTTGAGGAACAAGGGAACATGCCAACAAATCCGTTGGGAACAGGGAACAAACTAAAAATATATCGGGGAACAAGGGAACATAATTAGAGGTTTTAGGGAACAAGGGAACAATTTCCATTTTTCTAAATGGAAAAATTGACTGTTTCCCTGGAAAAAAAATTGGGAAGAAGAAAACAAAAATGTCATTTTCGTTGTTAACAAGGGAACACGGACCCCCTCTGGGAGACCGTCATCGCTGGGAAAATGTTTTTCTCTCAACGTATTTGAAGAACCGTTAACACTTATGGCAGTTATTAACAGTTACAATCAAACGAGGAACAACCTACAAACGAGGAAAATCCTTTGAATTCAGCCGACTGGATATTTTTAGTCTGTAGTAGCCAGGGAATCATCATCGGCGTATTCTTCAGGTTCACTGTCACTGCTGTCATCATCACTAAAACTGTCCAACTGTTCGATCTGTTCACCATCGAGTGGAGTCAGGCGAGGATGCGACTATTTCAGCAATTACAGTTCGAGTGGTCTCCACACGTGCAGCAGAATCCGCCATGTTGACAAGACAAGTCTGAAGTCATATGCCGCTGACCAAAAGACGCGCGGGCTCTGGAAACTTGGGAATGACGCACTTCTGACCTGGCACTTCTGGCAATTCTGTTTTCCATTCCCAGTAGCTAAATCCCATTCCCAGTGCATGTAATCCCATTCCCAGTGCATGTAATCTCATTTTCCCAGCCCAAAAATAGACGAATCCCAGCTCCCATTTTACTCCTTCAGGTCCCTCTTAATTTGCCTCAAAATAAAATACAACTTCGCAGTTTCTGGTCCCAAAACGTAGCTATCCTGAATCGATTGATATCCTAGTCCTAAATAATCTTCTTTTTAGACAACCTAAGGCAACTTAAGGCTGCTATTGGCTTTTATTGCACGGCGGCCATGTTGAGTGCCAGGAGAATAAAAAACTTTGTTTTTGTCCGGTAAACTCGTTCTGAAACCAACCAGTGCGAGGCTACCGGGGCCAAAACTATTGTTTTATCCAAGATGGCCGAACTGCGATAACAGCCCATAGTTGGCCTTGTCTATACAGCGCTGGTTGGACAAGAAGGGCCGCCATTTTCAACTGCCTTCGCACACAAAGGCGAGAAAATTCATTTCTGCATGGATTTTCACCAAATAAAAAATCTCTGAAACATCTAGGATATGTATACTAAATGTCTAGCGGGAAATTTTGGCTTAAACATACGATTTTCGACACGAAATAATTCACAACAGACTTTTGGTTTCATAATCGCACACCTCAATTTAAGTTAATTGCTTCTTCTTCCGTATGTAATTCTCCCACCTCCCTTTTAGTTCACAGCCACTTTGTTCAAATCCGTGCCTATAGCAATAGCTTCTTCATCCGTATGTAATTACTTGGTTTAGGTACTCCCACCTTCCTTCTAGCTTGTATTGTGTTTACAGTATCCGTGCCTAGCAACGGCTCCTGTGCCTAGCAATATGCATATGCTACGAGCATCAAGCTACAGAATTTTAACGGTTTCACTCCCCGCCTTTTCGATCCCCTTCGGGGCTCGCTCGGTACTACGCGTCTCTTCGGGGCTCGCTCGGCACTACGTCCCTCGTGAGCGCCAACATTAATTTTTGTCAGCGGAAAGTCGTATTGTTGGAAGAGATCGTGAGTGAAACAAAACAGGCAAGTCTGCCGTGCTCCCTTGCATCGAGCTACAAAGCTACACTGCAACACGAAGACAAATCGTTGGCTGCTTGTGAGATCACGTTGAGACATTCAACGGGGTTTTCACAGTAATTAGTGATGAGTGATATTTTTGCCCTTGGATTGCTGAGATATCGAAGGGATTCTCGGGTTTACCTCGGTGTAAAAATCATTCCCTAGAGACCATGCCCTCGTGCGCTCGGCGGGTAGTCGCATTACAGTTATAGGGTATTGAATACTATAATACTATATTAGTGGATATAAATACGCGAAGAAAACGATTGTCACTAAGCGAATTCACTCATGGTCTAGCGGTTAGAGTTAGAGTAGCCGAGAGTTAGAGTAGGGTTGTTAGTCGTTCTATAGATCTTATCTTCCTGGGTTCGATTCTTACGCTGAGCGCAGTGAAATTTGTTTTCAAGTAGAGGCTCTCCAATTCCTTGTAAAATACCGCTTCTGGTGCCAAATTATTCATAGTTAACAAAGGGAGTTTTGTGACGCAGTCGGTGAGGTTTTTACACCGAGGTAGAGCTGGAGCCTCAACCGAAGTATGCTCTGGAAACTCTATCACTTTACTGGGAACTGAAGGTTTCTACATCACCACTGATGTGAATAAGACACGTGTTCTTTGAACCTTTCTCTTGAATGACTTTTATTGGCGACTTTGCACTATTTTTTGGCATGCTTTTTAAAAGCTTAAAATAGTTATATGTTCTGAGCACGTTTCTTTGATTAGCCGAGATGATTTTCAACCGTGAAAATAAGCACATATACATGAAGATTATCTGTTCGGCTCTTTACAGTTTACTGACAAACGAAACGTCACTGTTAAATACGCTAGGGCCGTAATTTGCGGGCCTTCTTTTCGCTTTGTATGGACAAATATTATCCCAACCTGCAATATCAATGTGTGCAGGCTTTGATTGAGAAATATTAACTAATATGATATTTATGAAGTAATGCAGTCATATGAAGCCCAAGCTCTGTTTATGTCTATTTTATAAGGGTTTGTATGGAAAATTTTAAATCTAGCTTTTCGATAAATATGTATAGGTAATCATACGGTTTCGAGTGCAATTTGGAATCCACGAGAAAACCGTATGATTACTTATTAATAATATACATGAACAAATTTGTCAGGAAGTGACGTTGGCGAGTCATGTGACAAAGTAATTTATTCAGTCAATAAACCATAATAGTTCACACTTTTAAATTCATTCAAATTGTTTCCAGAAGTCGAAAGGAAATGTTTCATTGCTTTCCAAATAAATTTGCATCGTGTTTCCTTTTTTCGGCACTGTTAATATTTTTCTGCACTGTGTTTCCTTGAAATTGCATTGCCTTCAACCAATCAGAATTGAGCATTTTTTTCATTTTGCTATGCTCTTTCGCATTTATGCTATCCGACGAATGAGACGATTTCCCTAAAGACTTCTAAAAGCTTTTGGCAGAACGAAATAGAAGAAGTCACTAACCTAAAGGCTCACTGAGGCTCCTGTTTAGGAGTTAACCTGATGTCTTGCGACTGATTTCAGAGAGACCTAAATACCGCCATATAAAGTCAACTTGGTGTTCGGTCAAAGGCATCATTACTCGGGCCAGCGTAGGCCATCGTAGAGTCAAGTTTCGCAAGTGTTTATTATGTCGACCCGGAGGTATATACTTCATGGTAGTGTTTCGTTCCATATAGTCTCCATGCATAATACTGTAAAACAGTAGAGAAAATGATTATGCATATATTATATTATATATTATACTATATGGAACGAAACACCACCATGAAGTATATACCACCTTTGGGCCTCGTATGTTAGCAGTCTTAAAAGTAGGGGTGAGTGGAGGAAGGAGAGTAAAACTGACAAATTCACAAAGAATACGTACGTAAAACAGGTTTTCTTTTTGTTTTCAGTTCGCAAACAATACATAAAAACGTTTTATTATAGTTTTAATTTCATTATTGTGATTTGCCTAGGCATGCATGTACCCCGTAAATATGCCATATAGGTATGTTCCGCGGGATAATTCAGTGTAAATTTCCGCCCACATCGTACGTCACACATCAGTAAGGAAAAACGATCACACCTCCAGCACAAAGAAATCACAATGGTCCTCAATTAGAAGCCGTTAGTCTCTGTGAGACGTACACAAAGATGGCGGCCGCATACAACGTACTGTACAATTGACGCACATTTATTTACCCACAGCTCCGTTAGGAAATAATCTAATGTTGGAAAATTTGGGTTTTGTGCTGTCCAGAACACTGAGTTTGGTTGTTTACCTTTTTTCTTATCAAATCATTAGCATTTATGTGTTGTTTAGTTAGTACACGACATCGTTGTCGGTCGCTGATTGGCTACCTCTCTCTTGTAGTCTAGACACGTGCAGCTTTTAGTTGAAGGAAAATTTGACCGAATTCACTGAAACTTGGTCCAGACATAAAGAGCAACCACATCAAGATACACGGTAAGGTTGATGTATTTTTATTAAATATTTCTGTCGAAAATTGAGAACGGAAAATTTCCCATACAACACTGTTAATTTCCATACACTGTTACTATCAGTGACCCTTGGATGCCTGTGGCTAAAGCAGCAGCAGTCTTGTTGGGATCAAGGATTTTTGAAACTCCTTCGACCTCACGTGGTCCACTGTGATCGGTGAATCAGAGACAAAGGTAACCCTGAAGAGTCGTCGCATTCAAGTATTAGGAAACGAGCTGTCGTTTTAACTGGGAGAAGGTAAAGGAAACGAAAACAGCTATCGCTGCTAGTGTGTTACAATTTATTTTGTTTGAAGTTATTTATTATTAAGTGATTACGTAATGACTTAAAACCGGCCTGTTGAATAAACCATTCGGGAGTATAAATTTTTCCTCAATCATAAAAAAATACTTAAAGTGCAAGTAAAGCCATAACACAACATTAACTCTTTTTGCTCCAAATTCTATTTCTAATATACTTCAGTTGTCTAAATTAGTTTTCTTTGAGAGGAAGGAGCAGACATTAAACTAGAATAAACGCTACCCGAATTGCAGGATTGATTCATCTTGTGATGTCACAATGAAAACCTACCGGATTTTATTGTAGTAGTTTTGTCTAGAGAGGGATTTGCTTCATCTTATGACGTCACAGGATCCATGAAAATTAGGGATTAAATGCCAGAAATGTTACTAAATTTGCGAGATTAATAACCTGTTTGTGAGAAAAAAATACAACAGTACAATATAATTGTTTATTTTTATGACATGATACTTGCACTTTAATCTTTTTAATTTCACAATCATGTACATGTAAATGTCCTGTCATGCATAGATATATATATTTTAGTTTAGTATAGTGTGACGTTGCATGTGCATCTCTATTTTGTGTATTTGTGTATTTATTTAATATTATTGCTGTTGTAGAGCCTTCATTTTCTACCCAACAGATATAGCATGTCAGGTGCATGATGGTTAAGGAGGCTGTAGTGTAGGAGTTATACTTGCTGCAAGAGACATCATTATTCAGGGGTCTCTGGCTGTCAACAATCTAACATGGAAATACAAGGAGAAGCACCTACTTCGCAAGCAGCTTATGTTAGATTAGAAGTTAATTTGTAAGTGGGGATAAATCTTACAAATAAACAGGCAAACCAAGGAAGAACCAAACAAAGGATTGCCTCGCTTTGAATCCAAGATGGCAACCAGGTGAAAAAAGTGAATTCGTTACCTGAATTCCCCAGCTGAACCTAGGCAGAAATTAATAATAATAATAATAACACTTATTTAGCGCTTATCCAAACTGTTCTAAGCGCTTTACAATAATTAAAATAGTAACAATCTGAAGTTTAAAAAAGTTATAAAAACGTAACTAATCTAATAAAAGTACATAAAGTATAATATAGAAAATGATTTAGAAAGTAGAAAAACTATACTAATGACTGATGAAAATTCCTAACTTATCTAGAAAATAGACATAACATGTAATATAAAAAACGTTATGATAAATATATTCTAGTTACAAGCCCTGCATGAATTAATTTAAGTTATAAGAGATTTGAATTCCGAGAGACACGAACACTTTCTTATGTTCATGGGCAGTTTGTTCCATAAATGAGAAGCTGCAACAAAGAAGGCACGACTTCCGTATGTTTTTAGATTGTGTTTTAATTTTTGTAAGAGAAAAAAACATTGGATGATCTTAGGTTTCTGGTAGGCTTGTAGTGATTAATCATTTCCATTATATAATTAGGTGCATTAGTCCATTTAGTGCCTTGAAGGTTAAAAGTAGAATCTTTAAGATAATCCGTTGTTCTGTTGGTAGCCAGTGCAGCTGAATAAGGACAGGGGTGCCCAGGGGGTACTTACATGAAAAATGGGTATGTATGTGAGGCCAAGAGGCTCAAACCCTGACCCTGTTTGACCCAATCCGAGCTCCAAAACCCTGATTGCCCCCTTTTTGGGGAAAAAACCCTGATTGCCCCTTCTTTAAATTGTTTTCAAAACACGGTCGGATATATATCCTGGCCGGTATACCGCGTACCGGGATTTCATGCAAAATACATGCAATATATGTGCATGTTTACGGTTCCACTACCTTCTTTGGGTCTATGTATACGAATGTCGATGTCTTTTCCACCACCCGTTTGCGCCATACCATCGCCATGAACAGAGGAATCTTTTGCCGTGCGACAATCAACTAGTATAGCGAATCTGTTGTTGTGGAATTTGGTAGGAGTCATAGAAGTATTGGATGTGGCAAACCATCCTTTTGCTGCCTCCCAGAAATCTGGTGGTAGCATACCTCCCGGAAAGAATCTATTTGGAACTCCGTTGACATCCACCTCTATCCTACAAATACCAGGATTTGAGAATGCTTCACTATCTCGCGTACCAGTCGTAGGTGGATCTATAAATAGTAGAAGTAGCCCAGCAAAGGATCGTCGTGGAACATTGATGTTCTGAGATATCAAAGTACCTGATGCCTTATCGATAGGTACTATCTTGAAGTGAACATCGTGGGTGTATAGGAAAGCAATACCCGCTTCGTATGCGTTAAGTGATTGCTTAGCTAGAGTTTCATTTTTGATTGCTTCATATTCTAACTGGATGTTGTTAAGTTTGTATGTACCTATCTTCGTGCTGTCTGATCCAACCACTATTTCGATGGCGGGTGCTAGAGTCAACTCAAATGAAATAGTGTCTTCTAGAGCGTGAGGGTATAGAACTCCCTGTTGTGTCAGAATATCAACGTCTAACGGAATTCTGTACTTTGAACCATATGCAGCTAGTAGAGCGTTTTCTCCAACATCCAAAATGCCTGCGTCCTTTGCCTTCGAACGTAGCTTGTTTGTGTTCTCTGATTGGATACCTTGTTGTATTCTAGCTTCTCTCTCCTGCGTAGATAGGTATATGTCGGAATATGTCTGTAGTAGATCAGACCGAGAAATGTCTTCTACTATTTCAGATCCTATTTTACAAACTCGATGTATAACCAAGCAGCGCCCAACATTGGATACGTCACGATTATTGGTATGTGCACCAGACAATACGATGTCTCCCAATAGTGCTAAGCTACCAGGTACTAATACGATGTTTTCTCCTAGTGTTGGTACTTCCACATAGAGTGTCTCTCCTGGGTTGGCAGATGATGGGGTGAAAGTTTTTCTATATAAGGTTCGTGGAGCTTTTAGTGCTCGAGGTTCTCTTAGTGCTCGTGTAGGAATTAACTTCGATGATATCATGTTGAATATAGCAAGATATATAGTTAAGTTCAACATGGAAGATGGGGATGTTATCGACGAGGAAAATGCTGGTGGAGCCGAAGCAGGTGAAGACTACGAGGACGCAGATACTATCGATGCAGAGGAATGGAATGCGATATTTCCAGACGACACAACTACAGTTCCAGGTGAAATTATACCCATGGAAATCAGACGTGACTACAGCAAAGAAGGTGCTAGGCCGAAGAATAAGGAACCCTCGTTTTCTATGAATGATTACATCTATTCCATATACTCCGATCCTAAGATTATAAAACTTTCGAGACTTCAGGAGATTCTGAAAGATATTAAAAATGAGGAAGTTCCAAAATATACCGATCGGGGTGTAGTCTTCAAACATGGTTTATCGGAAAACGCAAAACAGGATATGTTTGAGACTGTCTGGGAACACTATCACGATGTGGGAATTCGTGGCACTCTTGAGATAGCAACCAAATACGATGCTAAAAGGGGAATAGGTAGAGTCTACACAAACGAATTTGGAAGCAATGAGAATCCTAGACCTTTGACCAACTCGGATGGTAGTATAAATAATAGTAGGATGAGGCAGAGTCTCAAGGGGGTTGTGGGGCCTACGTTAGAAGAGGCAGCACAAGAAGTCGTCAAAGCCATTGAACAACTAGATGGACGGATCAAACAAGGCGAAGCTATACTCCAAGACCCTACGACAGTCGAGGCTCAGAAAGAAACGATCATTAAAGAAATAGGAACTAACGAAACGAAAATGGAAGTCCTATGACAAATAGAAGAAGCCATAATAGAACGGGACCGCATAAAAGCTATTTTTAAGAAGTATGGGGTTGGTATAGTTAGCGTACTGGCCGTAACAGGCGCCATAGTTGGTGCAATAGTTACCGCGCTGACTAAGGCTGTTCCAGTGATACCGAGTTTGTCTAATGCTATTAAGGATGCCGCTAAAGACGCCGCCAAAGCATTAAAAACAGTAGGAAAAAAGGTAGGTGAGATTCTACCTACGATGATTGGACCAATTGCCAGCTTCATATTTAGTATGGCTGGTGACGTTGTAGGATTCCTAGCGAACAATGTTTGGTTGTTAATCGTAGCAGTGGTGGTGTTCGTAATAGAGCAATACAAACGACGTTAACGAAACAACACCCATGCAGTTCCAGCTGCAGCAATAGATACCACCATTAGATTCATCTCGTGTTGTGAAGTGGGCTTTAGTACGTATGGAGCTTTTTCGTTACTTGTGGTGGGCACATCGTGTAGTATCACATCGTGTTGTAGTTTCTTTTCGGAGGGTCCTTCCATGGGTAGTGGAGTTTTTTTCTCTTTTACCTCCTCATTGATACCGTTCACACCTAACACCATATCTTTCGTGGCTTTCGGGATTGGATTTTTATAACCATCCTTATTGCCTAAGTAGTACTCTAGATTGCTTGGTAGTAACCGCACCCCTACAGCTATTGCTAGATCGAGCCTCTTATGAGTTTTCGTTATAGCTATATTATAGTTATCATAGCTTATCACTAGGTCGTTTACAAGAATAGCGTCTTCAACCAACTTCTTAAACTCTTCTCTAACGTTGTGGGAATCTATGATGGATGCTTTCAGGTTGTTTTGAGAGCCTAGCATGCAATAGCCGAAAGCCTCGACAGATCGATTCAACCTACCCAATCCGATACCTGTCAAACCCTTACCGATGGGTGGTACAAACCAATTGTATTGTTTCCCATTATTGTCGCTAATGTACGATAAGGAAAACTGATAGTCCGTACGACTCTCCTTAGGAAACTTGAAGTCACCGCCGGGCCACTTTGCAGAGAATGAGGTGTTGTGTGCATACTTCTCTGTGTAGTTCACTATTCTTCCGTGGGAGTATACATATACGTCTCCTAAACCGTGATTATTACCTCCATCCCATCGAAAGTCTGGTGTTTGAGATAAACCAAACTCGATGCATAAGTTATCCAGAGCTGCTTTGCTGTAAAGATTATCAAGTTGATCGAAAGCAGATTCGCCAGGTAGAGGCACTCCATGAATACCACCAAGTTCACGTAAAATTATTCGTATTGTAAAATATGTATGAAATCGTAGGAACCCTTGAACAACCGGCGGATATGTTTCGAAAGTATAGCCGAACAACGACACTCCACATCCAGAAGTTGCACACCACGTTGCGAAATTCAACTGTTGAGGCCAATGGTGAAAATTAGGCCCTGCCAACCATTTATTAGCCTCACTTAGTGATCTATGCTTTACGTCGGTCTCCTTGAATATGTTCTTAACGCCCACTTTGAACTTTTTAGTAGGTGTGGCGTATATCCATAGATTGGTGAGATCGATATCTTGTGCTTCTTCGTGAAAAGGAACTTCCGCAACATGATACTTCACATTTAGGTTTAATGTCAACGTAGATGGGAAACCTCCATGCCTATCCCACAACACATCATTAATTCGTTTCTTAATGGTATCAGGTAACTTGGAGAAATCATCGCCATAAACTACGTAACTAGTATCGCCATCTCGAAATAGTACACTCGTTGAATATTCGTCTGGACCATCTATGTTAGTGGTGGCATAAAACTGATGAAAATCTGCATGTGGGTATTTTTTCTTGAACTTCTCAAATAGATCGGCATTCAATGTTGCTACCTTTTTATTTTCCTCAGCTTCTTTGGTAAGACCTTTGTGCCTCCTCGCGTTTTCATCGGCAAGGAGGGCTTTCTGCTCAGCTTTCGAAAGCCTTGGGCCACCCCTGGCAATTTCCGCTATATCCTCTGCAGATAGACCAGCAACTAGAGGCATCGTATTGAAGCTATACGTACGTATACATAGTTATAACTTTAATATATAAAATGGTTCTCTCATATGTCGCCACCATATCGGCTGACCATATTGTTTACTTCGATCAACCCATTTTTATCAATAATATTTCACTAGTTGAGGCCACTATTGAGAATAGTTGGTGGAATCTAAAAGAGAAGGCTTCGTTTAAGTGGGATATCGATGGCGTGGGGTTCCCATACGAAATTAATCCGGGGTATCATGATATGGCAAGCATCCAACCATACTTTAAACCTGCAATTGATGTTGGCATTGTGAAATTCGCGAAACCTGTACCTACAGGGCCTTGGACCCTAGAAGTCAAGAAACCAATCCAGTTAAGTGAAAATCTCTGCACGCTGTTGGGTATCGAATGTAATAAAGATGCGAGGGATAACAGCGAGATGATAGTACTAAAAGGTATTCATGAATTGGTGCTCAAAGATATCAAAACAGTGTATGTCCACTGCGATGTGGTGGATTCCAGCTTTTCAATTCGAGATGGAAAACGATCACAAGTCCTAGCTACGATAGAGATCCGAGGCGAAAGATTCGCAAAATCGACATACGCCTCTCTACTCCCAACAACCACTCGAGCTCTTGGGACAATGCGAAGCAACCTTCGTCTAACAATTCACGATGAGAAAGGAAATATTGTGGACTTTCGTGGTCGACCTATACGATACGTATTGAAGATTGAGTAAATCATATGTATAACATGCGATGGACGGTGATTCAATTCAACCGTTTCCAACAGCACCAGGTATCTATCCATCAGGAGCTATAAAGGAACTTAGCGATAATGGATCGAGATTTCGACTGCAGAAAGTATGTGATACGCTTGCCGAACTCGAACAGCAGGCAAAGCACTACGAAGTCGTTCGTAAAAAATATGCCCGAACGCGTGGTATTGTTCACGGGGTTGCTGTGGCCACAGGTAGCTTGAGTGGTGCCTTATCTGCTACAGCGTTAGGTTTATCGTTTACGGGAATTGGGATACCGTGGGTATTTCCTTAGGAGGAATTGGATTTATTTGTGCTGTCAATTCGTCTTTGATGGCTGTCGCCAGTAAGAAACTTGGCGTTCGCGTCTCGAAGCATGAAAAGACTGTAATGTTGGCAAAAGCTAAGGCCAATTCAGTGGAAGTCAAAGTCTCAAAAGCTCTAGATGATGGTAATATTTCAGAAGCTGAGTTCGGAAGTGTCATTGGTGAGAAATTAAAATACGAATCGCTTAAGCCTGAAATACGACAAAGAAATAGGAAAGAAAGAGGGTCAAAAAACGTAGAAGAACTTCGATCCGAGATCAAAAAGGAGATGAGGGCAAAACTTGGCAGTCTAGTGGGGTAAGAATCAATATCTCCTATGAAAGAAACCCGCGTGGATTTTATTTTAACTTCGCTAAGAGCAGCTGCACTTAGTTCGTATAAATTACCGCGTTGTTTTGGTTCGTATGCTAATTTCGAGACAACGCGTGGGCGCCGCTAATTAACATACGACAACTGCTTAAAACATAAGTAGGATATTTTACCACCAAATATCTCGTCTAGCACTTATAGCCCCACGGTTCTGCGCTGGGCTGGAAGGAAAATGGAGGCCCTTTCAGTTCAGGGTTCGAATCCCACGGGCTATACGTGGTAGATCGGTTTGTGGGGGGTAAAAAGCCTCCAGCCCCTCACAAATCGTAGCGCGTCTGTCGATGTGGCAGAAGTAATAGCGAAGCTATAATTACAGTAGAAATCAGCGGCCAGAGTACAAGATACCTGTGTGAGAACCAAATGTGGTCAGAAGCTGAACAACTACAGTAGAACAAATACAGTAGAATAAATACAGTAGAACAAATACAGTACAAAGTCTTAAACTAAATTCTTAAATGGGTATGTATTGGTGCTTGCCATTGTAACGAATTAGCCGTTTTGGTTTTATACGAAATGAGTTGTTAAATTTTTGGTTAAGTAATCGCATATATGATCTGTGGTGCATAAGGAAGAGTTCGAAGATATCAGAGTACTGTGCTCAACACAATTTTCAGATACTAAGAGGGAGCGCCATATTCGTCCCATGTTCGGAGTGTGGTCGTGGTTGTCGTACGAGTTACGGACTTTGTGCGCAGTGTGGAGCACCACAGCGTCGTATCATACGCGAGAAGAAAGCCCGCGATATGAAAGATATGAAAGATATGAAAGATATGAAAGATATGAAAGATATGAAAGATATGAAAGATATGAAAGATATGAAAGATATGAAAGATATGAAAGATATGAAAGATACGAGAGATAATAAGGATTGCTTTTCAAAGGTGTTGGTGGAAGTGGAGAACTTTGAATTGGAGAACCTTAAGAACCTTAAGATAGTCCAGTAAGATCGTAATAAAAGAAAAAGAAAAAAAGAATGAAGAGAAACTGGTATACCACCTCTCCTCATTTTTTTTTTTAATTAGATAATTGATAGGCCTGTGGTATATATCACTAGTATGGATGCTCTTCTTAGATTGCTTGGTTCCGAAATTTGTGCGAGTCTACGTATCAAACCTCTTATTCCACGGTTAACTCCTGGGGAAACGTGTCCCGAATGTCTATGTCCAATGAAAGTGCTAGGAACGGAATTAGTATGTCCCACATGTGGTCTTGTTTCTGATGCTAAATCATACGAAGAAACGATCAATGTTACTACTCGGTTGCGTATAGTAGGTCCGGATAGCTTTCGGTATCAACATGATCTAGACCGTACAAGCCCAAAGAAAAAGGATAACCAAGAATTGCAACGACAAACGATTATGCGAGAACTACAGGCATACAACACTGTTTATAAACAAAATTATGCCCTCTCGTTTCCCACAAACGTTTTAGGAATCGTAGCCGACGTATTCATCCAAGCAAAGAAAGTTTGTACTAAGCGTAGTCATACTAAGAGAACTATTTTAGCTGCTATTCTTTACCATGCGTGTATACAATGTAACTTCATTCGCTCTAAGAGCGAGGTTACCAATTTCATGCAACTAAACAACAAATGCATCTATCGCGGAAATGACTTTCTACGATCGTTACGTGCCGATGATAAAATCGATATAGATTTGAATGCCGATCGCACAGTTTCACACATCGCAACGACCTTTGCTAAACTCGACCTACCGGGAGTACTTAAAAATATCCAACAAATAGTCTATGAGATCGTTCATATGGCAATAGAAAACAATATAGGTACCAGCTCCATACTTCGAACTAAAGTCGTTGGGGCAAGCTAGCTACGAGGTGCTACACCGTTCAGGATCACATATATCTCTTATCGACGTTATTAAACGATGTGGTACACATAAGGGTTCGATCACGCGTTTTATTAACGAGTTGCTTGCTTACAATTCCCACTTTGAGTCCATCTATATGAGACACGGTCTTACTAGTGATAGAGTTTAAGTCATAATTTTTCACCTTCTGCTATTGCTATCTCATTAGTGGTACACTTTATTGTATTTCGACACCTATTTAGAGGAAGTCTACTATATAGTATATCCACCCATCGTTGTTCACTTTATTGTATTTCAAAATATGTTTATAGTTACTATGCATCTGGCTAACATGCACCGAATTATGAAAAACATGCTTACAGGTACTATACATACGACTAACATATTATGTCTTCCCATAGAAATCTTGACTAAGATCGTAGAGTACGCAGGTCCTACATCATTTGCGAGTATCGCTTCAACTTCAAAATACCTAAACGATGCATCATCTCTAGCACGCTACAAAAACGTAGACCAAGAGTTCCGTAGACTAGTGTTACTTTCTGGTTTTAGTTCTACTTGTAACGATAGCGAGAGAGACGATTTGGTTAGGACTTTCAGTATTTCCGCAAAGGACGCATACTATCACTGCGATGATTTAGCTCTATTAGATGCCTGCGAAGTTGGTAATCTTGGTATTGTTAAGTGGTTATTTAAGTATTTCTATTTACCTACGACATACGATAAAGAGTTAGATGCAATATGCTGTGCAAGTATGAATGGCCATCTCGATATCGTTAAGTGGCTCGTTAAGTACTTCCAGTTCACCATAGAGGACAGATACGTTGGTTATGCTCTACAAGACGCCAGCGAAAATGGTCATCTTGATGTCGTGAAGTGGCTCGTTACGTACTTCAAATTCACCATAAAGTACGTAAAAGTTGGTCATGCTATACTAGATGCCAGCAAAAATGGTCATCTCGATGTCCTTTCCTCGCATCAACCAATCGCAAGTTGTTATCTCAGTCATCGTGTGATATATACCTTATAATAGCGTATCTCTAATTGCTGTTTTGATTATGACAAGCCATGGTATAATACCTTATAACCACACTCCTCTAATAGGGCGTTGAAATGTAATAAGTGCACTATAAACCAAGTGTTCGAACAAATGTTAACATATGCTCAACCCTGATATAATACCTCATGACTACACTCCTTTAATAGGGTGTATAAATACGATAAATGAATTATAGTAGTAAACCAAATTTCTGGTTTTTGCGCAGCCCTTGTTTTTTTTCAATCATATGTCACATTTTTATGGCCACGAACTCGAAGGGTGAGAGGGCATAAAAATGTGACATATGATTGAAAAAAACAAGGGCTGCGTCAAAACCGGCATTTGATATACTACTCCTAATGCTAAAAATAAATACCTAATATAAAAAAACAAACTGCAGAATTAAACCAAAATAGTGATAATGATAAAATACGTATGGATAAAATGTTTTTAAAAGAAAAACAATTATAATATTAAAATAATATTTGATTTGTTTTGAGATATTAATTAATATAACTTATATTAAGCTACTAATTGAAATAACTATATGATGGCTGTAATTGATCAATAGTAAGCTTTCTTATATAAAAATGTTTTTAAGCTTTTCTTGAAGCTGTCAACGGAGGGACTGTGCTTTAGATCTAATGGTAAGGAATTCCACAGTTGCGGGGCGCAAACTGAAAAAGCGCGGTAGCCATAAGATTTCAGATTATATGATGGTATCTAAAGTAATAGCTTGTCAGCAGATCTAAGGCTACGTCGCGGCACATACTGGTCTAATAATTCATTTAGATAGTGTGGAGCAATATCATTGATTGCTTTATATGTATATAGTAATATTTTAAATTCAATCCGTTGCTCAATGGGTAGCCAATGCAGCTGTTAAGAGTGGCGTGATGTGATCAGACTTGCGTGACAGAGTTATTAGCCGCTGCAATAAGTATTTGGGCAGACCATATAACAGTGAGTTACAATTATCGAGTTTTTTGTAACAAAGGCATGCACTAGCATCTTACATGTATCCTAACCTAAGAACTTTCTAATACGTGCAATGCTTCTAATAGAAAAAGTGCAGATTTGCAGACTTGAATAACATGCCTATCCATAGATACCGTAGTGTCGAATACAACACCGATATTTCTTGCGAAGTCAGAAGGCATCACTGACGCATTTGCTACTTGCATACAATCCAGAGAAGAAGCCGGGCGATGTTTGGCATGAAAGACAAGTATCTCAGTTTTATCATCGTTGAGCTTCAGGTTGTTGTGTAACATCCATACGTCAATGTCGTGCATACACATTTCTAGCATGAACTTGGCATGCTCAAGGTCACGAACAACAGAGACTTCAAATGTGAAATACATTTGAGTGCCATCAGCATATGAGTGGAAAGCCACTCCATGGTGTCGCATGATGTCGCCTATCGGTGCCGTATAGAGTAAACAGAGGATGGGCCCCAGCACCGATCACTGTGGAACCCCACAGTTTAGTGCATGACTGGACGAACGTTCATTGCTGATGGTAACAAACTGCTTTCGTCCTATTAAGTATGATGTAAACCAACTGAGAGCGGTTCCAACGATGCCAAAACGGTTAGTTAATCTATCAAGAAGAATCTGATGGTCCACAGTGTCAAATGCAGCTGATAAATCAAGTAGCAATAAAATGACACACTTATTCTTATCCAATGCTCGCAAGATATCGTTCTGTACTCTAATCAGAGCAGTTTCTGTGTTGTTCAAAAAGTTCCACTAAGTTATTGTCATGCAAATAGCAGTTAAGCTGTGAAGCGACGACCTTCTCGCATCACATAGACGTAAACATCAAGTTAGATATCGGTCGGAAATTGAGAAAAACTTCATAATCCAGTTATTCCTGTTTAAGTTTAGGATTCAGTAGGGCCTCTTTCATACATTCAGGCATTACACCTGTTTCAATGACAGATTTACAATCTTAGTTAATACAGGCAACAATATATCAATGCATTCCTTCATAACGCAGGGAGAGGATCCAGGTCGCATGATTTAACAGTAGTTCCACCAATGATATCCAACAGCTCCTTACTTGTGACTGTTTTGAAATCACTGAGTATAGAATCAGTGTAATAATGTTCGTATCGTGGAGTCACAAGTCCTAACTTCCTTGATGTAAATATAAGACGTAATCCGGCCAGAAATTTGCTCCCCTTTAAATCTGTTACCTGAATTCCAAAGCTGAATCTAGGCAGAAACTAGCCCCCTTACTGTCTGTGTATGTCTGCATGTTGTTGAATTGGCCTTTTGCATCAATTGATCACGTGACGATTTTCCCATAGCAACACCTGTGTGAAGGGCAAGCCATTCTAACAATCCTTGACAACAGAGAGAGCGTGAGACACGCGTAGCGTGAAACCTCAATACTAGAAGTTCTGCCGGTTCCTTTGTTGTTGGTTTTCAGCCCAAATTTATCAGAACTATTTAGCTTTAAATCTTATAGCTCAGTGTTAGAGGATTTTAAGAGCGGTAAGACGATCAGAAATAGCTTTCTGAAGCCAAAAGCGGACCGGACTCTGCGAGTTACTCGCAACATGATGGCGGCCTCAACAGACAACAGGTAAGAAGCTGACTTCGGGAATGTACCATGTCCAGAAAAGTCGAATGAAAATGGGCAGGGTTTAATATTCTAATTATTGCTGTGCCATTCATTCTCATGATTTTATTACGTAGCTGATTGGTTCACACGGTCACGTGATACAACTTTCTGAATTAATAAAAAATGAGGACTCGAGACGGGAGAAAATTCAAAGTTGCCGCGGACTCCCATAAACCATCATTTCTCCCTCGGTACTAGTCCCAATTCAAAAATAAACAACAAGGAACGCCTGCTAGATAATTTTACAAAATGGCCGACTCGTTGAAGCAGCGAAGGGGGAGGAAATGCTATAGTTTTACCCAATCTGTGGCTAGTTATGAGACTCTACTGGCAAGTCCTTTGAACCTTCATTATTACACAAACTGGATTTGCAAAACCGAGCCGTTTGAAGTACACAAAGTGTTGGAATTAGGGTAAAATCACGAATCAATATTCGATCTTTCAAAAGTAATCGAAGGTGAGGATAGGAGCGCTCGATAAGTATTGTACACGAAGTTATAATTCAAGGTGTTGAGGTCTTTCGTCATACTACTCCTTAAAATGGTTGCTTGATTCTCAGTGCAGCGCGATATCTCCCAAAAAACGACCCGATATTCAACGCTAAGTTGCCGTTTTTGTGTTCAAAGCAAAGCTTTTTAGTGTGTTGTTCTATATGGAACCAGTGTAAGTTGGGGGTTTTATTGTGCTTAGAAATATCAGAACATGAAAATTTTAGCACCATACATTTACTGTAATGTCGAGAACGTCCCAGAGGGCAAAAGTTTCTAAGTATCACGCTTCAACTGCGCATGTCCATTCGATATTTCTGGCCTTGCTTTTCTTCCACGCTTTAAATCGTCTTTATGTTCTAGAAAAATTATGTGATGACAGGAGATGTATCTATTACTCTACCATAGCCGAGGAGACGCTAGGAGACACTGGTGTTGTATGAATTGGAACGCGTTACAGGCTACAGGGATAACTGATGTACGAATAACAACTTAATATAGGTTGTTGAGTAGCTGGTTTTCCTATGTGACCGGTTCTCTTTTTTTTCCAGATCACCAGCAACACTAGAGTCTGTAATCTTGAAATAGAGCCCCTCGTTCCTTCGAATTTTGGTGATCCACTGAGACCTTAATCCCATGTCTTTACTGGGGAATTTTTGCGATGAAAGGTAAGTCCATCGTTGTAGCGTGAATCACCACTGCATATTTGTGGCACACAACAGTGGTAGCGCGTTCCAGTTTATACAACACCAGCGTCTCCTAGCATCTCCTCGGCTATGGTAGAGTATTAAATACATACATCTCCTGTCATCAGATATTTTTTCTAGAACATAAAAACGATTTAAAGCGTGGAAGAAAAGTACATTCCCGAAGTCAGTTTCTTACCTGTTGTCTGTTTCATGATGACGCCATCATGTTGCGAGTAACTCGCAGAGTCCGGTTTGGTTTTGGCTTCAGAAAGCTATTTCTGATCGTCTTACGGCTCTTAAAATCCTCTAACACTGAACTATAAGATTTAAAGCTAAATAGTTCTGATAAATTTGGGCTGAAAACGAATAACAAAGGAACCGGCAGAACTTCTAGTATTGAAGTTTCACGCTCGCGTCTCTCACGCTCTCTCTGTTGTCAAGGAATGTTAGAATGGCTTGCCCTCCACACATGCGTTGCTATGGGAAAATCGTCACGTGATCAGTTGATACAAAAGGCCTATTCCACAGCTGAACCTGTGCATAACCCCCTTTAAGTACCTGTTAAGGTTGTTTTATAGTGTGCTACTTCTAACAACTGTTCTAGAAAACAAATCCACTTTTTATTATTACTCCGGCGCTGCTATGGCAGCAGCCGGAGTCTTAAAATGCAGTCTGTGTCTTTTTTTTGTTATTTTTGTTCTGTCCTGTAAAATTTTTGATCAGTTCTGACCTTTGCCGATAACAATGTGGGTCGGAGACGCTATGATCGAGCGATAAAGCAAGAGGCATGCGCATTAGTTGAAAGATAAATGTTCGCTAGAGAACTTTAGAGGGTTTAAGGCTACCGTCACGTCATGAAGTACTCAATTTGCCTCTATCTTCTCTCTAACCGAGTTATTAATATGGATGAAGTATTGTTGACTCAGGCGAAACTACGGCGCCTTCCAGTCTACGACCGCATAAGTAATTGATAAACTTGAAACACTTAGGTATCGAAATACAATCTGAGGTTAGATGTTGTAGGCACACGGCAGATAGCAGGATCAATTAATTAGACTAAACGTGATCAATCCACAGATAACAATTGGTTTATTTTGGGCAGCGCTAATATAATATTTGATTCGACGTTGCGTTACATGCCGCTATGGTCTGTCATATCTTTTTCCAGTGTGTACGTGTATGCATGCACAGTGAGACTCTCGTTACCATACTTTGATCCTATCTACGAGCTACGGGCCAAGATTGTGTGCCAGGCTTATTAAGTCCAGACTCCAGGCTTCCTTTTTAAACTTTTCACTGTGTTGTCAAGACTCTAGACTTCGTTTCATTGCAAGTTCAATAGAACTGTTGTTATGGATTCTAGATGACAAGTATGATCAGATCGACCGGCAGACCTTTGCATAATTTAGTTTATGCCGAGCCGTGCGTCGGCCCGTTGGCACACAGAATTCTCTAAAGATTGTCCACCCACTTGCAGCGGACTCTGCCAACAGTTTCACGACAAAGGATACAAATAGGAATTATCTACGGGCCAAGATTGTGTGCCAGACTTCAATTAAGTTAAAACTCTAGACTTAACGAACGGGATTTTATTCAAGACTTTTCACTGTGTTGTCAAGACTCAATAGACTTACTCATTCAAAATTTACGGGATCGTGTTTCGGTATCGTTGCCAGACTTACGAGGATTCTATAGTCTGTTAATGTGCTTTTCGTTCTTTTATTTTAATTATTGCTCTGTTTTAAAGTCTATGTGTCTGTGTCGTACAGGAAATTACACTGGCTTCCTGCCGAGGTCAAATCATATTCGAAGCATCCGGGGAAAATTCATGGATTCGATTATGTTTTTTTTAATCCGCTAGAAATAATGAAATTCGTTAACCAAAGCGCATGTGTACTTCTTTCATGAAACAAATAAACAACGAGAGCATTTTACTTCGACAAGCTACTAGTTCGACAAGTCCAGAAGCTAGTCGCTCGGCAAGTCAACATTTACACAAGGTCCCGAAGTATCAGTTGAAATCATGGACTCCGGGCTTTTTCGGTATATCTGCTCCTATTTTATGGAACTCATTACCACTGGAAATGAGGTCTATTAATTCCGCGGGATTGATTGTCTTAGTTCTTTTAATTCTAGTGTTAAAACAAGTCCTTTTAATTCACAGCTTTTGGTATATTATATGTAGCCAATTGTAAATGTTGGTTAATTAAATGATGAAACGCTAGCTAGTGTACTCGTGTTCACTCGTGTGGCGTTCTAGATCAGATCCTTATAGTATTTGGATGCAATTTGTTTTGGTCTGGTACCGCACTGATACACAAGTAACCCAAAACAACTAAGACGATAAAACAATTATTATTATTACAGAGGAGTGTTCCTCTTCCCACATTATATTGTCACACAACACTGTAGACGGAAGAGTTATTTTTAGCATAGCGTTTCCGGCGAGAAGGAACAAAGGCCGTCACTTTTAAGCAATCAGGATGCACTGAACAATTGCAATTAACACGGTTCAAACTGCTAAAAAATACTAAAGCGCAAGAGAACAAAAGACAACGTAATTGCATACCAGAACTTCACGGCTATAAATAGACACACCCTCTACTGTGTTAGGGGCCAACACAAGGACACGGGAACACTCCTGTGTATTATACTCCTGTTATTTTTTATTACAATATTTTTTGTTAATTAAATTATGAACCGCTGTGCACTCGTGTTCACTCGTGTCCTGACTCATGTGGAGTTTTAGATCAGATTATCATAGTATTTGGATCCTAGTATTTTTGGGCTACCTGTGTTATCCTAGGGTAGCCTGGCTTTCTTGAAGTCGCTCGTGTTCTGACTCGTGTGGAGTTTTATATGAGATCGACTGTGTGCGTACTTTCATATCTGATTGTGCGTTGTAATGTGCCAAACACGCAGGTGTATGAGATCATCCGCGTTACAAAAGATACGCCGGAGTTCAAGCTGTGTGCAGCTTCTTCTTTTTTTTATTATTACTCCGGCGCTGCTATGGCAGCAGCCGGAGTCTTAAAATGCAGTCCGTGTCTTTTTTTTTTTTTATTAATGTTAAGTCCTGTAAAAAATTTGATCAGTTCTGACCTTTGCCGCTGACAATGTGGGTCGGAGACGCTGTGATCGAGCGATAAAGAAGGAGGCATGCGCATTAAATTTATAGATTTCTTTAACATTGTTTACATCACATAATATCATTACCGTATAATTACCACTGTGATAATGTGAAATGAGCAACACGTAAGACTTCGAGGCACTACAGTTCTTCTGATTCTTGTAAAGGAACTGTTAATATAGATCCAAAAATACACCAACAACGTAATGCGTTCATCTGCGCTGCCTGAACAGCTCTAATGCGTGAGTGAAATACAATCTCAGCTAAGTGTATTCAAATACGTTTAGATATATAAGGTATCGAATTATAATCTCAGGTTAGATTTCGTCAGGCGTGCTCAGATAAGAAAGGCCAAAGCTCTCAGACAAGTCGAGACGAGGAGGTATCGATTTCGATGAGTCATTGTTATAAATCTATTCCGCCTTTTTGTTCCAGGCTCGCAGATAGTGGGGAAAACGCATTGGGGACTGGGGGAGAGAAAGGGCACATGATCAGACTCGTCATGCGGCGTTCATTGCTAGCTTATGCGTGCGCATTTAACTTTTTAGTCCGCCATTGTATTGTGTGCGAAGGAAGTTTATATATAGTTTTAGGTACGTACTTCATATTTTGTGACTTTCTGTTGTACATTATTATTCAAACGAGGCTGGAAGATCTCTGATTTTCCGTAATTAAGTCTCTTGCCAACGTGAATTGCCAACGTGAACAATTTGAGAGTGAACAACTTGAGAGTGAACTATTGCGGGACATTGCGATTCATTGCGAAACATACAAATACACTTACAATTATGCGGGTATCAGCGGCCATCCCGAGGGGGCGGCCCCCGGGCACCCAGGGGCATTTGTCACAGCAGCCATGACAAATACATGCTAAAACCCATCGGGTGGGGCAGAAAATTGTGACAAAAACCCCCACCCCTGGGGCAACCTGGGCAACATATTATAAGTATTAGAAGCTAAACGTTTTAGAATTGTCAAAAATCTTAATAGTTTTATACAAATATTATCCTTTATTTCTTTGTTCTGTCTTCCGACAGTGGATGGCTTAATTTAATCTCTTAATTTGAATGATAATGATATGACTTACCTCAAGGACAAAGAAGTCAAAGAACGTCGATCGATTGAGCGAGTCCTGTGGCAAAAACCGCTGAACGTTGAGACAGCAGATTACGTGCAAACCCCGTGGGTATGTCCCCGGGGTATTTTGACGAAAACGCAAAAGCGCTCTAATACCCCAAGTGTGGGGCATGTTTTTGCTAGAAATCCCCTGCTAAGCCCCTGGGTTGCCCGTGGGTTGCCCGGGGGCCGTCCCCTCGGGATGGCCGCTGATACCCGCATTACACAGAAGTTGAAGACTCGTCAGCGTACAGAAGTCAAAAACGATTGAAAGGGAAAGTCAAGAAGAACGAGAAAAGACTACAACTACTACTAGATTAACTGGCCGGCTGATAAACTGCTGAATCATCAAAGCAAAAGACGTGACGAAGCCGAAGGCGAGAATTGCGAAGTCGACAGAATGAATATGAAGGTGTGGTTACATTTAAAGGTGATTTGTATACTATGTCTGTGGATTTTTATATTTGATTTTAATAAGGCCAACCTTAGTAATTGGACTTGGAGTTTGAAATGGTATGTCGTTTGGTCCCATGTTTGCGGTATTATTATGATTTTATGCGTAAATCTTTATGTAACGCTTGCACAGCAGTTATTACAATGGCAAACTGGTTTTATAGAAGAAATTAATATGAATGTCTTCATAGAAAGTATTTCGGAAGAAGCGGCAGTTGAAATAAGTGATGTTGGGTCAAACAAGTGTAGTTGTAGATCTCGCTACGCTAAATTTATTGACAAAGAAAATTGCAACGGAATTCATGTACTACCACGTCGTATTCGTTGTCGTGAACCCAGCCGTATTCCAATGAAAGAACTTACACGTGTTTTACGAAAGAGCAGAAAGTTGAGACGAGCAGTTCGAAAACAGATAGCAAAAGATTATCCAAAGTCATCTAAAATACACAATTATACCCGTGGCCGAACTGATCAACGAGAAGGGTCGTATAATCGCTATAACCAATTTACATATCGTCATACGAAAAAGAAAACCCGTAAAAAGATGAAAGAGCGTAAATGTAGAAAACCATCGTTCGTGACGAACAGTAAAATGGTCCAGTCAATGCAGGACGGCAGTGTGTAGCGATGTCTTTATCAGCTCTGATATTTAATCATCGAAATTTGATTGTATCGTCAAGTAACCTAATTGAGATTATGAGTGTTGGCAATGAGTTGTATACAATGCTGTCTAGGTCATCTGGGCAAGCTTACTTGTTGTTAACTGATGTACCTGCAATTGTTAGCATATCTGAAATAGACTTTCCTTATTGGATATCATTAGATGGAGCTTTTGAATCACTCCAGAGACAGAATTACAGTTCTTTTTTGTTGACAATAGGAGGTAGTACTGTAGCTGTATATGTTATGCCAGGTGGAGCATATAAAGTATTTGATTCACATGCAAGAGATGCTTTTGGCATGACACACTCTTTGGGAACCTGTGTATTGCTAGAGGTATTTTCGTTAAATAACTTATTGGAGTATTTTGAGAATTTATATGCAGAAGTACCTAATATTACTTATGAGATTAAAGGTGTCTGTATATCAAGATTGCAAAGTGAAACTAGTGAAGTTAATGAAGATCATGTCTTTAATAATGTTACTGATGAACCAAATATTGCAACTTTTTCACTTTGTAAGCAATGTTGTCCAATATCTTTTTATTCCATTTGTTTCTCTGTTATAAAGGCTCCGTCCTATTGGAATTCTGATACGTTGGAAGGTATAATTGAACATGCCAATGCATTTTATCAGACACTTAATATTGATACATATTTAACAAATACTGACTTACCAAACGAGGTAAAAATATATGATATAAGTATTGCTGTCATTTATAATGCAGAACATCAAGGCATTCTTTCAACCTCACTTTCAAGCAATGTATTCCTGAAGAATCTTATTTCAGATAATCAGAATGAAAATACAGGTTTTTTGTTATGGATTAGAAATTATTGTATTAGTTTTATATTTCAGCAGTATAAAAAGAGGCGAAAACATGTTTTTAAGTATGCTGTATTACATGTGACTTCTGACAGTATGTTAATACCTGTGTTCCAAGTTGTGAATGATATAAACTCTGTCATTAATGTTTTTTGCACCATTCTTACAGAAAAAAATAATTGTGAGGAAATGGAATATCGGCTACAGTTTTTATTATGTACATGTCAACTGACAAAGACTGAACAGCAACAAGTAAAGAGAAAGCATATATTTGGCACACAAAAGCAAGCTACTTTAAAAAGAGAAAGAGAAAAATATGCAGCGATGAAACCATTAACCAAAAAAATGAACATAGAAAGAAAGACTCTTTATAATGAACAATATTATAAAGCAAGGGATTGTAATAGGAAACACATATTCTTGTGTAATAAGAAAGCCAAGTATCGTTCAATGGATCCTAAGGAAAAGGAAATAGTCTTGTCAAACAATGTAATAAGATACTGTTCAATGGATCCGAAAAAAAAGGAATCACTCTTGTTAAATAATGCAGCAAAGTATAGTTTAATGGCTTCTAACAAAAAGGAAACACTCTCGTCAAATAATGCAGCAAAATACAGTTCAATGGATTCTAAGAAAAAGGAAACACTCTTGTCAAATTATGCAGCAAAATACAGTTTAATGGGTTCTAACCAAAAGAAAAATCTCTTATCAAGTTATGCAGAAAAGTACAAGGATATGGATCCTAAGAAAAAGGATGAACTTCGTAATAAATCAAAGAGAACTTATGATGACATGGAACCACCAACAAAGAGATGCTGTCTTGACAATTTGAAAAAGGAATATAGCAACATGCCAGCTGACAAAAGGGAAATAAATCTATCCAAGAAGAAAGAAGCAAGTAATAATAGAAGACAGTCTTCAAACATGTTTCAAAATTTAGAACATTGCATTGCAGTGTTTAATGTCAAAATACGAGAAGGTCCCTATTACATATGTACAGTTTGTAACCGAATACTGTATAGAAAAACAGTTGTGCAGTTGAAGGAAGAGAAATATAAATGCAAACATCTTTTTACTGGCAAAAAATCATATGATGACAAAGAATATATTTGTAAAACTTGCCACACAAAAGTTTTGAAAGACAAAATGCCTTGCCAAGCTGTCTATAATAATCTTTATTTGGACGCTATTCCTCCTGAACTGGAATTATTGCAAAAGCTTGAACGGATACTTATTGCACAGCGGATAGTTTTTGAAAAAATAGTCATAATGCCAAAGGGACAACAAAGAAAAATCAAAGGTGCCATTTGCAATGTACCAGTTAACTGTCAACAAACTTTCAGTATTTTGCCACGCCCCCCTGAGAGATCTGGAATTATCATGTTAAAGCTTAAGAGAAAACTTGAATTTAGAGGTCATGTTTATTTCCAAGCAGTACGTCCTCAGGTAGTCCTTAATGCTCTCAAGTGGCTTCAAATTAATAATGTTTTGTATAAAGACATAATTATTGATAGCGATAATATCGAAAGAGGTCTTACAACATTGGGTCAGTGTGAAGAAAACCAAGACTTAAATAATAATAGTCAGGATCCAAAAAAAAATTCTGAAGTTAATAATGGCTGTAGTAGTATGATTATAGATGATATGTTGGAAGAAAGGGATGATCCACTAAATGAACACAGAGCATCAACTAGTGAAACGTGTTTGCAATCTCTCATTCCAGATTATCCTATAATTAGTGAACAAATAAATCCAAGTAGTTCTTCGGCAGGAAATGAAGTATATAATATAGCTCCTGGTGAAAATAAACATCCAGTATCTCTTATGACTGATAAACAATGTGAGGAACTGGCATTTCCAACACTATTTCCTAAAGGAAGGTTTGGTTATACAGCAGAAAGAGACATGAAGCTCACTCCAGTAAAATACTTCAATGCACGACTTTTACACTACAGTGGAAGATTTGTTACAAATCCTGAATATCTTTTTTTTGCGCAATTTATTACAGAGCAAAAGAAAGTTTCAGACAATATTAATATTGCTTTGAAAAAAGTACATTGACAGATTCTAACAGCATCTCAAATAAGATCAAATGCAGATTATTTACATGATCTTATTTCGAAAGATCAAGCATATTTATTCTTAAGGCAGCTTCCAGGTTCTCCCCCATATTGGCAGAGATTTATGTACGAAGTTGTAGCTATGGTACAACAACTTGGTATACCAACATGGTTTATGACACTATCCTGTGCTGATCTTAGATGGCCTGAACTATTTCAAATAATTGCTAGGACAAAAGGCATAAATATGACTGATGAACAAATTGAAGCTTTATCGTATCATGAAAGATGTTCAATGCTGAATTTAAATCCTGTAATTGTAGCTAAACATTTTCAATACAGAGTGGAAACATTTTTTAAAGAAGTCTTACTTAGTAATTGTAAGCCTATTGGAAACATAATATATTATGCACTGCGAATTGAGTTTCAAATGCGAGGTTCTCCTCATTTACATTCATTGATATGGACGTCTGACTGCCCAGTATTGACAAGTGAAAACAAAGAAGTGTACATAGCATTTATAGATGAACATTTGCAAGCTGGTCTGCCAGATGTAAACACTGAGCCCGAATTGTATGACTTGGTTAAAACCTATCAAAAACATTCTCACACTAAAACATGTAGAAAATACAGAAATGTGTCATGTAGATTTAATTTTGGTCAATTTTTCTCAGAAAAAACTCTTGTAGCAGAACCTTTGTCAAACGATCTAGATGAAGACAAAAAATCTGATACACTTTTCAAACGGAATGAAATTCTTAGTGCTGTAAAAGAGAAAATCGATGAACTTCTAAACCCACGTAATTCAAATTATAATTCAAGTATCACTCCAGAAGAGGTTTTAGCTTTTGCTGGTGTTTCGAAACAGCAATATTATTGGGCATTATCTATTTCAAGTGATTCATATTATGAACTGCATCTGAAAAGGCATACAGACAGTTGTTTTATCAATAATTATTTTGTTGCGGGAATACAAGGATTCAAAGCAAATGTGGATTTACAACCAGTCTATAACCACTACAAGTGTGTAACTTATGTTTGTTCCTATTTATCAAAAGATGAAACAGAATGCTCCCAAGCAATTATAACTGCAGCAAAGGAAGCCAAAAATTGCAATTTAAGTATAAGAGATGGTTTAAGAAAAATAGGTGCTGCTTTTCTTTCTACTAGAGAAGTTAGTGCACAAGAATGTGTTTATCGATGTATGCCTGAATTGTGGTTAAGAAAAACATTTCCTGGAACACTTTACGTAAGCACAGATTTACCTGATAATAGATTACGCATCAGAAAGAGTCAAGAAGAAATTGACGAATTAGATGATGAAAGTACTGATATTTTTAAATCAAACATCATTGAACGTTATAGTAACAGACCACACTCAATTTCTACTGTTGACAAATTATGTTTAGCATAGTTTGCAGCCTACTATTATAAAGATTATAAAAATAAAGACAATGAAACAAATGATGCTCAGCCAAATGTTCTAACTGATTGTATGATTGAAGAACAGCACACAAGCTCAAATACGACAGCAATATTACCTAAGAAGATCATCTTATTAAATACTAATGAAGTAATGAAGTGTAGGAAAATTAAAGCTGTGATTAGATTCTATACTCCAAACAAAACAAAACAACCAGAAAAATATTTTCATCATTTACTTATACTTTATTTGCCATGGAGAAATGAATTGGAACTTTTAGGAGAAGAACAGACTTATGCAGGAAAATTCAGTGAATTAGCAGTGCAAACTGTTGTACAACAAAATAGAGAAGTATTTGAACCAAATGCTGAAGCTTTATTGGAAGCTTTACAACATCTAAGAAACCATGAAGGTATGAACCTACATTCTTATGATTGTATGAATGATCAAGAAAATCAGGACATGCATTCTGAAATTGAATTAGATGATTTAGTCTCTGATGACTGTTTTAATGAACAATCAGCTGATGATTTACTTCCTAATTCAACCTCTGCAGCTCAACAAACAAGACCAGCATTTACTGTATATAATCAACCGTCAGATATTACTGATGACTCACTCCGTGAAATTGTGAGATCGCTGAATGAGAAACAACGTTATGCATATGATAGTGTATTATTTTGGTGTAGAAATAAGATATCAAATTTATATTCATTAAAAACTAATGAAGTAGATCCAATATATCTATTTATTACAGGAGGTGCAGGTTCTGGAAAAAAAGCCATCTAATAAGAGTAATTTATCATTCTGCTGTAAAAATCCTGAATTACCTACAGTACTGTTGACAGCTCCAACAGGTGTTGCAGCAATACACATAAGTGGCACAACTATAAATTCTGCTCTAGCAATTCCAAAAGAAACAGGTGATAATCTACCAGCACTCTCAGATCAAAGGAAAACTTTACTAAGATTGTCACTATCTGATTTGAAACTCATAATTATTGATGAAATTTCTATGGTTTCCAACAATAGATTACATCACGTACATTTAAGATTAAAGGAAATTTTTGCAACTCCAAATTCTCAATTGTTTGCTGGAATAAGTATTATTGTTGTTGGTGATTTGTATCAATTGCCTCCAATTAGACAAAAACCTATTTTTGCAAATTACAGAAATGATAATTATAATATATGTCATCCATGGCAAATCTTTAAAATGATTGAACTAACTGACATAATGAGACAAAAGGATGATGAATAATTCAGTGAGCTCCTTAACAGATTTCGAACTGCTACACAAACTGAAGATGACATTAGATGCATTGAATCGAGATCAGTCTTGCCATCTGATGACAATTATCCATTAGATGCTCTTCATGTTTGGGCTGAAAATGTTCCTGTTACTGAACATAATAACAAACTTCTACAGAATATTTCTTTACCATTATTTATACTTAGAGCTATTGATCAATATCCACCTAAAGTTACAACACAAGACATCAAGAAAATACTATCTAGAGGACGTTCTGAAACAGGTGGTCTTGACTTCGAAATTCAAATAAAAGAAACTGCCAGAGTTATGTTGACTACAAATATTGATATTTCAGATAGACTTATAAATGGTCAAATAGGCACAGTTATTAGAATCATTGTTAATCAAAAGAGTCACAGACCAAGTATTGTCTATATTAAATTTGATGATGACAGAGCTGGAAATATATTATTAGACAACAGTAAAGATTCATTTGCTAAAGCGAATAAGGTTATTCCTATTGTACCAGTACTAAGTAAAATTAAAATAAGGTCAGGCAAAGCTTCATCACCAGAAATACAGAGAATACAATTTCCAATTACTTTAGCTTGGGCATGTACAGTTCACAAGGTTCAAGGTCTAACACTAGAAAAGATTGTCATCAGCTTTGAATTATTCAGACAAAGGTCGTTTAACTTTGGTCAAATATATGTTGCATTAAGTCGTGCTACATCTTTGCAAGGTATACATGTTCTTGGACAAATTGAGAATCGGCACATCAAGGCAGATCCTAGGGTTCATCAAGAATATGAAAGGCTTAGGCATATATTACATCTAGAAGCAATCAGAGAACCAACAAATGATGCCTCATTTACATCAATTACTCTGTTAAATGTTAGATCACTTAGAAAGCACAGTATTGACATTAAATATGATCGTAATGTTTTCAACTCTGACATTTTATTATTAACGGAAACACAGTTACACATTTCGGATATAGGAACACAAATTATAAATAATCTGGCACCTTTTACATTGTACAGACAAGATAGCTTAGATGTTTACTCAAGTTTGGCTTTATGTTACAGAAACAATATTGAAATTTGTGAACAGGAATATTTTCCATCCATAAATGGTCTCAAAGTTCTGATTTTTAACACCATTAAACAACAAGAATTATCATTTCTGTTGCTATATCGAAAGCAGAGCTCAAATGTGCAACAATATGTGGATAATATGAAAGTGATACTTGATAATCATGCAATAGACCTAATTCTGGGAGATTTTAATATCAATTATTTTAATGAAAATGAAGTCAGGCCTTTGAAATACATGATGAACGATATTTTAAACTATCAACAAATTATACAAGTGCCAACATTTATTTCTTCTGGAAGTTTATTAGATCATGTATATATCAACCCTCAACAGTTTCATGATTTTAACAACTCTGTAATAAGTATATATTATTCTGATCATGAGGCTGTTAAAGTAACATTGCAAAAATAATTATGATGAATAAAAATAATAGTAATTATTAACAGTTTCAACAAAATTGTAACAATAAACGTATGACTATAACAATAGTAATCATTGTGATAAATATGATCAGGATGCTGATGCAATAATTAAATGGTGGTATTCAAGATGAGATAATTAGATTAAAATAGATCAATTATTTTCATTAATAGCTATACTAGGTATACCTTTCGGTAAAGTGCCAATGACCAATGTTTGACTAGCACACAATGAAGTCAACCAGTATCTATTTATTAATTGAAACACATTAATTTAATCAAGTTCTTAGGAGAGGCAACAGTGTAAGCAAGTGATATACATATGAAGCTGTAAGTGTTTAATATTACCAACTGCATAATTAAGAGCCTATAGAGCGACCGCTAGTAATTTTATGGACTTCCATGACAACTCGATTCTCTCTAGTGATGCACTACACTATGCTAAAAATACTATATGAAAGCTCGCATTAAAATAATTATACCTACAGCCCAATCGGCCACAGCGGTCAATCTCGTCAAAACACTATACGAAAAGTAAGTTAAAAATACTTTCTAATGGCTTAAAAAACAAGAGTATAGACTTCTGACCAATTGACATACATGTACATATGAATTAAGCTGTAAAAGTAACTTTTCAGTCCATGACAACCAATAGTATGAACTACCAGAAACCCCCTATAAACTTTACGGACTGTTCTCTTTAGTGTTATGTGTGCTACACTATGGTCGAATACTGTACAAAAACTCATGTTAAAATATTCCTGCAGCCCAAAGGACCACAGTGCTCGATCAGCTAAAGATGATAGCTATCTGATCAATAAACATACATTTAGAGCTGTAAAACAAATTATTCAGTCCATGAAGGCCCATCGCATGTATTAAATCCTAGGCCTACAGCCTCTATCCAAACACATGCGCAAATTATTATGGAATTATGCAATAAATCTCAGATTTCCCTGCATACAAGACTATATGCTCTGCCGTCTGGCCAACCTCGCCTTTGGACTCATTTGGCTCATTGACAATTATCATGATACGATGGTATTTAATTTATAATCATTAGAAACCTTAGACACATGTACAGTAGATACATTATTTATTCAAGAGGCTGTAATATGATTTGTATTATTGCAGAAAGGTAACCGTGCCAACCACATTGTAGTCCAATGACATAGAAATGTAACCATACATAGAAATGTAACCATGCCAACCATGTTTTAGGCCAACTGCGAAATCTTATTCTGTGACATTGAGAATGCAATGGAGGAAAGGGAAATAAAAGGAGAGCACTGATTTGTAATGACCAAAAAGTGAGTACACTTAAAATTAACACAGTCGTTATTTGCAATTAACTGCAAGAAGGTATACACCATTAATGTATAATGATGTGTGACCGAACACAGGATAACATACATTAATGCTTTTCCATTATTTTAACGCTCCAAGTCGTTAGCTACCCGTTTAAACAGCTTTTAAAGTCTTTTACCTCATCAACTAAAGTGTTACAAAATTCTCCTTGCCCATTTAAATGAGTCGAGAAGTCGTTAGTTCAGCAAGAGAACACACGTATTAATTCTCTGTAGTGTAATAATTTAGCCACAATGATGTACAATGTATGAAAAACAACATCCTTACCATGCGAAAGAGCATACAAACAATAGCAATCCTGTAAAATTTGAATGCCGTAGCATGAAAGACTATAAATTAAAGTTACAGTTATTTTAAATTAAAGCAATTTATATGAGAAAAAAACATGTAGGCCTTTACAGACTCTCTTTTGTATTATTTCTACATAAAATACCAAGAACTTCACAGCAATTTGAAACATTGCTTGCAAACTGTGGTTAATTACTAATTGAGGTATGAGCTTGTATGTGCTAGTAATAGTTTGTCTGTACAAAATATAACAAAGTATTTTACATGAGATTTAATAATCAATAGTTAACTGGGGGATTCACCAGCATATTGGGTTGACTTCTTAATTGCTTACGTAATTGGGCCATCTTGTGTGATGAATTTGCTCCCATGGTGAGTTATTTAGGGATTGCTTTACAAATACATGTATGTATTGGCCAGCATTCAGTAGTCATTTGGTGTACATGTATGTGTAATGGAGTATTCAAATGTGATGAGTTTGTCCTCATGCTCAATTCTAGCTAGCTTGCTTTGCGTTTGCTTGCCGGATTGCCCCACCTACCCGTCCCTACTGTGGAAGGTCTAAGACCTAGGTAAGTATCTTTTTTCCACTGTGAAACCAGTGTGACAAGTGCTGGGGATTAATTAACCCTTGCCTTGATTCGTGACTTAGGTGCCATGGATTCCTCCTTAGTTGTACATTGTTTTCCTGTTGCTAGTACTTATATTGCAAATAGCACGTATCCTCTCCTATATTGACCAGTTCAAAGATGTTTATAATTGAAGGGGTCCATGCAAGAACAACGTAAGTGACTTTTGATCAAGTTCTAAATTCTTTCTTAGAAAACAAAGAATATCAAGAAGAATTTGGAATTTGATCAGAAGTCACCTACATTGTACGTTGTTCTTGCACGGACCCCTTCAATGTGTGAATACCAATGAAATATATTTTATCATTGCCATACATGTACATACTGTAATTTAAATACCTCTTATTTCTCTTTTAACAACTGCAAATACATCAACTTTACAATCAGAATATTGATGATGACAACAATATACTAACAATGATGCTGATCAGGTTTGTCTTAAATTATTCCTGATAAAATACAGTACCAATCAGACCTTATTTACCTCCAATTAAATCTTCACCCAGATTTGCTTTAATTAATGAACACAAAGTTAACACAGGGTTCACTTAAAGTCAATCCTAATAGGCTTCACTCAGATTCACTGGGTTTGCTTACATTTGCTCAAGTGAACCCTTAAACTAAGTTATACAGGAGACAATTTAAGAGAGGGCTTGGTCAAAGTTCGTTTGAGGGTTTACTCAGGATTTGCTTTAATCACAAAGTTTACTGGAGTTCAGTTAGATCTTGAATATCGGCAAACATTGAGAAAACCCTTGCATACACCCTTGCATACACCCTTGGTTTGCTCAAAAGCAAACCTGAACCCAAATACACTGGAGGTTATATAGTTCTGATCAGTAATGTACATCTTATCAGGTTGCTCATGAAAGTGATCAAACTTCATTCCAGATGCTGTAATATGACTTGTATCATTGCAGAAAGATAACCATACCAACCACATTGTAGTTCAATGATGCAGAAAGGTAACCATGCCAACCATGTTGTAGTCCAACCGCAAAATCGTATTCTGTGACATTGAGAATACAGTGGTGGAAAAGGACATTAAAGGGAGACCACTGATTGGTAATGACCAAAAGTGAGTAATCTCAAAGTTAACATAGTCATTATTTGCAATTAACTGAAGAGGCTACACAACATGCATAAGGATGTATTCTCTGTAGTTTAACAATTTAACCACATGTACAATGTATGGAAAACAACATCCTTGACCATGCAAAAGAGCATACCAACAATGTTAAACCTGTAGAATTTGAATGTTGTAGCTTGAATGAAAGGCTATAAATTAAAGTTACAGTAAGTGTAAATTAAAGCAAGTTGTATGAGAAAAACCATGTACCATATTTGATCACGTATAAGCTGCACCTTTTTTGACTTTCAGATTGTGAAAGTAACAAAAAAGTGCCAGATAGTTGGGGGTTTGGCTTATATGTGAGTGTTTTCAGAAAACGTTTTTTGCAATGACCGTAAACAAAATCATATGAACAATAGAAATGACACATTAAATTCACAGAACACTACCCAGGCACCAAAAGCCTGGTAAAAAGCCTGGTAAGCTCGGTTAACCCCGGTTTAACCGGGCTTTAACCGGACTCACCCTGAAAGGCCGGTTAAGATATGCTTGAAAAAGTCAGAAATTCCAAGTGTACACTAAGTGTCAGCAAGATTTCTACTCAAACTCCTCTCCTTCGCTTTCCAAAGAACACTAGCTGTCCAGTTGACTGTCGTCTTCTCTGCTAACTTTTCGAATTATTCCGAGATGTGTTATTAAAAGTCTTAATTGGGCTTGGAAGCCTTCAAAGTTTCTAATAAAGTATAATTCTCATTGAGTTCATGTTCAATTTGGGAGCTCAATCACGCTCGATCAGACGTTTGAGAAAACTCTCACCCCAAGCCTCTTTGAAAATCCAAGATGCATACCACGGACTCAGACACATGCTGATATAGTTTTGCTAGAAAATCTTACTTTCTTATGCGCTTAAAGGAATGAAGTTCCTTAAATAATTATGTTTTTGGTGAATGGGGGAACAACAGCAGAAAAATTCTGAAGTAATTTAAAGACAGCAGGTTAAAATATACACAAGAAAGAACAAGGAAAGTTGTAACCAATTTGTTGTTGTGATATGATAATCTGTTATGAAGAAGGTTGGCTTCAATTACAGCCATTTATGAACTCTATCACAAGACTACTCTTACTGAATTTTGTGGTGCAGCTTATACATGAGGTTTTTCCTGAAACTTTTTGGGGAAAACAGGCTTCTGTTTATCAAGCTGAAGTTAGGGATGCGGCTTATACGCGAGATGTGGCTTGTATGTTATAAAATACGGTAGCCCTTAGCTTTACAGTTTAACTTTTGTGTCATTTCTACATTTAAAATACCAAGAACTTGACAGTAATTTGCAACATTGCTTGCAAACTGTGGTTAATTACTTTTAGTAATTTAAATAGATCTTACATGTGCTAGTAATAGTTTCTTTATACAAAATATAAGTAAGTATTTTACATGAGATTTAATAATCATAGTTAACTGGCAGATTGACCATTTATCATAATTGCTTGTGTACATGTAATTCGGTCATCTTGTGTGATGAATTTGCTGCCATGGTGAGTTATGTTGTGATTGCTTTGCAAATACATATATCTACATTTGTATATTGGTGAGCAGTCAGTATTCATTTTTGGTGTACAGGTACATGTATGTGCAACGGAATCTTCAAAATAATGTGACGAGTTTGTGCTCGTGCTCAGTTCTACCTTAGTTGCTTTGCATTTACTTACTGGATTGAACCACCCATTCGTCACCACTATGGAAGGTTTAAGATCTAGATAAGTATCTCTTTTCCACTGTTAAACCAGTGTGACAGATGTTGGGGATTGACATGTGGCTTGATTAATGACTTGGGTACTATGGTTTTCTCCTTAGTTAGACATTGTTTTCCTGTTGCTAGTACTTGCATTGCAAATGGCATCTATTCTCTCCTACATGTACATGTATATTGACAAGTTAAAAAATGTTTATAATTTGTGAATACTAATGAAACATATTAATTTTATCATTCACATACATACTGTAATTTAAATACCTCTATTTCTCTTTTAACCACAGCAAATACATCAACTCCACAATCACAATGTTGGTATTGACAAGAACTCTAACAATGATGCTGATGGTAAGGTTTGTTTTACATTATTCTTAATAAAAGACCGTACCAAGTAAACCTTACCTCCAATTGAATGTTCGTTCAGGTTTCCTTTAATGAACACAAATTCACTACAAAGTTCACTTGAACGTTTACTCGCGTTCCCTAGGTTTACTTGCATCTCCCTGCAAACTTTGAGCAAAATCTGCAAACTCTGCAAACTGAGTGAACCCTGAAATCTCTGAATGAACCCTGCAAGTAAACCCTGAAAACTGTTGATTCAAGGGTTCAGTCAAAGTTCATTTGAGGGTTCATTCGGGGTTTACTTTAATCAGGAATTAGCACTTCTGCTCACCGATGAGTAAGGTGTGTTTAATTAGTTCACATGACTATAATTGAAGAAGAATTAGTCTTTTATAAGTGACTTAGCCTTAAAGACCTGAAATTAGTGACTAGCTCTAAACACCCTAAACTAGTAAGTACCTATTGTTGATGTTTCGCTGTTATTCAATAATCATGTGAACTAATCCAAATCTGAACCCTAAATTTAAACAACATTATATTTGTCTATTGTTTAGTGACTAATTCTAAACACCTTAAACTAATGAGCACCTGTTGTTGACAATTTGGGTATTTTAAAATTTATAGTTAAGATTTGGATTAGCTAGTTCACATCACCATTCAAGAAGCATGATATTTGTTAATTATTTAATGACTAACTCTAAACACCTTAAATTAGTAAGTATCCATTATTGACGTTTAGAGTATTTTTCATGTTAGGATTAGAATTTGATCAGGATTAGATCACACGACCATTAAAGAAGTATTATATTAGTCTGTTGTTTAATGACTAGCTTTAAACATTCTAAACTAGTGACTACCTATTGTTTGTAAATTGATTTCATTAATTTCACATTATTGTTACATGATCATAAAACCACAGGAAACCCACATGCATCTAAAAGATTGTTAATTTGATTATTTCTTTCAACTGAGTATAGTATCATTTGTACAACGCCTATGCATTTTATGGACTGTCATGTATATCCTAGATGACTGTCGTTAAAATATAATATGTCGTACGTATTTGATACTAATTATATCTTTATTACTTTAAAATCTTCAACAGATATCAACATTCATAATAACTACAAAGTTGGTGCATCTCACAAGATGAAATACTAATGTCTAACGAATGATGCGAAAATGTTTTAGTTCATATGCCAATATGCATATCTTCAAAAGTATAATAACTATGCAGTATAGTATGACTCTGAGGCATGAACTAACATTCCATAAGATCGACTATGAAAAATATGTACTGAAATACCTCATTGATGAAAATTGTAAGCTATGTCATATTGAATAAACTACTATGTTGATTTAAACATGTCAATGTTCAACAATAGTATTTTGGAAACAATGAATTACATCATAGTAATATATCTGTCAGAATTTCACTTTTGTTAAATAACAAAAGATTAAAATTAATGTGCATCAGATACGAAAATGAGTCGAAATGATGATATAATAAAAAAACATGTTCTTGTATCATAAATGCATGTCGTTCTTTAGAAAGGGGAGGTAAGAATTTCTACACATGGTTCATAAAATAATAAGGGAAGTTTTTTGGTGGGAGGAGGGTCACATGTTTTCTTGATGTCTTGAATGGAGGGTCATGAATTTACCTACTGATGAAAAGGAGTGGGCCAAGACGTTTATGAAAAAAATTGTTGCAAATTCACTACTCCTTCTCCAATAAAAAACGTGCTTTCCCTGAAAGGGTGCAGCTGTAAGACTGGGTAAGGAGTTTGTAATAACAAACATGCAATCCCTTCAAAAACATATCTGCCTCAAGAATACAAGACTTTCATAATAGCCACCTCCTAATTTGCATACATGTATGTGATTTCCCGTTTCTGTAGTTTATCTGCATGTATAGGAAATATAAACTGCCATGTGAAAGAGCATGTTGACATTTGTGAACTTGTGGAAGTTGAGTGCTGTCTGCATTACAAATGCTTATAACTCAACAGCAATTTTCCACATTGCTCCAAAACTCAAAACAATTACTAGTTATAATGTAATCTGTCATGTGGTAGCATTGGTTTCCCCCTACAGATTTATGTTCCCAATTATGCAAATCCAGAGGCGGCCATTATGAAAGTCTTGTATGGCATAAGCCCAAGACAGCTAAAGTAGCACTGAGAAATGAGGTGTTCATTATTTATAGCTTGGGGGCGGTTAAATTATTGGGGAGGGGGAGGCAAAAATAACTGCTTTTTTAGGCGGGCCATCAAAGATTTGATCTACTCCTTGGGGGATTATCAACATTTTGACATACCTGGCCTAATGCTAAGCCAATGTTTAGTGTTGAGAACACAGGAAACCAGTGTTTTGGAGAGCAGTGAAATCTCAAAAATTTAATCTCCCCTTTGGTACTTGCAACATTTAAAAAACATTCTGTTTTCTTTCTTGGTATGCTCTAAGTTTATAATCAAAGGCACATCCCCATAGGAGAATGCATTAGTGTTCAGGAGATTAGCTTATGCCAATGCGGAGCTCTTTTTCATTTATTTATTTGAGACTACGTAACAATGCAATATGATGCAATAGAATCCCCTCTTCTCCTTGGAAGGGACTGGAAATTTCAGACAGGTGGAGAGGTCAAAGGAACCACAAAATAACAGAATTTCTATGGGAGAAAATTGGAAATTCCAGGGGGGAGGAGGGTCAAAGAACATCCCTTCTATGGGGAGGGAGGGGAGTATGAAAATTTTCTGGAACTACACAATATAATGCACAAATTAATGGTACGATTTCAAGTACCCATCCTGGAAAGCCGGTGAGGTAGAGATTTTCAGAAGAATATGTTTCTATTGAACAAAGAAAAATACCATAAATCTAGAAACATTAAAAATTATAGTAACTTTAATAGACAGCATGTATACACAATTATATTTTATTAGCACTATATTCTAATGTACTATCTGCTGTACAAGGAGCTAATAAAAATATCTATCCATCTATTTTATTGTGGGAAGGGGGGAAGGGGGGTCTAAAGTTTTGAGCAATTGTAAAGGGGGGTGATCTAAGTTTTCGTTTATAGGGGGGGCATAAAAATTTTAACAAAAGAAGCAGATAAAATGCCAACCCCCCCCCCCCCCCCCCCCCCCCCCCAAAATCCATAAATAATGACACAAGGCTTAGCTTATTTAAACTTATTGTGTTATCCTATTTGTGTTTGAGTCGCTAGAATCATGTGTTGGATGTCTGGAGTAACATAACTAAGCACGTCACAACCTCGTGAGAGGGGTACTTGACCCGTGTTTAGTAGTGCTGCTGAAGGTTTGAAACCCTAACCCTGTTTAAGACAGCAAAAATCTAAATACCTACCTTATGTAGGACAACAACCCTCGGCGGCCTGTGAATGCATGCATGCGAAGTTACCATTGATTCATAACCAGGAAGCATATATCGGCAAAAAAATCCCGCTGTACATGTAAGGAAATTAGTCCCAATGACCGTCCCATTTAGCTTTCAGTTACGTACATTATCAAATACATATAATTAATAATTCGTGTCTATGAATATTGCAGTTGACTTTTGCAAATATTACATTATAGAAACGGCGAAATCATCTGAATGAATGCCTTCTAGCATTTATATCCCTTAAATTGTTGTCTCCTGTATAACATAGTAGCTTATTGCGAAGATCAAATAAGCTACCATATCAGTGGCATCAACAGGAGGAAAACGCTCGTCATTTGAAACTGTTAGTGGGCCAAGTTGCAAACCTTCAACGTACTCCAACAGTACCGGAATATAAATCCACAGATCCTTTATGTGTTCTTTGCTTTTTGAAGTGGTACATCTATTGTAATTTCTTGAAATTCGCTTACAAAGTACTAGTACTATACGTTTTTGTTCACATGCCGCAGAACATTGATAATGGCGGACACCATTCACAACATTGATGACGTCATATGAAACTGAGCAATTCGGGGAATCCCCTGTTTAAACTGATGTACTTATAACAGTCAATCAAGAGTCAGTCGAAATAAATTGCTAAAAAATTGGTCGCACTGCCATTTAACCAAGTATAGTCTACTTACTAACATACTAAAAAAATCGGGAAAATCTGTTCGGTGAAACATGGTGATATGAACTTTGAAATGTTTCAACTATTTACCACAGTGAACCCGAGTAAAGTAAAACAAATTAAAACTGATAAATTGAATGAAAATATTTCAAAAAAAAGATTCCCACCGCCATTTAATCAAGTATAGTCGACTTACTAACATACTAAAAATCTCCTAAAATCTGTTCGGTGAAACATGGTGATATGAAGCTTTGAAGTGTTTCAACTATTTACCACAGGGAACCCGAGTCAAGTAAAACATTAACATTGATAAATTGAAAGAAACTATTTGAAACAAAATGCTCACCGCCATTCAACCAAGTATGATCGACTTACTAACATATTAAAAATCTTCCAAAATCCGTTAGATGGAACATGTTAATATTCAGCTCTGAGGTTTGTTAATCATTTACCACAGGGAACCCGAGACCTGGTTAATGGTCTCACTATAGGTAGAATGATGGAAATGTCTGAGTTCCTTTTTTTTTGGGGGGGGGGGGGGGGGGGGGGGGGGGGGGGGAGGGGAGGGGGTTTAGCCACCTTAGTACAAACAGGTAAAACTCGTTTAGAGAAAAACTAAATTTGTCTCCCAAACAGATGGAATAAGGATTTAGAGTTGAAATGCTTTCAGTAAAAGGCGATGTTTATCTCAAGTTGACATCGTCATAGTGGTCATTAAAACATGATAACCTTTGAGAAAGATAAAAGGTCTTGTAAAACACTCTGAAAGATATAAAACGACACCTTGATAGAAATAAAACAGGAAATAGTGTACAAATATACCAAAAAAAGGTCCAACCAGTTGACGCAACTACCATGGCCTACGCATACTTGAATGACGGGGATGCAGGTTGGCGCACGGTGGAGTAAAACTCTCGCCATGAGCTATGTGAGAATATTTATCGTATATATACCTAGAGCCCCGAAAGTCGTTAATTTTTGCAGCCCTTACAAGACGTTACTTTCGAGGAAACGTTACTTTTTCAAGGGATCGTAACTTTCGAGCGATAAATCAGTATTTAGAAAAATCTTGCAAACAAGACTAATCATATCAGGTCCAATGTAATAACGTCTCCCAAACTACTGACTCAGACTCCTGTTATGTTCTGAGACATATAGAGGTCTCGCAAACCGCATTACGAACTTTTGTACTTTTTAATAAAGTACGTGTAAAAATAATTTGTATTGCTTGCCTGCGGATTGACTCTTTATAATATTTATGCGCATATAATTACCTACTCCAAAACGAAGCTATTCCCGCAGCGTTGCTTAATTAAAAAACAACTTTCGGGAAGTCGTTCTTACGAAATTTATTTGAAGGACAAAAAATACGCTACTTTCGAGGGTTCGTTACTTTCGGAGAGCACTCTACGGTAACATCGTACAGCCTTCCGATTGAATGACATTTCCCTACGGATAACACAAGTAGCCCGGAAATACAAACACGGAACTCACTGATAACACAGGTAACCCGGAACAACTAAGGCGATAACACAATTTTTATTATTTTATTTTTATTTTGTGTTAATTAAATTATGAAGCGAAAGTCCACTCATCTTCACTCATGTTCTAACTCGTGTCAGTTATTGTTCATCCTAGTATTTTTGAACTACCAGTACATGTGTTATCCTATGGTATCCTGGCTGACGTGAAGTTCGTGCTCTACTTCCGTACACTCTTGTTCTAGTTGTATTCACAACGCTTAAACAAAGATGTATGGAAACACAAGTTCTGTTATTTTATTTTTCTGTGCCGTGCGACTTTCAAGACACAATTAGTTTTCATGTTCGATTCTCCGCTGATAAATCTAGATCATGTGGCGGCTCAATTCAGTGCACATTTCCCTTTATCGACCTTCAGCAGAACGAAAACACATTGGTTTCGTTCGTAATTAGGAGCCGTTAGTCCAACTTTTCAAAGTCGGGAACTGACGTCACAAAATGCAAGATTTAAGATAGACGTGATTAAATAGAACAATTATTTAATTCGAATACATCTTTGCATTTTTAGGATTTAGTTCCCATGCGTGCAGCTTCTTGTTACTCTGGCACTGCTACGTGATGAGATGCTGCATGCATACTTTCGTAGCTGATTACCCATTTAATCCAATTTGAATGGTTGTGCGTGTATACTAACAGTGATCTGACTGTGTGCATACTAATAACGATGTGAACAAAATTAGCTCATAAATACAAGAACAGTACCTTACTGAAAACACAGCTAACCCGAAATAACTAAGCTAGAGTACCCTAGGATAACACAGGTAGCGCGGAAATACAATGAATGTACTACACTGATAACACAGATAACCCGAAATAACTAAGCTAGGGTACCCTATTATATCATAGGTAACCCGGGAATACAATGAGGATACCACTTATAACACAGCTAATCTCAAACAACTATAAAGACGATAAAACAATTATTGTTTTATTATACTGATTTTTAAAAATTAAATTATGAAGAATTATGCACTCGTGTTCTGACTCATGGAGTTTTAAATCAGATTTTATAACAGAGTAACAATAGTATTTCAATCCGAACATTTTTTAGCTACCTGTGTTATCCTAGGATAACCTGGCTTGCTTGCAGTCACTCGTGTTCTACTTCTGTTCACTCGTTTGTAACTGGTGGATGCACGCATGTGCAGAACGAGTTATTGGGGTACAGAAGTAGCCCGAAAATACAAAGAGAGGATACCTTACTTAAAACACAAGTAACCCGACACAACTAAGCCAAGCTAGAATAACACAGGTAGCCCGGAAATACAAAAATAGGGTACCCCACTGATAACACAGGTAACCCGATAAAAAATTAAAATTATATTTGTTTATTATATTTTTTCCTTAATTAAATAGCCCACTTCCGCGATATGCTTTACCAGTCATGCACAAAGGTTTCATCGCGAGGCTCCGTGCTAAATAGGCCCTTTGCAGCTAACAAATCACGTGGTTGTACTGGAGAGCAAACAAATACTGACTGACTTCATTTATTTCAAGGCCTTGTACGAGATCGGTATTGCTATTAGAAAAACCTGTTTGCCGATCTTTCTAAAACTGCGTTTTTAAAGATAGCTTGCTCTCCAGTATTCATGGCAACGCCTTTCCCATGGGGATCATGAGCTCAATTCATTCGTTAATGAAGTATTATATCAGCACGTGAATGTTAGCTGCAAAGGACCTATTAAATTTATTATTTTCTCTGTGAAAAGAATGAATTTCATTTAGCACGGAGCCTCGTTTTGAAACCTTTGTGCGTGACAAGTAAAGCATATCGCGGAAGTAGGCTATTATGAATCGCTGTGCACTCGTTTTCACTCATATCCTGACTCATGTGGAGTTTTAGAACAAATCATCTTAGTATTTGGATCCTAGCATTTTTGGGCTACCTGTGTTATCCTAGGGTACCCTGGCTGACTTTAAGTAGCTCGTGTTCTACTGTTGTTCACTCGTGTTCTGACTCGTTTTAGATGAGATCAACTGTGTGTGCGTACTTTCGCATCTGATTGTGCAAACACGCAGTATCTGAGATAGTCCGCGTTACAAAATATACGCCGGAGTTCAAGCTGCGTGCAGCTTCTTGTTATTATTAATGTTCAGTACTGTAAAAGTTTTGATCAGTTCTGACCTTTGCCGCTCACAATGTGGGTCGGAGACGCTATGATCGAGCGATAAAGAGGAGGCATGCGCATTAGTTGAAAGATGAATGTTCGCTTGAGAGTTTTAGAGGGTTTAAGGCTACCGTAACGACGTCATGAAGTACTTAATTTGCCTCAATCGTCTCTCTAACCGAATTATTAAACTGGAGGAAGTATTGTTGACTCAGGCGAAACTACGGCGCCTTCTAGTCTAGGACCGTATGAGTCATTGATAACGGCAACAACGAACTCAAACATAGCTATCAAAATACAATCCGGGATCAGATCTTCTAGGCAGACGCCAGATAAGAGGTCAAGCAATTAGACAAAACCAATTACAGTAAATGACAAGAGATTAATTTCGTCTGATATGACCAAGCTTTAATCTCATACAAGCGTTCAACGAAGACACTGGGTTTATAGGGCTCATGCTTCGCGAAAAACTTATTTTGCTTTCGTCTGTGCAAACGGTTACCGTTAAATTGTACTACACAACGATCTCGCTCTAAGGCATTCAATTAGAAAAGCATCTATATTTGTTCACATGACTGTTGCAATGGAGATTCAGGTTGTTCAAAGCGGGACAAATTCTGGCGAGTTTCACGTAAATATCCTGAAGAACTGAACCGGAGACCGTTTTAGGAATTCGAAGAAGGTCAGTTGACTCGATCTTGAAAAATCCATTTTGCATTCGTCTGTGCAAATGGTTACTCGAGAAGAGACGGGAACTGCTTGATAATCAGACTTCAGAAAGAGAGAGCACTACATAGCCGCCATTTGGAAGATAAATTATGGATTTGATCTTGTCGATGCTAGAATTTTAAATACCCCATTCCACCGGAGAAAAATACGAAACGGGAAGCTAGTGATTCTACTGAATAGACGACGTTTACACTGGGGGCAAAGCGAATCAGTTGACACACTGACTGAAAATTTCCGAAGAAAGTTCCGTCGCAATCTACCACGGTTTGTTTGTTGTGAGATTTTCGAGATATGTTTGAGAATTTTGGCTATTTAATGATTTGAATAACTCATGAGCTTCGATTCATTCAACGATCCGGTTAAAATTACTACACAACGCTCTCGCTCGAAGGTATTCCGAATTTAATTCAATTGTTTTTTGTCAATGTTGTAATGGATTATTTTTGGCGAGTTTCAATTCAGTATTAAACCGGATATCAAATTTATGGTGTTGTGCCGTAAACTAGCCAAATTTCCTCATCTGTTCTCCTTCCAGGGACACAAAATTATTTGAAAATACAAGAGTGCTTGTAGTCAGAGCGTATTAAAGGAGTGAATGTAAGCGGGAACGAACAACCGAAGCAAATTAACACTCGCTCGATTGAAAGTCGTTTCAGAGATTTCGTAAATTATGTTCCAGACAAGATATTTACTCTTGTGGGCCTCTCAATACTTTCTCCACTGTGCTTTCCTTTTCTGTAAAACCTTTCTGCGGCGACATTTCATTGTTCCTTATTAAACAGCCCTCGTTTACAACGATCATTTATTATAGTGAAAGCAATTTTAAAAGTTTGGTTGGTTGTTTCGCGCGGTCGTAGATTGGACATATCCAAAAGGTCAAGACATGCGGACGGACCGGAAATGAGCTATGTTACAACACTCTTTGGCGTTACCCTAGAATAACACAGGTAGCCCGAAAATACATAGAGTACAGTACCGCACTGATAACAATAAGACAACACAGGTAGCCCGGGAATACAAAGTCGGAACGCAAACTGATAACACAGGTAACCCGGAACAACTAAGCCGATAACATATATTTTTATTATTATGATTTTGTGTTAATTAAATCCATTTATCTATTTTATATGTTATATAATTTGTATGTTCACTGTACGTGTACGATGTGTTAATATATTTATATATTAATTATACTTTATTCCAATAATTTTAATTAAGTCTTTCTTTTCTTTTATATTCACTTTGTAACTCTGTAATCATAAGCCTACCTACTGTTTTTGTTCTAATAGATTTCGTACAAATCAGGCTTTATTGTTCTTAAGTTCTATACATGAATGTAACCAAATCTACTTGCTATCCAACCATTTACGGCAGTCAGCTCGAAAGCTTGTACTCCTTTGACTGCCGTACACATATTACTTGTTCGACTTTTATTTTTCTTGTAAACTATTCTACTATAACTTGCTTAATTTTCACTTGTAATTCTTTGTTAAACAGGGTAAAATAAAAACTGAATTGAATTGTAAAACATAAATGGATACTCTCAGAATTTTTTGGTTGTAAACAAATCCTCCCAGCAGACATTAGCGGTGTGCGTACTACCCAATAGCGATGTGACGTGCGTGGGTTCTTCTGCGAACAAATATTTTTATTGACCACAATCCGACAAATTGAGTATCAGACTAATCAAAAACATTCCTCGCATGCAACGATTTATGGGCGCACACGGGGTTATAGGTAGTAACACAATCGGCTGCTTTTGCAGCTTCACGCGGCATTTACACAGGTAACCCGAAACAAGTAAGACGATAACATAATTGTTTTGAATTGAAATGTTGGTTAATTAAACGATGACGCGCTAGCTGGTGTACTCGTGTTCACTCGTGTGGTGTTCTAGATCAGATCCTCATAGTATTTGGATGCACTTTGGTTTGGGCTGAGTACCTCACTGATAACACAGGTAACCCGAAACAACTAAGATGATAACACAATTTCTATTTCATTTTATTATGTTTAATAAAAAAAAGAAAAAAAAGTGATAAATTGCTCGTGCAGTCGTGTTCTGTCTCGGTGTTTTATATCAGATCATCAGCATTTGAAACGTAGTATTTTGGGGATATCTGTGCCGTTATCTTAAGAGTATCCTGGCTTACTTGACCTCGCTCGTGTTCACTCAATTTCGTCTTCTGTTCACTCGTATTCACTCGTGTTCTACTTGTGTTCACTCGTGTTCTAACTCCTATGGAGTTTTAGATCAGATCAACTGTGCGTGTGTACTTTCGCATCTTATTGTGCGTTCGTGAAGTGCCAAACGCGCAGGTGTATGATATCGTCCGTGTTACACTTTTCCAATATCGTGTTCTACTTCTGTTCACTCGTTTAAATTGTGAATGTCCGTTAATTAAATTATGAAGCACTAGTGTACTCGTGTTCACTCGTGTGGAGTTCTAGATCAGATCCTCATAGTGTTTGGATGGAATTGTTTTGGGGGCTGTGTATACCGCACTGATAACACAGGTAACCCGAAACAACTAAGATAATATCACAATTTTTATTATTCATTTTTTTATAATAATAATTTGTGAATTTATTTATGAATCGCTAGTCCACTCGTGTTATGACTCATGTGGAGTTTTAGATCAGTTCGTTAGCATTTGTATCCTAGCGTTTTTCGGCTATCTGTGAGAGTATCAAGAGTATTCTGGTTTACTTGACCTCGCTCGTGCTCACTCATGTTCTATACTTGTGTTCACTCGTGTTGTAACTCATGTGAAGTTATCAGATCAACTGTCAGTGCGTACTTTCGCATCTGATTGTGCGATCTTACTGTGCCAAATACGCAGGTTTATGAACCCATCCGCATTGCAAAAGATACGCCGGAGTTCAAGCTGCGTGCAGCTTCTTGTTATTAATGTTTCCTGTAAAATTTTTGATCAGTTCTAACCTTTGCCGCTAACAATGTGGGTCGGAGATGCTGTGATCGAGCGATAAAACAGGAGCCATGCGCATTAAATTTATAGATTTATTTTACACTGTTTACATCACATAATATTTCATTACCGTATAATTACCACTGTGAGAATGTGAAATGAGCAACACGTGAGACTTCGAGGCGCTGCAGTTCTTTTTAACTACTTTTTAATCTTCTGATTCTTGTAAAGGAACTGTTATAGACCCAAAAATACACGAACAACGTAATACATTCATCTGCGCTGTCCGAACAGATCTAAAAACGTAAGCGAAATACAATCACAGTTTAGATATAAAAGGTATCGAATTATAATCTCAGGTTAGATTCCGTCAGGCGTGCTCAGATAACAAAGGTCAAAGCTCTCAGACAAGACGAGACAAGGAGATATTGATCGATGACTCATTGTACTGTCAGAAATCTATTCCCGGCCGTATTATAAACATTAGGCAATCTGTCAATGGTAAAACTTTGACAGTTTGGGTCAGGTCAACTACACAGCTAAGGCATGTTTTACGACAGAACAAGAGCCCATCTGGGCTTTCACTCGGGCCACATGAGATTGAAGATGAAATACACTTTCATTTGAAATCCTCTTAGTAATAACCAAAGGGAAGAATTATTAGCAGTCTTTAGGAGTGGCCGGTAGCGCGGTGACTTTCATTCTCTGCTCCCCTAGTATATATATACATGTATGTAATTTAATATTTTTGTTTTCTCGTATGTAAATTAAAGTAGTTGATCTTTTATTGAAAACACTACTTATTCATGTGTGTATGTATGTTCAGACTACTATCGTGCAGCTAGCTAGAGTCTTGAGATATCTGTCAGCAACTCGCAGCTAGTTAATAAATTAGTACTGTTCAGACCTAGTAACTTAGTAGGTTTTACTTTTTGTTTTTCCCTCTTCTGGTTTGTTTCTATCTCTAAAGAGGGCATGAATGGGGTTAACTGACTTCTGACAAACAGCCTTAAAAATAACTGACAACTGACAAATGACGATTTTTTTACTGACAACTGACAACCGAAAAATAACTGACAACTGACAAATTTGGTTTTTGTGGGTCAAACATTGTAAATTTTCTCTAGTAATGATTAACTAGGGCTAACTGACAACTGACAAATGGCCAACATTTTAACTGACAACTGACATGTAGACCCCCCCATTCAGACCCTCTCTAAAAGATAGAAATTTGGTCTATAACTGCCCTTGGCGCAAGTGTTTCGTAATCGCAAATAATTGACCGCCAAAGTGCTCAATTGAAATTTCAACCAAAATATTAAAACTGTGCGAAAAACTGCTACTGACTGGTGTTTGGCGATCCTCGTTATCCATGATGGCTCAATTGACGTACAATACACCCGGTAGTTGTCGTGGTAAGAGAAATTACCTTGGAGCGAGTAGTGAACGTGGTCGTAGCGAGAGCTAGAAGTCGGCTAGATCGGACAATAACACTGACTTGACATTTGTGTACATTTCAAAACCTTAAAATAACTAAAATCTGTCATCGATGGGCTTTTAGCGCGCTAGATTCTATTCAAGCTACCTCGCTAGGTAGCTTGGAACTTCAAAGTATTCCACCGACTACTAGCTAGCTAATCACCAGAGCAGAAAAACTGTTCAGACTAAAGAAGCTCGCTACCTCCTGTGGTTAGCTAGCTAGATTTACTAGCCTGAACACGGCCACACGTTTACAATTTAGTCTGCAGGTCCGATAAAACTGCAGGTTCCAGTCGTAAACAGTCCGAGTTTGACCAAAGTGAAACGATCGAGCTGCTCGCGTCCGTAGATATATATTTCTTCGTTTGCACTTTTGACATGATATAATTCTTCAAATGGCACCATTGTTTTATTTCTTATGTTTAATAATAGAGTTCTCAGCTGTAAATAAAATAGAACATTCTATGGAAGATTTCTTGTCCTAAAGTTTGGAAACGTAACACATGCATTTGACGCTAGAAAGTTCAGTACTCGCGGAAGTACGCAAGGTCAATTTACTAGTGGCAGTTTACTAGTTTGCACTATCGGCTGTTATGGAATGGAAACATACTTTCACAGCTTAATATGTATGTCGATTGGTCAGAAGGATATCTTGTTTAAATGCTACGGTCCTTTCGGCATCAGGATTTTTTTAAACGGGAGTTTTCGTACAGTATTTCAAGCTATGCTGTAGTGCGAGTTCAGTTACGCCACAAATGTCGGTGAAACTAATACCGTGTTCATTATTATCGGTTTTATCTATGGGTTCTCATGTATTCAATAATTACTTCTGGAGCTTCATATTTATGTCGATTGGTCACAATGATTTCCTCTTTCAGTTTTTCCCTTTAGTTTGGACATTAGGGATATATCCTTGGAGATTTCGTACAGTTTAGCGACCGTTGTGTCGAAAGTAGAAACGTTCGTTTGTCATGAAAGTGCGTAAACAAACTGTCACAAGCGGTTTCATAGCAGCTCGATGTTTGACTCCCATATAGTCGATGATAACTTATATAGCTTCATATGTACGTCGATTTCTCACAAGGATTTCCTCTTTCAGTTTTTCCCGTTAGTTTGGACATTAGGGATTTATTCTTGGAGATTTCGTACAGTTTAGCAACTGTGTGTTGAAAGTAGAAAAGAGCCCATCTGGCCTTTCACTCGGGCCACATGAGATAATTACTCGGGCTGCCTGTGGCAGCGCCGAGTCTTAAAATGCAAGTCGTTTTTTTTTTTTTTTTTAATCCATGTCAGACGGCTTTTGCGCATGCGTTAAAGGTCAAATTCCAACCAATCAGATTGCACTGTGCTGGTCACGCAACAATCGCCAGGTTAAATGTATTTACATAATTGAATACAGTAAATCAAAATGGTGGATCCGCGAGCAAATCCCTCTCAAATTTGGAGTCCCATCCCTCAAATGTAAGCAGTTTAAATGTTTTATTTAACTTCACTCGTGCGAAAGCCTTCCAACAGGCTCAGGATATTGCAACTGGCGCTCTTGTCGGAGCCGAAGGACCGCGTTTTTTTACCCAGATGGCCTGTGATCTTATATACGACACAACGCCGGACCTGAAGAGTGAAGGACTCAAAGATCCACACATATCGAATTGGAATTTAGCGTTTTCCTTTCTGCTGAAACCAAGGCTTCTTCGATAGAAAGGGCAAGATGTTGTGTTTTTCTAGGAGGACAAAATATTTCTCGTTTAAGCTTCTCTTTCGCCACGGCTTTGTTATTTGAATCTCTGTGGAATGGTATACTCAAATATTATTACTGCACAATACCATACAACTGAATAAGCCGAACTCAAACTCAAGAGCAAAGCTGAGAGTGAAAGTGAAACTGAACAGTGTCTTGTCAGGTCATGAATTAAGGTACGGTGAGGTGTATCTGCATATTTTCTTTGTCGATTTGTTGACCTCGTGGCGCTGATAGATTTTGCCATCCGCGGACGGTATTCTTGTTACAATGTTGTTAGAGGTACGTTTCGTAGGTTTTATGCCTCTCGGTCATAATACATACCAGCGCAAACACCGTGATCTGTAGGCCAACATGCACTAAAATAATTTTGAGCGTGTTTGGCTACTGTTTATTTCTCCTGGGTATTTCTGACACTCGCACAGAATAATTTATGATGAGCGAAGCAATATTCAACTGACTCTCAAGGTCAACTTAAACAAGAATCCTCTCACGGCCGAGGTTTCGGTTCGAGAAATTAAAGGCTTCCAACAGTTCCCTTTATAGTTCTGTAATATAATGAGCAGATCAGTTTTGGGAAGGAGGGTATATAACCAACAGGCATTTCAGTTAATAAATACCTGATATGGACGCGAGCTGCGGTAAAGAGCCGCAGGGTAGAATGAACAGTAGAGCTAGAAATATATCATATGATAGCTCCATCATAGGTGGACAGGATACAACTTATCATATGGGACAAATATAAACATATATTTGAGACACTCATCTATTAGTACTCTGAACCTGGAGAACAGCAGACTAAATTGTAAGCGTGCGGTACATGAATAAGTAGAGGTCAACTTCTTTAATTTGCATACACGAGAAATATATATACTAGGGGAGCAGAGAATGCATGTCACCGCGCTACCGGCCACAGCTCCTAAAGACTACTAAATTCAGCTAATAATTCTTCCCTTCGGTTATTACTAAAAGGATTTCAAATGAAAGTGTATTTCATCTTCAATCTCATGTGGCCCGAGTGAAAGCTCAGATGGGCTCTTGTTTGAAGATGAAATACACTTTCATTTGAATTTGATTGAAAATAGATCAAAAACTCGGGGAAATGTCCGGCTAAAACTGTATGAATAAATGTGAAATGAAACATAAATTTCATAGCAAGAAAAACATGTAATTGCTAATTAGAAAGCTCTTCTAAGTCCGCTTCTCAAATTCACAGACTGTTTTACAAAAACATTTGGGCAGTTCAGTTGACCTTTCAAATAATTTATTCTGAGGTACGCATACTCTAAATCACAGAGATGTTAAATAAAGCGATAATTAGAAGAAAAAGTACATTAACAGACAAACTGAGAGGAAATGTATTCAAATCTAAAAGAGTTTACTTACAGTACTTACGTAACTGAATCTTTCGTTTTGGTTCTATTGTTACTGTTGCTGAAAGCATTCCACCTTCGTGCACATATGCACTGAATCGGAATGAAAGTCGAAGCCTACCTCGAACTTAACTTTCAGCTAACCTGTTTCCTTTCATTCCACAATGAATAATAATCTCATAAAGTAAGCCCGTAGCTTTCAATAAATTTGCCAGTGTCTGAATGAAACAGCTAGATCTTTTCCAATTTCTCTCACGAGTCACGGCAGAAGACAGTCTCAAAGAACTTGAATTTTGAACCTCTTCACAGTAACGTAATTTAACGTCTCCGATCAATTCCTCTCTCTTTGCTGGCAGTTCATGCTTCTTGTTCGTGTAGTTGCCCCACTGAGCCGTAACCACAAAACGAGCACAGCATTTCAGTTGGCATACACTGCGTACATCTGCTTAACTAATTAGATTTGTAAAAATCTTAGCGGATCATGTAAATATTCCGCTTGGCTCAAATATGAGGGTTTCTGCCGTCAAAGTTCATTTTGTTTCAGTTTTCCCCATATTAGCAGACTTGTATAATGTCTCGAGCTCTCCGAATCCAGTAGAAAGACTCTGGTTATTCTGTCGTAAAACATGTACCTGACCCAAATTTAGGTTGTATTGCGTAATTGCCCACGATGGAATAGATTTCTGACAATGACTATTTGAAATTGATATCTCCTTGTCTCGCCTAGTCTGAGCTTGGAACTTTCTTATCTGAGCGCGCCTGAGGAAATCTAACCTTTGTTTGCGTGACCAGCACAGTGCAATCTGATTGGTTCGAATTTGACCTTTAACGCATGCGCAGAAGCCGTCTGACATGAAATAAAAATAATAATAATAATAACGACTTGCATTTTAAGACTCGGCGCTGCCACAGGCAGCCCGAATAATAACCTACAATCACTGACATAATGTTGGAACACTGTAGGGCTATGTTTTCCCTCCCTCAATGTTGCAGTTGGAGCCGGTCGCGAGTGAGCCATGAAACTTTTGAGAACCGTTTTGGATTCAACATTGAAAGCCGGGGAAAGGGGTCAGTGTTCCAACGAATATTGGCTGAGATTGTAGCTAGAGAGTCTCTATTGGATTAAGATACTGTTACATGTCTGTTAATATGGGGAAAACTGAAGAATCGCTCATTGAGCTTGATGACCATGCACTGTAAAAACATAAGAGTCGTTTTGACCCAAAGGAGTGATTTCTACTCTTTAACCAAAGAGTAGTTTTTGACTCTCTTCAATAGTAGTTTTGACCCCAAGGGTAGTTTTGACTCCAATAAAGAGCCAAAACCACTTTTCATAGGAGTTCTTTAACTCTTCAAAGAGTCACGCGACCCTTAGTGGAGTAAGCAGACTCTTTGTAAGAGTCATGCGACCCTTTGTAAGAGTCATGCGACCCTTTGTAAGAGTCATGCGACTCTTTTGAAGGAATCATGCGTCCCTTTGTAAGAGTCATGTGACTCTTTGAAGGAGTCATTTGACTAGAAGACAGCACTTCATAAAAGTGAGGGGAAAAAAAGGAAAGCAATCCACTCCCTGATGAATTTCCTGTTTTGGTACATTTCATAATTTTTGAAGCAGTTAACATTGTTGAGTAAAAGGAAATATATAGAAGAAAAGAAGCCACTGCCCACAGGTCTCGTTATAAATTCAGAGTTTTTTTCAGAGGAAATTAGCATGTAAATTTCTTATGCATTAATAAATGAAAAGTATACTATAGTACAAAATAATATTATGAAAATAGTCCGCAAGATCAATGCCATCTATTCCGCAGGGGCCGCGTACAACCGTGTCTCCTGATACACGAGTAGAGACTGGTAACTACAGTACTGTAAATCGGTCAGCGGCAACGCTATGACGCATGCTCATGAGTTATATCAGGTTTTCAACGGTTCGCGGCGAACCTAAGCACTTTCTGCATTCTGAGTGGTATTTTCCTACAACTTCGATGGATTTACAGAAGGTTAGCTAGTTTAAGAGTTTTGGAACCAAGCTAAGAACTCATCAAGACGTCGTTTGGATCCTGAATGGCTATTGGGCTGGTATGTTTGGAGGAAAACGAAAGACTAAATACAGTGCGAGATGATATGCCTGATAGTGATACTGTGATACTGATAGACGCCAGACGGTAAGCCTAATATACATCAGTTTTAAAGTAATTACTAATTTACTTATAACTACAAGTAGATATGTTCATCAGTAGGTGCCTTAATGATACTAACAAAAAGTAAATGAGTATTTCATGGATGAACTAACAGGGTTGCTTTCTCTTGCCTTTATATATAAATCTGCGACCGGGCCGAGCAGAGTGAAAACATGAAGTGTCATTACACCTAAATACACATATTGGCGATTCGAATTAGACATCTAGTTACAATATTAGGCCATTCCGTTGTGGTTGAGTATAGTTCTAACTTAACAAGGACGTTTCTAAGCGAGCAAATAATGAAAAGAACAACACAAAAGTCAAAACCATACTGAACCTCGTGTCTCGACTCGGAAGTCTTCATGGGCACCAATATGCTAATTTTGTGAGAACTTCCGGCGCTAGTTAAAAGCGCATACTTCCTGTAAGCTACTAAATAAATAGACAAAACAACAATGTCACAGAAAATGGGCACATGCATATAAATTACTAATATACTTATTTTTCCTGCTAAGTAGGAAAAAAAATTTTCAGGCCTGCTTCAGAGATGTAGACCTTATTTTTTTCTAGCGCTCTGGCAAGTTTCCCAAAATAAGATGGATTTCAAGTTAGTTCTGTATCCCCAGTTGGTTCATCCAGTAGGAAGTCCTTGCAGCTTATAGGCTCCCTGAGTGCTTCTGGGATATAGAACTAATTTTATTCTTGTGTTCCGGCAAGTTTTCCAAAATATGATTGACTTCAAGTTAGTCAGTACTGAGAAAAGCCTGCTGAAAGCTGTCATAGTTAAAGGGATTAGAGATAACTCAAGCTGCATCTAATTGATAGGAATGTAGAGAGTTTACTGAACATCAGGTGGGGGTAATATGGTTACTCTATAAAGAGGGTCTAGGTCATTATGGTCAGACAGGTCTCAGTTAGATGTATCAAATTCAGACTTGATATTGGTACTGTTGTAGAGTAACATATAATTATGTCAAGATCTTCGAGCTGGGTATATTCAGCAGAGTGACCATAACATGTGAGATCTTAGAGTTGAATATTACCAAAGCAGAGTGACTGTATCAATTATATCATACTCTAAAAATAGTTCCATTATATAGTCAGGCCTCAAAATTAAAATCAACATATTAGTTGCCACTTGGCAATGTCCAGACCGCAACTTCTGTAAGCACAAAACTAATTAGATGCTCTATTTTTTTCCCGTAGGATGAGGAAGCATTAATCAGTCAATTTATTGAGGCATGGTATGTACACTGTATGGACTTTGACCATGTTTATCCGTCCGACCAAGATTAGAATGTAATGATCTTATTATTTCAGAATATACACATGTAGGCAGATATCCATACCTTACCAAAGTTACCTAGTCATATTATAACTGTGAACAACTACTTGAAGGTTATTGTCACAACTGTTGGGCTGAATAATGTATAAATAGGTTGTACAAAGTGTTGATGTTTTCCTTTCTTTTGTTTTATATTAGGAAGGGTATGACATTGACAAGTCAATCCAGGGGACTTACATTGTGGCGGAGAAAAAAAAAATGTATGTGATTGCTCTAAGGATATCAAGCTGTTGGGGGCTGTCATCTTGTTAATCTCTACATACTTTGTATATAATTTTGACTACACGGTACAGAGCAATTTGTTAATGTTCTTTCAGACAATAATGTTGGGTCTTAATTCATGTAAACTACCTGTGACTGTTATGCAGTTAGTAAGTATTCTCCAGACAAAGTGAAAAGTTCTTTACAAAATAATCATGTTCTGCTGAACAAGTAGATCACATAGGTCTAATATTTCCCATTTTAAAAAATCATTGATATAAATATAAATAGTATTTGGCTTAGCCGTTCAGCACATATTTATTTTATGAAAGCAAGCAAGAATGGAAACTATCAAAATGTTACAGTTAAGCTTATTTTATATGTTATTCCAAGTGTCTATTTTTATATTTATCAAGGAAATTTAATTATAGTTCACAAATTGTATATATATATATGTATATATATGGTTGGGAGTTCAAGAAAGTTTGTCATACACTGTTTAAAGGTTGCATGATATATTATATATTATATTGTATACTACATGTAAGTTAACAAGGCATAACCAAATACTTTGGTTATACTGATTTCAGCTATGAAATTAAAAGCTTTTATCAATTAAATGTTATGGTGTTGTTTGTTTAATGTGGCATGCATTTGGAGGAATGTTCTTTAAAAATCACCCATTGTACATGATGGGGCATTATGAGAGGAAAGTATTTCAATATTTTTTGGGAAAATATAGGGTCAAAATAACTCTTTATAAGAGTAGTATTGTTACTCTCACATAAAGTCAAAACAACCCCTTTAAAGAGTAGTTTGGAAATTCTACCCTTGAGGGGTCTTCAAAAACGACTCTTGGAAGAATCAAAACTACTCCACCAAAGAGTAGATTAGTGCCTTGGACTCTTGAGGAGTTGTTTCGAAATTACTCTAGAAAGAGCAATAGCGACTCTTTGGAGAGTCGAAAGTGATACGACCCCTTGAAGGGTCGTTTTGACGTACTCTAGCAAGAGTCGAAACTACTCCTTATGAAGGGTAGTAATTACCCTTCCAAAGAGTAATCGCAAAAGGAGTCAAAACTACTCTTTTCGAGGGGCCGTTTTGGGGTCAAAAAACGACTCTTCCTAAGGGGTCAAAACGACTCTTATGTTTTTACAGTGTGTACAACAACAATTCTGCCGGTAAGATGTTTTTAGTGTATACCCGAATGCTGTGCTCGTTTTCTGGTTGAAGAAATAAACTAAAGCCGGACCTCTTTAAAGAAGTTTATCGATTCCTAATAATTAATTTACATTGTATTGAACGGAACTGCGTCGAACAAACAGGAACTTTGGCTTTATATTGTACTGCATCAGCTAAGTTTTCCCTTATCCGAGTCTGAGATGTAGTTTGAGTCTTGTCATCTGACTATATCGTATATTTAGTTTAGTTTAGGTTGTTCTAGTGGAAATTGTGAGCGAATTAAGTTGGAAGACAAATTGCAAAACATACGATATTTAAATAGTATTCGGCGTTAACAGGAGCGGACATGGAAAAGTTTGTGCCGTGTACTGTTTAGTGTGCGAAAACTGCACACAGTTCCGTCAAACTATAAACTTTCCAGTAAAACTACTTCGGTCCGACATGCAGTTTGAGACTTGTCATCTAACTATATCGTATATTTAGTTTAGTTTAGGTGTTCTAGTGGAAATTGTGAGCGAATTAAGTTGGAAGACAAATTGCAAAACATACGATAGTAGTACTCAGCGCAGAGCGTACATGGAGAATATTGTGTTTTAATTGTAAAGATAATTTTATTTTAGAGGTTTTACATTGCAGAGCAGCCAAAATTATTTTTAATCTCCCAAGACATGTGCCTTCTCAAGATGTTCTTAGAGTCGCTAAATGGGATAAAGTAGTTTTCATGTATAAATTAAGCCTAGTTAAATTAATATATAAGATATACAAAGAATTAGTACCAATACTATGGATCACATAATAACTAAGCCTCTTAAATAATTGTAGAAAAACAAATACACTTAATTAGTGAACACTCTCCATGATATGGACTTCGATGCATTATCTGTTCAATGCACTCCTCATTTTAAGAAACATTTTATATTTTATTAGCTTGTATTCCGTGTCTGCTTGAGCTCACATAAATACAGACCGGGACATTGCTCCGGACGTACGGGGAGCTCTCATGCACACATGTACAGCTGCGAGGGTACATGTGTGTGTTTCTGTGTCTGTAGCTGTTTGGGTCGATGTTTGTGTTTGTATTTGCAGACAATTAGTATTTGTAGTATCCTCGATTAGAGATAATATAACTGTACATGTATTTACACCATCACAAGCACCCCTGTTGGATATACACTCACATAGATACATACTCATGTTTGCGTACCCGTGCTTCAGTGGGTTGGCGTTTGGTGGAAAGTTACATGTAGTTTCTCACTGTAACCATTCGCTCGTATATAGGTATTGAGAGACCTTATACATGTCTGTTAATATGGGGAAAACTGAAGAAACCCTCATTGAGATTGATAATCATGTAAAAAGAACAATTCTGCCGTAATTAGGCTTTTTACAAATACGATCAAGAGCATTTATAGTAAGTTGGTCTAAAAGCTATTTAGTAAATCGCACCGCCATAGACTGGAACGAGACTGTGGTGAAAGGTCATTTGCTCGCATAGTGAAAGCCTAATAGAAAACCTATTAATTTGCCAGGTCACGCAAAGTAACTGGAAGATGGAAGTCAGTCTCGCCTTGCATTCACACATTTTGTCGTTAGTTCACGTTCGTCGGGACAAATAGATTAAAAAAAAACTAATTCAGCTTTCGAACAATGTCAAAATTGATTTGAAAAAAAACCGGTCCGAAGTAAATGGGGAACTGAACTCTAAAATCAACCCAACGTCAAAAGACATAATTAAGTTCTGCTATTTTATTGTTCTGTGTTGCGGGTCTTTGAAGAAAAAAAGAGTTTTCATGTTGGAATGTCCGCTGATAAATCTAGTTGTAGTTAGACGGAAACTACATAGAGTATAGTACCGTACCGGTCACCGTACTGCATTGATAACAATAGGACAACACAACTAAGTTTATTATTTTATTATCATGATAATGGCGTTCCCCTAGGATAACACAGATAGCCCGACAATACAAAGACGGTACACACTGATACCACAGATATCCCGAAACAACTAAGCTGATAACACAATTGTTATTATTTTATTATTATGCTTTTCTGTTAATTAAATAATGAAGCGCTGGTGCACTCATGTTCACTCGTGTTCTGACTCGTGTGGAGTTATATTTCAGATCCTACTAGTATTTGGATCCTAGTATTTGTGGGCTACCTGTGTAATCCTGGCTTATTACGTGACGGTTGCTCGTGTTTATTCGTGTTCTACTTGCGTGCACTCGTGTTCACTCGTGTTGTTCACAACGTCTAAACGAACATGTATTCTAAAGATATAAGTTCTGCTAGTATATGTCTGTGTTGCGCGTCTGAAGAGAAAATTAGTTTTCAAGTTCGATTCTCCGCTGATCAATGTAGATTGTGTGGCGGCTCAATTCAAAGCAAATTTTCCTATATCGACCTCCAACACAAAGAAAACACAATGGTTCGCAATTAGGAGCCGTTAGTCCAGTAAAAAATAGACTTGAGCCGTCTGAGCGGACGCTGTGAGAAAGGTTTCAGATTTTCTCTTCATAGACGTGTAACAGAGAAACAATAAACAGCACAATTTATATATTTCGAATACATCTTTGCATAGACATTGAGTTGATTTTAGGCTTGAGTTCTCATTTAAGGCGCGTGCAGCTTCTTGTTACTCTGGTGCTGCTTCGTGATGCGACTGTGCGTGCATACTTTCGCATCTGATAGTCCAATCCAATTTGTCTTGAGTGATTGTACATGTGTACTATAAACAGTGATCTGACTATGTGCATACTAATAACGATGTGAATGCAGGTAGCCCGAACATACCTTACTGAAAACACAGGTAACCCGACACACCTTAGCCAAGCTTAGGATAATACTGGTAACCCGAAAATACAAAAAGCGGGTACCCCACTGATAACACAGGTAACACGAAACAAGTAAGACGAGAAAACAATTAAAATGTTTTTTCATTATTATTATAATGTTTTGATAATTATGAACCGCTGTGCACTCATGTGGAGTTTTAGATCAGATCATCATAGTATTTGGATCCTAGTAGTTTTTAGCTTGCTGTGTTATGCTAGGGTGCCCTAGCTTACTTGAAGTCGCTCGTCTTCACTCGTGTTCTGACACATGTGGGTTTTAGGTCAGATCGACAGCTGTGCGTGTGTACTTTTGCATCTGATTGTGCGTTCATAAAGTGCCAAACACGCAGGTGAATGGGTAAGCTAAGAACAGTTAACCCGAAACAACTAAGATGATAACACAATTTTTATTATTGATTTTTTTACTATAATTTTTTGATAATTAAATTATGATTCGCTAGTGCACTCAGGTTCTGACTCGTGTGGAGTTTCAGATCATGCAGTTCGTCAGCATTTGTATCCTAGTATTTTTGGGCTATCTGTGCATGTTATCCAAGAGTATCCTGGCTTACTTAACCTCGCTTGTGTTCACTCATGTGCTACTTGTGTTCGTGTTGTACTTGTGTTTACTCGAGTTCTAATGAACTCATGGAGTTTCAGATCAGATCGACTGTCTCTGCCTACTTTCGCATCTAATTGTGCGTTCGTAATGTGCCAAACACGCACTGAGGTGTATGAGAGCATCCGCGTTGTAAATGATACGCCGGAGTTCAAGCTGCGTGCAGCTTCTTGTTTTTTCTGTGTTGCACGTCTTTGAAGAGAAAATTAGTTTTCCTGTTCGATTCTCCGCTGATAAATCTAGATTGTAGATAGTCCGAAAACACATAAAGTATAGAACCGTACCGGTCACCGTACCGGTCACCGTACCGGTCACCGTACCGCATTGATAACAATAGGACAACACAGGTAACCCGAAAATACAAAGACGGCACACACTGATACAACAGATAACCCGAAACAACTAAGCCGATAACACAATTTATTTTATTTTATTATTATGATGATTTTGTATTAATTAAATCATGAAGCGGTAGTGCACTCATGTTCATTCCTGGTCTGACCCGTGTGAGTTATATTTCAGATCATACTAGCTAGTATTTGTATCCTAGTATTTTTGGGCTACCGGTCAGTATCCTAGGTATCCTAGCTTACGTGAAGTTGCTCGTGCTTATTCGTGTTCTACTTGCGTGCCCTCGTGTTCACTCGTGTTCTACTTTTGATCACAACGTTTAAACAAAGATGTATTCTAAAGATATAAGTTTTGTTATTATATTTTTCTTGTCGCGTCTTTGCAGAGAAAATTAGTTTTCAAGGTTCGATTCTCCGCTGATAAATTTAGATTGCGTGTGGCTCAATTCAAAGCAAATTTCCCCATATCGAAGAAAACAATGGTTCGAAATTAGGAGCCATTAGTTTAGCAAAAAAAAACAGACTTGAGCCGTCTGAGCGGAGGCTGCGAGGAAGGTTTCAGCTTTTCTCTTCATAGACGCGTAACGTAGAAAAATTAAATAGCACAATTTATTTATTTCGAATACATCTTTGCATAGATATCGAATTGATTTTAGGCTTTAGTTCGACTGATTGTGCGTGTGTACTAACAGTGATATGGCTGTGTGCAGCTAATAACGATGTGTACAGAAGTAGCCCGAAAATACAAAGAGAGGGTACCTTACTTAAAACACAAGTAACCCGACACAACTAAGCCAAGCTAGAATAACACAGGTAACCCGAAAAAACAATTAAAATTATATTTGTTTATTATATTTTTTTTTGGTAATTAAATAGCGCACTTCCGCGATATGCTTTACTTGTCATGCACAAAGGTTTCAACACGAGGCTCCGTGCTAAATAGGCCCTTTGCAGCTAACAAATCACGTGGTTGTACTGGAGAGCAAAAAAATAACTGACTTCATTTATTTCAAGGCCTTGAATTGTACGAGATCGGTATTGCTATTAGAAAAACCTGTTTGTAAAGGCTATATTCCACCTCCAATCAATTGCCGATCTTTCTAAAACTGCGTTTTTAAAGATAGCTTGCTCTCCAGTATTCATGGCAACGCCTTTCCCATGGGGATCATGAACTCAATTCATTCGTTAATGTCTAGTTTAGGACCGTAGAGTCATTGATAAAGGCAACAAAGAATTGAAAACATAGCTATCAAAATACAATCCGGGATCAGATGTTCTAGGCGATTGGCAGATAAGAGGTCAAGCAATTAGTCAAAACCAATTAAAGTGAATGACAAGAGATCTGATATGACCAAGCTTTAATCTCATACAAGCGTTCAACGAAGACACTGGGTTAGGGTTCATGCTTCACGAAAAATCTATTCGGGCTTTCGTCTGTGCAAACGGTTACCGTTAAATTGTACTACACAACGCTCTTGCTCTAAGGCATATCTATATTTGTTGTCACATGACTGTTGCAATGGAGATTCAGGTTGTTCAAAGCGGGACAAATTCTGGCGAGATTCACGTAATATCCTGAAGAACTGAACTGGAGACCGTTTTAGGAAATCGAAGAAGGTCAGTTGACTCGATCTAAAAGCTGTAATTATTGTACTGGATTTGATTTGATAAACCGTATGATCTGAAATGGAAATGACTTAAGAATCCATAATGACCGTAAAGAAACACTGGAATGACTTGAAAGGCTGTTAAGAGTAAATAGAAGTTGGATTTGTCATTGGAAACCGTATAAACTGAACAGGATAAGACTTTGGAAATCGAAACATAGCCTGGAAGCTAGGACGCAGACGCATTTTTTCACTCATAAATTCGAACTGATTATTTGCATTCACGAGTGAAAAAAAACTCTCATTTTGTCTGTTAATTGCTTTTTGTTCTAATTATCGCTCTATTTAAAATATCTGTGTCTGTGATATGCCTAGTACATTAATTTCAAGCTACCAAGAGTATTTGTTTGCTTGTGCTTTCGTAAGCCCAATTTAAATCTAAAGGTCCTAAATGAATATTACTGGCTTCCTGCCGAGGTCAAATCATATTCGAAGCACCGGGGAAAATTCATGAGTTCGATTGTGTTTATAATCCGGTAGAAATTATGAAAGTCGTTATCCAAAGCATGTGAACTTCTTTCATGAAACAAATAAACAATGAAGAGCATTTAATTACTTCAACAAGCTACTAGTTCGACAAGTCCCGAAGCTACGCACGGCAAGTCAGCATTTATTCAAGATCCTGAAGTTTAATTTGAAATCATGTGGACTCCGGAATTTTTGTTATCTGCTCTTATTTTATGGAACTCATTACCACTGGAAATGAGGTCTATTGATTCCCCGGGTTGTTTCTCTTAGTTTTTTTAATTATAGTGTTAAAACAAGTCTTTTTAATTCATAGCTTTTGGTATATTATATGTTGCCAAGTATTTAAGCCATTATTATTATTATTATTATTGTTATTTTTATTATTCAATTTTCTTTTTGGTATAAAATAGGGAATTACTTGTAAAACGATACGTTACAGTATCTGTATTATTGCGTAACATTTTTAGTAAGTTAGTTTTTAATACTTGTTGTATTGTAAAGCGCTATCGGACTTTAGGGAATAGCGCTACATAAATCGATTATTATTATTATATATTAGCTTTTATTTATGCGGCCGTTGATAAACAAACTCATAACGGTTAAACAAACTCGTAAGGTTTCCTCAACTGGCAATTTGCTGTTTTTCATTACTATGTAGTGGCACTCGATCTCTTCAGCAATCAACAGTTTCATAGTTGTTTTGTTTGCACAAGCATAACACAGGTAGCCCGAAAAAACAGAGGGCATATATTTTGCACTTATTGTGACTTACTTTAAGCCTTCATCATTTATCTATTTAATATTTTTATATGACTTGTATATTCACTGTATGTGTAATATGTGTTAATATATCTATATGTATATATTTAAAGAAAAAGAAAAAGAAAAAGGCTTAATTAAAATTATTGGAATAAAATATAATAAGTAACTCTTTTTTTTTGTTGTATATTCACTTTGTAACTCTGCAATCATAAGTCTACATACTGTTTTTGTTCTATTAGATTATATTGTCACACAACACTGTAGAGGGTGAGTTATTTTTAGCATAGAGTTTCCCGCGAGAAGGAACAAAGGCCGTCACTTTTAACCAATCAGGATGCACTGAAAAATTGTAATTAACACGGTTCAAACTGCTAAAAATACTGAAGCGCAAGAAAACAAAAGACAACGTAACTGCATACCAAAATTTCACGGCTATAATTATAAATAGACACACCATCTACTGTGTTAGGGGCCAACACAAAGACACAGGAACACTCCTGTGTAATATACTCCTGTTATTTTTAATTATATTTTTTTTGTTAATTAAATTATGAACCGCTCTGCACTCGTGTTCTGACTCATGTGGAGTTTTAGATCAGATGATCATAGTATTTGGATCCTAGTATTTGTGGGCTACCTGTGTTATCCTAGGGTAGCCTGGCTTTCTTGAAGTCGCTCGTGTTCTGACTTGTGTGGAGTTTTATATGAGATCGACTGTGTGCGTATTTTCATATCTGATTGTGCGTTGTAATGTGCCTAACACGCAGGTGTATGAGATCATCCGCGTTACAAAAGATACGCCGGAGTTCAAGCTGCGTGCAGCTTCTTGTTTTTTATTGAAAGAGTGACATTACGAGTAATAATTAATAGTACACGATAGAGCAGTTTTCGATTGAGTGTTAAAAGTAATAACTAAGGTGATTACTTTCGAATTTGATTTTGTAGTTATCTGTGATTGCGATTACTTTTCATCGTGATTGGTTCAAGTAAAACCTTCGGGATTCGTGACTGGTTCATTGTGTTTTTACTTGCTGCCGTCATTGGTTCCGGTATTCTTGAAGCCGAGTTAACTGATCGACACTTTTCAGAGCATTATAGTAATACAGTATGATTTGGTCGACTTTGATTTCCGCGAGATGGGAATAGTCCAGTTTCGTATTCGAAAATTACCGCTGAATGCAATGACTACAGACACATGTACGCAGGTTAGCCTCATTCTGAAGTGAAACATTCATAAATACCAGCGAGAAGGTACAAAACGCGAGTTGTGAATAACCCACCTTCTCGCTGGTATTTATGAATGTTTAACTTCAGAATGAGGCTAACCCTGCGTACATGCGTCTGTATTCATTGCATTCAGCGGTAATTTTCGAATACGAAACTGGACTATTGTCCAGGGCTCTCTAGCTGGTATTCCAGTCTGCTCATATATAGAAATTGTGCATGTAGTTCTGGTCAACAAATCAAGTAAAAAAAGCTAATTGTACTTCTTAGTTCATAAGTCGTATTTATATACCAACATTAGTGTTTAAAGCTTTGACATGAAGGAGAAAGATAACGAGTTCATTAAACTTTCTTATTCTTGAAAGCCGAGTTAAATAGACGCTTTATAAGCATTATAGTCAGTATAGTGGCACAGTAACATTTGCTCGAGTTGATTTTGGCGAGATGGAACTCAACTGTTTATAGGGTTCTCGGGTTTTCCGATGCGCTCGTATTATGATAACAAGGCTTATGCATAGTTCCGGTTAACAAATATTTTCTAGAGGTTTTCATCCCGCCGGCAGACTTTATGAATATTATTCAGCCTCAGTATCATCAAAAAAAGTTCTAAACGCTTTAAAATTCGCTCGAATTCCATAAAAAGTTCGTTTGAATCTCCTAAAGTGCGTATAAGCCCTGGCTAATTATATTCCTTACGAAGAGACTATCTCATGAGGTCGTAGCCAAAGGATTCCGGATCGGAATAAAAACTTGATTTATTTGTCGTTGTATATTTGGCGAAACACGTGTGTTGGGTTGCTTGTGGACCGCCGGAAATCAAGCGCGCGAGGCTGCTTTACAAAATTGGCACTGGGTCTAGTTTGACGTCATCACCATCCGCCATTGCATGAAAGGCCTTGCTGAATAAAGCTCTACGAAAAGTTTATCGCGATGTTATCATCTTTCTCAGTTATCTGTTCAAATTGTCAAAATCTGTTTTGAAAATATGGCAACGCTTTATACCCACGAAGAGACGAGTTCTGTTGATGACGTCACGTTTCATTCTCGTCCCAGTCTCCGAACGTGCGCGGAATTAAGCCTAAATTTGGAAGTTTTGCCGTTAAAAAATTAAAACCATTTTCAACCGGGATTTTTTCCCTACCTTTAAGGTCTAAGCTTTTCAAAAAAGCATAACTGGCCAGGGCTAGATTATATGCACTTTAATACTATCCTCACAAAAACATATTTTGCGTGACTGGCAAACTCTCCATACACTTCCTTAACCTTTCGTTTCATATTTTGAGCCACGTTAACCTCACCCGAGAGCCTGGTCATTAAATAAAGAAACACAGAACATCAAGTATCGTGTTGATAGATTTTAATTACTTAGCGCTCTCAACAGCTTTTCCAATTACAACATTCCTATATATAAAACCATATACCAATGTTTCAGATTACAGCTTCTATTGTTCTAAGGGAAACAATTTGTCCCTAAGCAGTGGGGACTCGGGTAAAGCTCCTCATGTCCTGAGCAATAACACTTAAATTGGAACGGAGAAAGACATATCTCGAGAGTCCTTTTGTTTGAAGTAACCGCTTTCATTGGAATTGAAAATAATCAGCACATTAGCAATTATGCAATTATTAAAGATGGGAGCTATCGTTAAGCCACACGTTGGAATCATCATCGTCACTGTTCATTAACCATACAGGTAATGTACTTTATTTTAATGTTCTCAAAAAGCTCTTACCTGATTCTTTATATTCGAAAATGCTGCCCTTTTGCCTCTATAATGTTGAGCCTGACCAGTTAGTCGGCTTTTTACCTTTTCTGAATGTCTCTCATCCAAAAGGTTGTCTAAAGTTATTGCAAACCATCTCAATTCCTCAATTCTTCCATTTGCTGGTGGCTCTGAAAATAAATGAAGCTCATAATGGTGCCAAACATCATCGTTTTCTCGGAACAAACTTTTCTGTTCACTCGAATTATAGCTTTCCTATCATTTGCCTTGCCCCAGTTGTTCACAAAGTAGATAGGTTAATACTTGTTCATTGGATAACTTAACTAATTTATTGTACCACTTCATAGGGATTTCTCTAATGAATAGCAAGTTATCGACTTTGGAAGCAACGGGGGCCTGTTAATTAATTTTCCGAAGACAAATTGAATAGGATTAGATGCGAGCGTGGACAAAACCGCACTTCAGCATGCAGTTCTTGTGGAATTTGTCAAAGACTATTGGCCAATCAGGACGCGAGTTTTGTCGTGGTCATGCACCTTATTCCTATCTCATGCCTGCGCGATGCGATGTCTGGTAACAATGGTATCAGAACGAGGCCAGTTGTCCCAAATATCGAGACATTTGAGAGGGTAAGAAACTCCTTAGTTTCTGTTGTACCACACCGTTGTGTGTCATCAGGACATTAACGTCATTTTCTACCATCGACTGTAGAGTTCCCTCTTTCTGTGACAAGCAGCCTCGCTTTGATGTCTTTAGAATAAGGTCAATGTTATAATGTGTAATCGGTGATGCATCCTCCCTTCCACAATATCCCTCGTCTTTATGTCGGTTCCGGCTTGATTATTTTTAGTTGAAACCAAATGAATGATGGTGGTACAAATTATTGCGTTCATGATGCGCTAGCCGTTAAACTGGCGTAAATTTGTTACATCTATCCACATACATTAAACACATTAAACAACAGCCAAGTTAACTCAATTCAAGGCGCTATCTAGGAACATTAACCGAGTAACTACATGTAACAGTCCAGTCTTTTCTGATTTCCCCCCACTTACCCCAATATAGGGTGTTTTTTCGAAACAACGATTGCTGGGCATATTCATTCGGAGACCAGTAATCACAAACAGGGCAAACTGGCGTGTTCATTTGAAAGTGCGCATACTTTAATTATTCAATACCGTTTTCGGGTATGTCGTAGCAAAATTTTAAACACGTAAGCCACCCAGTAGCGTTTTATCAAATTAGTTTCCAAAACAGTGTACATAAGGATTGCCGGCATAATTTCGTAACAGTCGAGCGAAGACACCATCCGGCCATCCCAGCACGCACCTGTGGCTTATCATACTCGACCACGTGACCCTGGTCAATGACGATCACCTTGTCATAGTCCATGATAGTGTTCAGTCTGTGTGCTATGGTCAGCACTGTGCAGCTGGAAAATGTGCGCACACTGATCTCAATCTCAATTTTGAATCTACTCTCTAAATATGAAACCCTAATTTTAACTTATTTGTATATATTTATGTAACTAGTATAAAATATTGTCAATAAATTGAACTTGTGCGTCCGATAACTTCTTGAATGAGTTGGTCCGTCTTGAATTCCGTCTTTTTGGATTAATGGCAATACTGAGAAGCTACAATGTAATCGGTAAAATTGAATGCATTAAAAAATATGGAAATAATATTATTGCTCATTGCTACTTTGATAGCTTTGCAATAATCGAGCAAATACACCATCAGCCTTTATTGCAAGTACTTTGGGCTTATCGTACTCGACCACGTGACCCTGGTCAATGACGATCACCTTGTCATAGTCCATGATAGTGTTCAGTCTGTGTGCTATGGTCAGCACTGTGCAGCTGGCAAACTTGTGTTGGATAACTTTCTGAATGAGGTGGTCCGTCTTGAAGTCCACATTAGCCGTGGCTTCGTCCATAACCAATACTTTACACCTTTGCAGCAATGCACGCGCAAGACACAATAGCTGTCGTTCGCCAACGCTAAAGCCTGAACCAGATTCCCCAACACAATACTCGAGATGACCATCGAGTTTCGCTATTTTACTCTCAAGCTGTACTTGTGCCAGTGCTATCCAGATTTCATCCTCTGTAAATAGATTAAATGGATCTAAGTTCTTCCTCAAGGTGCCTGCAAACAAGACAGGGTCCTGGGTAATGACGGCAATAGCTCTTCGAGCGGCCTGTATGTTAAGTGTTCCAAGATCAATACCATCAATGAAGACTTGCCCTTGAGGGTCCGGCATTCTGAACAAGGCCGCCACAAGTGAAGACTTTCCAGCTCCAGTGCGCCCGGCGATACCAACTTTCTCTTTGGGTTGGATATCAAAGTTGATGTCTTGTAACACACGAGGACCGTCCTCCAAGTACACCAAGGACATATGCCGTACACTAACAGCACCTTCATTTGGCCAGTCTTCTGGCGGAAGAGTTTCTCTGCTGTAGCCTGGTTCCGAAGGTAGTCGGCTGTAGGTTATAACACGCTCTACCGACGTCATTTCATTCTCAACCTCAACAGCAGTACGAACAGCATACTGTGCAGTGCTAAGGGCACCCACAGCAAACGAAAGTAACATCCCTGCAACACCTAGAAATATACAAAAACAATGATAATGATCTAACTTGTCTTTGTATCGAGAAGTTCGAATATAACTTGAAATCAGCTTCGTGTTTAATTTATCATAACTAGCCAGAGCTTCTTGGTAACCATATTACCCACTGGTTAATGCAATAACTATATAGTGTTCACTTCGTGCTCGCTAATCGCAATAGTGAATGTGACATGCGGTAACCGCTGTATTAATATGTTACAATAGGAGTATTCAAATAGTAACTATATAGTGGTCGCTTCGTGGTCGCTAATCGCTTGTTCAACCACTTCCGCCCTTGGTACTTAATCATGATAAACAAGTCTATCACCCACGTTGTTGTTGGAATTATTATGCAGCAAATTTCGTTTTATGTTTTTTTTTGCCCGAAAATATTTTTGAGGATTCCTATTATTGCTGCAATAATTTTTTTTCTGCCATTGGACCTTGTACGATTTATTTTTATTTTTAAACAAATAGTTCTTTAATATAACTCTGCTATAAAGCCCATATTCGATTATGGAAGTACCGTATGGTCAAGTTGTAGTAAGAACATCGTAGTTAAGTATTAAGTCTAAGTTGGCTACCATTATATGAGGAAGTTACAGTCAGGAATGTCTATTAGCATTTAAACGTTTGCACGGAGAGACAGCACCTAATATTAGCGAAGCTTTAAATAATAGGCACACTAGATACGCTAACTCATACTTCATTTGTCCTAGATTTAAACGAAAAACAGAAGGTGGACATACTTTTGCTGTAACAACCATTCAGCTATTTATATGTCTCATTTGTATAATTATGTAATTAGTGTAATGATATTTAGATACAAGTTTATTAGTGTAATTAAGACTATTACGTACTACCCCAACCTCGTCCCCAGGGTCTTCACGGTCAGATCCAAGATGGCGGCTACTCCGAGAAAAGACCCTGGTAAACGCTGAACTGTCAAGTATTCTGATTGGCTCTTCGATTATGACGCAAGGGTTGTTCTAACAATGCTTTTTATTGGCCAAACGGCCTGAGTCTAGGGAGGTGAACATGTATGTAGATTCGTTTACTCAAATTTAATCAATAAAACGATTTTAAATAACTTTAAAACACGTTGTGTAGGTAGAGCAATAGATGAAGTGCATTACTGGGTAGTGTTCTGGTATGTTTCATCAGTGGGAAAGCCAGGAGATGCCGTTAAACCTGAAGATGTGCTATCGATCGCTTCGCTTCAACGCTAACGGAAAATTAACGGCTTTTTAGGATTCTCTTCTAGCTTAGATACATCCTGGTAGCTTTGTGATAACATTCCACTGTTTCTTTATCCAAGTAAACTCCATTTCGAACCATTTAGTAGACCTGTTTTCACTGCATCGTTCGCCGCGTGGAAATACCGTTAATCGCTTCTCTACTCCGGATTGGGATACCTATGGTTTGTACACGTCATGAACTATTCCCATATTTAGCTTGGCCTCCATCTTAGATCGCCAAATCACGTGACAAAATACTCCCAAAATCTGGGAGTATTTGATCACGTGATCCAGCCTTTACCAGGGTCTTCTCTCGGGAAGCCGCCATCTTAGATCTGACCGAGAAGACCATGGGGACGAGGTTGGTACTACCCTCGGTAAATAAAGCCGTTATTATTATTGTTATTGTTATTGTTATTATTAAGGCATTCTGTATTCAGCTAATGAACAAAGTTTCACCCTCGCTCGATTTTATTTCTGGGCGATTTTGGCTCGCCCTTTTTTATCTGTGGAAATTCGGCTTGCTCGTTGTTGTTTTTTGGGGGGGAGGAGGGATTTGCGGTACCCCCCTCCCCCTACTTTGTAGTGAAACAACTCGCTGAACTCGTTGTTCCACTTGCGTTTTGAACATTTTATGACATAATTTCTATGATCAAAACGAGTGTGGACAATGGCAAAATGTATCGATTTGTTAAACATAGTTTTCATGTTCTGGTGTTGCCCAGATTAAGTGTCCCTCTTCCTTCTACTATTTTATGCAGATTAGGTTATATTGTTACGTGTATATTGACTAACCTTTCTTCCAAAACGTTTATATGAGAATCAACAATTTTATCGCTTCCTACTAATGGCTTCTTCGATAGCAGCCATCTTGGATCCGGGCAAACAATAATCAATCAAACTCCAATCAATATAAAATCAATAATTAGATCAGTTTCGTGTATTTCAAGATGGCGGGTGAACATGAAGTGAGTGTTGGTAGCACGTATGCATGGTTTTGGTTTTATACGCGGAAATGGAACAGAAAATTTGCATCATTTCTGTTAACTAAAGTAAGCAATTTAAAGAAACATTATTTTGATTAGCATAAACTAGTTTACTTGGGGATTTTACCAGACAGTGGATTTGGTGCGACGATATGATGTTTATAAAAACTTAAATATTTAAACCGAAAAGTTATTGCTGATCTTTGGTCAGTAGCAATAAGCTTAAACTTGAACTTATTTCCCGAGTGAACACAATTAATGAACAGTGCGAAAATAGGTGTTGATTTTGACACGAGAAGATAACCAGCGTTTTACATATTAATATTTATTATAGTCCTTGCAAATAATCATCGAATCAGATGTGTGTATTAGGATTTAGGGCCACGTACAAGCCCAATATTTTCCATGTAGCAAAGTTCCCCCAAGCTGTTTATATTATGGTGTTTATTAATTGGAGGATTATTTGTTCGTTATGCATCAGTCAATATAAATACCTCCTCTCCCGCGAGGGACAAATTTCTGCTTTAGGACCATTATGTAACACCCTGGGATGTTGTGTATCATCTATGTTTTATCATATCTGCCCCTGGTACTTGCGCTCAAAATTGTATGATAATATGTGTTCAAGGCATTTTACAGCAAAAGCAGGGATTTTCTTCATATAAACACCCCGCTGGGCAAGGCCGGGCTAAAGCATATTTTGCCAGGTTCAAAATCCAAGTCCTACTAAAATCTGTAGCCTGGGGAAGGTGGGGATTTACATTGACTGGTGCATTATAATAAAACACTTTTAAAACTTTTAATATTAGGCTCAACCTTCTGTCTCGCCATCTCTACTTAAATATTTTCCCATACTGGACTCAGATAAATGCAATAGTTGTACATCATACAACAGAGGTGTTACTGCATATGTGACAAAGTGTACATTGACTTCAGCCACAGACTACACTAATGTCTGTTTGACACGTGAACACAAATCATATGTATGTATCAACATCTTTGTAGACATGAATTTCAGTGAATGGGACTCAAATTGTAAGTGAAGTCATGTTTAGTGGTTATCATTTTTAGCTTTCCCAATGAAGGCAATTTAAGGAAAACTTCGGGGGGAGGGGGGAGCTTTGCGAGGTAGGGTGGGTTAAGGCGAGTTAGGGCGAGTTTAGATCAAAGAGTAGGCCTAAGATTGATGTTGTGGTCTCATACTCCACTTTCAAATTCATATCATATTCCAGACTAAAAGGCAAAATGAATAACACCAATTTCAGACTAAATCAGCTGGAAAATCATACCTTCTGGCCTGGGCAGAACATAGAATGGCAGTTATTTATATTTTTAAAGGTCTTGATTCCTAGTAAGGCTAAACTACATTTGTACAAGGCAGCCATCTTACCGAACTTAACGTATTGCCACATAGTGTGGCACTTCTGCACAAAATTGGACAGGAGAAAGCTGGACAGAATACAAGAGCGTGCGTTACGCATAGTATTCAACAATAAATCAGCTACATATGAAGATTTATCAAAGGAAGCTGCACTGACTGACTTGTACAACAGACGACTTCAGGATATCGCCATTACCATGTATAAAGTAAAGCATAAACTCGTTCCCAACTATATACAAGCATTATTTAAGAAAAACGATACTAAATACAATTTACGTAGCAAGGAGGACTTCCAAATAACTAGATTTAATACCATCAAATATGGTAAGCATTCTCTGAGATACCTGGGACCCTATCTTTGGTCTAAACTAAATCAGCACGTCAAAGGTAGTGAAAGCCTCAAGTCATTCAAAAGAAAAATAAGACAAAAGGACTTAGCAAGTTTAATAAATGAAAATTGCAAGGACTGTCATCTCTGTCAATCTTAATAATTTAAATTTATGAAATCATCTTAACACAGATTTTATTACATTCCTGTATATCAATGTTTTTAAGTCGCAGATAGACATACATATACAGATATATATATTTACAACTTAGTTAGAATTAGGTCACAGAAGAATGTGTACATCCGTTTTACCTTTTTAATCATAGATAGATACATAGATATATTTGTTTTAATTTACTCTTTAATTTGTGTCCCCAAATAGCATTATTTTGCTAAATACCTTTAGACACGTTAATAAAGTTATTATTTATTTATTTACTTTTTATTTTTCCTGAGGTTATTATAGAACTAGAACAAGGAACAGAACTGTCACAAGTTCATATAATTTGTATTTCTTTATTTATTCATTATCAAAGAGCACATATAGGCCAATCAAAGCACATAACTAGTACAACATGTTCTTTACATTATTGCCAAACAAATTACACGGAGTCATATCGGACCAGTAAGTCTTGATTAACAATGTTGGGGGAAAATTGTTTTTATATAGGAGTATAACAGGGATCGAAATAATGAAGCATTTGTTTAGTTCTGCTATGTTTCTCATCCTCTATCCCTCCCAAGAATATAGTGGTTCGTACCGAGCTTAACTATAAATTACATTTATTAATCAATATTCAAGTTTTAGACTGCTTTAATTTTTTTTTGCTTCTGGAGTTTTTACAGTTTTGTTTACTAATGGCGCTGAATGAGTGAATCGGTTAAAATCTCTGTTCAGACAATTAAATTCCCTACTCAAATATTCACCTTAAATCCATGACTATGTAAGCGCTTCACTTGATCCTTCATGAGGGCAACAATTAAGCGGAGTAACTTCAATGACTGTCATGATATTACGTTATATCCTGTTAGTCATTAATCACGCCACGGCCCCGTGCTATGTGACCTATGTGATTATACTTGTAACATGATCGATATGTAAAATGCTCTCTTACACATCTCGCCGACTCAAGACCTGTAAGCAAACGCTCAGTCCAATTCCTTATTAAATGATGAAGTAGAGAACTCATTACATGGTGTCAGAAGCGTAGAACCTACCGGTAAGTCCGTAGAGAAACACAGAACAGAAAACTAAAGAGAAACTCAGCAAGACTCAAATAATTGTGATTGAGCAAGAGCAAACAAATCGGATCATATTACTTGAAAGTCACATGGCTTCAGGTTTTACCCATGATGAATTTGCTCGTTTCAAGCAATACTGTGTTTGACGGGCAAAAAGAACGACGCCGAGAAGGCAGCATACATTCTGTTATGGATAGGCCGCCCGGGAGTGGATATCTATAACAGCTTTGTTTGGGTCACTGAAGCAGACAAAACTAAATCTGCACAAATCTGGGCAAAATATGAGAAGCATTTAGCCCCACGCACTAACTATCGTTTCGCTAGATATCACATACAACAGCTTAAGCAACACAACGACGAAAACACGGATGATTTCATGACTCGATGCAGAAATCAAGCAGCCAAATGCAAATTTCGTGACAAACAGGAAATCGAAGAGCGATTGATTGAGCAGATAATTATCGGCACAAAATACAAAGAAGCTCAAAAACGAATCCTAGAAAAAGGAGACGACCTAACGCTAGATAAAGCGATGGACTGTGCGCAAACATATGAAGCAACACTCGCGCATATAGCTCAGTTACATAACGCTAACAGCGACACACAAAATGTACACACAATCGTAAAACACGGAAACCGAAAAAAGAAGTGTGGAAATTGCGGAAATGAACACGACCCCAAAAAATGCCCCGCATTCGGATCTATCTGCAATCACTGCTATAAACCTAACCATTGGAGCAAAGTTTGTCGGCTAAAAGAAAGAGAAACCCAAAACCAGAGCCGCCTCACCGGAAACATTATCACACACAGGCAGCAACTCAATCCGCGCACACAGCCAAACCGTGCACCACCACAGGGTTCCCGCGGCAAACGCGTCCACGCGTTACAGGCAGATGACGACGAGCTCAGCGAGCAGTTTGACACACTCATGTTTGAATCTATCAGCGTGCACAGCATAACCCCCGGCGAGTCTATAAGAGACGAAGCATTTATCACCGTAAACGTTGCGTTACCAAACACCGGAAACAGTCACACACTGTTGAAAGCGAAGCTCGACACCGGAGCGCAGGCTCATATTTTACCGCTAAGGCTGTACAGCAACATGTTTCCCAACAACGTTGGAAATGACGGAAAGCCAAAACCAAGCGCGTTACAGAAATCCAACACAATTTTGACAGCATACGGAGGCGCGAAAATAGAGCAATTTGGCACATGCAACATAAAATGCACACATGGCGGAAAGAGCACAACCACTACATTTTACGTAACGGACGCGCAGGGCCGAACGATAATCGGTCTACCCACAGCACTTGAGTTAAAACTCTTGTCCCTGAACTGTTCCATAGAGAAAACTGCGGAACAAAAGAGTGAAGCATCACCACCCGAGTCGATAACAACCAATCCGATCAAAGACGAAGAAGACCTGATCCCTCCGTACCCATCCTGTTTCGACGGAATCGGCAAATTCCAAGGCGAATATCACATCACCGTGGATCCGACAGTCCCTCCTGTCATACATTCGCCCAGACCAGTACCGTTAAGCCTGAAAGACGACATCAAACGTGAACTAGACGACATGGTAGCACAAGACATAATCAACAAAGTGCGGGAAGGCGAACCGACAGCATGGGTCAACAGTCTCGTCTACAGACGGAAACCAAAACGGAAGGTTGAGAATCTGTCTCGACCCTAAAGACCTGAACGCAGCCATCCAGAGAGACCATCACGTGACTCCGACCCTGGAAGAAATACTACCCAAACTCAGCAGAGCTCTGTTCTTTTCGATCGTCGAAGCGAGAAGCGGATACTGGAATGTAGTACTCGACCAAGAACCCAGTTACTTGACGACATTCAACTCACCATTCGGAAGATACCGTTTCAAACGTATGCCATTCGGCCTGAGAATGTCACAAGACGTATTCCACTCGAAGATTGACCAGATCTTTGAAGGATGTGAGGGTGTCGTAGGAATCGCAGACGACGTAGTAGTATACGGCAACACAGAAGAACATGACCGCCACTTGATCAAGAGATGATCAAGAGATGTGAGGAAACCGGGCTAAAGCTAAACCCGGACAAATGCCACATCAAGCAGCAGAAGATCAAGTTATATGGCATCATTTGCAGTAACAGCGGAGTACAGCCAGACCCGGCAAACGTCTCAGCGCTTAAGCAGATGGAGAAGCCAGCTGACCGCCGCGAGCTTCAAACATTCCTCAGTCTAGCAACATATATGGGACCGTTCATCCCTAACCTCAGCGTCCTAACAGCGCCCCTGAGAGAACTCCTCGAAGAGAACAACAGATACGATTCACATGGAATGCAGGTTACCAAGAGGCCTTTAACCAGATCAAAGAATCGAAGCAAAGAGGTCACCCTAACTTACTTTGACGACAAGAAGGATGTAACCCTGCAAGTAGACGCATCGACGAAAGGTCTCGGCGCAGCTCTAATCCAGGACGGAAAACCCGTAGCTTTCGCAAGCAAAGCACTCACTGACGTAATTGAGACGCGGTACGCCAATATAGAAAGAGAGCTCCTCGCCGTGGTCTATGGATGTGAAAGTTTCCACAACTACCTGTTCGGTCGACCCTTCACAGTCCATAGCGACCACAAGCCTCTGGAGAGCATCCACCTCAAGCACCTAATCGCAGCACCGCCTATACTCCAGCGAAAGCTACTAAAACTGCAACCATACGACTTGACCATCAAGTACGTCCCTGGCAAGAACATGCTCCTAGCTGACGTTTTATTGAGACTGAAGACCAGCTTCCAATCGAAGACATGAACGTGCAGATCCACGAGGTATGTCCACAATTCAGTAGTCAAATGATCCGCAGAATTCAGGAGCAAACGAGCATCGACAGCGAGTTGACTACACTCAAGGATGTTGTGTACAAAGGTTGGCCAACGACCATCAAACAAGTACCGGTAAAACCGGTAAAACCATACTGGTCATACAGAGACGAAATCGCCATCGACGACGGTATCATGATGAAGGGCCAAAGGATTATCATACCCACCACCCTTCAACCGGAAATTCTAGGCAAACTACACGGCTCACACCAAGGCACGGAAAAGTCGAAACTCAGAGCCAGATCATCTGTGTATTGGAGGAATCTCAACAATGACATTGATAGGACCACAAAATCGTGCACCATATGTCAGGAGTTTCAACAAAGCCAAGCAAGGGAGCCACTCATCCAGACTGAAGTACCACCGAGACCATGGCACAAATCATGATCAGTACTGACCTGTTCTACCTGGACGGTTCGGAATACCTCCTGATCGCGGATTACTTCTGCAAGTACCCGTTTGTGAGGAAAATCCCTAAAGGTCAGAGCAACAGCAAAACTGTCATAGAAATGGCAAAGCAAATATTCAGCGAGCATGGTATACCTAAAGTAGTAAGATCTGACAACGGTCCACACTATTTCAGCAGTGAATGCCACAAGTTTGCTGAAGAGTACGGCTTGCAGTACGTCACCAGCTCACCGATTTACCCTCGCAGTAACGGCTTCATTGAGAGGCAGGTGAAGACGGTGAAGGAGAAAGCCAAGAAGACACACAGTGATCCCAACATGGCTCTCCTGTGTCTACGCGCGACCCCAGTTGACAACAAGCTATCATCTCCGGCGGAAATGCTACTGGGACGAAAGGTACGTATATACAAGACAACCTCCCTCGTTTCCTTCCGAGAAACAGCGACAGCGAAGAGATCGCCAACAGGCTTAGAGAACGGCAAGAACTACAAACGTCCTACTACAACCGCCAAACTCAGCCACTACCAGTTCTGGAAGCCGGTCAGAAAGTCACCATACAAGACCCCGCGACACACCGGTGGAAACCTGCAATCATCACAGAGAAGCTGGAAGACGTACCACGATCATATCGAGTCACCACACCTGCAGGAGGGGAGTTACACCGCAACCGTATACACATACGGGAGTCACCACCTCCGATACAACAACCCACCACCAACACCACCCCGGAGGCTGTGGAACAACCTGCTGCACTGCAGACAAAGTGTCCACCTGGGACAACGATGACACGCAGTGGCCGGATTATCAAACCACCAGACCGCTACATGTGAACCGTGACATTGCATATATCATGTGATTATACTTGTAACATGATCGATATGTAAAACGCTCTCTTACACATCTCGCCGACTCGAGACTTGTAAGCAAACTCTCAGTCCAAGTCCTTATTAAATGATGAAGTAGAGACCTCATTACAATGACTAATGCATTTTCTTCCAAAATCCAGGACCTGGCCGTGAGTTGGTTTTAAGGGGCCGCCAGTTGAAAATATCAGTGACTTTCCTGAGCCTGTTGGAAGGCTCACGAACACATCTTTCCCACGAATAAAGTTATATAAAACATTAAGCTGTTCACATTTGAGAGATGGGATTCCAAATTTGAGAGAAATTTCCTCTGCGACGGACTTTACACTCTCGAAATCATCTTGTCTTGACTTCGTTATGCATAAATAGCTAATTACCAAAAAATTGGAAGTGACGTCACGGACACGGTTTTAGGCTCTGAGTCGCAGATCCTACATGGGGAGAAACGGGAACGATGAAATCGCCGTTCTCCCTCAAGTAGGGGATGCTGTTCGCAGGCTACAGAGCTCTACGCGGCATAGTTGTCGAAAGTAGCTAGCGCTGTTTGTATATATTTTGTTTCCTTTACAAAACGAGAATTATAGTGAATTCTGAAAAAGTTCATGTATTGTTTGGATCAATAAACGTTCCTTTACAAGAATAATATGATTGGGAAAAAGTCAAAGGAAAATAGAGTACCGAAGTCTCACGCGTCGGTACGGGAACCGTGTAATCTGAGAAACTAATTTATCCTACCTCGAATGTAATTTCCCATTCCCGTTCCCATTCCCCCTCCCCCCCCCCCCAAAAAAAAAAATGACCGATAGATCAATTATAGACTCAGACCCGCTTACACGGTCCGAGTAATAACTACCAGATGCAACTTGAGTTTATAGTCAACTTGTTTGTGAAGATTTTTGTTTTGCGGCTTCAGTTTGTATCTCCATTGCTATTGAAAAACGTTGTAATATACCTTTATGCTATGCCAATGTCAACAACATTCATTTTCCCATATTCTAGAGTAGTGAAATCCCAAGGATGTAAAGCCATACCTGGTTGCTCAACTAAGGCCAATGACCCAATTGCAACTGCTATCACAAAGGCAGCACACAGAAAATCCAGATGAAGTGCAAACCAGCGATTTGTTGACAGGACAAGGAAGAATGCTTTTGTGTTCTCATTTTGATGCCTGCAAAGTAAAATATGAAAATACGCGACTTGTAAAAGATAAAAAAACATTTATTATTAGAATCAAGAAAAATAAACTGATAATTCTCGTGTAGACCCACCACAACACCATGATAATAATATAATAAAGTGTAAAATTAATTAATAATTCATAAGGGCACATGAATACCACTGTAAACACACAAAAACAGAATTATCCAGATTAGATATTGAATCCGTACTAGCAATTGTTTGATATATAACTGATTAATAAAACATCAGTGTCTGTATATTTGATATAACAAAAAATAATAAAACGTCAGTGTTGTATCAGATATACATATACTGATTAGTAAAACATCAACGTCTGTATCACTGATACATACACTGATGTTTTAATCATCTGTTCTGTATCCAACAAACACTATTCCAGGGTCTGTTGGGGAGGTCTCACATCATCGTCTTGTGTTACTGATACTGCTTTATCACTGATAAATACACTGATGTTTTAATCATCTGTTCTGTATCCAACAAACACTATACCAGGGTCTGTTGTGGAGGTCTCACATCATCGTCTTGTGTTACTGATACTGCTTTATCACTGATAAATACACTGATGTTTTAATCATCTGTTCTGTATCCAACAAACACTATTCCAGGGTCTGCTTGTGGGAGGTCTCATGACCGATCACTGACTACCCATCCATGCATATAAAAATAATGCAATGTTTGAGGTCTTAAAAAGCTGTGAGTGGATGCACGAGGGCAAGGCGATGGCATTTAGCAGTTTTTAAATACCTCATTAGTGCATTAATATTCCTTATAAGGCAGACGAAAACCATCCTCTATTTGTTTATTGATATAAGATTCTATCAGTCCTCAGTATTACATTTGATGATTTGAAGAGTTTTGTTATACATTTAGCTGGATTATCTTTGCTGCTTTGTGAAGAGGTCGAACTGAACTTCCGTAATTGGATTTCACTTTCAGCTTACACCAAATCTAGCTATTGAACTTTGAAAGGGTTTCTATCTCATACTCAGCCAATCAGGTATCCCATCTCATTCAGCTGACCAATCAGAGAGAATAATCCAATTACGGAAGTTCAGTTCGACCTCTTCACAAAGCAGCAAAGATAATCATCGCGATGGCCACACTCTTGATTTAGCTATTACTAGGACTAGCGAGAGTGCACTTGTTACCAATTGCTGTGTACGACAGCGAATATCTGATCACCTCGCCGTTCATTGTAATTTAGCCTTAGCCAAGCCTCCACTAGAAAGGAAAACTATCTCCTTTCGCAAGACTCGGTCGATTAATTTTGATAAGCTCCGTAACGACATCAAGAACTCTAGTTTGACACTGGATTCCTCTCCGAACCTCGACATACTAGTTGATCAATTTAACACCACTTTGACGAGACTTGTGGATGTTCATGCTCCTGTAAGGACCAAGACTGTCACTATACGCCCATACTCGCCATGGTACACTGACGAGATCGCCACAGAAAAACGCAAGAGAAGATCACTTGAGCGTCGCTGGCGGTCAACACGTCTACCTGGGGACTATGAGAGCTATGTGTTTCAGTGTGACGTTGTTAATAGCCTGCTTAGGTCAGCAAAGGTTTCGTACTATGGTGACATTATTGAGAACTCTAAGCACGATCAGAGGGTCCTGTTTCAGACAGTTGAGAAGTTACTACATACTAAATCTGAACCTCTTTATCCTGAATCAAGTTCAGACAGTGAACTGGCTAACAAATTTGCGGATTTTTTCACTGAGAAGATTACTAATTTACGGAATTCACTAGACAGTTCTTCAAACACCCTGGCACATCTTGATGATCCTGCTCATGTAAGTTGTGTGCTGTCACGCTTCAAGAATGTTACTGAGGATCAAGTGTCTAGTCTGATTACTGGTTCTGCTGTGAAGTCTTGTCCTCTAGATCCTGCTCCGGCTGTTGTTTTGAAAGAGTGCTGGTCAGTGCTTTTGTCTGTGATGACCAAGATTGTCAACCTCTCTTTGGACACTGTTGTGATACCTGACTGCTTCAAGATAGCTATGCTAAATCCATTGTTGAAGAAAATAGGTCTAGATTTTGAGGTTTTTGCTAATTTTCGACCAATCTCTAATTTAACGTTTTTATCAAAACTTACCGAAAGAGCTGTTGCTCTGCAACTGATAGATTATATCGTAATGAACAACCTTGATGAAGTTTTCCAGTCTGCTTACAAGCAGCTGCATAGTACTGAGACTGCTCTTCTCAGAGTTCATAATGACATTTTGATAGCATTAGATAATCATCAGTCTGTCATCCTACTTCTTCTAGATTTGTCGGCAGCGTTTGACACTGTCGACCATATTATTTTACTTAATAGGCTGGCTACTAGGTTTGGTATCACTGGGTCTGTGCTTTCTTGGTTCACCTCCTATCTTAGAAATCGATACCAGTTTGTTAGTATCCGGGGAGAGAGGTCTTCACATCGCTCATTGGCATGTGGTGTGCCTGAAGGGTCCGTGTTAGGCCCCATACTCTTTCTGCTCTACACTTCGCCACTTGGGGATATCGTGAGAAGGTACAACATGGGTTTTCACTTTTATGCCGATGATACTCAGTTGTACTTGTCTTTCGATTCCCAAGGTGGCGAAGTGGAGGCATCAGTAATTTCCCAAATTGAAGCCTGTGCTAATGAAATAGACACATGGATGTGTAGTATAAGCTTAAGCTTAATAGCGACAAATCGGAGTTGCTAGTTATTAGTTCTCGTTATCGGCCTCGTCCACTTCTGAACTCGCTTACAATTAGTAGTTCCGTAGTACAGTCATCGGCGTCTGCTCGTAATCTGGGTGTAGTTTTTGACAATGGTTTAACTTTTGAGAAGCACATTAGTGCTATATGTAAATCAGCTTTTTACCATCTTCGGAGAATATCTAAAATTAGAAGTTATCTATCTGAAGAGTCTACAATAGCACTCATACATGCTTTCATAACGTGTAGGTTAGACAACGGGAACGCCCTTTTGTACGGACTGCCTAAATATCAGATCCAGAGATTGCAGTCTGTACAGAACTGCGCTGCTCGTCTTGTTAAACGCCTATCTAAATTTGACCATGTTTCGCCTTTACTTTATGAGCTCCACTGGCTACCTGTGGAGCACCGTATTGTTTTTAAGATTTTGTTATTAGTTTTTAAGTCTCTAAATAACCTAGCTCCTATTTATGTCAGTGATTTATTAAAGAAATACATCCCTAACCGTAATCTCAGGTCTTCTCATAGCTCTTTACTTGCAGTTTCCAGGTCCAATCAAAGGACCTATGGTGACAGAGCTTTCGCGGTAGCTGCCCCGCGCCTGTGGAATGCTCTGCCCATCGATATGAGAAGGCCTGACATGTCAATTACAATTTTTAAGAAAAGTCTGAAGACTTACCTTTTTGGGAAAGCTTTTTTGTAAATATTCATTTTATTTTTTAATGTAGTAATGTAAAGCGCCATAGTGCAGTTAGTGGATATGGCGCTATATAAATTTATTATTATTATATTATTATTACTGTAGCTTGCGGAAAAACACTGCAATGGTATTTTTGAACAAAACTAAATCTTTCGGTCGGATGGGGGATATTGGTCACGTTCCTTTTGTATGTGTGGAAAGACCTCGCCCTTCGGGCTCGGTCCATACACACACACAAAAGGAACTCGACTAATATTCCCCCATCCGCACCTCATGCTTGGTCAATTAGCTATATAAGTTTACATATGGTTCTTAAAAACTGAAACACTCATAAATGTTCCATGGCTTACCTCATGTGCATATCCAAGAAGTGGTTCACCATATCCGAGGATCGAATGATTTCCAGTCCAGCAAGAGTGTTTGCAAGGTGCGCATACACAGGGCTGCAGCGAATCGCCTCCAGTCTCTTCAGCTCACGACCAGTCTTAAGGTAGTATTTTCCAAGGTATACAAAGACTATTACCAAAGGAATAATTACAAAAAGCAACCATGCGTTCACCACCGCTGTTAACAACACGACACCAGTGGAATACAAGCAATATGTGAGAGACTTTGTAAGGTCATAGGGTAATAAGTCATCCATGGTGCCTGTGTCTTTTGAGAAACGGTTAATTATACGTCCTACTGGATTGGTGTCAAAGAACAACACAGGTGACTCGATGACAGCTACCGTCATTTTATCGTGGAGATTTTCTGATGACTTAACAACAGAGAAGAAGAACAGACCAATGCCCAATAGGGACAACACAAAGGCAGCTGCTGTTAACGCTCCGTAGATGCCGAGTGTTGTAGTGCTTTTCATCTGATTGTGTGACATGTCGGCAATTCGTGATAACCACCAGTAGGGAGCAAGCAGTGAAACTGTAAACAAAAATTTATATTACCATTACAGTGAAAAGATTTTAAATAGAACCTTAAAATAAATGATAATAAAATTCGCCTTAACTAATGAAGATGTTGCATTTACAGCCTGTGTCAATCAAGGTATTTTAATTTAGCAACAAAGAAACACAACATAATATCAATAAGATGCTCTGGCGATCGATATAATATTCAAACTGTTCTAACCTTCCATGACAAGGTACAATACAATAAGGCAGACGATCAGCACAGCAGGCAGACCAGCTCTAAGGTAGTCCCAGTATAGACGCCATTTGATGGTACCAACCATTCGATCTTCATCCTCTTCCATCATATCACGACTACCACTCTCTCCTCTCTCGGGAACGTTTGAACGACCTTCTAATCTTTCAAGCCTTTGCTCTTTTGTTACGTGAAGTTTCTCTGCATCAACAATTTCTGAAACCACGTTGAGTGTGCCATTTTTCATAAGATCTTTATATGATCCTTCCCCAACAACACGACCTTCACTCAAAACTACAATGCTGTCAGCTCGATGGAGATGTTGCAGTTGATGTGTGGCTAGAATCCTTAGGCGACCAGATAACTCTCCACAGATACACTTGTCAAAGATGTGTTGACCAACTTTAGCATCTACAGCACTCAGAGGATCATCCAATAAGAAAATGTCAGCATTGGAGTACACTGCCCTTGCTAGACTTACACGTGCCCGCTGACCACCACTCAGGCTCACTCCACGTTCACCGATCATACTCAAGTCTCCTTTTGGAAGGTGTCTCAAATCGTCTTGAAGATCGCACACTTCCAGAACTTTCTGATACCTTTCGTCGTTAAAAGGTTTTCCAAAGAGGATATTTTCTCGGACAGTTCCGGAGAACACCCATGGAATTTGACTTACGTAAGTAACTTTACCAAGAAACGATATCCTCCCTGCTTTAACGGGAATTTCTTCTTGAATTGCCATAAGCAATGACGACTTACCACTACCAACAGCTCCAGTGACAATGACAAGCTGGTTTCCTGTTGCTTGAAGAGAAATTCCATGCAAACTACATTGTTCATCATATTCGCTCCAGCCGGCTGATACATCAGTTAATGACAGGTGTGGTTCCATTTTATTTCGTAGCCCGGTGTCATTTTCGGTATTTAGAGACCTCTTTGATACGTTCCAGGTGGGATATTGTTGCTTTTCTTTCCAAGTACTATCGCATGAATGATTAGTACTAATCGTGTTGATGATAGTTGTATTTCTCTTCGCTATTTTATCCACATGACGAGGAGAAATTTCAGAACATGTCAACAAAAAGTTTTGTATTCTTTTCAATGCGGTGATTGATTCTAAAAACCTGTAAAGTTGTTCAGAACTTTTTACACAAATGACAATGTTCAAAATGTCTAAAATTGTAGTCAGGGTGAAGATGCTTGAAGCGGATAGATGAACACCAGAGCAAACCAAGGTGGTAATAGCTATTAAAGCTGTCAATTGTCTTGTGGTGAAGTAAAATGTTAATAAACTAGATAAAATGTTACTCTTCATTTGAACGATCTTGATTTCCTTCCTATAAACCAAACAAGGAATACAATTAATTTTTTTGTTATGTAGTCTTTATTTGATTGGATACTGTTTTAAGGGGACATGTCATGATGTTGCGCGCTTGAAGGTACTTTAGTAAACGTGGTATTTTCACTTTAATGGTGTAAATGTATCTCTTCAACAATAGATTGCAATAGTATTCAGGGTTTGTTCTTAAAGAATAGAGCAACATGCAATTGGTATTACTCTATCTTGTAAAAAAGTTGCTTGAACAACACACAAAATATAGCGTTTGTTACCATGATACAGCCATTTTAATTATCTATTTTACCTTCTTATTTCCTTAACAGTATTTCTGTATTTCCATTCCCAGGCGTACATCTTTATGGCTCGTATACCAGAGATGATGTCATTCATCGCTGCCAGACGTTTGTCTGTTACCTGGGCTTGTTCTTTTCGTAGTTTAGCAATTTTTCTGCACATGTTAATGTTGTAGACCAACACAACCAGTAAAAATAAAAAAACTACTAATGACTGCCAGCCAACCAGATAACAAAGTAATATGATGGATGATGCTATCTCATACGGAGCTCCCATCATGAAAGGTAAGCCAATCAGTCCTTGCTCCATTTTCTGGGCGTCAGTTGATACCAAGTTATTGATATGACCTGTTGTTATCTTAGTTAGGCCGCTACGAGTTGAAACGAGAACCTAAAATACAAAGAAAATACATCATAGTTTTCACATCTAGTTCAAGACGAAGAAAAATTAACAATTCCCAGGCATAGATAATGTGAATTATCAGGATAAAAAGTTGGTGGATAAAAAGCGGATCCTGTTTCCAAAACAGCCATCTTTCATCACGCCTTGTTATATCATTATGGTCGGCACAATCAGTAGTCACGGATTGCAGTTACTGTAGAAATCATAACGTCATGTTCTATTTTTGTTGCCCAGCAAGTGAGCCGACAGCCGTTCGACCTTGAGGAAGTATTTCAGATGTACTTAGATTTCCATTTGATTTACTTAGATGTTTCGATAACATTCACATATCACACCGAAGCATATCAGTTCTACTTAAAACTAGTAAAAGTCATGTTGTAAGCAGTGATTCTTATTTCGAAGTGATCGACCCATACTTTCCGTAGTTGTAGCTTTGTTGTCAATCAATTAAACGTGTTTTCTCTACTCTACCTTGACTGATAGATATCCTTTGCATTGGAATGAATTAGCTATAGGCGTTCAGAAAGTGGATAGAGCCGATATCGTATGAGTGTACTGTACGGCATGCTGACATTGAAATGGTTTCCCTATTGTTTTTGTCTTCCTGATCCAATCAAATTACAGATTTACGGTACATCAAAGGGTTTGGACATGCCGTATTGTTGTGCCACTCATATATATATCTATATTGGGAACGGCTATTGGAACAAGAATGGCACCTGCGTATGCTAATTTATTTATGGGTAAATTGGAAAAAAGATTGTTGGCGGAGGCTCCTGTGAAACCCCAAACCTGGCTAAGATATATCGATGACATTTTTATGGTCTGGACAGAGGGAGAAGATAAACTTAAAGAATTCTTAAATTTTATTAATGAGGCCCATGAAACCACCTGGACCTTGAAATAATCAACAACAATGGAAAGATCGAGACAGGCCTGTATACAAAACTGACGGACAAACACCAGTACTTATATCACACATCGTGCCATCCAAGGGGATGCAAACATAGTATCCTCAGGCTATGAGGTTGAAACGTATTTGCTCGACTCCAGATGCCTTTGAGCATAGGGTTACGAACTTGTGTAAATTTCTGGTAGCCCGAGGTTACAAAGAAAGGTATGTTCAAAAGCAAATCAACAGGACCAGGTTGATAAGCAGAGAAGAGGCTCTTACCCCCAGACCTCGAACAAACAACAACAGAATACCATTCGTGGTCAATTATCATCCTGGTCTACCTAATATTGGTGGCATTCTACGGAATCTACAGCCGCTCTTGCACAGTTCAGAGCGGTGTGAAAAAGCCATTAAAGAGATTCCTATGATGGCTTTTCGGCGCCCGAGAAATTTACAAGACTATCTTGTTCATGCCAAACTTCAACCTACCAAGGAGAATTCGGAGCAGAGAGGAACAGTCAAGTGTGAGAACAAGAGATGCGATGTGTGCAACTACCTATGTCCGGGTAAGACTTTCGCAAGCAAATATAATCAGAAATCGTACTCTATAAACTATCGTTTAGACTGTAATTCAAGTAATGTTATCTATTTGTTAAGTAAGTTGTAAAGTGTGCGGAATCCAGTATGTGGGGTCAACCGAAATTAAGCCAATGCGCGCTACTAGGACCAAGTTTAGACTTAGGTTTAATAACCATAAAAGCCTATTGCGGGCGCATTCTAGCTAAGCTGTCTACGGCGAACAAACAGAATGATGACTTTATTTATAGACACTTCTTTACTGAAGGACATGCTGGTTTAAAGGACCTTAAAGTGCAACTTATAGATAAAGTTATGAATGTTGAGAATCTGGTTAACAAAGAAGGACAATGGGCCTATCGGCTCAAGACTATCATACCTAATGGTCTAAATGAGAGTGACTTTTTCTATGACCAAAATCGGGGTAGCCGATCAAGAAGTTATTAATAGCGTATATTGCTCTTTTCATCATGTTCTATACTTTATGTGCGCGCATCCTGGTTCTTAGGTAGCGCGCGCATTGGCTTAATTTCGGTTAATTTTACAGTTAGTTTGTAAGCGCACACTCAGCAGTATTATTATTTATAGATACGAATGTACACAGTAGGTTGTTTTATGACGTATGTAACTGCTTTCTGTCATTCACCCTGAAGAAGGCTGCTGTATGCGGCCGAAATATAGGTGGTTTACGTTTAAAATCGTTTAAACTCTCATTTGTGTCGAATTATATCATATACTGTGATGGAGATTTAAAACGTTGGATGCTTGTGGCATATTATATATATATATTATATACTAAGTCACCTTTCATGTAAAACTATTTTGTTATTTTTAAAGCCTTTGGTATTCACACTTAGCTCTTGTATATAAGAGTACCTTGTAACTTGGCAGGTATTTTTAACCTTTTTAACTGATGAAGGCCGAAGGCCGAAACGTTTTAGTAAATTTTTAATAACAGTCCTGAGTTGCTCTCGTTCACATTTTTCTATTCAATTTTTATAACAATTACTGTGGACAAGAACTGGGAATCAATTTTGTTGATCCTCTTGGCTGGACTAGCTGTTGGCCTGAAGACATTTGGACATTATATACATACTATATATATATATTTATTATACGACTTGGCGTTTTCGAGTGCAAGAGTGCAAATATGAGACGGTATTACACGGGTCGCAAACCGGTTTGCACAGGTTTATTCAACACTTAAAAGGTTTTGTAAGCGCGCGAGCCAATCGAAGTGGGGCTGTTTGAGTAACAGCCAATCAGCTTTTAGCGCGCGAAAAAAACTTTTCAGTGCGCGCCCGCCCCCGACGTGAGGCTGAGAGATTTCTTCTCTCGAGATTTCTTCTCTCGAGATTTCTTCTCTCGAGATTTCTTCTCTCAAGATTTTCTTCAAACAGAGCAGTAAGGTAAGCGAAAACAAACATGTTTTGTTCGTGTTAGCTGTCGTATAATAAACAATTTATTACACGAAGAGTTGTGTAATACGGCTGGGAATTTTTACTCGTCAATTTTATTTTTTCTCGCCTTTCAGGCTCGAAAAAAATAAAACTGACTCGTAAAAATACCCAGCCGTATTACACAACTTTCCGTGTAATAAGCCCTTTATATATATATATATATACAGTCAATGCCAAAAAGGTTGTCCAGCAGAACATAATATAATACTATAATATCCATTGTTTTGGGCCGCGTGCAAAAATTCTGACCCCCTCATGAAAATTATATACTTATATCGGTTGCATCATGGGTAATCCAAAAATGTGCTTTTCAGACATTTTTCTAACAAAAAATATATCAGGTAGGATTGAAAAATGTACGAGTTAAACATGGGCCCATCCGTTGAAGACAACAAGTTTTATTTTCAGGTTTAGTTGTACTAATTTATTCCATGCGTTTGCCATTGGGTCCTGTGGACCGAAACGCTGCTATGACTTCAAGGAACTCACTGTATTCTGAACTATAATTTCTCCACGTCGCACTAGCTAGGTTTACTCTATTGCCCTGAATGAGGCTGAAGTATTCGCTAAATTGATTTCACACCTTGGAGCCTAGGTTTAAGCGTATTATCAATGTGAAACACGTTCTATATTATGGTAGTTCGATGTGTTCGATTCTGCCAAACATTCAACCAAATTAATTAAACACAGCGCACAGGCAGCCCAATCTCAAGATTTGTGTATTTATACGCTTACAAATATCGCTTGAATAGTTCATATTATAAATCCTTCCAAAACATGTATGTTAGACAAATAAATACACGACTTCACCCTACAATGTTTCAGTTGTGGTTATTCATACCTCTGAGCTCTTCTTGGGTCGTTTCCGCTGTTTTTTTCGAACCTCTTTCCCTCACCTCCTAATATAAGGAAAAGGCTGGAAACAACCGACAAATATACGATGCATAACCTATAATCTTTGCCACAAAAATCACACTTCGCTCACTCCAAATAACTCCAAACTACGGCAGGCCATAGAATGATAAATAAACTCATCCCTACCCCAATTTTAAGATCCAGCGATACCTCAGTCTGGAGAAATCAAACAATTTGTCGCCCATTTTCAAGTCCTTCGAGGTTGGCAGCCAACGAAGTTGGACGCCGGAAGTACCGGTTAGGACCAACCGTCAAATAGCCTCGGTCTGGCGAAGCTATTAGCTGGATAACCGACAAATATACGATGCACGACCTGTCATCTTTGCCACAAAAATCAAACTTCGCTCACTCCAAATAACTCGAAACTACGGTAGGACATAGAATGATAAATGAACTCATCCCAGTTCTTCCTCCGGTTAGGAGCCAACCTCGGTCTGACGAAGGACTTGGAAATGGGCGACAAAATGTTCGATTTCTCCAGAATGTGGTATCGATGGATCTTAAAATTCGGATTGGGATGAGTTCATTTATCATTCTATGTCATACCGTAGTTTGGAGTTATTTGGAGTGAGCGAAGTGTGATTTTCGTGGCAAAGATTACAGGTTATGCATCGTATATTTGTCGGTTGTTTGCAGCATTTTCCTTATATTAGGAGGTGAGGGAAAGAGTTTCGAAAAAAACAGCGGAAACGACCCTAGAAGAGCTCAGAGGTATGAATAACCACAACTGAAACATTCTAGGGTGAAGTCGTGTATTTATTTGTCTAACATACATGTTTTGGAAGGATTTATAATATGAACTATTCAAGCGATATTTGTAAGCGTATGAATACGCAAATCTTGAGATTGGGCTGCCTGTGCACAGCGTAGCTAAAAACATTTTTTTAAGAAGTGCGCAATGCGGTTGTAAAAATCGCATTTAGTTATTGGAAAGGAAAGAAAGATCAGAACCGAAGTTGTTTTAATCTGTTTAAATTATGGACCAGAATTAAATGGTTTTGGTCTTGTGTAAAAATAATTTATCCTGCGTGTTACATAAATTTTACAATTGGTCGTCATTTAAACTCACATTGAGACTTATTGATAAGTAAATATATTATTTACTTTGGCCTCACTAGGTTGTAAATGTATTGGTATTCCCTACAATCATTCAAAGATAATTTTTAGTAATAAAATAAATCAACTGATACACAGTTTGATTAAATCTTAACCATTTTATATCACTTAAAATTTATCTCGCGTAGAGTTCTAAAGTCGTTAACTGCAAGACATGTCAGAATATAATTAAATATGCATCGCGAACATCAAAACGAAAACCGCCCGCATTCAATTCTGAATAAAATACAATATGTTTGAGGAATACTTCATATGCGAAATAATTACGTCTAAAAAAAAAAACGCAAAAGAAAATTGGTGTGTTCCCAGTGAAATTTTAGCTCTTTTGCAGACTTGATAACGGCAACAATATTTTAGCTGCGTTTGGCTTTGAAGTGTTGAACTTGGTTCAGTTTGTTTGGCAGAATTGCAAACGACTGGTGGAACTGCCATAAGATAAAATAGAACGTGTTTCAAATTGATAATAAACTTAAACTTAGCCTCCAAGGTTTGAATGCAATTTAGTGATTACTTCAGCCTCATTTAGGGAAATAGAATAAACCTAGATAGTGCGACGCGGAGAAAGTAAAGTTCAGAATACAGAGAGTTCCTTGAAGTCATAGCAGCGTTTCGGTCCACCGGACCCAGTGGCAAACGCATGGAATAAATTAGTACAACTAAAACTGAAAATAGCACTTGTTTTCTTTAACTGATAGACCCATATGATCTAAAAATGTTTTATTCGTACATTTTTCAATCCTACCTGGTATATTTTTTGTTAGAAAAATGACTGAAAAGCACATTTTTGGATTACCCATGATGCAATCGATATAAGTATATAAGTATATAATTTTCATTGGAGGGTCAGAATTTTTGCACGAGGCTGCAGCCGTTTGCAAAAATTCTGACCCCCCCATGAAAATTATATACTTATATACTTATATCGGTTGCATCATGGGTAACCCAAAATTACAGTCAATCCCAAAAAGCTTGTCCAGCAGAATATAACATAATACTAGAATATCCATTGTTTTGGGCTATTGTCTAGACCAAAACAATAGGCCAAAACAATGGATATTAAAGTCTGCTCTTCGTTATCCAATGGATAAGTATTAATCTAACTAAATAGTTCCATCGCATGGATAACTATTTATGTACGAATATATTTGTTCTCGTAAAGTGTGCGTAGTAAGTACAATATCTTCCACAGTATGAAAATCCGTGAACATTTCCACAATATTTCCAAGGTATTTTCTCTTTGGAATTTTGCCATTGCTCACCTTTTTATAAACCATACCAATGACTGCTATCTTCATTCGCATTCCCATCAAAGTTGTTTGGTAGAACAGGTGATTTGAAGAAAACAACTTTAACACAACTGCCACGCTGATGCCCGTGATAAACAGGATGGCATAGCTCTGATCCCTGTGGGATCCTTGGCTGATGACCTCGAGGTAGCACCATAACATCATAGTTAGCATCAAGCTCCCTAAAGAATCCAAGAGTTTCAAGGTCATTACAAATATCCATTGTCCCATGGAGATTGTTCTGAGTACGGCTTTCCATAGTCGAGGCTTTTTCCCAAGTTTCTCGGCCTTCTTGAGTTCCTCCATCCACTTTATATCTATCTTTCTAACCAATTCTTGAGCCTCGTCTTCTTCCAGAAGTGGATATAAATCATCTCCATCTAATGTGCGTTGACTTCCAAGCTTTAGAATATTATTTACCCAGGTCATAAACAGGATAGAAAGAAAGCCTGCAGTCTTTCTAGGGTTTGTAGGAAATGTATCGCCAAATTTATCCATTGCGGGAATTGTCCTGAGAAGATGAAGGTTCTGTGAAGAAAAAAAACACTAACAATTTCCCGTGTAATATTGAGGTATTATTCGATTCCACTAAACAACCACAAACATCCAATTTTGCAGCAAATATTTGTTTTACGAATAGCCTTCGGTTCAGATGCGAGTTAAAATGTTATTTAGACCATGGTGTCCCAGATTTATAACTCTCCTGCGTCGGTATAATATTATTTATAAAATATGTCATATTATTTCTAGTGAGTACTTATTCTTAGCCAATCAAATTATAGTAATGATTGATAAATGTCAATCGGTGAGGAATTCTTGAGGGGCTCTACATAATATAAGGAGCGCCTCGCGTTCTCCTTGTTGTGTGTGTGTTGCACTGAGACCACATCTAGAAGAGAAGCTGAATAAAACAAGTCCACTACAAGATCTCGACTCCCGCTTAATCCCTCAATGGGTGTTGCAGAACCCCGCTGCAACAAAACGAATGGCACCAGCGACGTCGGCCGGCACTTCACAATCTATAAATCACTAAAAGGAATACAACCTAAATACATTTTTGACATCTGTATACATCGCTCTTTGCACGCAGCTTTACCTCAGACTGAGATTACATCAGTTAAGTATTATTAAAATATTTTATTTACATTTATGTCTGTCTGATGTGCAAGATCCGTAAGACGGCTAAAACAAACCAGAAATGTAGACGAGTTTATCTGCAGAAATTTGACACCAGCCGTGTACATGCGTGCGAGTTCCGCACTACATCAAATAAGTACTTGATCATTTCGTTGACTTTATAGAAAATCATTTCTAAATACTTCAATTCCCACATTTGTGTCCATAAATTAAATAAAAGTAATGTACATCAGTTTTCTCGCCTCAAAAAATATTTAGAGCCATTAATTCAACTAAACTAAGGTTGGTGTACAGTTTCGTACAGTTGATGTACTCGTTTTGACATCAGAAAAACATCATTGGCATTCAAAAACAGTAATACATTTCACATTTGTCCTTGTGGAATACCTAGTATTTTCGCATTTATTAATAATAGTTTTATCTCCCTTTTTGAGGTAATAGGTAGTTCAGACTCCAAAGAAAGAAAGAACTTGAAGGAAACTGCAACCGCATTCGTCTGATATTGTTGAATGCCGGTTATGCAACAAATAGGCAGAATACGTGACATTTCAACCGCAGACCGACTGTCCCGGGGGAGAGGGGAGTACTTACCGTGTAGGAGTTTAATTTTGCGGGAGTTAATTTTTGCGGATTTTGCGGATTTCCTTCGATCCGCAAAAAAAAACTCCCGCAGAAAAAAACTCCCGCAAAATTTTCCGCCGCAAAAATATACTCCCAGAGAAAAAATTGTAAATCTTGTTTTAATGGTTATATCGGGTTAACAGCAACTTTTTAACATTGAACATAATAGGAAACGCCAGCCAAAGTTAATAAAATACATTTTTCTTCTCACATAGCCGGCTTCTCACGGAAAACCGTACTTACCCGCTTCTGTGTCACGATCAAAATTCAAGTTTTGTAGCTTGAGACTGTCTTCTGCCGTGACTCGTGAGAGAAATTGGAAAAGATCTAGCTGTTTCATTCAGACACTGGCAAATTTATTGAAAGCTACGGGCTTACTTTATGAGATTATTATTCATTGTGGAATGAAAGGAAACAGGTTAGCTGAAAGTTAAGTTCGAGGTAGGCTTCGACTTTCATTCCGATTCAGTGCATATGTGCACGAAGGTGGGTGCACTACCAAAAGATCCAAAACGAAAGTTCAGTTACGTAAGTACTGTAAGTAAACTCTTTTTGATTTGAATAAATTTCCTCTCAGTTTGTCTGTTAATGTACTTTTCCTTCTAATTATCGCTTTATTTAACATCTGATTTAGAGTATGCGTACCTCAGAATAAATTATTTGAAAGGTCAACTGAATTCTTGTGTCGATAAGCGCAAATGTTTTTTTGTGAAACAGTCTGTGTATATGAGAAGCGGCTTAATAGAAGAGCTTTCTCATTTATAGGAATTACAATTGTTTTTCTTGCTATGAAATTTATGTTTCATTTCACATTTATTCATACAGTTTTAGCCGGACATATCCCCGAGTTTTTGATCTATTTTCAATCAAATTCAAAGTCTGAATATGTCATTGTATTGCATTTATACACTTGAATTGCCAGTATTCTGTTGTTCGAATCCTGCGTTCTCATAGTCATGCCATAAAAGCGATTAATAGACCAGTCTCTTTTTTTGACGTTCTCACTGGCGAATTAAAGCACGACTTGATACTAAGAGGATTTCAAATGAAAGTGTATTTCATCTTCAATCTCATGTGGCCCGAGTGAAAGCCCAGATGGGCTCTTGTTCTGTCGTAAAACATGCCTTAGCTGTACAAGACCGCCCACGATGGAATAGATTTCTGACAATGACTCGTTGAAAGTGATATCTCCTTGTCTCACCTTGTCTGAGAGCTTTGAACTTTCTTATCTGAGCGCGCCTGACGAGATCTAACCTTTGATTATAATTCGATACCCGTTGATATCCAAACGTGTTTGGATATTGTATTTCGCTTACGTTTCTAAATGTACATTGGATCTGTCCAAACAGCGCTGATCGAATGTATTACGGCTCCTGGTTGTTCATGTATTTTTATGGTCAACAAGAGCGCCAGTTGAAATATCCTGAGCCTGTTGGAAGGCTTTCGCCCTCGCGGGTCGACCATTTTGATTTACTGTATTCACTTATGTAAATACATTTAACCTGGCGATTGTTGCGTGACCAGCACAGTGCAATCTGATTGGTTTGAATTTGACCTTTAACGCATGCGCAGAAGCCGTCTGACACCAATTAAAAATAATAATAATAACGACTTGCATTTTAAGACTCGGCGCTGCCACAGGCAGCCCGAGTAATTACACAAGAAAATAATTGTAGAAAGAAGAAGAGAGGTACGGTAATAATAAAATAGTTTTGAATTTCAAGAATGTGCATAGAGGTCAAAGGAGCAATAGGCTTTCTAGTTGGCCTCTATCACAAGAAAAATAAATGAGGATATTTGGAGCACAGAAAATACATAAATATCTATTGTACAAATTTTCTTGAGTGGTAAGCGGCTAGAATTAATACTAATAGGAAGAAGAATTTATTTACAATATTGATACATAATTATATGGAGACGTTGTCAATATATTTATATCTATGCAAAGAATAAAGATGGTATGAATATATTAATTCGATCTTAGTTATTGTTCTATATTTACAATTTTACACAATAACTTAGGCCTGGTTTTCAAGTAAAAATAATTTGTATTGTTTTTTAAAACTATTGTGTGGGAGGGATTTTATTTCTAACGGTATTTATTCCCATAATCGTGATGCAAGAGATTTAAATCTCGATAGACCATAATTAGTTGTGGAAGCTGGTCTGTATAAGTTTTGGTTGGTAGCATATCTAGTATTATAATTATGAATATCAGTTGCAGAGGGGACTAAATCGACAAAAGCAGGTGGTACACCTATTTTAACATATTTAATTTTGTGAACAAGAGTGAAGATTTTCAGATTAAAGGCATTGTCAAGTTTTAGAATTTGCAAAATTCTATAATATGGGGTGGCATTTTCAAATTTGCTAGCAAAGAAAATGCAGCGAACACATTTATTTTGCTTTGTTTTAATTTTACTTAGTCTAGTCTTAACAGCAGTATCCCAGGTCATTAGGCCATAACTCAAATACGAATAGATAAGAGTATAATTTATAATAAAGTTGCTTTAGAATAGTAATAGAAATATGGTATCTTAGCTTACAAATAATTCCAATATTTTTGGCAATTTTATTATTAACATGTGTAATTTGAGTGTCCCATCGTAAGTGTTCGTCAATAAAAACCCCAAGATATTTAATATATGTTTTTTGCTCAATATTGCAAGCAGTTATTCTTATATTAGGGTTCTTCTTAGGGGAGGTTATCAACATATAATTTTTTTTTTTAAATTAATCGATAATTTGTTTGCTGCACAATATTTTAAAACATTAGCAAGCTCATCATTGAAGAATATAAAATATTTGTATCATCAGCGAATATTCTGAAAAGGAGTTTTTGAGAGGAGTTTGGAAGAACATTTATGTACAATAAAAAAAGTAAAGGGCCTAAAGTTGATCCTTGTGGAATACCACAGGTTATGTTTCTTAGACTAGATTCTGTATTATCAATTTTAACATATTGTTTACGATCTGTTAAATAGCTTGAGAACCAATTATGTGGTAAACCACGAATGCCATATTTATACATTTATACATTTTTGTTTCTTTTGCTTAACATCTATTGACCTCTGTGCATGCCGACAACCAGAACACTAAAATGTATTCGTTTTCGCGCCTAAATCACAGTTTGGTTTACCCTGGTTCCAGAGGCCACATTGCAGTGACTGGCGTAACCGAGTGGACCTGGGGTCGATAGCCGACTCTAGACTTTCGAGCCTCTGGTAACCAGGGTAAGTTTGGTTGTGCAGGCAGTTGAACGCAGTTTGTACTACCTAAGCTATGTGCTTAATTAAACTAAAATTGAGGCCTTTTGAAACACCAAGTTGACTTTATATGGCGGTATTTAGGTCTCTCTGAAATCAGTCGCAAGACGTCAGGTCGGCGCCTCAATAGGGGCCTCAATATTAATGGCCCTAAAGGTTAGTAACTTCTTCTATTTCGTTGGACCAAACGCCTTTAGAAGTCTTTGGCGAAATTGTCTTCTTTATAGGAGGGCAGAAATGCAAAAGAGCACAGCAAAAATTAAGAAAATACGAAAGGAACTTTTGCATTCGTTGCCAATCTTTGTCTAATGAGTTAGGTTGACTCAGATATCAAAATTACTCATGAAAACACCAAACCCCTTGGTAGGGGATTCTTACTATATTCGGCTGGTAGCCGGTGATCGTCGTATTTTTTAGGGTTTGAAATCGGCGATTTAGTATTTTTAGGGGTTGTCTAAGCGAAATCGATTTTTAAACAGGGTGATTTTTAGACCATGAGGTAATAATAATAATAACGTTATTCATGTGTCAAAGACTGATATATGCGGGAAAAAACACCTACTAATTGGGGACACATAAGCTAAAATATAAAATATAAGCTAAAACATAGATATTTATATTAATTAAGAGATTAATATAGTAATAATTGTGAATGATAGTAATGGATAGTTTTAAATATATATGTACATATAATAGCAGTGTGAATATCGATGGCGATATAATACTACGTAATATGGCTGAAGCAGCTGTACTCGGTGCAGACCCCGACCGCGGCGATCCGGGAGCAACAGGTGATAGTGGGTACGTATCTAGACTGCGAGCAGTCGTCCCTCCTTTTCCTCGCTCCGCTCGCACGCATCCAATATTCTTCACTTCTCTCGCTCCGCTCGTAAACTCACTATCACTATTTATTGAGTAGAGTTGGCAGTGCAGCTCTGTTTAACAATTGATTATAATTTGCTTTAAAAACTGCACGTAATCCCCTTACTTGAATCCGTTCTAGTTTACGAGTATCACTTGTACATTTTAGGGTGGGAAAGTTTTCACGGTTTGGTATTTTTAGGGTATTTTCGTGGTTTTCCGACGGTCACCCCTACCCTTTTTACCTTGAAGAATACCCCCCCCCCCCCCGGAACCATTCCAAGTTAAATTGCTTAACGTGCGTGGTAAACAGAACACGTCGTGGAATGTTAAGCGAGAAAAACTTCAAGTCACATCCGCGAAGCCGTTATAATTAAATGTACTTGAAAATTTCGTACAAAATTTAATCTCTTCTTGTGATATGTTTATCTGTGTGTGGTATTGAAATTGTTTTATTTATAAGCGTCCGATATTGACGATTTCCTCTTCTGGTTTGTCTCAAGAATGGCGAGAAGCTGTCGGCAACCTGTCGGCCTTGTCGGCCTTGTCTGTGAGCAGTCTTAAAAGTAAGGGTGAGGGGAGGGAGGGTAAAATTGACAAATTCACAAAGAATACGTACCTAAAACACGTTGTATTCTTGTTTTCACTTCGCAAGGAATATATAACACGTCACATCCGCGAAACCATTATAATTAAATGTACTTGAAAACTTCGTCTCATATTCTGTAATATTATCCTTAAATAAAATATACTATCCTTAAAGTGCCTATCACCCTTTTGCAATTTTGATAGCTTATGAAACTCCGAAACGTTTTGAGTACTTCTGTGAAGAAAGTGTTGGTTTAAAGTGAATACTTTATGTTCTACGCTTGTTTGAAATCGTGTAAATGTGACCTTTCCTGACCCATGACCGCGTAAGTAAAAGCCTGGGTCGAAACCTGGGTAGACGTCATCTCATTAATGCATTATTCTCGATGGCGCCTTTTTATCACAACAACATCGATGCATAGAAAATATACACAGTTTTTGAGTTGTTAGTAAAGAAAAAAGTCATTTTAGTCAACATGTTAAGTATTTCTTCAAATGATTGCAAAGCCGAATTAATTATATGACGTCAAGATGACATCTACCCAGGTTTCGACCCAGGCTTTTACTTACGCGGTCATGGGTCAGGAAAGGTCACATTTACCCGATTTCAAACAAGCGTAGAACATAAAGTATTCACTTTAAGCCAAAACTTTCTTCACAGAAGTACTCAAAACTTTTCGGAGGTTCATAAGCTATCAAAATTGCAAAAGGATGATAGGCACTTTTAAGCAGGGTACGGTTTTTTGTTCCTCTAACTCCGTCTTGATGTGCAATATCATGCATTTGCTGAACGCCCGCTAAACGTAACAATCATCTTCAAACTGTGGTAATGACGGCGTATTATTAAACAAGGCTCTAGCTAGCGGTGTATGCTAGATGATAAACTACCCATACACCGAGAGAAAAAAAAACGATCTGTTCACCTTTAAATAGGGTCTCATATTTTCGTTTCAAGCCTTGGAAAGGGTACCCATTTTACGATTTCAAACTAAAATAGGGTCAGGGTTTCGATATCTCCGCATGATACCCCTATCCTAAATTTCTGGGAGAACCCCTTCCCCCTGGGGCATGTACCTTCTATACGAGTGTATTCAGTGGAGTACAGTGTATTACACTCAAATGCGTGAAGTTTATCTTTGTTAATATGGTTTCTTTTTAGGCTTCCTCGCCACTAACCTTTATATATTTTACTTTGTATTATCTGCTTTGTAAATTCTATTAGTGGCGAATAAAATACAATACAATACAATCCCCAGGCTACAGATTAGTGGGACCTGGCAAAATATGGTTTAGCCCTTGCCCACCGGGATGTTTATATGAAGAAAATCCCTGCTTTTGCTGTAAAATGCCTTGAACACATACTATCATACGACTTTGAGCCCCAGTATTGAGGAGCAGAGATGATAAAACATAGATGATACTCACCACCCCATGCAGGGTGTTACATTGGTCCTAAACAGGAGCTCCTGATAACTAGGAGCGTCCATCCCGCATACTAGACATGTCACAGCGTCTTCACAAGTTAGGTTATTTTTAGAACGGTTTCCGCTATCGTTGAATTGCAATTATTCCTAAGGGAATCAAATCACAAAAGCGTAGCAGCCATATTGTTTGGTATAATAAAAGTAGCTAATGAGGCATCTTTTGTTCCGCACGGTGCAACCATTAATTGGCGGGGGAAATAATCTAAAAATAGCCCAACTTGTAAAAACAGGCTCCTGTCCTAAAGCAGAAACTTGTCCCCCAACTTACAACGTCTTCACTATGCCCCTAATTAATCCAAGCCCTGGGGAGAGGAGGTATTTATATAATAATAACTTATTATTATTATTATTATTATTATTATTATTACAAGTGGATACCGCTAACGATAATCATACAATGGTTTTCAGCCCTCCCCCCTTATTTTTGTAAAATTAGCAGATCTTACACAAAATTCGCAAACGATATGTTGTATTAATTATGTGTTTAGTGTGAAGGCTATGATTTTGATGATGCAACTTTATTCATCCCTTTCTAATGGGGGAGGGTACTACTATTAACAGGAAATGCATATGATTTTCCAACCCTCCCCCCACAGTTTTAAAAGGTTCGCCGATCTTACCCCAAATTGCAACCAATATGTTGTGTTCGTCGTGTTTAGTACCAAAACTATGATTTTTAAGCTGTAACTTCATTCAACCCACTTCTAAATGGGGAGGGTACCATTATTAACAGGAAAGTCATATGATTTTCCACCCCTCCCCCCTCAGTTTTGCAAGGTTCGCATTTCTTACACCAAATTTGGAACCAATATGTTGTGTTCATCGTGTTTAGTACCAAAACTATGATTTTAACGCTGCAACGTTATTTAATCCAGTTCTGGACTCGGAAATAGCAATGAAACTGTCCCATCATGCTTTGCGGCCAAAACGGAAAGGGCGGTGGATTTTTATGGGTATAAAGGAATATCGTAGACACATGGGGTTTTCTCCAAAATGTTACCCATAGAAAACTCCAGGGGGTCTTCTTAATTTTGTTAACCCTTAAGTTCAGGGGGGGAAATGGCAGCCAAAATAAAATTTCAAGACGGCTTAACCCCCCTGGACTTCATTTGCGCGAATATTACATCAAAAATTAAATCTAGTTGGATGAAATTACATATGATAGGCTTGTTTTAATTCGCATTAACATAGCGCAACGTACCTAACATTAACACCTCCAAGCTATAAATTACAATTATTCCCTACCCCACTCTCCCTGGAAATGGTATACCCATTTGTCTTAGCAAAATGTCTCCGGAATGTCATTCATGACAAAACTGATCGTTTTTTAAGTTTTTACGTTCAGCACCGAAACACAGAATTGACGTTAACCAGTTGCGAGAAAAAAACGCCTTAACCCCCCTGAATTTCATTTGCGCGAATTAGTACGCAAACATTTCATCTAGTTGAGCGAAATTACATAAGATAGGCTGGTTCTTATGCCATTAACTATGCGCTAGATACCGAACATTAATTATTTAATTAATGAATTAATTAATTAATTAATTAATTATTTATTTATTTATTTATTTATTTATTTATTTATTTATTTATTTATTTATTTATTTATTTATTTATTTATTTATTTATTTAATGATTGTATTATTTCTATGTTTATCGTTAGGAACTAGTGGATACCGCTAACGATAATCCAATCACTCCATGCATTGTGATTTCAAGCTGCAACCTCATTCTAGCCACTTCTAAATGGGGGAGGGTTCCATTATGAACAGGAAAGGCATAGAAATGTTCACCCCTCCCCCTCAGTTTTGCAAGGTTCGCATTTCTTACCCCACATTTGCAACCAATAGGTTGTGTTCGTCGTGTTTACTACCAAAAGCATTATTTTTAAGCTGCAAATTCATTGTAGCCACTTCTAATGGGGGAGGGTCCCATTATTAGTACGTTTAAAACTACAAATATAGTACGTTTAAAACTATACACGTTGTTTCAGCTTTACTATAGTCCTTGGACTTCTCGCTTCTATTTATTATTATTTGGCTGTTTAGATCTTCATACAGATCCAACGTTCAACAAGCAGGATATTCGTCCACGGTTTTTGCTTATTCGCGTCCCATTATTAACAGGAAACGCATAGGATTTTCCACCCCTCCCCCCTCAGTTTTGCAGGGTTCGCATATATTACCCCACATTTGCAACCAATAGGTTGTTTTCGTCGTGTTTACCACCCAAACTAAGATTTTAACGCTGCAACGTTATTTATTCCAGTTCTGGACTCGGAAATAGCAAATGAAACTGTCCCAGCATGCCTTGCGGCCATAGGGCGATGGATTTTTACGGGTAGAAAGGAACATCGTAGAGACATGGGGTTTTCACCAAAATGGAACCCATGCAAAACTGCAGGGGGTCTTCTTAATTTGGTAGATATTGATGTTCAGGGGGGGAAATGACAGGCAAACCAAAATTTGAAAACGGCTTAGCCCCCCTGAACTTCATTTGCGCGAGTAATAACGCAAAAAAAGTCATCTAGTTGGGCAAAAATACATAAGATAGGCTGGTTTTTGTGTCTTTCACTATTCGCTACATACCAAACATTAATTAATTATTTAATTAATTAATTAATTAATTATTTAATGATTGTATTATTTCTATGTTTATCGTTAGGAACAAGAAAAAAGCGTGTGTCTTCAACTCACCTGCACAGTGTCCCCACAGCTTATCTTTGTGGTAGTTGGAAGTGGTGGCGCACCAAAGCCTGTCGTGGTTTTTCATGATACAATCTGAGTATAGCATGCCCCTGTACGTGAAGGGGAACACACAGCAACGTCCATCCGTCGTCTTTACATCACACCCTGAAGTTTAGTACAAATCCATCAATAAATGTATTCAATGTTTATGTTCCAGTGAAAGCAGATGGAGTTGAGTAATGATCCGTGTAAATTAAAAGTACGATAAAATCCATTGTATGTTCTGCGGCATTGAGCCTAGTCCCTCACGTGGAATTTGTCTGCGTTTTAGACTACGAAAAGGCTGGGTGATAATTATGAATATTCTGAAATAAAAGTAGTAAAAAGTCTTAGTTTCATTCCATTTTTATGAACAAATTATCTTCCAACCAATAGGAACAACCTAAAACAATAGCTACGAAACAGGCACGACTGATAAGGTTCCAAACATACTTGCATATTTGATTTTAAACAACGTTTGAAACTGCAGTGCAAATCGCAAATTAGACGTCTTCCTAACGTTTAGGGCTATTTTCATGTTTCAACCAATGAAATCAAGAATTTTCACAATACAAAATTAACATCTTGCTCCATCTGAATGCCGTTCGGTGCCGTAGTTCTTACACAAATCATTACTTAACTGCTACAGTATACAACTATTACATAAATGTTGGACATCACGGATAAACGACAAAGGATTGTGGTTGTATTAAACTTTCCAGCAATACGAAACTAGGAAATAACGATGTATTGCGAAAATCGCTTTGTACGAAATCAATTGAAGCTCCTTACGAAACGAGGAAGGGTGGCGTTTTCCATTTCTCAAAATAGGGCTAGAAAATATGACGCTGCACCTCCCTGGATTTAACTTTTCAATAAAATAATGTCAAATTCGTGCTCTACGGCAAAATGCTTTAGCTGACATCAATTATGGCTCTTTATCCGCTGTTATTATTCATTTTATTATATCTATTATATTACACAAGTGGGTACCGCTAACGATAATCTAATGATACTGAAAATTTAACCTGATTTAACGAAAATGGGGCTAGAACATATTTCCCCCATCCCCTTAGATTTAACTTCGCAGCAAAATGATATCAAATTTCGTGCTCTACGACAAAAACTACTTTAGATGGCATCAATTGTGGCTCTTTATCCGCTGTTATTATTCATTTTATTATATCTGTTATATTACACAAGTGGATACCGCTAACGATAATCAAACATGCAAAATACAGTGGCTACTTGATTTTTAAGACAAAAAACACAAGTTCAAATGCGTTCTGAGATATCTAGTTATAACATAGGATCAAACGAAAATGAATAGCGAAGGCGTCCATAAGCAAAATGAACCCCCATCTCTGCTCCCCCCTACCCCCTCACGGGCGCTGTAGGAATTGGGAGCAGAGTCTCTGCAGAGTCCCGCCCATACCGGTCCACCCGTATGAGGTTCTCATATTATATAACCTTCACCGGCGCTATTTATAGCTCCAATTGGAGGCTTCAGTCATCCATGTGGGAGATATTAATTGATGGGATAGGTAAGAAATCAAGGTTTTAAGGTAATAGATGGACACCTAATGTGTTTGCTATCAACCCGATAGGATCTCAAGTGGATATCGAAGTCATTGAGTGCGTATTAAGTTGTTTGCTATCAACCCGATAGGATCTCAAGTGGATATCGAAGTCATTGAGTGCGTATTAAGGTGTTTGCTATCACCCCGATATGATCTCAAGTGGATATCGAAGTCATCGAGTGCGTATTAAGGTGTTTGCTATCACCCCGATATGATCTCGCAAGTGGATATCAAAGTCAGTGAGTGCGTATTAATGTGTTTGCTATCAACCCGATATGATCTCAAGTGGATAGCGAAGTAATACTGAAAATGTAACACAATTTCATGGAAATAGGGCTAGACAATATGACGCTGCACCCCCCTGGATTTAATGTTTCAATAAAATAATGTCCAAATTCGTACCCTACGGCAAAAATTGCTTTAGGTAACGTCAATTGCGTTTCTCTATCCGCTGTTATTATTCATTTTATTATATCTATTATATTACACTAGCAAAATAATACTGGGATACATGTAAGGGATAACAAACCAGAATTCAAAACAGTAGGGATAAGGGATAACCAAAGTCCAATGGGATAAGAGATAATCAATAACAGCCATCTGCATCTCAGGGATAAGGGATAACTATCCTCAAAAACATAGGGATAAACCGCACCACCTCCCCTAACCGGGCTTCTAAATTGAATTATGTATATAAGCCTCTGTTATTTACTGTATTTAAATTAACAAAATACTTTTAGCTTCAAACGAAAGCCGCATGCGCACTCCTTGACAAATGACGTCAGCTTTTGTTGTCTATCAAAATATTGCATATGAAAATAAGCCAATCAGATTGTGAGAAATTTGGCAGTTGTAAAATGTTATATTGACAATTTCATACTTTAAGAAATACATTAGACTCTGTTTTATTGACAATTAATAATTTCATACTGTTCTGTTATTTATTTGAATATTATATTGATAATTTCAAATGTAAAAGAAAGTCATTGATACAATTAAATACGAATAATTACAAAGCTTACCAACTTTGTTATCTTAATTTGTAAATTTCAGTCTGGGTGAAATACAACTGACACTGATGTGAATCATTTCTGAATTCAGAAAAGTGCATTAAATGCATTCAATATATCCATTTTGTTTGGGTCCAATCAGCCCTTATGATATGCTACATGTAGGTCCAAAATAGCTCCTCAAATGGGTACCAAAATAGCTAATTTGTGAGGCTATTTCATCCCCTAAATAATCAAATTGACCCAATTTTTGTTTCCAAATCAGTATTTAGGGTATGTCTATTTGATCCCTAATTAAGGGCCATATCAACCCCTGATGTAGGGCTAAAATACATGTACCTCCTAAATTGGGTACCAAAACAGCCAATTTCTAGGGCTATTTCAGCCCCCTGAATAATCAAATTGACCCCCGTTTTTTTCAAATCAGTACTTAGAGTGAGTCTATTTGACCCCTAATTAAGGGCCATATCAACCCCTAATGCAGGGCTAAAATACCTCTTGAATTGGGGACCAAAACAGCTAATTTCTAGAGCTATTTCAGCCCCCTGAAAAATCAAATTGACCCCAGTTTTTACCAAATCAGTACTTCAAGGGGTCGATTCAACCCCTAACAAAGGTACAATTCAACCCTAAATAAGAGTCAATTCAGCCCTTAATTTTAGGGCTAAATTAGCACCATCAAAATGGGGCCAAAACAGCTCTAAAGTATGTGCCAAATTTGACTCACCGTTTTGGGCCCATTTTTGGGGTCAAATCAGCTCTTTTGAATTTACAGTGTATGTTTGTTACAAAGCCAGTGTTGATAATAAGTTTGCGTGCAGATGCTAAATACTTCTTAAGGCTAAATTATAGTGTGATTCCCAGACGGTAACATGATCTATATCCAAGCAACCAATGTTTTGCGAAATATTGTCAAGCTGCAGGGACCAACGGACGTCAAGTATAATACCGGATCACCTTGGAGGGATCTAATCAGCGAAAATGGGTAAACAATAACAACGAAGAAAGCCTTTCTTCGTTGTTATTGTTTCCACATTTTCGCTGATTAAATCCGCTGATTAGAATATGTTTTGCGAATTTACTTAATTTCAGCTGGCCAGAAGGAGATACATCTTTTCGAGATATACAGTCTAGTCTGATGTAGTCTGCCCCAAAGCTGGTCGATATTCGGGGGTAGAAGCGGAATATTGAATATTGAATATCGTGGTTGAAAACTGAGGAATATTGAATATTTGCCTGAAAAATATACTGAATACGGAATATTTCAATAAAGCGCATGACACTTTCGAAAATTAAAAAGAATAAGTAATATCCCAAACATTTTTTGTAGGGAATGGGAATATTTACCTCGGGAGAGCAGAGGAATACGGAATTTTTAGAGTGAAAATATTCCGCTTCTACCCCCGATCGATATTTATACAGATTAAAGATACGTACTCAGCTTGTTTCAAGTTCAGCGTGAGAGAAATTTCGTGTCTCTGGCCTCGCTTGTTCAAGGCACTTGAATGACATTCCAGACAAATCATTGGCTAACCATGCATGGAAAGGGAATGTCATTAATAAATCAAGGGCATAAATAAGGACAGTTTGAACAGGCCTTTCTATTTTACTTCAAGAATTAAGCTTCTCAAGAATAACGAAGAAAAGGACAAGCTAAACGTGAATTGACTCAAAATAATTATTGCATCAAATACTTCAGAAGTAAATACATGTATATCGTTAAATAGGATTCAGTGAAGAACTGGTTGTTTTTCCTATAAGACAAGTGTTCTAGACGGCCGATATTGTTATCTTATATTTTCCATGACGTCGTATATTCCGTCTGCGTTACCCCTATATCACTACAATGTTCGCTACGATCGCACTCTCTTTGATAAATTTATAAACTGTATTGAAATATCTAAGTATACGATTTTTTCCAGGATGTGGAAAGGCCGAGGTCTCATTTAGTTAACATTTCTCGACGAGTTGGAATACTAGAATCACAAAAGTAAACTGATTATCGAATTAGAACACATGTTTAGATTTGAAAGCGATCTCAAAGGGAACCTGTGGTTGGGTGCTTCAAAACATCCTTGCTAGAGAATACCACATTTATGGAACGTTATCTTAAGAAGACGACACTACTTTCCTAGATCTTGAATATATATAAGCCCAAAATGTACCCTTCTTATTTTTGTCCTGTTTTATCGAGAATTGAAATGCGAACTGACTTTGCTGGGATTGCAAAGTGCAGGCTCTACCGCACTAAATACACCTTATACTGTGAAAACATGATTTAAAGAAATGAAATATGGGAAACAGTACATAATGTTCTACTGCACTAAACACTCTTTATAACCGTGAAATCATGGTCTAAAGAAATGAAATATAGAAAAAGATTACATACTTTAACCAAACTGCATACACCGTCCCGTAAGACAATAAAATTACGGTCTAAAGAAATGATAAATAGAAAATCAGTACATGATATCCCGCTCTAAATACACCTTTGGACAATGAGATGACGGTGTATAGAACTGAAAAAATTGAAGAACACATGCCCCCCCCCCTCTCCCCCCACTCTGAGCAGATTATCTGCAGAGTCGCATCCATACTGGTTCACCCGTACGAGGTTCTCATATATTATAACCCGATATGAACTAAAGTGGATATCGAAGTATTACTGAAAATGTAAAACAATTTCATGAAATTACGGCTAGAAAATATGACGATACACCCCCCTGGATTTAATTTTTAAATCAAATAATATCAAAATTCGAGCTCTACAGCAAAAACTACTTCAGTTAAGGTCAATTGTGGTTCTTTATCTGCTGTTATTATTCATGTTATTATATCTATAATATTACACAAGTGTATACCGCTAACGATAATCAGACAATGGTTTCCACCCCTCTTCCCCCCCCCCCTCAGTTTTGAAATGTTTGCAGATCTTACTCAAAATTCGCAAACAATATGTTGTGTTCGTCGTGTTTAGTACCAAAACTATGATTTTTAAGCTTCAACTTCATTCAACCCACTTCTAAATGGGGAGGGTACCATTATTAACAGGAAAGGCATACTATTTTCCACCCCTCCCCCCTCAGTTTTGCAAGGTTCGCAATCTTACCCCAAATTTGCAAACGATATGTTGTGTTCATGGTGTTTGGTACCCAAACTATGATTTTAAAGCTGCAACTTCATTCAACCCACTTCTAATGGGGGAGGGTACCGTTATTAACAGGAAATGCATACGCTTTTCCACCCCTCCCCCCTCAGTTTTGCAAGGTTCGCATTTCTTACCCCAAATTTGCAACCAATATGTTGTGTTCGTCGTGTTTACTACCAAAACCATGATTTGAACGCTGCAACCTCATTCTAGCCACTTCTAATGGGGGAGGGTTCCATTTTGAACAGGAAAGGCATCGGATTTTCCACCCCTCCCCCCTCAGTTTTGCAAGGTTCGTATTTCTTACCACAAATACCAATATGTTGTGTTCGTCGTGTTTACTACCAAAACCATGATTTGAACGCTGCAACCTCATTCTAGCCACTTCTAATGGGGGAGGGTTCCATTTTGAACAGGAAAGGCATCGGTTTTCCACCCCTCCCCCCTCAGTTTTGCAAGGTTCGTATTTCTTACCACAAATACCAATATGTTGTGTTCGTCGTGTTTACTACCAAAACCATGATTTGAACGCTGCAACCTCATTCTAGCCACTTCTAATGGGGGAGGGTTCCATTTTGAACAGGAAAGGCATCGGATTTTCCACCCCTCCCCCCTCAGTTTTGCAAGGTTCGTATTTCTTACCACAAATTTGAAACCAATATGTTGTGTTCGTCGTGTTTAGTAGCGAAACTATGATTTTTAAGCTTCAACTTCATTCAACCCACTTCTAAATGGGGAGGGTACCATTATTAACAGGAAAGGCATACGATTTTCCACCACTCCCCCCTCAGTTTTGCAAGGTTCGCATTTCTTACCCCAAATTTGGAACGAATATGTTGTGTTCGCCGTGTTTACTACCAAAGCTATGATTTTTAAGCTGCAACTTTATTTAATGCAGTTCTGGACTCGAAAATAGCAAATGAAACTTTCCCAGCATGCTTTGCGGGCAAAACGAAAAGGGCGCCGGATTTTTACGGACAGAAAGCAACGTCGTAGAGACATGGGGTTTTCACCAAAATGTTACCCATAGAAAACTGCAGGGTTTCCTCGTAATATGGTTGATATTAAAGTTCAGGGGGGGGAAATGCTAGGCAAAACAAAAATTCAAAACGGCTTAACCCCCCCTGAACTTCATTTTCGCGAGTAATAACGCAAAGATTTCAGCTCGGTGGTCGATATTACATACGATAGACTAGTTTTGAATCCTTTAACTATTTGCTACATATGAAACATAAGCTCTCAATTACAATTATTCCCTACCCCACCCCCCCTGAAAATGGTATACCCATTTGTGTTAGCAAAATATGTTGGGAATGTTATTCATGGCAAAACTGAATGGTTTCTAAGTTTTCAAGTTCAACACCGAAATACAGAATTGACGTTAACCAGTTGCCCAGGCCCCGCTCGGCCAAGCAAAAAGCGAGAAAAACCGCCTTAACCCCCCCTGAACTTCATTTGCGCGAGCGTTAACGCAAAAATTTCATCTAGTTGGGTGAAACTACATAGGATAGGCTGGTTTTCATTCCCTTACCTATGCGCTAGATACCGAACATTAATTATTTAATTAATTAATTAATTAATTAATTAATTAATTATTTAATGATCGTATTATTTCTATGATTATCGTTAGGAATTATTAACTTATTATTATTATTATTATTGACTGATCAATAAACACAATAATATAAACAGCTTGGGGGAACTTTGCTACATGGAAAATATTGTAGGGGGGGCGGCAGGTTTGGACTGAAATGATAGAGCCATAATATATACACAACACACATACATACACGCTGTACATTTTAGCCACAATTTCTTCCAATTTTGATGGTTAATATTATTTTATTTTCAATAATAGTTCCTTGAGGATCTTTAGAATTATAAAAAAACTTGGTATGGGTGTTGTTGATTGAAGGGCAATGGTTAAAATTTGAGTAGTAATTCCACATACATGTAATGTTGCTATTCCTTGTGAATATTTAGGGAATGTGATTCTACATGTGAAATAAAGTAATATATAATGAACAAGAGGAGATGGCTGAAATTCAGGCTAAATTCTCAATACAATAATTATTTTCGATTGGGGTCCTAAACTACAGCTAGACCACCATTTCCAAATATTAGTGAGCACTGTACTAGTGTTCATTTTCTACATTTTGAAGTAGACTGAAACTTACATGTACAATGGCAGGTCACAAAGACACTGGAGTCGCAGCAAGATTAATTTTTGTTCCCGAATAATTCTTAAAAGTACTTGTACTCCTGACCGAGTGAAAGTGCCGGATGCTGACCTGGAACGGTCAGATCCAAGAACTGAGGAATCGGGCCATTTACTACTATATTTGATGCCAATTACTAACAACAACAACACTACCATTTATTTTCTCATAAGTTGATAGAAATGTATAGTAACAAGGCATAATAAGAGATACAATTATGAGAAGGTGGGGCCTTAATATGCTAATGATCGAGTGATATATGTCACCACTGACACACTTATTATACAAAAGCATGCTGATAGAGACAAATTACCTATTTTTTAATTCTAACTTGTCGGTGATTTTACAACAACAACAAAATCTAAATTAGAAAATAGCTTAATTCACAAGCACAAAGAAATTCAGCAAATGTCAGTGATGACACCACATCATTAGCATACTGGAAATATAAACCTTTATTTCTCGTAGATGCAACACCCAAATTAAGAAATATTCTACTATTTTGGACTATCCACTTCATGTACAATCAATATCAAATAACTAATTTGGGAGGAAAACCAGAGAAAAAGCCTCGGAGCAAAGGTGAGATACCAACAAACTCAACTCAAATATGGTGCTGCGATCGGCAATCGAACCCAGGCCACAGAGCTGAGAGGCGAGGCGCTTAACCACTGTGCCACGCCAGCTCCCCATGTGCCACCCCAACTCCCCATTGTAATTAAGTAGTACATATTAAACTGTATACTTTAGAATTTGGGAATAAGAGAAGAGAGAAGTTGAAACTGATGGAAATAAATATTAATACAAAGAGTAGCAGCAATCATGTGAATAGAACGAAGTCATTAGAGAAAATGTCAGAAAAGTTGCATATCAAACAATTTATCGAGAAAAGTGTCGTTCCTGAGAGCTCCCTGTGATATTCCATATATAGTCAATATATTCCATATTTGGAAAGCAGGACGGATCGTCGAATACTAAAACACGTTCAGGAAGTGTAGCGAGCCGGCAGAAGAGAGGCGGATACAACGTAGGCTACAGGAAGTGCGATTAAAAAAATCGAATCGTTTTTTGAAGATTCGATAGCGAAATTTGAAAAGGATGAGAGTATGCCTCACTAGCATCTAGTCAGTCCCAAATATTACTCTGAACGACAAAAATTGCTTGATATGTAAAATTCATAAATATTTTCACGTCAATTTTAGTATATTTGGTAAGAATATAGTTTTTGTTTGAAAAATATTCTTTTTTTATTTTATTTCTTGTGCCAGTTTTTTAAACATACTTTTAACTGAAACGAGTATTAAATAACAACACTGCAAATCTGGTAAGTGTTTATGCGTTTTAATTACATTTACAAATGTCGCCATGGTTGGTTCACATTGAATATTTAACCGTCAAGCCACGTGCGTTTGGGAGCGCCAGACACTTTCGTAAACATATATTCTAAAATGTGAGAAATTTCCATTCAAAGCCCGTATAACTCCTGTCAGCCCTAGAAAAACTTTGTTTCCATTTCTGTCAAAGAAACCTTCGGTTTGGGACAAAACTTCGCTCACGTTTTGGTCGTGACTCGTGGTGCATGGTGTTTAGAGACTTGAAAACTCGTAGGTGCTTTTTGTAGAATTTGACTTTCATTTCATCCCGCAACATCACTACAGATCGAAAGCTCCTACATAGGTACCTCCATAAAAAAAATCCGAGCTTTCTCTTTACGGAAATTAAATATTTATGTACTTGTACTCACGGATCTTGTCTTTCTTTATCTTCGGCTGGCTAGCTTTCGACTCCCGTGTACTCGCGTATTACAATCATCGAAACTGCTCTCACAACTTTTAGGGTGTTATAATCACTTGCTTTCACAATCCGTAGGAGAATCAAGTGCACAGAATTCCGAATGAAGAAAAACGATGAAAGATTGAACGATTTATCCACAACAACAACTCATCCAGTGGTTAATTTGCTCATAGCGGCCTTGGGAGAAAAAAATAACGTCCTGCAGACTGCAGTTGACGTAACGATGGTCGACGGCCCCGGAAGTCGATAAAACGTCACATGGCCGCCACGTGAACAGTGCAATCGGATTGGTTGACGCATGGCGATCACGTGCTGTATTCACGCGAACAGTGCAATCGGATTGGTTCGGCGGTTGGCGGCGACTTCCGGGTCGACACAAAAATAAATAAAAAAGACTTGCGATTTCTGACTCGAGCCGGCCAAAGGCCTGGCCCGAGTAATAATTTTGAGCTATTGATTTGTCATTTCCTTTAAAGCTAAAGGCGTGCTTCTTTATGATTTGCATGTGAGTGAGTTGAGTCACTGATAGTTCTTTAACTGATTCATCATTTTGAATATAAATGTGTGTTAAGTTTATGCAGTATATGTATTCATTGTATTAATGTTCAGTATGTGTGTGTATATTAATGTTGTATATATGTATGGATTGGTGGAATTGGATGATTATGGATGGTTGCGTGGATTGAATGATGAACACGGTTATGTATTCACTGAGTATGTGTTATATATTTAACAATTATTCACCGAAGTGAAGGTGAATAGTGGTGGATATTTACCGAGCTGCTTCACCGAGGTAAATATCTACCACTATTCACCGACACTGAGGTGAATAATTGTTTTAGTATATACCACACTGCAGGTGAATAGCCAGCACCAAATAGTTATTTTATTTTCTGTCAAACGGCCAAAAACTCGCGCGAGGTGATCGTTACTTCGCTCGGAGGTGAATATGAAATCATATTCACTGTTTGAGTAGCCAATCAGAACGCGCGAAAAGTGATATTCACTGATGTGGTATATACTAATGTGTATTATGTATATGCACATATGTATTTACTAGTATGTCAATAATGTATGTGCAGGTAGCCATGCAGTGTGCGCAAGTAGGATAGGTGTAATGTCTATTATTAATCAATAATAAATATACATGTGTGTTAATATCAACTGACTATTTCAATATTAACCGCTCAATTGTCTGACAGATAAATGACAAGGATATTTTTCTGACCTTAATTTTATAATTGATATAATAGTTAATATATATTCATAAATATGTAGATATATACATGGGATGAATACAGATGTACGTTTGCACATGTGTTTTGCAGATGTTTACAGAAATTAGAAAAATGTTGGCTTAATGGTCATATGTCATTTCTGTATTCCCTAACACAAATGAATTGTTAGCCTGGGAAACCAGCCGACTCTTATCGCTCCCCACTCGCGAAAGAGACGTCTGGGAAGTGAGGCAGAAAATGCCATACTGATGACGTAGCAGATAGCCGTTTCACGATGCATAAATTAGTTGCAATTCTCAGAAGCCCAATGCGAACAACAGAGTTATTTTCAAGGATATAACTACCGAGGCTGCTCGTTTGCTTGGCAGTGGATCACCGTCATGAACAACCATGAAATTCAAGCCTATATATTTAGCGTGTGTTGGTAGCTCGCTTGCTTCGTTCTTTCAGCGGCTCGGCCCGGTCAAGAGAATTTGTCCTACGACTGTCAAAACATAATAGTTGTTTATAAATTCAAAACCTACATACAGCACAGCAGGCCACTTTTCAAGCCAGCTCTTTTGTCAGGTCAGTAGCCGAAGAGGTTAGCTACAGAATGCAGCGGTTATTTTCAGGTATACTACCGAGGCTGCCCGTTTGCTTGGGTGATTGATTCATATCACACTTGGTTCGTGATTCATAGCACACTTACATGTAATTATGTTTATTCATAGCCCAGATTCACTGTCTGAACGATTTATCCGCTGCAACAACAACTCATCCAGTGTTTTGTGATAGCACAGTGTATGTAGGTTTACTGATATGAAATTATAAACAACTATGACAGTAGTCAGTACCTTTCTTGTAAATGTTTTGACAGTACGACATTTCGCTTTACTAGCCGCTGAAAGAACTCAGTCTGCAAAGGAGCCAACAACAGCACCGGCACACGCTAAATAGGCTTGAATTTCATGAGTTGTTCGTGACGGTGATCAACTGCCAAGCAAACGAGCAGCCTCGGTAGTTATATTCCTTGAAAAGAACTCTGTTGTTCGCATTGGGCTTCTGAGAATTGCAACTAATTTATGCATCATGAAACGGCTATCTGCTACGTCATCAGTATGGCATTTTCTGCCTCACTTCCCAGACGTCTCTTTCGCGAGTGGGGAGCGATAAGAGTCGGCTGGTTTCCCAGGCTAATGAATTGTACATGTATTTATGATTTGGAGACCAATATGGCAATGGTGTAAAACAATAGATTGTGTTGGGGAATACAGAATTAACCAGACAGCTTTTTAAAATTGCTAATGTATAGGGTATTTATACATAATGACTATTATTATATGGCAAGCCACTCTCAGTGTCAAATCGTGTGTTTTGATTGGCTGGTGCTCGGTCGGGATTTTGCCGTACGAACCGTTACCATGATAACGGTCACAATTCGCATATTTTCGTCTAAGCTCAGGAAATTGAATACTGAAATCGAGCCGGGAAAATAGAGTTAACTATAGGCACCTATAAGATTATAAACATCGTAATAATACAGTTTTTAAAAGAGAGAAAGCCGGTCCATCAAAAATGCGACCTGTAACTGATATATATATAATTAAAAAGCTTACCTCCAAAACGAACTTCACCATTTGTTGTCAAAAATTATCATTGATGTACGCAAAGTCAACCAGAAAAGTCAGAAATGAACTAGTTGAAATACAATGCCATCCAAAGGTCTATGCTACAGAGACAAGAACCTGTCAGGTTCTACAAAGATTCAGAAGTCACCGTCTAGAGTTCAATGTGCGGATCGAAGGACCATTTTCCTTGTCCATCACTGAACTTCAAGCGAGTTCGAAACAGCGACGTCGCATGAAGGCTCCAATCGGTAGAAACGAAATTAGAACATGGCATAGTAATGTATCAGGTAATGCAGGAATCAAACACCCAGCCGCCGAAATTCGACTAGAAATTCAAATCGATTTCGCCTCTGCTTTTGGTACATGCCCACGCATCTTGAAAGTACCACCTGCGATGTCTATCGCTGATTTGTACACCGATTAATCTGCAGATCGTATACCGAGAGAAATATTTTGAATTCGGAATTTATTTTCCAGCCCGGTCACATCACGTAGTTTGGCCTGAAACGTGGATGAGAAGTGCTTACACATCTCTGGACTAGTTGTGTGCCAAAAGCAGAGGCGTGACCCCATATAACGCACCAATACCCACGATTGCTCTCATCTGACTTGATAGTTCAGTTGGTAGAGCGACAGACATGTAACCTGGAGGTCGTTGGGTTCGAGTCCCACTTGGGTCAGATATTTTTTCTCTTTCCCTCGTAGGGCGTGCACACTTAGCACTACAGCTTACCACTTTATATCACATTCTTTACACTTACTAGTGCTACGCGGCAAACATGATTCAATATCATAACTACATATACATATATAATCGCCGTGACCCCATATAACGCACCAATACCCACGATTGCTCTCATCTGACTTGATAGCTCAGTTGGTAGAGCGCCAGACATGTAACCTGGAGGTCGTTGGGTTCGAGTCCCACTTGGGTCAGATATTTTTTTCTCTTTCCCTCGTAGGGCGTGCACACTTAGCACTACAGCTTACCACTTTATATCACATTCTTTATATAATTTTAAGACTGTCTTTTTTTATTTTATTTAAACATATATATTCTTTGTGTTTGCTCCAGGAGCAGGAGCTCATCTAGGGAGCTTACTCAACATTTATTTACAAATTATTACTGGAAACGAAAGGAGGAACTAAGCTACATACATACATGATCATTACAAGACTTAAATTGAAACAACACGAAAAGATTAATAGGCTAGAAAATGACAATACATGCAGAAGGCGAGTTGCAAGGAAAAATCAGAAAAAAACGATTTGACTCCATTAGAAAGATTTGGACTTCCTTAAAAATACATTCGTTTTGTGTTAGTGATAGGCTGGAGTCTCCAAACAGTAAAGTTCTTAACTTAAATTTGTCCGTGCAAGTTTGCCAATTACTAATAGTAAGTGCAACAGATCAGAGGTAAGGAGTTTGGATCGTTGGGCAGCATACATGGGACAGTAAAACAAAAAATGCATTGATGTTTCATTGGAAAATCCACAAAAACAACATGGAGAGGAGATGCAGTTCCTTATAAATAAGTCAAAATTCAATTGCGAGTTTTTCATTCTTAGACGGGTATGCACAATTGAGGCAAATCTAGAAACAGAAAAGTTATGCAATGTATTATACTGCAAACATTCAAATGTAGATTTCACAGCAAATTTAAAAGAGGCTAAGGTTGATATGTTACGTATGTTTAAATCTAAGCTGTTCCAAAGCTTAATGGCAGAAGGGAAGAAAGAACGTTTGTCTCTCAGTTCGACTAGTTGGCAGAGTATAATTTTCACCGTATCTAAGCGAAAGTCTCGTTCGTTCACTAACTTTTAAAGGGAGTAACTTATACAAACAGTCAGGTGTGAGATGGTTAACTATCTCATAGAGTAGAACTAATTTATGCATCTGTCTCCTTGTTTTTAAATCTTCCCATCCTAATTCATGCAAAAGTCTAGCTCTGCTGGTTCCTTTCATAGCCCCAGTTTATACCAATCTGGCAGCTTCATATTGTACATTTTCTAAAAGATCGCTTTTATTTTTAGTGCATCCATCCCAAACGCAATCAGCATATTCCATAATTGGTCGAACAAGGCTTTTGTAAAGAACAATAAGAGTTGATCTGTTTACTTTATACTAATACGTTTGAGTAGATTTAAACGTTTAGAAGCTTTTTGTTGAATGCCTAAAATATAGTTTCTCCAAGATAAATTACTAAATAGTGTTAGCCCTAAATGAGTATGATTATCAACTTCTTTTATAATACCATTTCCTAAAATAAGGGGTGGGTGCATAAGTTTGTTTATCTTAGCGGTAAACGTAATACTCTAGTTTTGGTAGAATTCATAGTAACTAACCAGCTATTTGACCAATCCGTAATATTAATTTAGTCAGCCGACAATTCTTCAGCTGATTGCAACGGGGAATTATCAACTATTTTAAGCAATGATGTATCGTCTGCATACAAGAAACAGTTTGATGATATTTTATTGGGAAGGTCGTTTATATAAATCAAAAAAAGCAAGGGACCAAGAACAGATCCTTGATGTACTCCTGCATGCTCTTATTTCTAACCAATCACTTCTTTGTCCTTCAATTATTACTCGTTGTTTCCTTCCAGATAAATAACTTGCTATCCAGCTTAAAAGAGGGTCCCGAACACCTAATGACTTTAATTTGTGCAGAAGTCCATCGTGCCATACTCTATCAAAGGCTTTGCTAATATCGAGGAAAATCATTCTTGTATCAAACCCCTTTTCCAATGACTCATAAATTTGATGCACAATATAAATAAGCTGGTTAATTGTAGAAACTCCTGGACGGAAGCCAGCCTGGAAGGGATACAAAAAACCTATTCTTATTAAAAAATTGTACAAAGGAATAAATACGACTTTCTCAATTATCTTAGAGAGACGTGAAAGTAACGAAACGGGACGGTAATTCAATTTACTTTGCCGGTCGTCCTTAATTCTTGAAAAGTGGAATTACGTTTGCAAGTTTCCATTGATTTGGAAAATGACCGTGACTAAGCGATTTATTGATTAGGCTAGTAAAATATTTATATAGTTCATCAGCACATAATTTTATGATCTTGTTACCAACACCATCATGACCGCAAGCTTTGGAAATGTCCACAAGTCTTAGTAGGCCGAGTACTTCGTCTTCAGTAGCTTCTAAGCGTGAAAGAAAAAAAATCAGTTTGAAAATAATCCATTGGAGGAAGTATGACTGACCCGTGTCTAATTCTGTCTGTTTAACAAAATGTTCATTCAAAATAAAAGCCTTAGTTTGAGGATCATAAATAGTTTCATTATTTTCAATGATTGCCGGAATAGAAGATATTGTTTTGTCGTTACAAAGAGATTTAACAATACCCCACCACTTTTTAGCACACGTAGTAGGATCAGTAAGTATTTCATTAACCTTATCAAAATACCTCTTCTTTAAGATCCTTATTAATGATGTTGTGTGATTACGTTGTTGTTTGTAAAGCATCCACGCTGTGTGCGTATTGCATTTACGTTGACGCTGCGGATCTCGCTGGTCATCCATGGTTTATCTTTTGGTCTTATTGTTACTTTAACACATGGAATATGTTTTTCGACTATATTTCTAAACTGATTGAACCAATTTTCATAAACAATATCGATATTTTCATTGGAGTTAGTAATGAATTTCCAGTCGGCCTCCTCTAATTCAGTAACCAAATCATTAGGAACAACAGAATTAAAATTCCAAATCAGTCGAGTAAAAGCACGTTGTTTTGGTGATAAAATTGACATTTTCGCGTAAATGACCGAGTGATCACAGTTTGACGGTGGGCTCAGTGATCCGGAATTAACAAAATAAGCAGGCGAGTCAGAAATAACTAGATCTAAAAACGTAGAGCCATTTTCAGTTACTCTTGTAGGATCGGTAATTAATTGAAATAGATTGTTTGAGTCAAGCCAACTGTAAAGACGAACACCTAAATCGCAACTGTCTAAAGGATTTATAGGATTGTAATTTGCATTAAAATCGCCAAGTAATACAATTAACTCATGGTTATTCAACCTACGCACTTGGTCAAAAATGTGTTGTAAATTCTCAAAGAAATATTCAATAGACTGACTATCATTTTTAGGAGGTCTGTAGCAAACGCCGCATAACATATTGCGAGTAACGAGCTTAATCTCGACCCATAATAATTCCAGCCCGGCTCTTTCAAGATCATATCTATGTTTAACAATAAGCGATTCAGATAAATATAAGGCAACGCCTCCCCCGTGTCTATGTCTATCCAAGCGAAAAGGTAAACTGAATCCCGGAATAACAATTGAATCGTTAGGAACACTAGCGTCAAGCCATGTTTCAGTAAATGCAAATATGTCAAACTTATTTTCATAAATTATATAGGGAAGAAATTTCATCAAATTTATCTTCCATACTCAAACTTCGAGCGTTTAAATGACCTAACAACAATGACGATAAGCAAGGCCCGGGATTTAGTTCAATATTTCCAGAAATTATGAGGAGCAAATGAAATATTAAGAAGCAAATAAACAGACCGGGCAAAAAAGTACTTAACCATGATATACTAATAACGAAGTTAGAGATTGAAATTCTGAGCCGATTAAAAGTCCCAATAGCTGCCCGATATAATGCTAAGCTAATTCCCATTTATAAAAGAAGCAGAAACGTAAACTTACCTCATGTTGCACCTGTACGTAAGAATAAAGTAGGAATAGTACTGATAATATAAAGGACATAAAATAGAGACGCATAATAAAGAACGCTAAGTTAATACCTAAGTAGAGAAAACAAGTACGAAAAAATAACATCAGAAAACAGATTAAAGTTTAGATGTTTAACACGTTCATAGATATTAAGTTCAGGTGTAAGACGGGGCAGCAGGAAACTATTTAAAGTCTGTGGTGTAACATATCTTCCATGCTTTTGATACGAACAATTTTTTGATCAGCCAATTTGATGAGAATGTTTCCATCGCTGGTCCAGACCTTGAGGTCCGGTTGCTCTTTACGAATTGTGTCGAAGAGCTTTTTGTTTGCTGCTGTTAAATCTTCATTAACATATAGCCTTTTCCCCCGCAAATTTATCTTTCCTTTCATTATACGAGCTTTATGTTCGTATGACATAAGCTTAAAGTGCCACTACGACGAAAATTTACCATTTCGATTTGCCACTTTTTCAGTGTCTATAGGTCAATCAGTATTAGAAATATCCGAAATAGTAAAAAATATTCCCAAATGGGCATCTTAAACCACAATTTTGGACACGCTTACGGATTAGAACTGCTGCCTTGCTCGCTCGCTACGACATCAATTAAAACCGACACAAACCTCAATCATTGAACTTCCAAAAGGTGTTATGCGATTGCCACGGTTATACCGAGGCGAAACTGAGCAAGATAGTGAGCCGTCATGCCGCCCGCTAATAGAGATTCTCTCTCTCTTCTCTCCTCGCAGTCCTCGCGGTTCGCTGATCATCGCTTCGCGCGCGCCTCTATTAAAGAAACGGAGAAAACCTCTGGAACCAGAGTACAAACTATCACACATCCACTTTAACAAATTAAGGTATTCGTTTACCTGTAACCAATATTCGTAGCCAATCCTTGCAGTATTCAACTGCTCAAATGCGTGCCCTAAACTCGCAATTTCGCCGATCAACTGCAATCCATGTGCACCGATAACTAAATAGACTGTAGTTAGAAAAACCGCGCTAATTACGAGCACCACGTCACTCCATTAGAATCGATTATGAAAGGCGCGCCAAAATGTGAATTCATATGCATCATAATATGTATGCATGAGATAACATATATCTTTCAAATTAACAAATGTTATCTTTATCGCTATTTTGTAATACTCAATCATATCAAATACTTATTAACATTGTTGTATTAACACTCCATTATTCCTCTACAACACATTAATTCCCGATTATAGCGTTGGCTAAAATTATAACGTGAATAAAAGTTGTCTCTCGCTTTCACAAGTAAGACTGCCAAAAAAGTGTGCTTTTAAAAGTCGTCATGCACAAAGAGATTACATTTAGCAATGCAAACTTCACAACGAATACATATATAATGTTGACCCCTGAAACGCGCCATAATAATGGCCGTGTTGCATGGCTATTTAATGATCCAAATATCAACTGAAGATAAGATTTGATGACATTGACTTGTCAGCTACGTAATCTGTCAAAATCAATAAACAGCCACCAGAGACACCGACTGTGGCTGCCCCACAGTAAACAAGTCACTGGCAAGTTTGTACTTTCCGAATGATATGGTTTTATGCAACTTAATTAACAACCCTTCAAGATGAAGGTGAAAATGTTATTGGAAAATCAGCGGCAGCGTCAGACTGAACCGCTGGAACGAACCGTACTAAAAATAACTTCATTGAATGCAATAAGGAATAATTATATCAGTGTTATATTGATCCGTGCGACACCCCTGACTGACTCGCATCGCCGCTTTTACGGTTATGCTAATAGTAAATATGCAAAAGCACCAATAACATATAACGTGTTACAAGATACAATGATACGGAGATACCAAGATACAGTGACACAGTGATAGGGTGATACAGTGATACGAACATCTCAAATTTCCTTTCTTTTAAGCGGACGCGAAATACAGGTTTCAGTATGGGTCCGGCTTGAGCTCTTGCAACCGTGGCGTGACGCTAATTTAACGCTATTATCTTTCAGCATGACTTCTTTGTCTGACTATTTTGTTATTTAATTTTAACTTTTGAACGTTACACATTTAACATTGAATCACTTTATCGCCCTTGTCGAAGAAACGTTTTTGCAACACAAATACGAAATTAACGCAACTAGATTTAGGGACGGACCGTTTGAAAATTGATGGCGGGGGGGGGGGGGGGGGGGGGGAGCGGCGGTTTTTTTTGCTCGAAATTTATTTTACGACTTCTCGGTTGCTGCAATATTTTTTTTCTGGCATCAGAACCTTGCACGATTTTTTTTTAAGTTTCACCGTTGCTTGATTTTTTTCTGGGTGATATTGGCTCGCTCGATTATTTTTCTGTGCAAATTCGGCTTGCTCGTTTTTGTTTTGTTTCGTTTGTTGTTGTTGTTGTTGTTGTTTTGTTTTGTTTTCTGTTTTTTTTTTTGGGGGGGGGGACAAAGCCAAAGCGAACACCTATAAATAACAAAGGAAGGGTGCAGAAATCAAAGGCATTAAATGCTACGATTTGCAGGAGTCTGAAAGTTCCTGAAACAGCACGGCAAATAGCGAGATCGTCGTGTTGGTTTCAAGCGATTCAGAGTGGTAGGCATTTATAGATTGTGCTCAAAAATTTCGAAAAAGTTGCTCAAAAAAAAAGAGTTAAAAGTTGCTCAAAAAGTTGCCCAAAAAGGAGAAAAGTTGCTTCAATAATTCAAGAAGTTGCTTTACAATATAAACCGCTTTATTGAAGTAAAAGCTTTAAACAACACTTTGTAAAGTTTTTTTTACACTATGTACAACGTTTAACTTGCCAATGAGTACATTTAACCGAGATGCTTGTGTATTGTTCAGTTATTACTACCTTTTGGCATTATTGTACCTCAAAATTTCGAACCGCTGACCATAAAGAGCGTGTACAGTTTGCGAACAGCCGCTGACCACATGGAGGTAATCGAGGGCACATAATAAACTGCTTTCTTTTTGTAAGGATTGTTCAGGGTGTTTTCTGCCGTATTTACACAGATCTTGTATTTTAAAACTCTAAAATTTTATTTGTGGCTCAATTTTTTTAACAAATTGCTCAAAAGTTGCTCAAAACTCTTACAGTTGCGTAAACTTCAAAAAGTTGCTCGAGACTCCAAAAGTTGCCCAAAAGTTGCCGAGCACAATCTATAAATGCCTACTCGGAAGTCGCACTCACTTATGAATATGAATATTCAATGTCTCTTGGGGTCTTATTTTGGTAGCTCGGTAGTCGCGTTCACTTATGAATATGAAATGAAGTCAGTGGCTCGGTGGCTCGGAAATCACTGCCGAGCCGCCGAGCCAGTGGCTCTTCAGGACATATCGAGAAATGGCCCTGTATTATGTAATGTAGCCCTGCTGGAGCATTTAGCCCTGTTTTTGGAAGACATAAGGCCAACCGGCAGCTACAAAATGCAGACTGGAAAATGAAGACTGCAGACTGGAAAATGAAGACTGGTAAAAGCAGACCGGAAACCGATGCAGATTCAAAAATGCAGACCAGACAAAATCAATAAGAAACATCTATCGGTCTGTAACAGGGCGACTCTGCAAGGCTTTAGATGACTTAGATCCTTTTTGTTTTTGGTTATACACGTCTTATGCGGGGTCTTGCTTTTTTCTTGACTGCCGGCGCGAGCCACGCCGTGTATAATAATAATAATAGCCATGCCGAATCTGAGCTTTTCATGACAATATTTCCTTAATAACAGAAATGAAAAGCTATGTATTCCGAGCTATTTTGAATTATTTACTTACTTTTTAATTACGTTCGTATTTAGCCGGGTCCTGTCTTTGTTAAACTGATTCAGTCCCATCTTCTGTCCACCATTTTAAATTTATTGTTATGCACAGGAACTCCGATTGCATATACATTTGGGTTTCCTGTTTGGTAAAGCGGACACCCTTGGGAATCAGAAAACGTGTCCGTAACTGGAACTGTCCGCTTATGGGAATAGTTGTCGTAAGCGGATACTTGTGGAATATGGGATGTGTCCGCTTACGGGAGCTACGATAAAGACCCTGGGGGGTACTCAGAAGATTTTCGGCTAGGGGTGTGCCGCGGAGACCTCAAAACCCTGACCCTATCCCAGACCTAAAAATGCAGTTTACCATACCCTATCCCAGACTTGAAGCAAAAAATATATACCCTATCCCAGACATGATCTTGTGATGTTTACGCAGCATGACATTAGATACATGTATGAAAGAGTCCAGATCCCGAACAGTTTTTAATTACAATTACACTAGGAAAGCCGTTGTGTTGTTTTAATATGGTATTGTAAGCTGTAGTGCAGTGGCCAATAGAGCGCTAAGCATGGCATCAACGACAAGTATATTAAAATCAATACCCTTTCCAAGACCAAAATCGTAAAAAGGATACCCTATCCCAGACCTCGGCAGCTCAAAAACCATACCCTATCCCACGGCACATGTACCTGTATAGCCCATATAAGGGATTACACCCCCCCCCCCCCCCCCCCAGGAATAAAGCTGCAGGGATATGATGTCGTCATCATTGTGAGCTCATGTCGGTACATAAATCTGTACACACAAGAATTAGGAGAAATATTTGCAAATGGAAGACGGCTTCATTGCGCTTAAAGCTCACCAAATTATCATTGACGCGTGCAACGGCTTGAGACTTGTCGCTCGTTTCCTTGCCATCAGAGAAGTCTGCAACTTCTTAGCAAGTTCCATCGCACCTTGTACAGAATTAACTTCTGGAACTCTCAGAGGCTGGTCAAAGTCCTTGGTGGTATATTTATACAATACACAAGATTATTTGGATGACAGTTTACTTTACAGCGCTGTAATTGCTCTATTACTGTATCAAGTAAACCGATAAAGCGAATTGCGGAAAAGTTCTAAGCTAACACCGGTGTGAAGTTGATTGATTGAAACATGATACTCATAATCGTTCTAGTAATGGCATTATTCTGCCGGGGTGTCTACTTTATACGGATTGGGCGAGTTTGTTGTTGGATAATGGTGACTGGCTGCGCGGCAACATATCTCACGGTGACCATACTGTTAAATGCAATACCTATGGCCGGTTTTTTTGAGGTCATAGATCAGTCCTTGAAACGTGGATAAGTGTTATTTCTTATGTCCTTGGGTATTCTCTGCTATTTTGGGCTAGTTTGGATCGGTTTTAGAGCGCTTTTGATTTTCGAGATCTCTCTCTATAATGAAATTATAAGAAAATGACACTCGAGGTACCGTTTATTGCAAAATTTTATTTCATTACCTTTATTTTACCACGATAAGAAATCAATACAAACTCTATTAGTGAGATGACAAGGAAAATTTCTGGAGAAAACGGTGACTCTAGCGCGCTATCACGCAATCAATCTTGCGCGAGTGATCACGTAATCTACCGTAGGATTTGTAAGAGCCACAAATCGTGGCTCTGTCTCCAGAATAGAAGTCTAAAATGAAAAAGGCAAGGTTTCGGGCGTGGATATAGCGATTGATAGGGGCCTTATGTCTGTTGATTACAGTAAATATCTAAAGTGATTAACTATTCCTAAACATTTGTCGAAGAATATTGGGGTTGCTTGCTTTAGAACTATTCTGGTCTGGACCTGTTCTTCACAAATCGATTTTGAGTATTGTTCAATTCAGACATGCGAGGCTGGGTTACCTAGGCCGGTGCGAGCATCCCAATCCCCTGATCTGCCTGAACAATTAAAAATAGAGCGTAACTTGCCAATAAGACTATCAACGGTGCCGGCCGCTAACCGCATAGGACAGTGACATACGGACCGTCTGCCCGGCCTACCGAAATACGAACAAGAGTCTATGACTGTGAATTGTTGTTTTTCCCTTACAGTCTTTCCAAACAAGAAATCAAACAATATCTTTAGGCGAAGCAGAACATATTGTTTTTGGGGGTTCACAAACACTTAAAAGAACTGAGATAATTATTTCTCAAGGCTGGACTTCTGCTTCTCGTAGGCGTAGGCTTTGGAGAACCTTGGTGTAGTAAGCTGCTGAATCCTGGCATCGATTGACCCGATGTCAATTTGAAATCGTTGTGCTGGTGGCTCTACGCCTTCGTTGTATTGCTTGGCTCCGCATTGCTGGCAAAATACGAAACAGTCATCATTGGGGTAGAAACATGTCTCACAGGCAGCAGCTGGTCGCCATATACGAGGGACAGCCTATGCATGAAAGTGAATGGTTGCGTTAAACTGCGGAGGGCGCACAAAGGTATTCGAGCTAGAATGGACGGGCAGTACAATTGTAATTGTGTATGCCGCGGACTGAGTGGCTAAGAAGCGTAGAAGTGTACCAACTAGGATAATAGCCCACTTCCGCGATATGCTTTACTTGTCACGCACAAAGGTTTTAGTACGAGGCTCCGTGCTAAATTAAATGTGTTCTTTTCTCTGTGAAAAGATTTAATTAAATTTAGCACGGAGCCTCGTATTAAACCTTTGTGCGTGACAAGTAAAGCATTTCGCGGAAGTGGGCTATTGGCGGGAAAACATAGGCGTTAATATACCCGATGAACGAAGGGCTTGGGAGAAAACATTAACACCACTTGAGGCAGGAGTGGCCCATGGTGTAAAATGTCGAAGAGGACGCCCAGCAACTCCCAGAGGGGTGTTCGAGTCAAGTGCCATAAGATCCACACTGTGGGGTCCCCAAAGGCCTTTCAGTCGTAGCCCAAATTCGGGCAGGGTTTTCTCTTGATGGAACGTAGCGAAGAGTAAGTATCATGTTAAACTTGAGTGTTAGAGCGAAGAGTCGTTTGATAACTTCCGTAAAGTTTTTGCTTTTTCCGCCCTTCAAAACTACAACTTATGATGAACCTAAGGACTGTGTGTGGTTTAAAGCCCAGCCAATGGGGATAAATAAACTGAACAGCATTATGAAAGATATGTGCAAAGCCGCTGGAATTTTCCCCAAAACAAACCAGTCGGGCCGTAAAACAATGGTCCAAAAACTGCAAGATAGTGGAGTTCCAGCTAACCAAATAGTATAAATCGCAGAACACAAAAACATTCAGTCTATCAACAATTATAGCAGCCTTGGAGAGCGACAGCAAGAGAATATTTTCAAATATTCTTTCAACCTCAGCCGGCGTTGCACCTTTCCACTTATACCAACTAGATACAAGCTCATCCACAACTTCCGTGAATGAAAACCAGCTTCAAACAATTATGTTTTATGGCAACACAATAACAGGAGGAACCTTTAATATCAAACATGGCCTCGTCACAAAGCGCTAGTGTAAGCCCGGGTAGTGACCAACCGAAGCACGAGTTTCACCGAGTTATGCATATCGAGTCACTGAGTGGAAGCAGCCAAGAAAATCAGTAAAAGGCCGTATAAACAAACATCAGTTCAAACATAAAACTGCATTTTTTTAATTTATAGCTTTACTTCTGCTAGTTTAAGAAGTATCTTTACAGATATAGAGATATTCCTTTAGAAAAGGGAAAAGGATACCTTGTTTTGAAATTGGAAGTGTTAATAAGTGACATTATAATTATATTAGAAGGTGCAAGTGGTGCTTTTCAGTTATTAACAAATTAAGCTAAATTAAATTGTTTTTGAAAAGTTTGGTATTTCATCGATGTTTATATATTAAACAGTTCGAAGACTCACTCGTAAGATATTTCATCAACACTCGAAGAAAAAATCCGTATCTCCGTGCGGCCATGTAATGTCCTCAATTTTTCATAAATAAAATGTAATTAAGTTGAAAGAAGAGAAGGATGGATTTACGGTTCTCAAATTTTCTAGAAAACGTGATCTAAGTCATCAAAACTATCAGTCTTACGAATAAATAAGTAATGAAACTCGTTGCCAATTACATTTTCTTTACAAACATTGCATACTCTATTTTCTCGTGGGGTTGCCTGTTTGTTGCCCCATTTCAGACCACGTGCCGGATAGTTCTCCAGAAGATTCAGTGTTTTGTTTTCCAATTATAGAAAATGGTTCATTTCCTCTTGGGCATGTTGGAAATTGAAGTATGAGTTTACTGACTCGAATCAATTCTTTCTTCACCACTCGTTTAACTTTAATTTTGTTGTTGTCTCTATATTCCTGTTATTTTTCTTAATTCGACATGAAGTTTTTTGCAATATCAGTGATAATAGTACCAAAACTTTCAACAACATTATCAATATCGTGATTTTTTCAACCGAATAATTCGTTTCGAATGTTTCTGACATTTCCTTTGATTTAAGAGACGCTATGAAATTGTTTTGGGCTTCAGCATCCCATACAAAGGAAGTAGGAGGGTTATTGAACTTGACACGGTTTTCGGTTTGCAACCTAAGATTTGTGAGCTTAACCTGAGTGGCATGAATTATAACAAGGTGGGTTTACTGTAAACAAGAGCCCATCTGGGCTTTCACTCGGGCCACATGAGATTGAAGATGAAATACACTTTCATTTGAAATCCTCTTAGTAATAACCGAAGGGAAGAATTATTAGCTGAATTTAGCAGTCTTTGGGAGTGGCCGGTGTGCGCGGTGACATTCATTCTCTGCTCCCCTAGTATATATATATATGTAATTTAATAGTTTTGTTTTTCACGTGTATGTAAGTTGACCTCTACTTATTCATGTAACGCACGCTTACAATTTAGTCTGCTGTTCTGCAGGTTCAGAGTACTAATAGATGAGTGTCTCAAATGTATGTTTATATTTGTCCCATATTATAAGTTGTATCCTGTCCACCTATGATGGAGCTTAATCCCTATATTTCTCTACTGTTCTTTCTACCCTGCGTCTCTTTATCGCAGCTCGCTGATCGCGTCCATATTGGTATTGTTGAATTAAAGATTATTAACTGAAATGCCTGTTGGTTATCTCTATTTAAAAGCTTTTACCCTACTTCCCAAAACTGCAGTCTGCTCCAGTCATTATATCACAGAACTATAAAGGGAACTTTTGGAAGCCTTTAATTTCTCTTAACAAAACCTCGGCCGTGAGAGGATTCTTGTTTACCTTGAGAGTTGAATATTGCTTCGCTCATCATAAATTATTCTGTGCTGAGTCAGTTTATTTCTCCGGGGTATTTCTGGCTTCGTGTTGGCGAGCGACTGAGTGTCGGCTCTCACAGTTCTGGAGTTCAGATGTCTTCAGACTTCGATAGAGGAGAGAAACCCATAACTGCTCAGCTACAGTATATATATATTTGCTAGTAAATCGCTATATTTCGCTATAAATCAGCTATTCAGTATACCTGTATAGTATAACGTGCAGAGGTCTCGATACGAGATCGGCAAACCAACCCAAAATACGGTCAAAATTATTTTAGTGTTGGTCTACAGATCACGGTGTTTGCACTGGTATGTATTAAATGTGGCATAAAACCTACGAAACGTACCTCAAACAAGAATACCGTCGGAGGTCACGAGGGCAATTAATGCATAATTTAACGCATGCGCAGAAATTTTGTTGCACCGAACAAAAACAAAAAGGGCCTGCAGATTTAGACTCGTCCTGCCACAGGCAGCCCGAGTAAAAAGACTATGAAAGGGAAACGATTGACACAAACTATGGCATAATCAATTGTGTTTGACCCACGCGGTGTAAAACATGTAAATTGGCCTGACAAGTCACCTTTGGTCCTTCCGTAAGTATAATTAAACTCGTACACCTAACAGGTATTGAATGCTTCTCCGATCAGTTAAGGAAGTGTATTAGAAGAGAACCTACAGTAGCACTTTGGCAGGAAAAATATATTACTGGGTGATAAAAATGCAAAGTGTTAGATGAATATATTTTGTAGTTTTGGGGCTATCGTGCGACTGAATCCTGTTTGAGTTGTCCCGATTTATTTTCATTTTATCCCGACATATCAACGATCGCCCGGTAAATTCCCTGAGTCACAAAAAAATGCTGTTCTCTCCAGTGAAGTTTAAACACCGGAAATCAACTGTAATCGAGAATGTAATTGTAAAAGCTAATTTTGTTTTGGACCGGCGGCTTGACTTTATCGAAGACCAATAAAAGAAAATTATTTGCTGCTCACCATCTTGATAGCAGGAGAGATCTTGCTCTTTGCAAACTGATAGTTAACACGTACAGAGTTCGCCTACACGTCAACAAAAGGATCGCATACACAGAAATGCATCGTTGAAAGTTAGCTTCGTAATTCCACCTCGTGTAATGTCACGTGACGATCAGATCCATGCAAAGCATTGTGGTAAACAAGAAATCAAGATTTGGACCCGCTTACATATTAGAACTGCTGCCTTGCTCGCTCGCTACGGCAGAAATTAAAACCGACACAAACCTCAATCATTGAACTTCCAAAGGTGTTATGCGATTGCCACGGTTATACCGAGGTGAAACTGAGCAAGATAGTGAGCCGTCATGCCGCCCGCTAACAGAGATTCTCTCTCTCTTCTCTCCTCGCAGTCCCCGCGGTTCGCTGATCATCGCTTCGCGCGCGCCTCTATTAAAGAAACGGAGAAAACCTCTGGAACCAGAGTACAAACTATCACACATCACCTTTAACAAATTAAGGTATTCGTTTACCTGTAACCAATATTCGTAGCCAATCCTTGCAGTATTCAAACTCAAATCCGTGCCCTAAACTCGCAATTTCGCCGATCAACTGCAATCCATGTGCACCGATAACTAAATAGACTGTAGTTAGAAAAACCGCGCTAATTACGAGCACCACGTCACTCCATTAGAATCGATTATGAAAGGCGCGCCAAAATGTGAATTCATATGCATCATAATCTGTATGCATGAGATAACGTATATCTTTCAAATTAACAAATGTTATCTTTATCGCTATTTTGTAATACTCAATCATATCAAATACTTATTAACATTGTTGTAATAACACTCCATTATTCCTATACAACACATTAATTCCCTATTATAGCGTTGGCTAAAATTATAATGTGAATAAAAGTTGTCTCTCGCTTTCACAAGTAAGACTGCCAAAAAAGTGTGCTTTTAAAAGTCGTCATGCACAAAGAGATTACATTTAGCAATGCAAACTTCACAACGAATACATATATAATTTTGACCCCTAAAACGCGCCATAATAATGGCCGTGTTGCATGGCTATTTAATGATTACCAAATATCAACTAAAGATAAGATTTAATGACATTGACTTGTCAACTACGTAATCTGTCAAAATCAATAAACAGCCACCAGAGACATCGACTGTGGCTGCCCCACAGTAAACAAGTCACTGGCAAGATTGTACTTTCCGAATGATCAGTATGGTTTTATGCAACTTAATTAACAACCCTTCAAGATGAAGGTGAAAATGTTATTGGAAAATCAGCGGCAGCGTCAGACTGAACCGCTGGAACGAACCGTACTAAAAATAACTTAATTGAATGCAATAAGGAATATATCAGTGTTATATTGATCCGTGCGACACCCCTGACTGACTCGCATCGCCGCTTTTACGGTTATGCTAATAGTAAATATGCAAAAGCACCAATAACATATGGCTTGGTATATAACGTGTTACAAGATACAATGATACGGAGATACCAAGATACAGTGACACAGTGATACGGTGATACAGTGATACGAACATCTCAAATTTCCTTTCTTTTAAGCGGACGCGAAATGGCCCCGCTAAATACAGGTTTCAGTATGAAACGGACTGTTGTATGGGTCACTTGAGCTCTTGCAACCGTGGCGTGACGCTAATTTAACGCTATTATCTTTCAGCATGTCTGACTATTTTGTTATTTAATTTTAACTTTTGAACGTTACACATTTAACATTGAACCACTTTATTGCCCTTGTCGAAGAAACGTTTTTGCAACACAAATACGAAATTAACGCAACTAGATTTAGGGACGGACCGTTTGAAAATTGATTGGGGGGGGGTGGGGGGGGGGGGGTGGAGGGGGGGTGAAGGGGGGGGGGGGGGGAGCAGCGGTTTTTTTGCTCGAAAGTTATTTTACGACTTCTCAGTTGATGCAATATTTTTTTTCTGCCATCAGAACCTTGCACGAAATTTTTTTAAGTTTCAACCTTGCTTGATTTTTTTCTGGGTTATATATGGCTCGCTCGATTATTTTTCTGTGCAAAATCGGCTTGCTCGTTTTTGTTTTGTTTCGTTTGTTGTTGTTATTGTTTTGTTTTGTTTTGTTTTCTGTTTTTTTTTTTGGGGGGGGGGGGGGGATTTTGAAAATTTTCTGCGATCCCGTTTCTCCGATCTGGTGAGATGGCTTTCAGAATCTCCAACTCCAAAACATTTTAAAGTTGCTTTGTCGCATTTCGGAGGAATCGTATTACAAAACGTGTAGGGGAATATCAAAAATTCGATTTTATTAGTTCAATTCGGTGAAAAGGCAAAAACATAATCCGAGTAGATATGCGGGAAACACCGTCAAGAGCTCTCTTTTTAGATCAAAAATTCGATTTTATTAGTTCAATTCGGTGAAAAGGCAAAAACATAATCCGAGTAGATATGCGGGAAACACCGTCAAGAGCTCTCTTTTTAGAATTTCCCAATTCCCCAACATCTTTTGCAGCAGAGATATCAATTGATATTTTTTTTGAAAATTCAGACAAATCGAATAAATTCTCAGGCTTGAGTTAGAGCTTTTTGGTTGAAAATCGAAAGCGTAGACTGAAATAGCACAAGATTTCCCGACAATGTTGATTTCCGATCAAAGCGCCGCATCGAGAACATTTTATAGCCAGTTCTTGAGGGACAAAGCCAAAGCGAACACCTATAAATAACAAAGGAAGGGTGCAGAAATCAAAGGCATTAAATGCTACGATTTGCAGGAGTCTGAAAGTTCCTGAAACAGCACGGCAAATAGCGAGATCGTGGTGTTGGTTTCAAGCGATTCAGAGTGGACCACTCGGCACTCTGTCTGAACTTGTCTGGTTTTGCGAGGCTCGTAGTCGTATGTATTGTTTGGCCGGCAGGTACAAAATGCAGACTGAAAAATGGAGACTGCAGACTGGAAAATGCAGACTGGAAAATGTAGACTGGAAAATGCAGACTGGAAAATGAAGACTGGAAAATCCAGACCGGAAAATGCAGACTCAAAAATGCAGACCAGACAAAATCAATAAGAAACATCTATCGGTCTGTAACATGGCGACTCTGCAAGGCTTTAGATGACGGCTTGGTATATAACGTGTTACAAGATACAATGATACGGAGATACCAAGATACAGTGATACGGTGATACGGTGATACGGTGATACGGTGATACGGAGATACGGTGATACGGTGATACGAAGATCTCAAATTCCCTTTAAAATTAAAAAAATCGGGGGGAAAATACTTTCCCACAGAAATGTAGTTTTTGTTAGCCTGAATTTCAGCCGTCTCCTCCGGTTCGTTCCTCAAAACCGGAGGAGACGGCTGAATTCAATCTAAGTTTTGGCAGCAATTTTTTAATCAGTAGTGGTGAGTGTCAGTACGCAAAAGGAAGTTTTTAACCGGAAGTAAAAAGTTCTGTTTGATTGACAGCAGGTCAATTAACACATGACATGTGCTCACTCGCCCGTTACATAAGTTCATTTCATGTTTATTGAGAAACGTTTTTCCAGCCCCGATCCATGGGTTGTTGGCCTTATGTCTTCCAAAAAGCAAGCAAGGTTAAATGCTCTAGCAGGGCTAAGCTCCAGCAGGGTGCCCTTAGCATGGAAAGAAGCAAAACAAGGCCAAACAATGCATATATACGACTACGAGCCTCGCAAAACCCGACAAGTTCAGACAGAGTGCCGAGTGGTCCACATCTGAACATAAAGAATAATTGATAGGAACCAGACGAGAGAAGATTTGTTTCCAAGAAAGCTTAGATGGAAACATATTAAAACTCTGAATCGCTTGAAACCAACACCACGATCTCGCTATTTGCCGTGCTGTTCCGCTGTCACTGGCATTTAAGGCCTTTGATTTCTGTGCCCTTCCTTTGCCATTTATAGGTTAGGACCTTTCGTCTTTTCCATTTTCCATTTTCCAAGTCATAAGAAAACTAGACCCTTTGATCGGAAATCAACATTGCATTTTCGGGAAATCTTGGGCTATTTTCTACGCTTTCGATTTTCAACCAAAATAGAGTTTTTAAAAAGCTCTAACTCAAGAAGAATTGATTCGATTTGTCAGAATTTTTTTACACAATATCAATTGATATCTCTGCTGCAAAACACAATTTGTTGGGGAATTGGGAAATTCTAAAAAGAGAGCTCTTGACGGTGTTTCCCGCATATCTACCCTTATATCTAGTCGGATTTTCACCGAAAGCATGATTAACCAAATTTCCCTGCACGGTTTTGTAATACGATTCCTCCGAAATGCGACAAAGCAACCATAACATATTTTTGGAGTTGGAGCTTCTGAAAGCCATCTCACTAGATCGGAGAAACGGGATGGCGGAACATTTTCAAAATCCCTCCCTCCCTCCCCACCCCACCCCCCCCCCCCAAAAAAACAAAACCAGCAAGCCGAATTTGCACAGAAAATAATCGAGCCGAGACAATTGCAATATCACCCAGAAAAAAAACAAGCAAGGGCGAAAAAATCGTGCAAGGTTCTGATGCCAGAAAAAAATTCTTGCAGCAACTGAGAAGTCGTAAACAAATTTCGAGCAAAATAAAACCGGGCCCCATCTCCATCAATTTTCAAATCAGGGTCCGTCCCTAAATCTAGTTGCCAATGAGAATAAAGCTTTCAGCTTTAATTTCGTATTTGTGTTGCAAAAACCTTTCTTCAACAAGGGCAATAAAGTGGTTCAATGTTAAATGCGTAACGTTCAAAAGTTAAAATTAAATAACAAAATAGTCAGACAAAGCAGTCATGCTGAAAGATAATACCGTTAAATTAGCGTCACGCCACAGCTGCAAGAGCTCAAGTGACCCATACAACAGTCCGTTTCATACAGAAACCTGTATTTAGCGGGGCCATTTCGCGTCCGCTTAAAAAAAAGGAAATTTGAGATGTTCGTATCACTGTATCACCGTATCACTGTATGACTGTATCACCGTATCACCGTATCACCGTATCACCGTATCACCGTATCACCGTATCACCGTATCACCGTATCACCGTATCACCGTATCACCGTATCACCGTATCACCGTATCACCGTATCACCGTATCACCGTATCACCGTATCACCGTATCACTGTATCACTGTATCACTGTATCACTGTATCACCGTATCACTGTATCACTGTATCACCGTATATTGGTATCTCCGTATCATTGTATCTTGTAACACGTTATATACCAAGCCATGCTGAATGTCTGGACATTTTTGTAGTCTATAATATCGTCTAGCTTCTCTTCGACTGATTTATAAATGTGTTGGCGTTTGTTTAATTCGTAGCGCCACACGTGGTCCAGTTCAGGACTCTGACTCCGCTCTGTTCCTCTTTTGACGGCGACTTTAGCGGCTCGAGTTCCTTTTCTTGTTTCTTTTGTCCGTCAGTAATAGTTTCTTAGCCCAAACTGGTGGTCTTCTATCACCTCTGGGCTCGTGGAATTACCACAGGAGGTCTAGGTTCATTTGAATGCGAACGACTCCGTTCGGAAGAGTGACGATGACTGCTACCGTGAGGTTGCAATTGGGAGGACAAATCTCGTTCCTTACTCTTTGGAGCTCTTGTTCTGGGCGTTAGCTACTGTTGTATTTCTACAAATCGAGGAGTTATTTTGCAAACAAAAAGGATCTCTAAAAACCGTGGGTTGCACAATGGCTGCAACGAAAACAACTGGTCATGTGACCCATCTTTCCCGTCTTTCAGTTCTCGCACCAGGTATGGCCGTGTGCGAGAAACGACTTCTCGCTTCTTTCGTACCTCAGCCAGCGAGAAGTATAATTATTTATTTTGGCCTCACTACGTTGTAAAATTATTGGTATTCCCAAAAATAATTCAAAGATAATATTTACTAATAAAATAAATAAACTGTTACAAAGTTTAATTAAATCCTAACCATTTTATATAACTTGAATTTTATCTCGCATAGAGTTCTAAAGTTGTTAATGCAAGATATGTCAGAATTTAATTAAATATGCAGCGCGAATAGCAAAACGAAAACCGGCCGCATTCGAGTCTGAATAAAATGAAATATGTGAAATAATTACCTCCCAAAACACGCAAAAGAAAACAAATGTGCTCTAAGTGAAATGTTAGTTCTTTTGCAGACTTCATAACGACAAAAACATTTTAAGCTGCGTTTGGCTTTGAAGTGTTTAATTTGGTTGTGTGTTTGGCAGAATTGCAAACGTGGTCGAACTACCATAAGATAAAATAGAATGTGTTTCACATTGATATAAAACTTAAACTTAGGCTCCAAGGTTTGTGATCAATTTAGTGAATACTTCAGCCTCGTTTTATAGGGAAATAGAACAAACCTAGCTAGTGCGACGTGGAGAAAGTAAAGTTCAGAATACAGTTCCTTGAAGTCATAGCAGTGTTTCGGTCGACCGGACCCAGTGGCAAACGCATGGAATAAATTAGTACTACTAAAACTAAAAATAACACTTGTTTTCTTCAACTGATGAAGATGATTGATCTAACAATGTTTTACTCGTGCATTTTTAATTCCTGCCTGATATATGTTTTGTTAAAAAAATGTCCGAAACGCACATTTTTGGATTATCGATGATGGCCATTGATGCATGGGTCAGAATTTTTGCACGCGACTGCATATTTGTTATCATAATCATATGATAATTGTATTTTCTGAAGCGGATTTTTTTTGGCGTGACCTCAGTGAAAGCACACTATTGGATTGTATTCGGTCAGTGTTTTCCGAAATCGAATCCAATCGAATTCACATATTTTTTAGTTCGATTCTTAATCATGCGTTGAATTCAATTTCCAAATGTTCGATTGATTACATCCGGTAATAACAATAGTACAAGAACTTCGTTTACCTGTATTTCAACTTGTCTCACCTTGGCCCGAGAATGCTGCACCATAAACTCGAATTTCAAGCAAATTAACTATAGTTTGTCAATTCACGCAATATTATTTTTGCCGCTCCATCACAGGGGCGGATCCAGGAAATACAGAAAGAGGGCGTAAGCCGAATCTTGTGCCGTATAGGCGTGATTAGCTAGGGGTGCGGGGGCATGTATCCCAGCCAACGAAATGGGGGGCCGCGGCCCCCTCGACCCCTCCCTTTAATCCGCCTCTGCATCACTTGCCTACAAAACGGAGGCCAAAAAAATAATCATTTTCCGCTACACCAGATTATTTCGACTGAAGCGCGCTAAAAGGTGACATTTTGTATACTATTGACCATTCCATGTGACAAGCTAAATAACTAACTGTACACGAGACATGGGAACATAGAACAAACCTAAATCTTCCACAATAATGTGCCTTGTTTAACGCATGAAATCGCATTGCAGAGTAGTTTAGATATTTGAGCTAAGTTATAACTAGAAGTCGTGGCGGGAAACTTAATTTAATTTAGTAAACCTAATGAGTAATAGCATAAACAAGATCAGCGGAGCACATAGCTATTATTTCTTTGTGTTGTGATTAACCTTGCCCACGGATCAAGATTTTGATATCATCAGTTGTGAAAATTTAAGCAGAAACACGTTGAAGCCAATCAGAAAGCATTTGTGTGCAAATATTATGCGGAGAGCTGTCAAATCTGTTCATCTCCGACTTTTTTAAAGATAAATTTAACTCACAGTACTTCATGTATTCGTTTTCGCGCCCAAACTGCTGAAACTGCAGTCATTGTACTACCCGGCATGCATGACTGGCCCCTACAGCTTCCAAGTAGTTGAGAATCGTGTACTTACGCAGGGCCGTAGCGCCCTTAGAGGCCGGGGGGGCTCGTGCCTCCCCAAATGTTTTCCAAAAACAAACAAACAAGGTACCTGGCCCCCTCGGAAACCCAGGGGTTAGGTTGCGAAATGACTTTGTGCCCCCCCCAGTTTTTCAGGGCATGCTACGGCCCTGACTTACGTACTTAAGCCAAAATTGAGGCCTTTCAAAACACCAAATGGCTTTCTTGATCAGTCCGCAAGTCGTGTTTTTGGAAACAGTTTGATTTTCCAACGAAGGACAACTGATGAAGAGTGACTTCTTCCCTCTAAAAGTCCGCTAAGTACAATACCCAAGTGAAAGAGGCGCCAACTTCATTGAATTTACAACAAGAACGGTAGTCCAAATCGCTTGACATTATAGAAGTTATGTTTATGATTTTTATATTATTAGGGAAAACATACATTTTCCTTGGCCTACTCACACGCACGAGAAATTACAAATTATTAATATAATTATCTAGACGCTCATATTCAAGTGCATAAATAAAATTATTTCAAGCACTTCTAATTATAACTACGAACTTCCTGATGCATATGCAAGAACTACAATGGTGCCTGATTCTATATGTGAATTTATTTCGAAAGTTAAGTAGGGAGGGTCTCGAAAAAAGTTGGTAAAGTCTCGAAATCTCGCATTTTATAGGTCGGGTATCGGAGTCTTAACTTTGCCCGTCTCCGAGTCTCGGATTTGTTTTGGGAGAGTGTCCCAGAGTCGCGCCTTTCTACTCTTTTATTAGCTTTTATTGGATACACAGTGATAAATTTCCAGTCCATCATATCACCGCCTTCAATAAGCAAGCGTCCACTATACTACATTTACGGATTTTAGTTTTGGTTGACGCCAGTGACCTTTTCCAAGACCTATAACTGCTGTAAGAGACATTTACCAACATGCCTGATATGGGCCATATATGGCCCTTGTATGGGTTTTCTATGGGCCCATTCAAGTTCCATATAAGGGTATGTGATGGGTTGTGCATGCATGGGATTTGTATAGGCCATATGATTTCCATATATGGGTTACATGCTGTCTAATCAGCGCGTGCCTATATTTGCCGATAAAGCACTCACATCAATCTCTAACCCTTACATACACTACACTACAATATCCTATAAATATTATATTTCAGCCAATCAGAGCTCAGCTTTACTATGCAATATAGTGCGGTATTTCATGGTTTTTCTATGATGTACAGAGCGGTATTACATGGCTAAATCAAGGCCAATCAAAATGCAGGAAATTTCGCGCCCTTTCTTTATCAGCCAATAAGAATTCAACATTTTGAATACATAATTAGGCTGTAGACGCGCGGCCGCCACTCGAAATTTAGTTCGCTGGCGAGAAAATTCGTAGTCTATCGTCCGGTAAGTTACTTTGTTTTCGTGATAAATCTTCTGGTAAATTTGTTATTTCTAGGATAATATAGTTATTTCATGGTTTTCTATGAAACACTGGCGAAAATTTCACTCGAAATTCATATTATTTTGGTATACAACTCGCCTAAAGGCTCGTTTTATACTAAATAATACAAATTGTTCTTGAAATATTCGCCCGTATTCCATAGAAAACCATGAAATAACCAGTAAATACAATGCAATGCAATCCTTTATTTACCCACGTTACACCTAAGAGTTTGAGATCCATGCCTTAATGCCCCTGAATAGAGCGACCACGGAATTACAATTAGCATATCTAACAGGAACGTGAAGGTACAGCAGGATGTGATAAGACAGGTCACCAAAATAACAACAGGCCAACGTATCTATCCCACAGCTAGCAATTTTGGAGTTGTGTTAAAGGCAAAAAGAGCAACTCCCTCCCTTATAAAGCGCCTTCTTGGAGAATACGGTATCAGAAAGGTACGAGCAGTTGCATGGGGTGTGGATAATGAGGTCATGGCAATGAAGGGCTTCGGCCATGTTTTCGGACTGCAGACTGTGGAGACTGGCCTATGGCGGACCAGTCTGGAGTCCTTAGCAAGGTGCGTCGCCGGATGGCCTGGTAGGAGAGCACGGTGTACTGGAGGTGCAGTGTCCGTATACTCATAGAGATGAGACTATCACTGAAGCTGAAAAGAACAGCGCATTCTATTTGGCATATGTGGATGGGAAGTTTTTTCTTAAGAGTGACCATCTGTACTGGCACCAGATACAGGAGCAGATATTTCTAACTGACCGAAAGTCCTCAGTGCTATTTTGTTGTGTGGACATCAAAGGAGACGGCCGTTATGCTGATACCAAGGGACAAGTCCTGGAAACCCAACCTCGATATCATATGACAGACTTTTATTTCTGCCACTTTTCTCAAAAATGGTTGAATAGAAGGGAACTGTAATTTACATTTGAGCCCTCAAGTCAAGCAAATGACATATGGCTGTTGATTTTTGAGTTTACTAGCGCTGAGTATAAATTTTTGAATTTGTAACAGCTTAGATTTAATAAAATAATGTTAATTATAGAGTGGTAAAATCAACCATTAGAATTTGCTTTGTATGGGAAATCTATTTTTCAACATTATGTCATTGTTTTCTCAGTATTATGAAATATATCATAAGGATAGTTAATCGTTAGTCACGGTTTTGAGTTTCTCTTAGATACTTAGGTTTCTGTTAAATATTCAAGTCTCTCTTAAATATGTAAGAGCGTTCAAAGACACTAGTATCTGAAAAATATTTTATGGTTTAGGCAGAGCATTCTAAAGTTTTTGGCCTTAATACAATATAGGAATATGTTTGATATTGGTCCTACAAACACGAGATCGATAGGACTCGGCTAATCTGGTGGGATAATTCAGTGTGTATTTGACTGTTTGTTTTGAACACATTTTGGAAGGAACGTGGTAGGATATCATGATATGATAGAGCTACATAAACGATCCAACTAGGAGTGAATAAATACTGAAAATGTCTAGGATATTTAATTTTCTAAAGAGGTATACTCGGAGCTCTATAGTGAGCCTTTTGAAGTAAGTAAATTATTTGAATATTAGTTACGTATGTGGAAAACCTTATTATGTTACAATAAGTTCGTTTCGGATAGACTAGGGTATAATATAGCGGTAGTAATGAATTTGAGAATAGATAAAATCCAACTTTATATAAAATTCCAAATGGATATCTTAACACATATAATTGATATGAGTTTTGATGTTGATCAATATGTACCCTTGGAATTAAATGTTTTATCTTGTTGAATTATATTATCGTCCATTATCAGTGGCTTTCTTTGATTTAAGCCTTTTTGTCTTTGTCTAAAGATCATAGCATTGGTTTTCTTGGTATTAATAGATAACTTGTTGGCCTTACGCCAAGTTGAAACTTTTTCGAACTCGTGATTGAGACAATCAAGATCTCTGGGTCTTGATACTGGAAGAATATATTTACTAGTATCGTCAGCGAACAAAATATAATCAACGTCTTTCGAACAGTTCGGTACATCATCGATATAAATTATAAAGAACAGCTGTCCAAGTATGGATATATGTGGAACTCCACATACAATAGTCTGTTGTTCAGATTTTGTTCCTTTAAACTGGACGAGACGAACAATGCCCATCTTAAACAAGCAAGAACAAACTGAGGAAAGCATTGTTCTACATATCAGGCTTTGGACGAGTGGAATTCCCTTCCGTCCGAAACACGAGATTCGAACTCAGTAGCCAATTTTAAAGCGCATTTCACTATTTCACTTTTTTAGATTTCTCATTGTTCTTATATTTTTATCAATTTTTACTTATCATTTCTATTAATTAGTTGTAACTATCCTATCTAAACTTTATTTTACTTTATTAGTTATGTTACGCAAGGGCCCAACGAAAAACTCCTCGGAGATATGTGTACCCTGTCTAAACATAGTTATTATTATTATTAAGTCTTGACCGAGATAAATACCTACTCCTCCACCATGTTTGTTAGCGCGATGATTGCTAATGAAATTGTATTCATCCAAATTAATTCACCACAGTCTGTATCTTTGACCCATTTTTCCGTTTTAGCTAAAACTGAAATCTTGTGATTGATAGTGAACAGAAAATAGGAAAGATGTTCGTGTTTTTTTTCATTCATTCGAGTATTAAGATAGAATACTGAGAGGTAGCCTGATTTTCAGACGGTACGAGGTCGTCCGCTCACTTCCTCCCCTTCCCCGTCTGATGGACTTCATAGAATTTCGTGTTCCTGACGTCATAATGTCAACCAATCAGAGCAAACTTTACACTTTTGGCAAAGTCTGGAATTTAAGGAATGTGCATGCTCGCATATTTTTCTGAATGGCGTTGGGGAAGAACTTGAGCAGTGTGTCGACCGAAATTGTAAAGTTTTCAGGATTTCGAAGCTATATCCAGAGCAAAAGAAAGCATTGGAATCATTCATTCATCGGAACGATGTGTTTGTGAATCTATGTACGGGCTTTGGTAAATCACTAATCTTCCTCCGTTTATAAATCTCATGCATTTAATAGATCTTAAAATTCTCCTAGGTTTTTGGCTTTTAGAAGACCAAATCTTTCATGAAATATTATGATTTTTCTGCAGGAGTGAACACACATACTGAGTATGTTATGGAAAAAGTTTCATGGCACTTGGGTGAATATTTTTGTTTTCAGAATTATGAACACACTTCCGTAAGTTCACGAATGGCAATGGCATCTAAACTTTGCACAAAAAGTCCGGTTAAAACAATCTCTGATACCAAAAAACCTACACTAGGACAACTTTAGGGTCTTGTGTAACTAATCGACATACATATCAAGCTTCAAAACGTTTTAAAAATAAAAATAAAAGCGTAAAAGTTCTAAGTTATGAGTAACAAACTTTAGGGCGTGGAATCCGGCGAGGCAGATATTTCTTGTATGCATTCTCATACACTTGTCCTGCAAATACTGCACGCAAACGTCCGTTTAAAAAGTTCCTGCTCTCCAAAGAACCACAGCAGCTCAAATAGGATACCATTCTGAGAAATCGACAGAAGTTTGAAGCTGTAGAATGTTATTTTCAGTGCATGAAAGCTGATAGATCCAACTCAGTAGTAAAACCGCTACTGCACGACTTTTCTTCACTTCACGCTTCAATTCTTATGCGTGTTCGTATTGGCTTATTGTAAAAACAAAGGTTGATGACGCCAGGAACACGAAAGTCTATGAAGTCCATCAGACGGGGAGGGGGAGGAAGTGAGCGGACGACCTCGTACCGTCTGAAAATCAGGCTAACTGAGAGGCCAAGTAAATTTAAACCAATTTGTTCATTTTAATAACCTTCAGAGTCACAACGACCAATATATTGGTGAACGTTAATGTCGGATTCGGGGTCAACAGAATGACCGGTAAGATTCTAATCACTTCGCGAACCGAATAGAAATCATTTAATACCTAACTTTCCAGACAATGAAGATCACAACAATATCAGGAAGGGGCATCTCGTTTATTAGCCGATTGAAAAAAAATGCCTACAAATAGTTAATGTATGAAAAATAAAGTTTAGTTTATGAATGGCTTTAGAGATGCCTTCGGTGGCAACTCAATTACTCTCTGTTCTTATATACTAGTCCTAAATTCCTTAATGTTCGATGTTACATAACCATACTAAAACAACTAATATAATGCAAGAAACTATCTTAAGAGACCGGAACTAAATATATTTAGAAAGGGATTAAAACATAAGGTTTGTAAGCGTTCATAATCGTATTTTATAACTCCCTACTTAAATTCTTATAATGCGACGCGAAACATCTCATCCCTAAGTCAATTAAATGGAAACTTACGTACAAATCATTACAAAGTTTATACCTCTAACTTGGCGTGTTGCATATTTGACAGTTGTTCATTCATGATATGATAATGTTACTGAGCTCTATGGATCCACCAGCTTTCATTCTGGAAAGCTGAGTCTGTGGATTGAGGTTGGCTGTCATAGGCAATTTGTTGTAGCGTAGGAAGGCTCTTTTCTGGCGTTGCCGAGCTTTGGCAGCAGCTCCTTGCACTTGGCGTTTACTCTATCCGAGTAATCTTAATTAATATACACATTTTTGCCACGCGGCTGCTTCTTTGCTCTCATCACAACTTCACGGTCCTTATAATTCAGGAACTTTGCGACAACCTTACGAGGTCTTGAATTTGTTGAAAGGGCTTTACTGATTCGATTTGCCGTTTCGATGAATATCCTTACTAACCTCAAGCATGTGCTCGGATATGAGGTATTTCACGCTATCGTGGAACATTAACCGAGCAACTACATGTAACAGTCCAGTCCCTACACTTACCCAGTCACATATAGGGTATTCGTTTCGAAACAACAATTGGTGTGCATATTCAGATACCATGCAGTAATCACAAACAGGGCAATCTGGCAGGTTTATTTTAAAGTGCGTATACTTTAGTTATTCAGTACCGTATTCGGGTATGTTGTAGCACAAATTTAAACACGCCACCAGCAGCATTTGACCAAATTTGTTTCCAAATCAGCATACATGAGGATTTTTGGTATTACTTCGTAATAGTCGAGCGAAGACACCGTTATCTTTCCCAGCAAGCACCTGTGGCTTATCATATTCGACCACGTGACCCTGGTCAATGACGATCACCTTGTCATAGTCCATGATGGTGTTCAGTCTGTGTGCTATGGTCAGCACTGTGCAGCTGGCAAACTTGTGTCGGATTACCTCTTGAATGAGTTGGTCCGTCTTGAAGTCCACGTTGGCCGTGGCTTCGTCCATTACTAGTACTTTACACCTCTGCAGCAATGCACGGGCAAGACACAATAGCTGTCGCTCTCCAACGCTAAAGCCTGAACCCGATTCTCCAACACAATACTCGAGATGACCATCAAGTTTCGCTATTGTGCTCCCAAGCTGTACTTCTGCCAGTGCTATCCAGATGTCATCATCTGTAAATCGGTTAAATGGATCCAGGTTCTTCCTCAAGGTTCCTGCAAACAAGACAGGGTCCTGGGTTATGACGGCAATAGCTCTTCGAGCGGCCTGTACATTGAGGGTTCCAAGATCAATACCATCGATGAATACTTGGCCTTGAGGGTCCGGCATTCTGAACAGGGCCGCCACAAGTGAAGACTTTCCAGCTCCAGTGCGTCCGGCGATACCAACTTTCTCCTTGGGTTGGATATCAAAGTTGATGTCTTGTAACACACGAGGACCGTCCTCCAAGTACACCAAGGACATATTCCGCACACTAACAGCACCTTCATTTGGCCAGTCTTCTGGCGGAAGAGTTTCTCTGCTGTAGCCTGGTTCCGAAGGTAGTCGGCTGTAGGTTATAACACGCTCTACCGACGTCATTTCGTTCTCAACCTCAGCACCAGTACAAACAGCATACTGTGCAGTGCCAAGAATACCCACAGCAAACGAAAGTAACATCCCTGCAACACCTAGAAATATACAAAAACAACACAAGGTCAATGATAAAGAACTGACTTGACTTTATCTCGAGAAATTCCAATATAACTTAAATTCAGCTTCGTGTTTAATTTATGTCTACATTAAAGTGGTTGTATGCGATAAATATGGTATACGTATTTTTAATTGCTGATGGCTTTGCAATGGGACTTTTGCAGGAATGCAATCACGTGGTTGTATTGAACTTCATTTATTTAAAAGCACTTGTACGAGATCGGTAGTGTTATTAACAAAACCTGTTTGTAAATGCTATTTTTTTCACTCCAATGGATTGTCGATCGTTCTAAAACAGCATTTTTGAATAATATTTTATGTTCAATAAAGCCTTTTCCATGAGCTCAATTCATTCGTTATTGAAGTTACTTAATTAAGAAACTGCAGTCAGTTCAAAATTGCGCCGCTCGCCTTATTGTTGGTGGTGGAAAGTATGATCATATTTCACCTGTTCTTCAGCGTCTCCACTGGCTACCCGTAGAAAAACGAATAACTTATAAGATATTACTTCTTACATATAAAGCTCTAAATAATCTGGCTCCTACGTACATTCGTAATATGGTAGAGTACTATACTCCTCGTAATCTTAGGTCTGCCAATAAGTTCCTTCTGTAGGTTCCTACAGTCAATTTAAAGAGCTATGGAGAAAGGGCTTTTTCCGTTATTGCGCCAAAACTGTGGAATTTGTTGCCACTTACTATTAAGTTATGCCCCTCGGTGGGACTCTTCAAAGTTAAATTAGAAGCATATTTATTGAAGGAAAGTTTTTATTAGTTTAGTTATTGCTTAGATCGTAAGATTTTATAGTTCTTGTAAGTTAACTTGCTTGTTTTCCAGCTATGTAAAGCGCATTTGGATGTTTAGGATTAAGGCGCTGTATAAATGTAGAATTATTATTGTTAAAATGTCTTTAAAGCGTAAATTACATGATCAGGATCAATGCAAAATAAAGCTGTCTCGCTGTTTATTTATGATCATTACATTAGTACATACTATGGAACGGTAATGTGAGCAAACTTTAATGAACAAGAAGCTTCAGGGCGATAAACGAGCGGACATACGTGTGACGTAATAGATTTATGCGGCGTCTTCCCATATTTTATGCGTACGCATTGCGCAAAAGTAATTTTATTGACCATCCCAAGTCGAGGAGGCACTGGGAACGAGGATGTTTTGCTGACGTTCTGGCTGCGTTCTCTTTTGAAAACAATTCACATAGCGAAGGATTGTGGTAAGAGTTCTGTCGTCTTTATGCGATATTTTTTGGCAACTACATGTGCAGTCGTAAAACGACTCGTTCTCGTGAGCTTTGAAAGAAATTGCTCGTGTTTTCCGAAAGAGCAGAATATTGAGACGATTAGTTCGCAAGCAAACAATTAACCAAGGCAACCAGACTTACGGAAACGACTGAGACTTACTGAATGTCATTCTAACAGACCAGAACATTTTAAATAACGTGAGGCATGTTTGATTAGTGATCATGCTATGGTGTATGTACTTTTGACAGAAAATGCACAGAGCGCAGCATCAGAACAAACTATAAGTACCTGGACGAAGAACGTTTCTAGGAAAACCTAAATATAGGCCTCTGGAATGTGGGTGAAATATTTGACTCATTAGATGATATATATGATTATTGTAACGCCTTATTGAATACAATTGTGGACAAACATTTACCTGTTAGGAAAATGAAAGGTAAGGTATATGTCTACAGAATGGAACAATGCGATAAAGGCTAAACGAAGGTTCACTAAAAGATTCAGCAAGAACAGAACACATACAGGAAAACTTTCAGCTCAAAAGGAAATTACGAAAATGAGGCCACAAGGCAAAGACGCAGAAAGGCATTAAAGGACTATTGGAAGCAAGTATCAGAAAATATAGGGTTTGACCCGAGAAACATTTTAGATCTTTTATTGACCGAAAAGACAAGAATGCAATGAAAAGTGACATCTGTTTAAATATTAATGACAAACTGGAGAAAGATCAGATCACTTAGTGGCCTATTTCTCAACAATGGCCAGTGGGATTGGCGGCAGCAACGAGGAGAACCTTGTGGAAGAAGACTAAAGACCATCACAGTCTACTAGCAATTTCGTGTATGATGAGTGAGGCCCTTTAAGGGGGGTATGCATATTCCCTGTTTGATTTTCCAAATTAGTCGTGTCGCAGTCTCGAAAGGTGGGCATGCATGTCTATTGTTTTCTTGTTGTTTTATGATTTCTCTCTGTCGGTCTCGCAATAATGTCAGACAATTTCCGACGTTGGTCGTTATTTCATTTCCTTCCGCTGTTTCAACGCCGTGTCTCATGAACAAGGACACACCAAATGAACCTTTCAAGTTTAGAATTGTAAAGTGCAGAGAAGTACAAGATGCAATAGAAAAACTGGATCCCAGGAAATCCGTTGGTTACGACAAGCTACACCCTAGAGTACTAAAGATAGGGGCAAAAGAATTAGGATATACAATAGCAGAATAGAGCAAGGGTTATGGATAACACAATGGAAGCCAGATGAGTGGATACCCATCTTCAAAAAAGACGATAGACAAGAGGTCAAGAACTATAGTCCAGTTAAAGTATTACCATCTGTAGACAAGATATAACTATGACTGAGAAACAGCTTAGGTAGACAATTTATGTAATATATAGATCCACGACTTAGTCACTTCATAACGGCATATCGTAAGCAACATAGTAATGAAACCACTCTACTACGACTTCTTGAAAACTAGAAAATGGAACTTGATAGCAAGAAACTGGTGGGTGTTCTATCATCAGACATGAGTAAGGCCTTTAGTACTCTTTATGCCCGCCACTTCTCTTAAACAATGAATCCTATAATTTCTCAGAAAGTGCTTTGGACTTGTTCCGTTCATACGTTGCTCAAAGAGAGAATAGGATCAACAACCAGTGGAGAACCGTAACTATAGAGGCTGTCCTCAGGGGACTACGTTTGGACCTCTTCTGTGTAATATATTCCAGAACGATCTTACTCAGACAGTTCAGGATTCTAACATCTCTAAATGTATGTATGCCGATGATCACCGATGATCATCTATGTAATGGGTGATTCAGCCAGAAGAGTGGATGAGAAGTTGATAGAAGAGGGGAATATGATTACTAAGTGATACGAGGATAGCCTACTACAAGTGAACTTCAACAATATCAAGGCATGGTAATGGCTCCAAGAAAACTGATAAGACAATACATATCCAAATTAATATAGCTAAGATCAAACAACCTCAATCAATCAAGTTACTAGGTGTGCATTTAGATGACCAGCTAAATGTTAGTAACCACATTAGTGAACTTTGCAAAAAAGTCAGCAAACATTGGTTGGCATTCTTTTACGTTTAAGAAATCTTTCACTAGTTAACGCCAAATTACAGCTATAAAAGACTGCTATCTTGCCACATTTATCGTACTGCCATATGGCATGGCATGACATTTTTGTCGAGCATCAGATAAGCGTAAAATAGAAAGATTTCAAGAGAGAGCGTTGCGTGCGGTATTAATAGTAGTTGGTCAGACACTTATCAACATTTGCTTCGAAGGTTTATAGCTATAAAAATTGCAAGAAGGGTTATATGCGCTTTAACTACAATATATCGTGATACTTATATATCAAGCTAAGAACCATTTATTGCCTATGTATATACAGGATCTATTCTATTGTAATATACGAATAAGGACAAAGTGTCTAACTTGAGGAATTCCGATTTTAGATTTCCTCGTTTTAATACCGTAACTTATGGAAAGCACTCAGTGAGGTACCTAGGTCCATTTCCACATGGTCTAAGCTAACTAAAGAAGAAGAAGTTTAACTAATTTGAGGGCTCTTAAAAAAGCCATAAGGAGAAAGGATTGTGAAAGTGCTGAGAAGGGTAGTTGAAGGAATTGTTACTTATGCAACAATTTATGATTATTAACTCTAGTACCATTACCATACATAGTTGGCACTACCGATGCCACTTTTCCTGTTACACATTTACAATGAGTGGGAATTTCATTATATATATATATATATATATACAGTCGATCCAGGAAAGGTAGTCTTACAGAAAAGTCAATTACACACATATAACTGTCACGTGTCCGTATATACAGAATAAATTAAATTGCTTGTGGTTCGCTGGTGTCGCGAGGTGGTAAGACCCGCGGCCCAGAGATACAGAAAACGCGAAGATTCGGAAGCAAGAATACTCGCGTTCCAGAATAGTTTGGCAGCAAGTATACAGGAGAGAGATACAAATTGGATAAACGCAGTATCCGTTTACAGGAAGGTTGCGTTTCATCTGGATTTGACGAGTAGACATTTGCGTTTAATTATAGAAGTTTGGTCGTGCTTTTTGCACGAGCGCGTAGGGCGAGTCCAATTTGAGCTTTTTTGAAACCATCTGATTGACTTTGGAAACCATCTGATTGACTTGACAAATGAGCGGAACAAATAAGATTTGCTTCTGTTTATTCAGTTTTGAGTTTATACTAAATCTGTGGCTTAAAGGTACGCACTTTTCTCAAAATAGCGCAATGACGGGGTCAACACCGTTCACGCGCAAACTAAACTTGCCTATTAATTCAAACCAAGTGTAATTTACTGCATATTGTTTTCCTTTTCCCCCTTAGGTTTTCATTATAAAATATTGGGTAAAAATATCAGATAGTGAATGCTAGAGAACAGTAAGTTTGGGAAACCTTTTGAACAAAGTTTGATATGTACAAATTAGAATCACAACGCAACTGGTATGAAGTCATGCACATCAGGCAAGACTACAAAGTAAAAACGTTCAAAAATAGATAATACGTTGGGAGCTAGGTTTGTTTCAGTAACTAACAACTAACTTACACTGGATAAAAAAGCCGGGATGTTTTGCGATGTTTAAATCTTTTAAATGAACCACGCTAAACCACGTAATTAAGTGTAGAATTAAAACTGTTGGTTAGCTTCGCAGATAAAAATAACGAAGCATGACTAATTTTTGAATAATTAATCCCTCCCAAACTTTCTTTTTTGATATTGGATAAGAACGGACAATGTAGCTAAAATAATACTGTCAACATGAAACGGTCTCAAATTTTCCCAGACTTTCGAAGTAGATAATTATACCAGCACTGACTGAGTACGCCAAAATTACGTTATTTTCGTTTAGAACGGTATAGCGATTGTGTTGATGGTTGTGGTTTTGAATAAGCGTATATTTTTTTCTTACACTGTGCCGGGCTTACATGTATATACCAGAAACAGTTTTGAAAATACTAAATACCCACTGATTCAAAGTAGTATATCCTTGTTTAGAAGTAGGAAGCGATTTTAGCAAGTGTTATCAATTTCATTCGTACTGATTTTCTGAACTTTGGCAGACTGAGCGAGCGAAGTCATTTTTTTTTCGAGATTTCGAAAACATCGGCCGTGAGACACGGAGCAGACAGTTTTGAAAATATCCGCAATACAGAAATTGGCCAGAATTCTCTTAGAAACCCATAGTAATGCTTGCATAAGTTGACGAAGCTTTTTTCTTTGTGAAGGAAGAGTACTCGGCATAAGGTTTACGAGTGTTTGACAAACGATCACAAACTTTTGAAGCTACGCCATGGACGATGTCGATGTTCAAAATACTACATTCCCTGCGGCAGTCGAAGCTTTTGCAAAAGAAATGTTCGAACATCCCTTAATAAAAATATGTGGATGATTGGTGTCCTAGCCATTTCAAAGGTTAAAAAGAACTCCGTTCTTGTAGTCACGTTTGAAATAAAAGCTTTTAAGGGAATGCAGTCAGAAAAAAAGAGGATAAAGAAAAGAAAAAAATCTTCGCAGTGAAAAAAAAAAGACGCGATGCCGATACCGAGACTTGAACTCGGGGCTTCGAACTGGTAAGCAAGAGCGTTAACCATTAGACCACCGTGGCTCTTTGTTACCAAATACAAAGGGCGCGTTCACGGTTGATTAGCGTTCTTTATGTAAAAGGTGCGAACTTAACAAAGGTTGTCCAAGACATATGCACATATGGGTTCATAACCTTTGTTCAGTTCGCACCTTTTTCATAAAGAATGGTAATCAGCCGTGAACGCGCCCTTTGTATCTGGTAACAAAGAACCACAGTGGTCTCATGGTTAACGCTCTTGCTTTGTAGTTCGAAGCGCCGAGTTCAAGTCAAGTTTATTCTTATTTTTCTCCCTTGTTCTTTTGTTCTGTTTACATGAGTTTCTTTTTGCAGTTTCTTTTTTGACATTGGATAAGAACGGACGCTGTAGCTAAAATAATACTGCCATCCTAAAACGGTCTCAATTTTCCCCAGACTTTCGAAGTACGCCCAAATTACGCTATTTTCGTTTAGAACGGTGTAGCAATTCTGTTGATAGTTGTGGGTTTGAATAAGCGTAATTACTATACACTGTGCCGAACTTACATTTTAATACCAGAAACAGTATTGAAAATACTAGATACCCACTGATTCAAAGTAACATATCCTTGTTTAGAAGTAGAAAGCGATTTTAGAAGTGTTATGAATTTCATTCTTACTGATTTTCTGAACTTAGGCAGACTGATTTTTTTTCGAGATTTCGAAAACATCGGCCGCAAACACGGAGTGTTTTGAAAATACCCGGCAGTCCAGAAATTGTCCAGAATTCTCTTTGAAACCCATAGCAATGCTTGCATAAGTTGACGAAGCTTTTTTCTTTGTGAAGGAAGAGAACTCACATGTAATTAAAGCCGTGTACTCGGCGTAAGGTTTACGAGTGTTTGACAAACGATAACAAACTTTTGAAGCTACGCCATGGACGATGTCGATGATCAAAATACTACATTCCCTGCGGCAGTCGAAGCTTTTGCAAAAGAAACGTTCGAACATCTCTTAATAAAATATATGTGGATGATTGGTGTCCTAGGCATTTCAAAGGTTCTCGTTCTCGTTCTCGTTCTCGTTCTCGTTCTCGTTCTCGTTCTCGTTCTCGTTCTCGTTCTCGTTCTCGTTCTCGTAGTCACGTTTGAAATAAAAGCTTTTAAGGGATTGCAGTCAGAAAAAAAGGGAAAAAGAAATGAAAAAAATCTTCGCAGTGAAATACAAGACGCGATGCCGATACTGAGACTTGAACTCGGGGCTTCGAACTGGTACATGGTAACCAAGACTAGGCAAGAGCGTTAACCATTAGACCACCGTGGCTCTTTGTTAGGGCGCGTTCGAAGGGCGCGTTCACGGCTGATTACCGTTCTTTACATAAAGAACGGTAATCAGCCGTGAACGCGCCCTTTGTATTTGGTAACAAAGGGCCACGGTGGTCTAGTGGTTAACGCTCTTGCTTACCAGTTCGAAAGTATCGGCATCGCGTCTCGTTTTTCACTCCGACGATTTTTTTCATTTGTTTTTCCCTTTTTTTTCTGACTGCATTCCCTTAAAATCTTATTGCAAACATGACTACAAGAACTGAGTTCTTTTTAACCTTTGAAATGCCTAGGACACCTATCATCCACATATTTTTATTAAGGGATGTTCGAACATTTCTTTTGCAAAAGCTTCGACTGCCGCAGGGAATGTAGTATTTTGATCATCGACATCGTCCATGGCGAAGCTTCAAAAGTTTGTGATCGTTTGTCAAACACTCGTAAACCTTACGCCGAGTACACGGTTTTAATTACATGTGAGTTCTCTTCCTTCACAAAGAAAAAAGTTTCGTCAAGTTATGCAAGCATTACTATGGTTTTCAAAGAGAATTCTGGACAATTTCTGTAATGCCGGGTATTTTCAAAACTGTCTCGAGCTCCGTGTCTCGCGGCCGATATTTTCGAATGTGGTCGCTCGCTCAGTCTGCCTAAGTTCAGAAAATCAGTACGAATCGAATGAAATTCACAACACTTGCTAAAATCGCTTCCTACTTCTAAACAAAGATCAGTAATACCAGTTTGAATCAGTGGGTGTCTAGTATTTTCAAAACTGTTTCTGGTATGTACATGTAAGCCCGGCACAGTGTAAAAAAAATTACGGGTTATTCAAACCCACAACCATCAACAGAATTGCTACACCGTTCTAAACGAAAATAACGTAATTTGGGCGTACTCAGTCAGTGCTGGTATAATTATCTACTTCGAAAGTCTGGGAAAAATTGAACTCGGGGCTTCGAACTGCGTAGCAAGAGCGTCAACCATTAGACCACCGTGGTTCTTTGTTACCAGATACAAAGGGCGCGTTCACGGCTGATTACCATTCTTTATGTAAAAGGTGCGAACTGAACAAAGGTTATAAATCCATATGTGCAGATGTCTAGGACAACCTTAACGGCAACGACTGTATATTATATATACATGTGTGTGTGTGTGTGGAGCCTGTAAAGAGGAAGAAGAAGCCAAGCATGAAGCTTTGTCTCAACAGTTCTCCACACAATCTGATGAAGAAAATCATGGATGAGGCGCTCCCTGTACCTACAGTGTAAGACCCAGGACAAAGCTGGGGACTTTTAATACTTTTTTGGAATTCCCACAACCAGCACCAGAGCTTCTCTTTGATTCACCAGATCCGAAGGCGGCCGAGTAATGGAAAGTAGAGGCACAGAAAAATGACGTTGAACGCCCATAACTAGCAGCCGGGAATTCTCTCTTTGTGGAGTGCGGTCGAGTATTTTATAGCCGATGCAAAGGAATGGGGAGCTTAACTCATACAACACCTTATGAACGGCGATACTCTTAATTACCACTTTAAATGTTTAAGAAACAAAACCATGTATGCTAAAGTGTCAGTAATAAAGACAAAAAAAGAGAAGACGATTGAGGTTGGCATTACTACTACGATCGTTTCCTTTCTTTTTCTTTTGAATCTGTTTCGTCGACGAGGGCGATGTATGTGCTGGGTCTGGTCCTGGATTCTTGGGGTTTTTGGAACGTGTCATTATGTTGTACTGCGGCTGCTGTTTTTTAGAAATATGAGGTGCTGAAGGGGGCAACGCTTTTCGATCGAACTCCAATGCATAGCTAACTCATTCCCAATGATCCAAAATGCGTTGAAATGAAAAAATGAGATTTGCTGATTGCATTATATTTACGCCGAGTTTTGGCATGGACGATCACATATAGATTTCAATCTATTCTGTTTCGCTAGCTGGGGCAGAGCAAAAAGTATAGTTGTCGTCAGTAGCTAGCTTTGTTTGAATGCATAACGTTGTGACCTTTACAAAACGAGAATTACAGCGAATTGTATTTGCTGGATCAATAAAAGTTACATGAATAAAACGATTTGGAAGAAGTCAAAAGGAAAATAGAGTACCGAAGTCTCACGAGCAGTCAGCCCGGTAGCCATGTAATCTGAGACACTAATCTGAAATTAATTAATCCCACATCGATAGCATGGTAATGGACCTGTTATGCAATTTCACATTCCCGAATCCTCCCGCCCCCAAAAATATGACACATAGCTCAATTATAGACTCGGACCAACTTAAAATTACCGGATACTTCCAGGGTGCGTTTCCAGTCTAAATTATGTAGCGCCTCGAGGAAGCATCGTAGAAAAATCATCGATGTATTATTTTAAAGCTTATAACATTGGCTTCAAGAATACATAAAAAGTTTTGAGTACAACATTGGCTTCAAGAATACATAAAAAGTTTTGAGTACTTTGAAAATCTCGAATTTTCCGCGATACCGTTTCTCAGATCTAGTGAGATGGCTTTCGGAGGCTCCGACTCCGAAAATATTTTAAAGTTTTAAAATCTGTTTGCTTTGTCGCATTTCAGAAGAATCGTATTAGAATATTCTGTCGGGGAATTTCAAAATTCAATTTAGTTCAAAAGTTATCATGCTCTTCGTGAAAAGGCGAAAACATAGTCCGAGTAGATATGCGAGAAACGCCGTCAAGAGCTCTCTTTTTAGAATTTCCCAATTCCCTGATACTCTTTTTGCAACTGCGATATCAATTGACATTTTGTGAACTGTCACGTATTCTGATTGGCTCTTCGATTATGACGCAACGGTTTACTAACAATGCTTTTTATTGGCCAAACGGACTGAGTCCAGAGAGATGAACTTGTATATAGTTTAGATTGCTCAAATTTATCAATAAAACGATTATAAATAACCTTAAAACATGTTGTGTAGCTAGAGCAACAGATGAAGTGCATTACTGGGTAGTTTTCTGGTAAGGTTCATCAGTGGGAAAGCCAGGAGAAGCCGTTAAACCTGAACATGTGCTATCGATCGCTTCGCTTCAACGCTAACGGAAAATGAACGGCTTTTTAGGATTCTCTTCTAGCTTAGATACATCCTGGTAGCTTTGTGATACCTTTCCACTGGTTCTTTATCCAAGTAAACTCCATTTCGAGCCATTTAGTAGACCTGTTTTCACTGCATCGTTCGCCGCGTGGAAATACCGTTAATCGCTTCTCGCTCACTCCGGATTGGGATACCTATGGTTTGTACACGTCATGAACTATTCCCATATTTAGCTTGGCCACCATCTTAGATCGCCAAATCACGTGACAAAATACTCCCAAAATCTGGGAGTATTTGATCACGTGATCCAGCCTTTACCAGGGTCTTCTCTCTGAGTAGCCGCCATCTTGGATCTGACCGAGAAGACCCTGGGGACGAGGTTGACGTATGCGCTAGCCTTTCCCGACACCGTCGTTACGGGCGAGTGAGCACTTGTCATGATCTGCTGTCAATCAAACAGAACCTTTTACTTCCGGTTAAAAACTTCCTTTGGTATTTCTCCGTCAATTTTAATTTTTGAATGGAGTTTTTGGTAAATGATACACTACTACTAAAACAACATTTCTGTGCGAAAAAAAAATTCCCATGTTTTTCGCTTTGAAGGTATCCGGTAACCTTAATTGGTCCGAGTAACAACTAACACATGCAACTTCGTATTCTGTTTGGATATTTCTGTTTTGCGAATTGAATTCAGTTTCTCAATTACTATTGAAAATAATACAATATAGCTTTATGTTTTTCCAATTTCAACAACATTCACTTTCCCATATTGTAGAGTAGTGAAAATCCTATGGATTTAAAGCCATACCTGGTTGCTCAACTAAGGCCAATGACCCAATTGCAACTGATATCACAAAGACAGCACACAGCAAATCCAAATGAAGTGAAAACCAGCGACTTGATGACAGGACAAGGAAGAATGCTTTCGTGTTCTCATTTTGATGCCTGCAAAGTAAAATATGAAAATACGGCCTTGTAATATATTCTTGTTTGGATCAAGAAAAAGAGTGACGATGACGATAATTCTCGTGTTGACCCACCACAACACCACAATAATATAATTTCAATAATAACTGCATTGATATCTCTTACTACATGGCAGCTCAGTGAGCGGGCAACTCTGAATGCTGCAATCTGATTGGTTGCTCAGCGGGCAAGAATTTTTCATCATGCCTGCTCAGGATTTTCCAAATTCGCTCACAACTCTTCATAAACAAATAGCGATAAAATGCGTACATTTTGAAAGGAACTAAACAATTTATTACATGAATTTAAAACTATATATATTTTTCGTTTTCCAGCAAAAATTCAAATTTTTAGAGCGATTAATGCAGTTCTTCTGGCTCTCGCAAGTTCGATGAAAACAACTGAATTGAATGAAGCTGGATTAGTGGAGATAAATAACTGTAGCTTTCACTGAAATACAGAAAAGCTGAAATGGCTGTGACTTCAAAAAACACAAAGAAAAGTTTGGCTACGACACAACGCTACCACAATCGTGGTACAAAGAAATATAACTATTAGGGAAACGAGTAAACTTAGCACACAGTTACATCAAAGAAAGCAGGTTTTTTATTGCATGAGCTAAGAAATGCAACATTAACATTTGGAAACCCATCTCTCAACTCTTGCTGAAGGCTTTGACCTGGGACCATAGATGGTTTCCAGAGCCTTACACAGTCAATGACCAGTTCGGACGACTCTAGACCAGTCAAGTAAAGGTTAAATTTCTCGCATGCCAATAACCAATAACTTTGATGAAGATTCTAAATAATCATTATTGAATGACTCCTATTTTGGAATCTTCCCTAATAAGCTTAAAGTTGCTAGATTTACTCTTAGTTTCTAGATTTGATAAGGATCATTATAGGCAAATATCTGCCTTCGATTTTTAGTAAGATTTTTGAGAAAATAATTCACGAGCGTCTGTACAGTTATCTTGAAAATATAACATTCTTTATCGCCTGCAATTTGGATTCACTTCACATGCTCTCATTAGCGTCTCAGAATTGATACGTAAGGCAATGGATAATCAAGAATTTGGGTGTGGAATTTTCATTGATCTTAAAAAAGCTTTTGATACGATTAACCACTCGATTTTGCTATCAAAATGAAATCATTATGGTATCAGAGGTGTTGTCAATGACTGGTTTAGTTCTTACCAAAGAGAGAGCAAATTGTCACCTTATATAGTCATAATTCTGCCACTTTACCAATAAGCTGTGGGGTGCCGCATCTCTTTACTGGGACCATTACTGCTTTTGCTATACTTCAAAAACTCATGAAAAACTCATTTTGTCCAATCGGATGTAGCAAATCAGTCACGTGCATGCTCCTTATACCTGATAAAATCTCATCATTCTAAAAAGCCCGCGGAGGGATTTGAATTCTGTCCCAGGGGGAAACGGGGTTAATGATTGAGACAATGGAGTAGTATATAACATGGGGTTACCGCCGCATTTTTCCAAATGTCAGACGCCATATTATTTCTATAGGTAATCATACGGTTTCGAGTGCAATTTGGGATTAATTTGCACGAGTGGGTTTTTCAAAGAGTATCAAAATTGCACGAGCCCGCAAGGCGAGTGCAATTTGAGCTCTTTGAAAAACACACGAGTGAAAATTAATCCCAAATTGCACGAGAAAACCGTATGATTACTTATTAATACTATACATGCAAACAATTGTCAGGAAGTGACGTTGGCGAGTCATGTGACAAAGTAATTTAGTCAGTCAACAAACCATAATAGTTCACAGTTTCAAATTCATTCAAATTGTTCGAGTGTTCTCAGAAGTCGAAAGGAAATGTTTCATTGCTTTCCAAAGAAATTTGCATCGTATTTCCTTTTTTCGACACTAGTATGTTTCCCTTTTTCTGTACTGTGTTTCCTTGAAATTGCATTGCCCTCAATCAATCAGAATTGAGCATTTTTTCATGTATATTATTATTCTGAATATAGAACCATATATTTTAAAAAACAAATATATTAAGAATCGAATACGCATTTTTCCAAATCTCAGATTCCATATTATTTTTCTGAATATAGAACCATATATTTAAAAAACAAAAATTAAGAATCGAATACGCATTTTTCCAAATCTCAGATTCCATATTAGTTTTCTGATTTTGGTTCTATTAAATGGTTTCCACATAATAGAATCCTTATATTGAATCCATGTATTGCGTGACATTTAAACTATAGATGTTTTTTTATAGTCAATAAGATGAAAAAGGCCTGTCAAGGGGAAGTCTGTGGTAACCTTTTTCATTCGGACCGTAATAATATTATATTCATTTTTTGTCTTTAATTGTAATTAAATGGTTCCCACAAAACCTCCAAGTGGATATTTTTCTTTAATACCTAATTTATTCCACATTAACAAAAAAAAATTGTTACATGATTTATCTCTAGACCTATTATATCTGAGTTTCGGTACATATCTTTATTATCTTCAATGAACTTCATCATTTCGGAATAACACTCATCGAATGTATCATAAAGGTTATCTGTAATTGAAGCTGACCAAACAGCTCTATTATCTTCTATCCAAAATTCAAATCTATCATCCTCTTCAACGATAGAACAATAAAGGACTCTGTCATTATCCAATCTTACGAATCCGGTTAAATGATGAACGTAAGTGTTATCATGACAATTTTTAAAAATGCTATCATATTCGTCTCTATTTATCAATTTTATAATTTTGATTGCTTTTTGTTTTTTTGACATTATATATAAATATACTATATATTTTATTCTTAAATCATTTTGAAATTGCGTTTTAATTACGTTCTTCCTTAACAGTCAGATTGAGACCTGTGAGAGAAACATGCAAGATATCAGATATTTTTAAATCCTTCATTGGTACCCAACTCTTAAAATCATCACTATAACCCTTCCATTTTACTAAAGCTTGAATTGTTGCTTTTTGTAATCCATTCTAATGACTTTGTTAATACGGAAAACATCTTGTTTAGCTTTCAATAACTCAGGTTCGTAGAAAGATCCTTTTATTTCCTCACCATTCAAGTATTTCAGCTTATATGTAATAGGGTTTGTATATTGGATTTTATCAACTGTAAATACTTCTTCAGTCCAATTAGGGGTATACCCTTTATCGAATGTTTTTCTTATATATTTGCTTATCCTTACCTTATCACCAACTTTGAATTTTGGTTTTGATGATAATGACTCCACATCACCATATAAGTAGTAGTTAAAATATGAGCGGGAGATCTGTATGGGCATTTACAATGGCGAGTCATTGTAAAGCCCATACAGATCGGACGCGAATAATTTATCTTACTTGTAAAATGAATAGATAACTAAACCATTGATATGCACGACATAAAATTGTAACCTTTGGTTTCTCCCACCTTGCTATCGATGTGGGATGAATTAGTTTCTCACAAAAACATATCCCACATCGAAGAGACAATGTGTCTGCAATAAGAGAGCAGAGCGTAGTGTGCAGAAAAACAGGTCCCACATGGAATAGATGGTGTGTACATAATAAGAGAGCAGATGTACGGGTGTGAGACTTCCCTCACTAGCTTAGCTAGTATTCTGTACCTGATATACAATACTACTAGAGCTATAATGGACCATGGGGTCTGTATCGCGGACCATGGGGTCTTTATATCGATACAGAACCTGATGTTTTATTAATCAGGTTTGTACGTGGGTATACAGAGGCGATCATGTGGTGTCATTCAGCACATGGGATTGGCTAGTACCCTTATGAATTATTAATGAATTTTACAAATTGAAATAAACAATTCCTTCATTCTTCTTTTTACTAGCTTCAATATATAGGTGTCATTTTGATGCTTGAATGTTTTGTACTATAATTGTATTCTTTTACCAATTTAGGTAACATGTCTAAATACATAGTATTACCTTGAACGGTAAATTGTTTCCACATTTTATTCTTCATTGTACGACAATGATAAAGGTGGAAAAACTGCTAAGGGTATTAAAAAGAACATTATTAAGAAAAACATTAAACATGAAAACTATAAATATGTGTTATTTAATAACAAACAAATATACCATAATATGAAAACTATTCGAAGTAAAAACCATGAATTAGAAAGTTATGATATTAATAAAGTATCACTAAGTTGCTCCGATGATAAGAGGTATATATTAGACGATGGTATTAGAAGTTATGCTTATGGTTATTATAAAATAATTTAAATGAGATTTTATTTATGGTTCCCACATAATATAACCAAAACCCCGATCCCCCTCGCAGTGATACAAATACCAAACGCAAAAATCTATAATATGGAAACCATAATAACAAAGGGATAACACCTAACCTGCACAGCTGTGTCGTGACGTCATATGTTGTCCTTTATTTTAAATTTTTTTTTAGAGCCTCATACCCCGAATACAATAGACATGTTTAAACATAGTACTCCAGCGGGAAAGTCCCTATAGTATGACATCATCGACTTCCTGTTTTTCCAATAATGTCACGCAATACATGGATTCAATATAAGGATTATATTATGTGGAAACCATTTAATAGAACCAAAATCAGAAAAATAATATGGAATCTGAGATTTGGAAAAATGTGTATTCGATTCTTAATTTTTCTATTTTAAATATATGGTGCTATATTCAGAAAAATAATATGGAATCTGAGATTTGGAAAAATGTGTATTCGATTCTTAATTTTTGTTTTTTAAATATATGGTGCTATATTCAGAAAAATAATATGGAATCTGAGATTTGGAAAAATGCGTATCCGATTCTTAATTTTTGTTTTTTTAAATATATGGTTCTATATTCAGAAAAAAATATATATGGAATCTGAGATTTGGAAAAATGCGGCGGTAACCCCATGTTATATACTACTGATAAGCACCTTGCAACTCTTGGAATTTTTATTGATGTTTCAGTTTTCTCATTGAATTGCTAATTAGGATGAACGTTTTACATAAAGAATACTAATGAACATGAAATTATATATAAAGTTTCATCCTAATTAAGAATTCACTAATAAAGACCCAAACATAGCAAAAAGTACATGGAACATAAGATACCTGGATAACAAATTTTGCACTAAATTTACTAATATCAGCAGACTACCGAGATACACATGCAGATACTATTTTTAAAATGAAGTTATCCAACTACCATTACTTGTTTACCGAGCCACTGTTTAGTTCCAATTATTAAACAAAACTCATAGCCGTAAAATAATGAAAACGTGCATTAAACTTACAAACATCCTCTTCAATATTTTGTGCCGGAGTCAAAAATTTAGAGTCTGCCGTCATGTCAGTCACATCGCTTTCCAAGTCTTGAACTTTATCGAGGTAAACCACGACACCAAATCCTTCAAGTGCAGCTTCTTGCCCTAGCTTGTTCTTTGCCACGCTTTCAGCATTGCGAAACGCCGCTTCAAACAACATAGTATGGTAATTTCTCCATGCCATTCCCTTGAGATGTTCGGCGTAATCGCAGGCGATGATTACTCGAATATTTTGCATGGTGTTGTGAATACAAAGGTCAATGGTTCATTAAGTAACCACTATAAGTTTTTGAAGCCGTTTAATAAACTCGCAGCACGTGTTTTATCAGGTCTAAAACTCTCGGGCGGCTGCGCCCTCGAGTTTTAAACCTGATAAAACAGTGCTACTCGTTTATTAAACAGTACATAAATGACTGAGTAATACAGTACGGCTCGAAACCTGTATTCTAATTGCACCATTATTTGTATACACACTATGCATAACTCGCGCGGTCACAACACGAAAAAGAGGCCGGTAGGTCCTCTGGAATGTTGAAGTTGAAATGCTAGCAGGAGGTGTGAAACGTGTTGAACATGATTGTTTAGTTGAAAAATGTTGCTAATCTGTCCTCATCTATCCTTTACTTTTCTTTATCAAAGTCATTAATAATTCATGAAGCAAAAACAAAGGAAATCAATGAGCGTGGAGGAGGGATCTGTAAATCTGATACAGATTTCGTCCTGATTTACATAAACTTTGGCTTCGATTTTCTCGGTAGTATCGTCGTGTACCGTTTAACCAACTGCGTCATAAAATTCCCTTTGTTACCCACGTTCGCTATGAATAATTTGAGACTCAGAAATTTTATAATAATAATAATAATAATAATACGTATTAGGAGCATCATACATAAGTCTCGATGCTCTTACAATAGTATAATAACTATTTCTACAAAAGACTAATTAATCTAATTACAATATATATAAAAACTAACTACTACTGAAAATAAAGGTCTTAAGTAATAATTTAAAACGTATTAGGAGCATATACATAAGTCTCGATGCCCTTACAATAGTAAAATAACTATTTCTACAAAAGACTAATTAATCTAATTAAATATATATATAAACTATAAAAAACTAACTACTACTGAAAATAAAGGTCTTAAGTGATGATTTAAAATGGTTTAAAGAGTCTGTGCATCTTAGATGTACTGGCAGCGAATTCCATAATCTTGCCGCAGCAACTGAAAACGATCTGTCACCGTATGTCTTAGTGTTCGATCTAGGGACTGATAATAAATTAAGTGTAGAGGACCTAAGAGAACGGGCAGGTTTGTAAAGGTTCAAGAGTTCGTTAAAGTAGACTGGCGCTTGGCCATGAAGAGCCTTAAACGTAATTAAAAGTAGCTTAAAAGTAATTCTGTCTCTGACCGGTAACCAATGGAGTTTGCGCAGTACAAGGGAGATGTGATCAGATTTCTTCACCCTGGTAACAAGTCTGGCAGCCGTGTTTTGAACACGCTGGAGCTTGTCAAGTTCCGTTGCTGGTAAACCAAACAAGATACTGTTGCATGAGTCAAGTTTTGACGTAATGAATGCATGGACCAACCTTTCACAGTCAGCTTGGCTTAAATGTTTCCTCATTTTTCCAATGTTCCTGATAGCCAAGGAGGCAGATTTGCAGATGTTGTTTACATGATTAGTCAGCTTTAGATGTCTATCCACAGTAACTCGAACGAACATCCGAATCCACACTTCGAAATTTTAGAACGATTATACGTTATCCTCACTATAAAAAAAAACCCGCCTGAATCGGGATTCGAACTCGGACCGGTTAAGAATCAATGCAATGGCTTACCCACCACCAACCCAAACCCTAACCATTAGACCACGAGAGAATTCGCTGATTGCAGTCGTTTCTTTTACCAGATTTATATCAACTTCATTAGCATGTTCATAAAGAAACTAATTTTATATTATTTCACTCTAATCTGCATAAACCCTACCAGCCGTTAAAGTGCCTATCACCCTTTTGCAATTTTTATAGCTTATGAACCTCCGAAAGGTTTTGAGTACTTCTGTGAAGAAAGTTTTGGTTTAAAGTGAATACTTTATGTTCTACGCTTGTTTGAAATCGTGTAAATGTGACCTTTCCTGACCCATGACCGCGTAAGTAAAAGCCTGGGTCGAAACCTGGGTAATAAGTTCATGTCCTAGATACAACAATAGGTTAATTACGTTCTATTATGTTTCGGTCATAGAACGTCAGTAACATATTGGTGTATCTAGGACATGAACTTATTACCGAAACCTGGGTAGACGTCATCTTGACGTCATATAATTAATTCGGCTTTGCAATCATTTGAAGAAATACTTTTAACATGTTGACTAAAATGACTTTTTTCTTTACTAACAACTCAAAAACTGTGTATATTTTCTATGCATCGATATTGTTGTGAGAAAAAGGCGCCATGGAGAATAATGCATTAATGAGATGACGTCTACCCAGGTTTCGACCCAGGCTTTTACTTACGCGGTCATGGGTCAGGAAAGGTCACATTTACACGATTTCAAACAAGCGTAGAACATAAAGTATTCACTTTAAACCAAAACTTTCTTCACAGAAGTACTCAAAACTTTTCGGAGGTTCATAAGCTATCAAAATTGCAGAAGGGTGATAGGCACTTTAAACATTAAGTTTGATGACACCAACATTACACAACTTAATTCAGTTAAACAGGTTAAATACCTAGAAATTTCTTTGCCGACTGAAATCTTAATTGGAAACCTCATATATTTGTCAATACTGATATTCTAGTTATGCTCTATAACGCATTAGGATGGTCTCTTGGCATTAGTCATCCTTTCTTAATTATGATATTCAAGCTTGAGGTCATACCTACCCCAATTACCTAATGTCAATCTCAAAAAAATAATAATGGTTTAGGATAAACACTTTTTCTGAACCTCGCTTGCATTCGGAAACTTTGTTTAAATCACTGAGCATATATCAATTCGCCGAGATAACTCTCCACATTTCTTGTTTTGTTTTTCAATGGACTCTAACACCTCATAGCTTAAAACGTTTCTTTGAATATGTATCCTCTGTTCATTCTTGTTCCACTCATCAATATAGTTGTAATATTTCTACTTAAAACCTTTCAAAACCATTCAGTATGGTTTGCGTTTCCTTCAATTTACTGGCTCGAAAATGTTGAACTCACTTCCTAAGGACATTAAAAATGATTTTTACGCCATCGCTTTTCAAAATATTTAGTAGATAATTATTCTCATTAGATATTGTATATATTAATACTGTTACTAGATATTGTACATATATTAATATGTACAATATCTAGTAACAGTATTAATAATAGTAATTTATTTAGAAAAACTATATATCTTCAAATTGTATTTATTTTACTAGAGTTAACTTTCCCAATCACCCAGAATGTTAGGGCCATCCTCTCGATTAGCTCTGCTATTAGTGTAAATAGTTTGTAATAATTCTGTTGCCTTCCTACATGTATACCTATCGTATCTCTGATTATTGTATGTAAAAAATCTAGATCAAATCATATTGATTTAAACTTTTTTCTCTTTCTTTACCTTCTACTGCTTGCAAAATACTAATCGATTAAAAGAAATAAATCATTGACATATTGATTGGGTTGGTTCGTATAGAGAAAACTGTGCCCTGTCTTGAATGTACACTGCAGCCTCGGTCAGTACATTCAAGACGTTGGGCACAGTTTCTCTCTATACGGACCTCCCAGCCGGTAAATAACATATTTTATTATATGGACGATAGTGTTTTACTGAGAAATAAGCCACTCATAGAACTCACACGAGTAGTGTAATTTATGTTAGTTGAGGTACGAAATTCACAGAAATGAATATTTTGCTGGCACGGAACAGAAGCCTGGGGAGAGTAGTGCTGAGAATTATGGGTAATGTAGTGTGCCATAAGTAGGTGACTGTTAAGAGGTTGAATTCATTCTAGGTCAGCCTTGCTACCTTGCTTCATTTTTTTTTTTTTTAATGATTGGATCGAGAAGCCGGAGGCATAACGAACATTAAGGGAAACCATTCTGGCTAGGTTAGAATCGTCCGAGTTTAATTTAAATCGGCATAAGATTGTATTTATCATATCGGACTAAAAGTATTCAGATGACCTCAGCTCCCAGAGTTGGCGGCACTGCATTGGTGGGAGTATACGTTCCCGTTTAGTCCACACAGTGGTTTTGGGTTTTCGTATCCGGCAGTATCGCAATAATTAATAATAGTAGTAAATAGAGACCAAAAGTTGAAGAACGAATGCCTGTAAGCTATTATGAGCAATTATGTATTTAGATGACCTCAGCTCCCAGAGTTGGCGGCACTGCATTGGTGGGAGTATACGTTCCCGTTTAGTCCACACAGTGGTTTTGGGTTTTCGTATCCGGCAGTGTCGCAATAATTAATAATAGTAATAAATAGAGATCAAAAGTTGAAGAACGAATGCCTGTAAGCTATTATGAGCAATTATATGAATAAACGCTGTCGGGCTCGGCTGACCGACATCCCCAAGTATCCTATATGACTGTGTGTGTCTGAATTGTGTAGTGGAGGCAAAATGCGTATTTTCCATCAGTCCTCACTAGTGAAAATATCGATGACGTCACGTTTGCCGCCTTTTGTACTACAAAGATGACTGCAGGGTAAGTTAGTAAAAATCACAGAGGAAGATGTACACAGCTTAAATGAGCTGCATAACAATGAATACCCCAAGCAAAAAAAGCCAAATACGATCTAGAACTCTCTAAAGATTTTCTCGACTGCAACGAAGAGACAAGAAAACCCGATGAAACTCCCCAGAACAGCTTAGAAAGATCACGAAGAAGTTTGTCGGCTGACAGTAAGTAAAATGAATAGATAAGAGTTCTTAGAGTAGTTTAATTGCCCATATAATAAAAAGAAAATTACACGGTGGTTTGAAGATATGAAGTTTATCCTCGAGAGGATAAACTTCATATCTTCGCACCATCGTGTAATATCCTCTATATATATGACCAGATGTCCATAACCAGAAGTGTCCATCTGTATTAGGCCTAGGGTAGCGGTCCATCAGATTACAGAGTAGTATATTTTTAGAAATGCTAATCTCAAATTTCGCGGGGAAAATCAATGGCGGACATTGGGTCAGGTGCGGGAGTCAGGAGTACATGGTATTTGAAACTCCGGGAGGGGGGGGGGGGGGGGGGGGGGTCACTCATGTACACGACGTTTTGTTTAGGAGGAAATCAACTATCAATTGGGTTGGTTTTCATAAATTTCATGGAAATTCTGGTTAATAAAAACACCTTCACTATATTTCATTTTGCAAACGGGGTCGGGCTCTGAAGACGACACCTCACATACCTCCCTTTATTATGCAAGCGGTGCTCCCCCCGGTTTGAAGCTCAATGCATACAGGTCGCCAAGCGGTGCTACAAATTACAAAGCCACGGTGGCAAATGTCGGGCTTTTGACAGCTAAAATTGAAGATTTTGGAATTGAAATGAAAAGAAATGTACGGAATGGTCATCTGTGCCTCTGCTAATGGGATTCTTGGGGTGATTTGAGAAATTTCAAAGTGATTTTCAAGGTTTCAATTGACCAGTTGACTAGGGACGAGTATAAAAGTTTGAATCAATGACAATGAAAACGGAACCGAAAATTCACATTCATCTCGCTGAAACAACTGGCGTTAATACAAGGACAAAATTACATCTAAGTAAGGCAAGTTTACTTTTAAATTTATATTTTATTGTTTTGTTTTTAATCCATTGACGAGAAATCCTTGGCCAAACTCGGTCGCATGTGACCCGTTGCCGTGAGGCAATTGATTCAAATCTTGTTCAAGTTGCCTGAAGAAAAAAACCCTTGCTTGTACTAATTTTAAGAACTGGAATTTCATTTCCAGCTGCTCAGTTGCGTTTAGTTTTCTAGCTAGTTTTCGATTGTAAAGTTTATTCTTGGAGATGTATAACAGTTACTGTATTTAATAAAACAGCAAAGTGACAACTGTTTCATTGTTTGATTGTGCTTGATGAACTGCCTGAAACCAAACTTCGCTTTTTGCTAGTATTCAGTGTACCAGAAATTGATACATTCCTATCAATTAGACGGAGCTTGAGGACTTTTTTTCACAGGTTATAGCTATTTTCTCTCAGTTCCAATCGATTATAAAGCCTTTCTTGCAGATTTGCCGGGCTGTTCTTTTATCTGCCAAGCGCAAATTACTTATAGGTTTTTCAAATGTTCACTTGAGCTCAAACTCAAAGAAGTAAACAAACTCGGTGTACTTGACTCTTGAGAGAACATCTGATTGTATTTTTCAGTAAATTGCTTAGGTCATATTATAAACAAATAACAGCATGATTTGTACGTGATATTTATCACTCGCTGTATTTATGCCAAATAACACTACAAAAATCTGCGTTTATGAACCAAAAGGCAAAACTTCAGTAGCTTCGTTCTGTATACATCACACGCTGCTGTAAACACGAAATACTATACAGATGAAACGGGAACATAAAAGTTTACAAAGGAACCACATGTTCTGGTTTATAATGGTCTTTCCTGTACATGCAGTGCTCACCAGTTCTTGCATGTTATAAATGGGGAAATAGCTGATCATCAGAAGTTTCTACACTAGCAAGTAGCATTCGCTCGCCTTGTCCGCCAAAACTTTGTCGCATATATAATTAACTGTACAATATTAGAAACAAAGGAAATTAATCGCCGTCTTAGCCAATCAGGTACTGCTGATAAAATGTCGAAGAATATGATTGGCTGCGGGATGGCGGGAAAAGCTTTCTATAATTAAACTACTCTGTAAACTGATGGGCCTAGCCCCTGTAGCCCTATAGTGGGAGCATGGTTATGGACTTCTGATATGACCCATCTCATAAGAATTGGTTCACAATGTTTTAGTAGAGGAAACCTATGCCCTCGACCTACAGCCTCGGTCAGTACATTCAAGACCCTAAGGCACAGTTTTTAATTTCTCTATACGGACCTCCCAGCCGGTAAATAACATACTAATAAATGTCCCATGGCTTACCTAATGTGCATATCCAAGAAGTGGTCCACCATATCCGAGGATCGAATGATTTCCAGTCCAGCGAGAGTGTTTGCAAGGTGCGCATACACAGGGCTGCAGCGAATCGCCTCCAGTCTCTTCAGCTCACGACCAGTCTTAAGGTAGTATTTCCCGAGGTATACGAACAGCACAACCAGGGGAATGATTGCAATAAGCAACCAGACATTCACCACCGTTGTTAGCAACACGACGCCAATGTAATACAAGCAATGTGTGAGAGACTTTGTAAGGTCATAGGGTAATAAATCGTCCATGGTGCCTGTGTCTTTTGAGAAGCGGTTCATTATACGTCCTACTGGATTGGTGTCAAAGAACAACACAGGTGACTCGATGACAGCTACTGTCATTTTATCGTGGAGATTTTCTGATGACTTAACAACAGAGAAGAAGAACAGACCAATGCTCAATAGGGACAACACAAAGGCAGCTGCTGTTAATGCTCCGTAGATGCCGAGTGTTGTAATACTTTTCATCTGATTGTGTGACATTTCGGCAATTCGTGATAACCACCAGTAGGGAGCAAGCAATGAAACTGTAAACAAGACTTAGATTAGTATTACCATAACAGTGAAAATATTTTAAAGAGAGTCTTAAAATAACTGAGAATAAAATCCACCTTAACTAATGAAGAGGTTGCTTTTACAGCCAGTGGTAATCGAGGTATTTTAGCAGTAAACAAGAGGCTGTACCAGCCTATACTCGGGCCATATGGAATTTCAACAAGGAATAGTTGGTATTCTTTGCAGGTTTGATTAAAAAAGTATTTTACACTTGCAATTGTTTTAGCCTTTGGGAGAATAATAAATTATTTTGAATTATTTTTACAAGAGTTACATATATATATAAATTATTTTTAAGAAGAATTGTGATTCTGTCTCCAGAGAAGTCATATAATAAAAATAGTATATTAGTTATGTAAAAATAATCCTATTTTAGAGTGCCTGGGATGATAACTGCCATGGAAAACAGAAAGCAAATTGCAGCCATGTTTATAACATTAGCTACATATGTTTGAGACAATATACATGTAGCAACACAAGACCAGTTATAATATAGTGAAGACGAATGGTTAATTCTGTCCTGCTCTGCTGAGACTTACAACTCTTTATCAAACAAGTTTGATTTCACATGGTTTCGCATGGTTTTCAGGGAAGAATAGGCGAATCCTTGCTGACGTCATTGTTTACATTTTTGCCTCATTAGCACAAATTAAACTTCAAGCTACAAACACACAGAGAACATCAGTTGAAAGAGAATTTTAAACTGAGTAATCACCGAAAATGTAAGATTGATATGTTAAATATTTACAGAGAAATTGACTTTTCAAAACTGTAAAATGTTTTTTGCTATTTTTAAATACTTTTCCTCAAAATAAATTTATTTTATCATTCTAACATTTTCGGTGATTATCAAGTGTGTCAATCTCTTTCGATTTATGGCCTCTGTTTGTTTATATGTATGTTGCTTGAAGTTTGATGTATGCTAATAAGGAAAAAAAGTAAACGAGGATTCGCCTATACAAGAGGCCAATTAGTAAAACCTCAACAACAAGTCTATAAAATAACACCTGCAATGTTCCTTTGAACTTCCTTCCAGTGATTTAGCATTCAGTTTTGCACTGTATCAGTAGCTTTGCATATTTACTGGCAGCTACTACACCAGGGGTCAACCCCCAGGTACCCTGGGGGATTTGCACAAATACCCAATCAAACTCGTTGTATCATATCCCCTGGTATGGGGCACAGCAATTAGTAAACATTCATACAAGGTTCCTGATCTATGAACCAAAGTGAGCTTTTCCCCCTCACTGATGGGCAACAAGCAATTAATTCTGACAGGTTCCCATGGATCCACCCCTGGGGGAAGCTGCTAATACATGCATTATTTAACCATCCATATACTACAACAACAAAAGAATTTAAGGCAGCAGTCATGATTATGTATGTAATCTACTAGATTTAGCCTGTATATTAATATATAAAATGTACATAGTGGCAACAAGGGAACTAGTACTACTACTACTAACAGAGGAGAATGTCAATGTATTTAGCATCATGGTATATTGCTAACTGGGGACAAACTCATTTACTCTATGTATACAACTATATCCACTACACTTGAGGGTCACTACCAGAGATTTGGTTGCATTCGTAGTGTCGGCCTACAATTTAACATTCTGATCCTAGAAGACATGAAGGTCTAACCATTTGCAGATGTCAGAGCAAAGGCAGTACCAGTTCTCCCACTTATTTGAAGGTCCCACCAGGATTTGAACCCACTAGTGACTACCTCCTGCACAACAGACTGACACTTAACCACTGAGCTTACTGGAATGCAGTTTAAGCAAACTGGAGGCTACCATCTTTCTGTTATAGGCCCAAACTTAGTTCAGATAAAATTAATCCAATTGTAATGAAATTATAAATACATATAGATGATGTAACTTTGAAATTTAGAATAAATTATTAGTTCTCAAATAAGGTATAGACTGCATGAGTCCATTTCAGAAATAAACATGCGATTTCCACTCGGTTTTTGGATTATTGGAGTCATCTGTCTTCACACCAAATAATTAATTGCAGTTGTAGATCTTCCGGATCCGTATTCCTATTTTACCGAAAGAACTGATAAATTGGGCCAATTTCTGGAGCCCATTCACTGCAACCTGGTATTAAACATTTGTGTTTACTTACCAAATATGTCAGATACATAAAGTTGGACGCGGACGAAATCTCATTCTCAGACTCCTTTCGTATATAAAAACGTGAGAATTTTCCATGCAGACGGCCCGTAAAACTCCTGTCGGCCCTAGTAAAACTGAACATCTAGGTATTTCAGTCCAAGAAGCCTTTGGTTTCAGCAAAAATGGCCCAATAACTAGGTGATTTGCCATAACAAGGCATAAGTCCTTTGTAGCCGCCATCTTGGATTTTTCAGAGAGAAACCTGACCCGCGTGTTTATCCCGTGGGGAATCGATTCTGATTGGTTGACGGGCCCGGAAGTCGACACATAAAAAAATAATAAAAAAATAAGAAACACTTGCGAAACTTGACTCGGGCCCAGCCTACGCTGGCCCGAGTAATAAAAAGAACATAATATAAATAAGATGTTCTGGGGATTTAAGCCCTAGCCAGTTATCTTTGACATCGATTGTACATGAAGTGGATAGTCCAACGGTAGAATATTTCTTGATTCGGGTGTTACGTTTACGAGATTTTATAGGTTTTTATAACCCATCAAATATTTTCTCTCGCCCGTGATTGGTTCAATGCGTCACGTGACACGATATGTTCTCTCCGTGAGCGAGAAATAGGGACCTTTGGCACCGACGGTTTTTGTGACGGCGACGGTGGCCGGAAGTCAGATTTACTTCCGGTAGACGTCTCAGATTTTGGCGGGCAGCCGTCGTAGCTCGGCGCGGACGTGACGGAAGGGAGTTCGGCGTTGTCGAGAAAACGTGTGTTCATTTTCCTATTTTTACATATTCAAACTGAAAAAAGAATAACATAAGAACATCCCAAAAGTTCATGTAGGATCTGAATAACATAGATATCGATTTTAATTGGGTTTACATTCAAAGAAATGTTAAAATTATTTGTTTTAATTTCCAGTTGTGCTGAAAGTGAAGCTCGAAAAATAATGGCTGCAATTGCAAGCGCAAGTGAAGGAAAAACCGCCAAGTAAGAAAGGATTGATTCATTTTAGTACAATAACATGCATGAATCACTGTAGTTTTATGATAGCCAAATGAAGGTCAGTTCTTATATCTAGTATGTTTGCAGCAGCTATATAAGCCCTAGAATTCAGAATATCATTCGTGCTTCGACACTATGAATTCAGTGAAAATAGCTACAAGTCAGCATGCTCTAAACCGTTCAAACTCTCAATTTAATAACTTATTACATGCAGGATTTGCTATATATAAAAGTTAAGCTTCATAACATAGGCTTTACAAAATGTATTCTATAGTCTTCAGGATTTTTTGGGCTTTTTTAACAGTTTTTTTCCCAGCTAGTTGGAAAGCTCTCTTCAGTGAATTCAGTCAATAAAAAATAACTTATATTCGGAATTGTGGCTGAAAGCCTCGTCAGTGGAATTCCTAACCCTTTGCAAACAAAATAAATGAAACTATATCTAACTAGTCTTATAAATAGTATAATTTCAATGGGTAAAGTAGTATCTTTTATGCATGGCATAAAAAATAAATTGATTCGGATAAAGATCGAGCGCTAAAGCCCATGCCATCACTAATCAGGTTTATATTTATTTATCTTCAGCTCATTTTGTTTTTACTGGTTAGCTCAGTTGGTAGAGCACGGTCTAGAGTGTGGGAGGTCGGGGGTTCGAACCAGGCCGCGTCCTTGGGCAGGGACGTTTATAAGCCATTGGCCTTCTCTCCTTCTACTTCTAATCAGTATTTGAAGGTGATGTGAAAGAACCTGTTGTACTACTCGAAAAAGAGAAGGGGTTGTCACCCGGTACAGCAGCCTGGCCATTGCACTAACCACACACTCAACATTGTAAACTGCGTGGCTGCCATTGGCGCCAAAATAGCAGTCCGAAAAATTCACTGACGGGATATGTCAGTAAAATGTAAAGCGCCATGAGACTGTGGTGATATGGCGCTATATAAATATGGCCTATTATTATTATTATTATTATTATTATTATTCACAGGGCAATGGAGTGGTCTGGACAGCATGATGTGTTCATGCTGCGGTAAATGCTGATAAGCAACATATTTACACATAAGAAAGGAAGCGTTGGCCGGGGCGACGCTTGGGACGAGATCACTGAGAAGCTCAATAAAATAAATACACCGCAATTTCGCATCAAAGATAAGAGGGGAGTGAGAGACCGCTGGGTGTTACTCAGGCGTAAATTCAAGGCGAAAATTAGGGAAGAACAATTGGCTAGCGGGATTGAAGTTAACGATATGTCAGAAAAGGAGGTCTTGATCGAAGAGTTGATAGTCAGAGAAAGAAGAGAGCTTTGCCGCTATAAAAGAGGCTACCTCAAGCCAACAGAAAAAAGATAGGGAAACAGCTGAAGATATCAGAAAGAAAGCAATGGAGAGAATGAGGCAAACCAAGAAAAGAAAACTGTCAGGTGATAGCAGTGAAGATGCCGAGCTACGTAAATCAACCGGCTAGAAGAGGCAGTGTACCCAGCCTTTGATTGATTTCTTAACTGAAAAGGCCAGCGCTGACCGTGAGCTGCGGCAAGCGGAGTTGGACATAAGAAAGCAAGAGCAAGAGCACCAGCAGAATATGATGAAATCGATGCTCGAACAGAAACAACAACAGCAGAAAATGAACACAGTCTTTTTATCCGTTGTAAATAAATTCCTTGAGAAGCAAGCCGGAACAAAAACTCTAACTCACGTTATTTACACTCACAGTGTGTATAGACTATAGACTCCAGACTTCTATAGATTTGTAAACTTAGATTTACAGTTCATTTGCCTCCTCTAAATTATAATTTAATTTAGTTGAATAATTAAAACTGTACATTGTTGCATGCAACCATCATGGTACCCGAATATTACTATTTGTTCTTGCTACAAGTACAAGTTTTAAAAGTTAGTTTTTCACATAATCACTGGAAGTATTCTTCTAGGCTTGGAGGCTCTAGTTCAAAGAAATGAGATGTCTGATTTCGATAAAGGCAAGTTAATGCATTGTTTCGCAATGCACAAACAACATACATCTTTCCAATGCTACTGAGTTCGATCTTCAAAGTCTAGAAATTTGAAGCAGGTGATAATATCACCAAATAGCCATTCCACTGAGATTCTAACGGTAGCATTAAAGGCCTCCATCTGTGGTGTAATCAGGCCTTGGCGAAATGGAGCCTGCAGATGAATCCTGAGAGGGTACGTCGGATCGCCATAGGTACACATGGGCTGGCCTGTAGGGGAAAACGCTAGTCGGTGAAGGTCATTTAGAAGCCCTGATTCAGCCAAACATGCCTGCATCGTGTTTACGACCCTCTGAAATCCAAAATCAGTTCATTTCAGCTATTTTTTTTACTAGCCACTATATATATATATATTTTCCCTCATTCGTTTATCCTTCTGTAGCTTTTTTGCACATTGATCATTTTGGAAGCCATTTCACTGCAGCTAACAAAATAAGGTATTTTTACTAATACTATACTAGTACTACAATGTAGTCCTTGCCCTTGATTTATCTTGGTTCTTGAGGTCCACGAATTTATCAGTTTATCTACTATCAAGTGTATATTCACCCTCTTAAAATAAAGCGTGTTTTTTGCTAAAGACTTTGAAAAGTAGTAATAATTTTTAGTTTTAGCCCGGCTATTGTTTTCAACAAAAATATGTTATTTCTTTATGTTTTAATTTTAAACAGATTGGACTAATTGTTCGTTATGCGTATACCAGCTAAAGAAACTTTTCAGGTTTTTACTTACCTACTGGGACAAAGACATTGGCAATGAGCCCATTTGGCAAAGCCAACGACTGTAACTTCAGGGCGTGAACTCTTTTATGCCCATTGTAAACAATTCTTTGTTCAGCTCCTGGTCGGGAGATTGGTCGCACGGTCCCATCTATGAAACTAAAACAGGTGTCTAGAGGCGAACCTTTCTTCGAGATAGAGTCGGCATAGCTTTGGAGAGCATGAGGATTCAGGATATCTTGGTTCCATTCTGTTATCAGGTGGCCATAGGTTTCGTAAATGTAATCCAAAGTGTGGTTTGTCATCAGGCTTAAAACAGAGACTGGACGCCCAAACCTTGGCATCATATCTACATATCTGCATGGGTACACCAATCGTTTTAGAAGCATGCACAGTCCTTCCATGCTGTCGTACGCACTCCTCTGCTGGCACTTGACCGTTGGTGGTAGCTGTAGGGTTTCTAGAAGGCGAGGAAGATCGGCGTTTTCCACACGGAACTCTGCTTTACAGTCTGCTGGATCGATGTCGTCAAGATTAAATGGGTCATAGCGTTATAATTAAAATCAGGATTTTTAGACTGATATGCGTCATAAAGAAGAACAAATTCTTTGTCAGAAACAGTGTTATTTACGTAGCTAACTAAGAGTAGTTCTGGAATGCTCTTAAATGTATTCATTTTTCAGTAGAGTTCTGAACAGTACCGTCGAATATTCTGTTTGCAAAAGACAAAGAAGTCGCGCGGCTAAAGTTTAATTTTCGGTGGGAAAAACGCCGCCGTCGGCCCAGTCTCTCTCGGTCACCGACGTCTCGAAAGCCGTCGGTGCTAAAGGTCCCTAATATCAGCGAATACACCCCCTGTGAGCGTATAAGCGAGCGTGAAAGAAAATATTTGAAGGATGATAACAACAATAACCTACATTGTGGCTTCGAAATATTCCCTGATATTTGCCCTTGGACATTATCTGATCTTCGAATCTCACAATTTCCATCGAGCTTCGCTCTCGGGAACTGTTCTCTTCTCGGATCAGATAATGTCCGCGGACAAAATATCAGGGCATATTTCGACGCCACAAATAAGTTATTGTATTTATATTTCCAATATATATGCTAATGTGTGATGTCATCACCGACATGATCGCTTATCATACAAAAGCATGCTGGTAGAGACAAATTACCTATTTTTATATTCTAAGTTTTATTTGAAGCTTATGAAAGTGATTTTACAAAAAAATTCTGATTTAGAAAATAGCTTAATTCACAAGCATAAAGAAATTCAGCAAATGTCGGTAATGACATCACATCATTAGCATATTTAAAACATAAACCTTTATATCTCGTAGACGCAACACCCAAATCAAGAAACATTATACCGTTGGACTATTCCACTTCATGTACAATCGATATCAAAGATAACTGGCTATCTTTAATATTCGAACCGTTCTAACCTTCCATGACAAGGTACAATACAATAAGGCAGACGATCAGCACAGCAGGTAGACCAGCTGTAAGGTATTCCCAGTATAGACGCCATGTGATGGTACCCACCATTCGATCTTCATCCTCTTCCATCATATCACGGCTACCACTCTGTCCTCTCTCGGGATCGTTTGAACTACCTTCTAATCGTTCCAGCCTTTGCTCTTTTGTTATGTGAAGTTTCTCTGCTTCAGCAATTTCAGATACTACGTTGAGTGTGCCATTTTTCATAAGATCTTTATATGATCCTTCCCCAACAACACGACCTTTATTCAAAACTACAATGTTGTCGGCTCGATGGAGATGCTGCAGTTGATGTGTGGCTAGAATCCTTAGGCGACCTGATAACTCTCCACAGATACACTTGTCAAATATGTGTTGACCAACTTTAGCATCTACAGCACTTAGAGGATCATCCAATAAGAAAATATCAGCATCGGAGTACACTGCGCGTGCAAGACTTACACGTGCCCGCTGACCACCACTTAGGCTCACTCCACGTTCACCGATCATACTCAAGTCTTCTTTTGGAAGGTGTCTCAAATCTTCTTGAAGATCGCACACTTCCAGAATCTTCTGATATCTTTCGTCGTTAAAAGGTTTTCCAAAGAGGATATTTTCTCGAACAGTTCCTGAGAACACCCATGGAATTTGACTTACGTAAGCAACTTTACCAAGAAACGATATCCTCCCTGATTTAACAGGAATTTCTTCTTGAATTGCCATAAGCAATGACGACTTACCACTACCAACAGCTCCAGTGACAATGACAAGCTGGTTTCCTATTGCTTGAAGAGAAATTCCATGCAAACTACATTGTTCATCATATTCGCTCCAGCCGGCCGATACATCAGTTAATGACAGGTGTGGTTCCATTTTATTTCGCAGCCCGGTGTCATTTTCGGTATTTAGAGATCTGTTTGAGAGGTTCCTGGCGGGAAATTGTTGCTTCTCTTTCCAAATGGTATCATATGAACGATTAGTAGTAATCATGTTGGTGATAGTGGTATTTCTATTCGCTATTTTATCCACATGACGAGAATTTTCAGAACATGTCAACAAAAAGTTTTGTATTCTTTTCAATGCGGTGATTGATTCGAAAACCCTGTAAAGTTTTTCAGAAAGTCTTGCACAAATGACATTGTGGAAAATGTCTAAAATTGTAGTCAGGGTGAATATGCTTGAAGCGGAGAGATGAACACCAGAGCAAACCAGGGTGGTAATAGATATTAAAGCTGTCAATGGTCTTGTGGTGAAGATAAATGCTAAGAAACCAGATAAAATGCTTGTCTTCATTTGAACGATCTTGATTTCTTCCCTATAAACGAAACAATGAATACCATTAATATACTTTGTATGTGTAGTCTTTATTTCTTTAATAGTGTAAACGTATCTTTTCAACAATAGGTTGCAATAGTATTCAGGGTTTGTTCTTAAAGAATAGAGCAACATGCAGTTGGTATTGCTTTATCTTGCCGCTTCTCCAAATGAATGAAATATTTCCTCATCTTCTGTAAAGAGGTTGCTTGAGCAGCACACAAAATATAGCGTTTGTCACCATGATTACAGCCGTTTTAAATGATCTATTTTACCTTCTTATTTCCCTAACAGTATTTCTGTATTTCCATTCCCAGGCGTACATCTTTATGGCTCGTATACCAGAGATGATGTCATTCATCGCTGACAGGCGTATGTCTGTTACCCGAGCTTGTTCTTTTCGTAGTTTAGCAATTTTTCTGCACATGTTAATGTTGCAGACCAACACAACCAGTAAAAACAATAAAACTACCAATGACTGCCAGCCAACCAGATAACACAGTAATATGATGGATGATGCTATGTCGTACGGAGCTCCAATTATTATAGGTAAGCCATCCACTCCTTGCTCCATTTTCTGGGCGTCAGTTGATACCAAGTTGTTGATATGACCTGTTGTTATCTTAGTTAGGCCGCTACGAGTTGAAACTAGAACCTAAAATACAAAGAAAATACGTCATAGTTTTTACATCAAGTTCAAGACGAAGAACAATTAACAATCCCCAGGCACAGATAATGTGAATTATCCGAATAAAAAGCCATCTTTGATCACGCCTTTTTATATCATTATGGTCGGCACAATCAGTAGTCACGGATTGCAGTTACTGTATAAATCATAACGTCATGTTCTATGTTTGCTGCCCAGCAAGTGAGCCGACATCCGTTCGACCTTGAAGACGTATTTCAGATGTACTTAGATTCCAATTTGATTTACTTAGATGTTTCGATAACATTTAAATAACACACCAAAGCATATCTACTCCTTTCCCTACTGGACATGTTTGGCTCAGTTGGTCAAATCCTGAGTGCTAACTCAACCCTCCCCCTCAGTTCAAGTTTGGCTAGCCCGGGGCAGTTAAATACTGCTGTCTTTTTAAGCCTTGGCATCAAACGTTTCCCACAATGCCATTTGGGAGAATTCTGTGCACTAGTTGACGGTAGGTATGGCTGCTTCGGTAGGGTTTCCAATGAAATGTGCTCTAATTTCGGAAAAAAAGCCTCTGCAAGAGAGCTACAGGACATCATTAAAGGGGAACTGAACCCTAAAATCAACCCAACGTCTTTACAAAGATGTATTCGAATAAGTTCTGCTATTTTATTTTTCTGTGTTGCACGTCTGAGGAGAAAATTAGTCTCCAAGTTCGATTTTCCGCTGAAAAATCTATATTGTGTGGCGGCCCAATTCAGTGCAAATTTCCCCATAATGTACGTCACACATACCAAGGAAGAACGATCACACCTCCAGCACAAAGAAAACACAATGGTCGGCAATTAGAAGCCATTAGTCCTGCTATTCAATGTCGGGGACAGCATGGCGAAACTAATTTATTCCCCATATACTACGCCACAAATTACGAGACTTGAGCCGTCTGTACATACCGGAGGCTGTGAGTAAGGTTTTCGGATTTTCTCTTCCTTGACGCGCAACACAGAATAATTAAGAGGCTGTCTCTGTAAGACCGGTCCACTCGATCTCGGACCTAAAAATAGATTTCGTTTATCATCCTACCATGAATGGTACTATCTATCCTTACTACTAAAATGTAGTTAGATTAATTGAAAAGTTTATTTTACTCCCATTTCGAGGGGTTGAATGGTTAGTCCTGCTAACAGGCCGAAAAGTGCCGTGACACTGGGTTTTTAGGGTCCACTAAAACATTCTTTGCAGCATTTCAACTTTCAAATTTTACACACATTCAATATATTATTCCGAGATCATTGGGTATCGAAGGAATTTCCAATACTGAAGAAGACAATAGATCTTATCGTAGATGGAATATCGCCAGCGGATGCTTACAAGGAATGTGCTGATGTAAATCTGCAATTATCTGAAGGTGATCTCGATTTATCTGATAATGAGTTGGATGAGGATCTCGACATTAGTGATTCGTCAAGTGAAGTAGTTGAGGTTGAGCCGGTGAAAAAGCATAAAAGTAAGAGCGGGAAGGCGCCACCAGTAATTTCTTCATTCGCAACACGCCGCTCATATGGCACATGTAAATCTATCAAACTTCAGGAAACTCAGTGGAAAGTGATATCTGAGAGAATGTTTAAGCTCGAAGATATAGTAGCGAAACTGGAAAATGTCTCAGCATTCCAAAATCTTGAAGTTTTTTCAAATGAGGAACACGCGAACAAAATTGTTCACGACATTACCGAGGAGTTATATGCTAAATTTGATGATCTGAAAGTGAGCATGAAACATGAGCTTATAGTGATAAAGGAAAGTACTCAACAGGAGTTAAATAGCTGGCAGGACTCTGCGGCTAAACTTCAAACCGAAAACAAGAAATTATCGGCAAAAGTAACAAGTTTACAGGACCAGCAAGCTAATCTAATACAGAAAATTAAGTTACAGGACAGTCATCATACTCTTTGTAAATCTAACGAAGAGAAACTGAATCAAGCCCTAAGCAACTGCGAGAGTTTGAATAATAAGTGTGAATTACTGGAAGAAAAAGTGGCACTGCTAGAGTCCAGCCTCATTGCTCAGGGTTCGCAGCCGAATATGGACCAATCATTGTCAGAACATAGTATATCTTCCAAGGGGATGAACGAGGAACAGCGTGCAATTCCAGTGGTTATTTCTAATTCCGAGGCAAACGTTGTTCGAACGCCATTACCAGTAACAAAGGAGCCGGCGACAAGAAATGAACAAACAAAATTCGACGTTGATATTGTCATATTAATGGATTCAAATCGGAGATTTATCAATGACAAAGGTTTATTTCCAGGTCAGAAAACGGTTATATTGAAATGTGGCAATCTGGGGAGTGTCCATAACATCCTGTCAAACCCACGTTTTAATGCCCCCAAAATGCTGGTAATACATGTTGGCGTGAATGATGTCGAATCAACATCAGTGCTTGACATTTGTGAGGGTTTCCGACAGACTGTTGAGCTTGCAGAGGAGGTCTTTCCACTCACACAAGTATTTATTTCGGAGGTTACACCTAGGAGTGACTCTTTACAAGACCATGTACAGGAAATTAATAATTTTCTGAAAACGAACTTTACCTACCCTTCCATTACAATTATTAAGCACGATAACCTTAACGACGAGTGTTTGTTTGACAAGAAACATTTGTCCAGGACGGTTGGGGTCAAACGACTCGTCTCAAACATCAGACGTGCGCTAGGTGCACAGTCACCGGTAAGAAGAGAACGCCAAACAAGAGTCTCTCGGTATGTAGCTAGCTCGGAAAATATGGAACGCATTCAAAGTCCACCTCAACAGCAACCAACTCCTACCGGTGCAAGGGCTCAAAATCAGGAGAGTGGTTGCAATGAGAACCTTATGAAACAGTTAATTCAACAACTAAAGGAAGTTTCATCAGTAATGATAAATACATTTCAGTCAACGAATGCTACTCCGCCTCCGCAAGCGTTTTACCACAACATGCCATTAAGACCAGATGCAACCTCGATGGATAGCACTACAAATTATACTCCTGTAGCATACCCAGCGTACAATTCATGGCAAGTACCAGGCTATCAGTTATCAAGTGGACTTAATCATGTCCGCCCACATTAGGTAAACTGTACCGATATGATAGTAGGTTAGTGGATAACACTGTTTTTCAAGTTTTAATTAACTTTTTTCTTTCCTCCGTGACGGAATTATATAGAGTTTATAGCTCATTTTGGTCTTTCATTACTTTCCATTCATGAAATTCAAAACGACTTTAACATTTTGTTCATTTAACGTCGAGGGCCTTGTTGGAAAGCTAGAAGACCCGCATTTCATTAATGTAATTTCAACATTTGATTTTGTAGTTCTCCTTGAGACTTGGCTGCCTAACAATTATCAAGTACAAATTCCTGGTTTTCATAGTTTCTCTCAAACCAGAACAAAGCACCCAAAAGCTAAGCGATACTCAGGTGGAATTACAGTTTTAGTTAAAGACTCGCTTAGGAAAGGAGTAAAATTTCTTTCTAAGGATAATGATTTTTTTTTATGGTGTAAGCTTGACAAAAGTTTCTTTCACTTAAATAACGACATTTTTATTTGTGCAGCATACATTCCACCTCAAAATTCTAGTCGTTTTTCATTGAAACAAAACGACGACCCTTTTGATATCTTGCAGAAGCAATTGCTCGATTTTGAATCTAAGGGGGATATTATACTTTGTGGCGACTTCAATGCGAGAACAGGGACTTTACATGATTTTACAGAGGCTACACCAAATATTTTATTTCCCCTTCCTTTTAGCGATAACGTTTCTCCACCTGCAAGTAGAAATAATCGCGATACTCATATCTCTAGGTTCGGCAGGGCTTTGATTGAAACCTGTGTTGCTTTTAAACTGAACGTCTTGAACGGGAGAACAACAGGGGACCACTCAGGTCAATTTACTTGTTTCACAACCAATGGCACCAGTGTGATTGATTATGCTATAGTGAGTGAAAGCCTTTTGTCGGAAATCCCGGTCTTTACGGTTAATCCCCCGAGTTTTAATTCATATCATGCCCCGATTTCCTTCGTTTTAAAACTAACCAAGTTGAGAACAAGTGTTACCTATTCTAGTTTAAATCCTTTTCCATTGGCCTTTAGGTGGGATACAAGCTCTAAAGATAACTTTTCAACTATTCTCCAATCTCAGGAAATCTTGAATAAGTTCGGGTCTCTTAGGTGTAATTTGGATTCACAAAAGGCAGACCCGGAGAAATGTGTCTTAGAATTTACAGAAATAATTATCGGTGCAGCTAGGTGTTCTCTCGCAGTGAGGAAACACGGCAGAAATAAGAAAACCAATAGACCTAAACCCCAGAAATGGTATGACAAGTCATGCTGGGAATTAAAGAAAGAAATAATCAACATTAGTAAATTATTGTTGAAACACCCCACTTGTCCCTGGTTGAGGAGTAAATTCCATACTCTTAAGAAATCGTATAAGAAGTTAACGAAGTACAAAAAGAACGAATTCAAGAATGATATATTAAACCAAATTCAATTGCTTGAATCTAACAATCCAAAAGAATACTGGAATTTAGTTAATTCTCTACGGTCATCTAAGGATCAACAAAAGACCAAAACATCTACGATAGAAGCGGAAGAGTGGTTTTCCTATTTCAAAAATCTAAACAGTTCTGCAGACACTAGTAATAATCTTTTCGACCGCGGGGTAGATGCATTTGTATCTAACATGGAGTCTTTCGTACCCCAGTTTGTCGAAATTCTTGATAAGCCTTTTACTGCGGATGAACTAATTAAACTTAGTCGAAAACTGAAAAACAATAAAGCATCCGGTCTAGATTCCATTAGTAATGAAATGATAAAGTGCTGTATCGACTCTCATCCAGATTTAATTGTTAAATTGTTTAATTTGGTTTTCCAATCGAATCGTTTCCCTCGATGCTGGAATGATGGTTGTATTTCACCAATCTTTAAATCTGGAGTTGTTGATGACCCCGATAATTACCGGGGTATTACGGTTAATAGTTGTCTTGGAAAATTCCTAACTCTGGCTCTAAATTCTAGACTATCTCAATATTTAGAAGCTAATGGCATTATTAAACCAAATCAAATCGGTTTTCGTAAATCTTACAGAACGGCAGATCACATTTTCGTTCTTAAAACAATTTTAGACGAATACTTTCAGCAGGGTAAGAAGGTGTATGTGTGTTTTGTCGACTTTCGTAAAGCGTATGATTCGGTTTGGAGAAATGGATTGTTCTACAAATTAATCGAAATTGGAATTAGCAAGAAATTTCTCGCCATCATTGTTGATATGTATAGACAAATTAAAGCATGTGTCAAAACTGATGATGGTTTGACTAATTTTTTCCAATCACTTGTGGGGGTGAAACAAGGATGTAATTTAAGTCCCAATTTATTTAATATTTTTATAAATGATATACCTGATATTTTCTCTAAAAAATGTGAGCCAGTAGTCTTGGAAAATTTAAGGATAAACTGCCTTATGTATGCAGATGATTTACTATTGTTATCAGAGAGTGAAGAGGGTCTACAATCCTGTTTGGATAAATTACATACGTATAGTCAAAAATGGAAACTCCAAGTGAACTTAAAGAAAACGAAGACTATGCTTTTTAACAAGTCAGGACGAAAAACAGCTATTGCATGTACTTTTGGTGGAACTAATGTGTCCATGACCTCTTCGTACACCTATCTTGGTACTGTTTTGACTCCCTCCGGTTCTTTTAATGCAAATCAGTCACACTTATACAATAAAGGATTAAGGGCTCTGTTCAGTCTGCTGAAAGTTTTTCATCCACGTTTTGGAACTTCTCTGAAAGTCTTCCTGAAATTATATAACGCTTTGATCCGGTCCATTTTGACGTATAATTGTGAAATATGGGGAGCATATACAAAGCGTCATAGTTCAATTATCTCATTTAAAGAGAAATTGTTTTATTCTGAGTTAATTTGCGAGAAGCTTAATCTGAAAATGTATAAAATGTTATTAGGAGTCAATTGCAAGACAACTAACTCAGCTGTAAGGTCTGAACTCGGAGTATTGCCCATGCATGTCTTTATCTACGACGTAGTACTCAAATACTTTGTTCACCTACTTGAACATAACGATAACCCTTTCCTGACGAGCGCCCTAAAAGTCTCTTGTAATTTGAGCAAGAAGGGAGGTTGGTCTTGGTTTAGTCTTGTTTCATACTTACTGAAATTAGGTGATTTCAAATTAAATAACAATCTTGTTATTATACCAAATTTTGATTTCAAATCAATATGTAAGATGGTTACCCGAAAAATAAAACAAATATATAAAGATAGATGGAATGAAGAGAGAGAGGAAATAATCCATGGTCATAAAAACTCGAAATTGGAATTACATGCAGAAGTCAAAAGTGATTACTTTTTTGAGAGTTATCTGAATAAAATACATGATTTTGAAACCCGTAGAGCTGTGACTAAATTGAGATTATCGGCTCATCATTTTCCAATTGAACGTGGTCGTTATTTACGCATACCAAGAGATAAAAGGATTTGTACGGTTTGTGATTCGAATGAAGTTGGCGATGAATTCCACTATCTTCTCAAATGCGGAAATCACAATATAGCACAAGCTCGGACCTTATTCTTGAACAAATTATACGACCAAAATCCTTCCTTCTCTTCATTCGATCTTTCTTCGCTATTTTACTATGTGATCTCAATGAAAGATCAGAATATTATAAAGCTAAGCAGCATCTATATAAAACAAGTTATAGATTTATACGATGAAATTGCAAATTAGCCTATTACATATTTACTTTTTATTATTACTTTATTTGATTTATTTTTCCTCCACTTATGCTTATTGGATGTACACTGATGTACTTTTGTCTCAAAGTGCCAATAAAGATATATTGTATTGTATTGTATTGTATTATTACTTCTTTTTACCCTTTATTGCTCGAAATAGGACGAAAATTAAATTTTAATCGAACCCATTCAAAGAGTAACTCGATCAACCCAAAATTATAGCTTTTCAAAAATGCAGAATTCTCACTTGTGGCACCTAGGCCAGACATAAATATCCATTCTAGCCATAGATTAAGGTTACCGTATACCTTCGCGGGTGTCTCTCGCAAATAAAATCGCACGCGCATCATTTTAAAGGAAAGATTATATAATGTAGAATGCGCTGAAATGTTTTCTTTTGCACAAATATTACATTTTCAGGAAATGCCAAGGCAACAAACGCAAAAAAAGACGAGTCTCACAGAAGTGAATTTATGTGCCTCCGCGTTCGCGCCTACGAACGATTCGGCTGCATAACGTCAATCAGCACAGGATGGCCTGTCAAAGTGTGTGACCTTTTTTTAATATTTTACTTTGTTCAAATGCAATTCATCTTCAAAGTTTCAACCGAAATAGTTTCTGTGTTTCATCACGGCAAGTACTCTTATAAGAAAAATATTAAAACATCGCTAAACGCTCACAGACTTTGGTTCATATGTAGCTCTTCTAACACTAGGCCAAGTTTCATCAAGATCTGACAAGTCTTCATACTCTATAAATTCATCCAAAGACAGTGAATACGCATACAAATATATCGGCGTTTTTGGCTTCTGAAGGTTAGTAAACACATCACACATCATCAAAGCAAACGTCAACACTTAAACCAACTATTCACTCTTCTTAATATTTATGCGCATACAATTAGCTACTCGAAAACGAGGCTAACCCCGCATCGTTTCTTAGCTGAAAAGCAAAATGGCGTCGCGGACGGAACATTGCTGTGTTCTTCTATACGTTGGAGACAAAAAGAAAAATCCTGAATTGTCCTTTTGAACTCAGGTGGACGTTGCGGCATCCCCGATGCGGGGATAGTCTCGTTTTCGAGTAGTGAATTAGATATTTGCATAAATATTAAAAAGAGTCAATATAGCCAATTATATGTAAGGATAACCGGAGCTTATGAATCAAGTCCAGAAATTCGCGGGAAATTAGTACGTGGCTAATTGCATAAGAAACATACATATACTAGTGTCAAATTACGTTTTGTCTAATATCTCGCAAACTTTTGCATGTATAAAAAAATTTTTTTAGGAAAGATGAAGGTCAATCCATCAATTTCAAAACAATATTGTAAATTTTAACGCGGAATTTGACTCGTTTTAACAGACAATGTATGGAAAACTGAAAACACGATTGCACGCTTCCCAGCAACAACATCCCTCAAATTTCGATATGTTAATCTTTTACCTGGTATCTTAAGTTTGTATCTGAACAATATTTCAGAAATTCGATTTTATGGATTTATTTGGCATCGGATTCCCATCGATTCCCATACAAACACTTTCATTCGCGCCATGTTTGCACCCCTTTCAAAATGTCGGAATTTATCGCGAACTGGTCTATTATAGGAATGAGTTCGCCCTCTGCATGATTGATCGAAAGCGTGACGTCATGGAGATTTTGATGGACATGTTATAAAGGGGGTTCCCTGCCGGAGCCAATTATTAAAAATCATTACATCATTATTAAAATCTGTTCTTCATTTTTCATTCTCAATTCATACTTTAGATCCACTATCCAGCGGCAAAAATCCATACCATTCCATGTTTTTTCACGGGATCATTTGCGGTACCCATTGGGGATCATTTGCGGAGCGGGATCATTTGCGTTCCATTTTGGGGATCATTTGCGGGCCTGGGATCATTTGCGGGCCGGAATCATTTGCCGACCTGTACAGGACTTGAGGCTCTACTTAGCCGATATTTATATAATTTAACCTTACTTACAGTCCAAAAATATATCTTTGATAAAGACAACAGAAGTGTAAAACTGTTATTGTTCAAACAGAAACGGCTCATAATAAGTCAATTTTGAAATCACGATACATGGTTCACATGCAGTAGCGCCCTCTTCTTCAGATCTTGTATTTACTGCCACATTTCATTCAACAGAATGGCGGCCTTGAGGCTCTGCTTAGCCGAATAACCGCTGCATGGCCGATCATTTTACAGTAGTGCTCGTGATCGCATTTATTTGAAAATAGACGGCACTGTTGTGTTCGTGCCTCGTGTACATCAGTTAATCAGTAAAACGACAATGGAGTGAATCCATTTACTAATGTATTTATTTCCTCAATTCATCCGGGGCCGTAGCTAGTGAAGAGTTAATACCTCATATTTGTTATAATAGTTAATAGTTAATACCTCATATTTGTTATTGAACCAGTATCTATCTAAAATCATAACATTTGGTGCGGCACAACAACATCTTTATTGGACCTGGATACTTTTACAAGTATATTGGTCAAGCTCGAGCATCAATATTACTAGGTTAATTTGAGTATAGCTCTAAAATATTGTAATCGACATTTTATGAAGCATAAATTAATATAATTGCTCATTTTGTTGGGAAATTGTTTGCCCTGATTCAGAAAATTCTTTATAGTTATATGAGATACTGACACCGAATAAGTTTTGGAGAGCCGGATAATCTTTCCTCTTCGCATAGCATGCAATGAAGTAGAAAATGTTCCTCATCTTCAGTGTTTGTTGTACAGAAGAAACTTTAACGTACACTGCTTCCCCCACCCAGGCACTGAAAATGATTTACACAAATTAAATGCCAAACACCTGTAACATTTGCATTGGATCTTATGAATCCAATACTAATGAGAGTCCATCATTAACTGCCAGCTCATGTTGTGCATGACTCGTGAGTCAAAAAACTAGAAAAACTGGGGTTTAACGCAGCTTCTACCTTGCCCTTGGAATAACCAGTCTACAGGTCTACAGGTGACGAGTACGATTGGTGCTGAGGGTACTTGTTGTCTTGGTTGCCATACACGACTTTCATAATGGCCGCCTCCTAATTTGCATATGTGATTTCCCGTTTCGGTAGTTTATCCACGTGTATAGAAAATATGAACATTGCCATGTGAAAGAGCATGTCGACATTAGTGACCTTGTGAAAGTTGAGTGCTGTAGCTTATAAAGCAATGAAGTTACAGCCAGTTGAAATTAGAGAGATTTGTATGAGAAAAACGACGGAGGCCTTTATAGCCTCGCTTTCATATTTTTCTGCATTACAAATGCTCATAGCTCAACAGCAATTTTCCACATTCCTCTAAAACTCAAAACAATTACTAGTTTTAATGTGATCTTTCATGTAGTAGCATTGGTTTTCCCCTACATATTTATCTTCCAAATTATGCAAATTAGGAGGCGGCTGGAGTCGGCCATTATGAAAGTCGTGTATGTGAGTTGGCCATCTCGTATCGTACTGTAGTTAGTTTTATTTTCTAGTTTTCACAACACATACACTGTACGCGAACCGGACTACACAGACACAATGATAAGCGACCTCCTATTTTGTGTAAAAAGCCCATTTTACACTAAAACTGTTTTTTTTTTGGCATGGCTAGGACAAAAGTGGTACGGGTACCAAAAATATCGGTTCCTTACCTCGTTTACACTATTGTTTACTTGCCAAATGTTTGGTACTGTCTATTCTTAAGAACGCATGCGCTGTTCGTCCATGCATCCAAGGTGGCGGATAAAGAAAGTTTGGAAGTCTATAGATTTGGTAAAAAACTGCCATCATCAAATGCGGTAATCTGGAAAACTCAAAATCGATTTTGAGCGCTCCTCGTTTCTCTTCTCCGAAAGTGATCGTTTTAAACGTCGGAGTTAACGACGTTGAGTCATCCACAGTCGCTGATATTTGCGCTGATTTTACAGAAACTGTAAACATAGCCCTTCAAACGTTCCCTCACACTAAACTGGTTATCTCCGAAATCACTCCAATAAATGATGATCTCAATTCACAAGTAAAAGAAGTAAACATGTTCTTAAACACAAAGTTCCTTTCACAACTGCCATCAAGCTCCATGGTTACTACATATTCAAATATCAATAACAATGATTGTCGTTTCGACCGGAAACATTTATCTAGGAACATTGGCATAAAGCGTTTAGCTGGAAACTTAAAGGGTGCAATTCGTGCAGTTCTGGGTTTCCAGAAACCGTATCATCCTGATAACTCAGTGGATCAACAGTTTACACGTCCTCCGAGCTTGGACCAACACCTCCCAAGATCGCCCGGGAATCAGCATTCTTACGAAACTAACGACCTAACGAAGGAGTTAATTTCACAATTAAAGTCTGTATCTCTATTGATGTCTACCCTTCATCGACCTGCTTATGATCAGCTCACGTTAGCACCCTCTTCACCACAGCTGCTTCAGATTCCACTACAACAATCTCCTTTAGGAAGTCAGCAGTTTCATCCAGTGTATCCGAATCAACCCTTGGCCTTCCGACCAGGGTCACAGCAGCCAATGAACCTTATATATCCCCCTCGTGTAGGTTAAAAATACACCTCTTTTTTTTTCTTCAAATAGTTTTTCATATACAATTTCCTCGGTGTTTGAGACGTAGACATCGGTAATACTATCTTCCTCAACGGTCTACCAAGTTTAACCTTAAAGGAGTCATGGAATATAAAAATGCCCTTTCCTTTTGTTCTTTTAACGTCGAGGGTCTTTTAGGTAAACTAGAAGACCCACATTTCATTGACATTATTTCCAAATACGACTTTATCGCTCTCTTAGAAACATGGTTACCATCTAATTACAAAGTCCAAATTCCTGGTTTTTACAGTTTCTCAAAAACGAGGTCAAAGCATCCTAAAGCAAAACGATTTTCTGGGGGAATTACAATTTTAATAAGAGATTCTTTAAGAAAAGGGATTAAAATCATATCAAATGGTGATGATCTTTTTCTATGGTGTAAATTTGACAAGGTTTTCTTTCAGTTAAGAAATGATGCGTATGTTTGTTCAGCATACATACCGCCCTGTAATTCAAGCTTCTTATCACATAATCAAAATGATCCGTTTGATACATTACAGAGACAGCTACTCAATTATGACAAAATAGGTGATATCATTCTTTGTGGTGACTTTAACGCAAGGACGGGTTCGCTAAAAGATTTTACCGAGAACATTTCAAATTCATCGATTTGTTTTGACGATAACGATATTCAACCCTCTAACAGAAACAATCGTGACAATCACATATCTAGTTTCTGTAGATCATTAATCGAAACGTGCATAGCTTTCAACTTAAGAATCTTAAATGGGAGAACTAAAGGAAATCACTCTGGTCAATTTACCTGTTTTAAATACAATGGTACAAGTGTAATCGATTATGCTATGGTTAGTGAAAATATGTTACCGGAAGTTGCTTTCTTTACGGTTAACCCACCAAGTTTTAATTCATGTCACTCACCAATTTCATTTGCTTTCAACATCAGAATGCTCCGAGTGAATGATAATGAATCCAATTTGAATAAATTTCCTGTCTCTTTTAAATGGGATTCAATATCAAAAGAACGATTTTCGTCAATTATTAAATCTAAAGTTGTTTCAGATAAGTTTCAGTCTCTCAATTGTAATTCAATAAATAATACATCTGAAACCATAAAGGACCAGTTAACTAGTCATAAGTCTGAAATGGGAGTTGTGTCACGCCAGAGAAGTTAGTGATATGAATAAATTAACGGCTAAATTAACTTGAAATTTGCTTTGTGCCGCAGGTTTTATTGCATAATTCTACAAAATAGTTCTTAATCTATGGCTAGAATGGATATTTAGGTCTGGCCTAGGTGCCACAAGTGAGAATTCTGCATTTTTGAAAAACTATAATTTTGGGTTGATCGAGTTACTCTTTGAATGGGTTCGATTAAAATTGAATTTTCGTCCTATTTAGAAATAATCTATTGAATGTGTGTAAAATTTGAAAGTTGAAATGCTGCAAAGAATGTTTGAGTGGACCCTAAAAACTTTTCAATCAATCTAACTACATTTTAGTAGTAAGGATAGATAGTACCATTCATGGTAGAAAGATAAACAAAATCTATTTTTGGGTCCGAGATCGAGTGGACCGCCTTACAGAGACAGCCTCTTAAATAGCAGAACCTATTTATTTCGAATATATGTTTGTATAGACATTGGGTTGATTTTAGGGTTCAGTTCCCCTTTAAGTCTGATGACGGCTGAAAAGTACTTGGTTTGCTTTTAGTAGGCCTTGCGAGGGGATTTCACAGGGTTTCTCCATTGTGTATCTGCTTTGAGACACATGAAAAAAATATTCAATGAAATCCTTGAAATTCTGCAGTTGGTGATCTCCCCCCCCCCCCCCCCCCCCCCCCCCCCCTGCTCAACCGATTAGGATGTGTTTTTGTCACTTTAAATCACAGCACTTGGTTGTAGGGGTAAAAGACATAAAAAAACTACAGGTGTCCCAGAGGGGGGGGGGAACCCCTTGTGAATTCAATTGGAGGGGGGAGCAGGTAAACGTGGTCGAGTGAAATACAGTGTAAACATCGGCGTGGTTCACAGTCGTTTGGTGCGTTTTGTGCAAACAAACCTGCTGGTTGGAAAGATTAAAGATACTGTAATGACTGCGTGGTGATTTGGTATTTGATTTCAAGTGCGAATGGGAAGGGTTTTTTGAGCCGAGTTTCAGCTCCTCAAAATTCGTGAAAATAGAAGAAATGCACAACGAGTCCAAAACAAATGATTTTTTCTCCAAAGTGGGAGAGTCAAGCGATCCCCATTATAGCTGTGGCTTCGAAGTCATTCGTCGTTTGAAATGATATCACAACATCGTATTTCCAGCATGTCTAGGTTTGATGCAATAATTTTCTCCAGGTACATGCTTCATATTGGGCGGTTACGGGCGGTGCAGGAGGGAAATGATTGAAGTGCCAATAAAATAAAAAAATCGATCAAGTCTTTATTTTATTTTATTCAATTCTATGCTTCCCTTAGTCACTTTGTACAATTAAAAATCAATTTTGAGAGCGGGAACATTTTTTTCCGTAACGAAATCATGCAAAATTGCCAAAATCAGGCGACAATTTCGGATTTGGCCGTGCCATTTCCATTTTGCACTACCAGATCCTCTTCGGAGAGATCCACATCGCTATAGCGCTTGCTCACATCTCCAGCTCCCACACGTGTTAGCGTGGTGGCTGGGGTTTAAAGCAGCTTTGACTGGCTCGTCCTTAGAGTAACCAGATTCTGAGGCCTATGATCTTTAGTGAGGCTGACGATCTTGGGGAAGGGTCTGAATGGGCCTTCATGTCAGTTGTCAGTTAAAATTTTGGCCATTTGTCAGTTGTCAGTTAGCCCTAGTTAATCATTACTAAAGAAAATTTACAAAGTTTGACTCACAAAATCCAAATTTGTCAGTTGTCAATTATTTTTCGGTTGTCAGTTGTCAGTAAAAATATCGTCATTTGTCAGTTGTCAGTTATTTTTAAGGCCGTTTGTCAGTAGTCAGTTAACCCCATTCAGACCCTCTTGGGGGCTATGCCATGCTGGCGAGTCCTAAGAAGGACGAAACAGCTGTACATGGTTGCCACTCTACGGGTAATAAGATGTGAGCATGCGTATTAGACGCTAGCTACGTCATAGCGTGTGTTGGGTAGTGCCACGCAACGTGCTTGACAATTTTTATACTGTTAAAGTATGCTAATCACATTCGTGACGTCACTTGGTCTTCGTATTTTATTCACAAAAGTAAAAATGTGACCAACGGCAAAGTTTCTATTTGAAAAAAATTAGGCCAACGTCCAGATTTCAAGTAAGACATATTTAGCATGAAAATTGGGCAAAAATGCATTTAAATTGTAGTATCACGATTCACTAATCATTTTGTTTACTTTTGAGACGCCAATATAATATGGGCCGCGTCAGTCAAAAAGGGCCCGGACGACATAATATGTAAATGTTTTTTGAAATTGTACCATGTTTTTTATACTTGTGGTGCGATTACAAAATACATCGCGAGCGCCACATTTTGCTACTAACAAGTAGTGTTGATTTCATGAAATTGACAAGTGAAATCGAAGACGAAATTTACGACATTTTTACACAAGGGTTTGATCACAATTTTAGCAGGCGCAATTACCCTATATCATTATGACGTCACGGCTTGTTTCTGAGGGGAACAGAATCGACTTGAACAATAGATTTTTGAACTAAATCTGCTCTGCTGAGGAAAATTTAACTTCGAATTGTCTGGTTTCCAGATATCAGCTGTATCAATGCTTATCCCACAATATTTACCGTATTTGGTGGCTGTTACCGCTATTCTACGTTCTTCAAAATGCATTTGATAGCGATTTCCTTTGTGTTGTTGCTGTTTTGTCCCTGTTTTGTTCCCCTCCCACGACCGTGATCCTTAGCGTTTAAACAATAGATTGTTTTGATATGACGTCATAGTGATATAGGTCAATTCATTCCCTATCATCAGACGATTGTTTCAAGGTATAACTTATACTGTTGCGAAAATTATATTACGAGCTACGGGGAGCAGAATGACTGCAGAAAAGATTTTTTTTAGCCAAAAAGGTATCATCTTCTTCATCTTATTCTTTTATTTTACTCTTTAATGCGAACAGGTACAAATGAATGTCATACATATTGTTAGGAATGAAATGTAGCGCTTCTCGTCAAGAATACAGTACAATCTTCAACTTGTTATTAGGAACACCATTGTAGGAATTATTTAACTTGTATGTCGTCCGGGCCCTTTTTGCCTGACGCGGCCCATATGGTATTGGCGTTTCAGAATACCATCCTCTGATTGGCTCTTGCGCGAGCCATTGTAGTCACATGGCTTCCCGGTCAAGTTCAAAAGTCGTTTGTTGAACAGCATTTATTAAGCGCGTCGTAGCAAGATTTCTACAATTTCACATTTAACTCGTTGTAAATTACAAGATACGTTACGAATTCTTCAATCCTAAATGTAAGGTTGGCATTGTAGTATTCGTCAGAAATCTAACACTCTTATCCGCTAAAAGTACAATGTTCACCGTCTCAAAGCAGTAAAATTGCAAAAGTCGTTCAAATAAAGCCTCAAAGTCAAGGCAAAGTTCTTAAATAAATGAAAAAGGCTTTCTTTCAAAGAAAAAACAACAATTCTTTTAAAATTAGACAACCCTTAAATGCGAAATCACTTATCACATTTGATACTGATGTTTATTTGACAAGAATTGAATGTAGAAGCGTTGAAGTAATTTCAACCTCGCGAAAGTTTTCTCCATGTAGTGATCATTCTGTGTATTCTTATTCCGGAATACGATCAATCGAACGCACCCTAAGTTCAAATTAAAGAAATAAATGTTAAGAATAAATAACCCGTAGTATGGTGGCTTGTTTGGCCTATTCAAAAAATAGGTTTTTTTAACCCGAGTTATTTTTTCAAACACAAGACAATTTCTTTTTGGGAAAAAAAGGAAATTATTTGCTTTGGTAAATAATTAATCAATTTGATATGTTTGAGAATTGTTTTCTTAATCCCGAGTTCCTCAGTCAGTCCAGAGTTCTTAATGCCGAGTCCTTCGTCGACCGTTCTTATTACCAGAAACCGGTTAGGCTTTTTTTAATAATCGGGTCAATTATTCTGACTCAATTTTGTTTTCATTTCCAGATATCTCATCCTGCTTGTCAGTATCCTCCTATTTACAACACACAAGGAAACAATTTCAAAGCAATACCAAAAGTAATAACAAGCGTATTAGCCAGGAGCGAGCATAATCGCGCCATGTTCACAAGTGTCAATTACAGACACTGCGGAATTTGACTCGTTTTAACAGACAATGTATGGAAAACTGAAAATACGATTGCACGCTTCCCAGCACAGATACATCCCTCAAATTTCGATATGTTAATCTTTTACCTGGTATCTTAAGTTTGTATCTGAAGAATATTTCAGAAAATTCGATTTTATGGATTTTATTTGGCATCGGACTCCCATCGATTCCCATACAAACACTTTCATTCGCGCCATGTTTGCACCCCTTTCAAAATGTCGGAATTTATCGCGAACTGGTCTATTATAGGAATGAGTTCGCCCTCTGCATGATTGGTCGAAAGCGTGACGTCATGGAGATTTTGATGGACATGTTATAAAGGGAGTTCCCTGCCAATGGTTAAAAATCATTACATCATTATTAAAATCTGTTCTTCATTTTTCATTCGCAATTCATACTTTAGATCCACTATCCAGCGGCAAAAATCCATGCCATTCCATGTTTTTTCACCGGATCATTTGCGGTCCCCATTGGGAATCATTTGCGGAGCGGGATCATTTGCGTTCCATTTTGGGGATCATTTGCGGAGCGGGATCATTTGCGGACCTGTACAACCCATTGAGCCTTGAGACTCTACTTAGCCGATATTTATATAATTTAACCTTACTTACAGTCCAAAAATATATCTTTGATAAAGACAACAGAAGTGTAAAACTGTTATTGTTCAAACAGAAACGGCTCATAATAAGTCAATTTTGAAATCACGATGCATGGTTCACATGCAGTATCGCCCTCTTCTTCAGATCTTGTATTTACTGCCACATTTCATTCAACAGAATGGCGGCCTTGAGGCTCTGCTTAGCCGAATAACCGCTGTATGGCCGGTCATTTGACAGTAGTGCTCGTGATCGCATTTATTTGAAAATAGACGACACTGTTGTGTTTGTGCCTCGTGTACATCAGTTAATCAGTAAAACGACAATGGAGTGAAGCCATTACTAATGTATTTATTTCCTCAATTCATCCGGGGCCGTAGCTAGTGAAGAGTTAATACCTCATATTTGTTATAATAGTTAATAGTTAATACTTCATATTTGTTATTGAACCAGTATCTATCTAAAATCATAACATTTGGTGCGGCACAACAACATCTGCTTCCCCCACCCAGGCACTGAAAATGATTTACACAAATTAAATGCCAAACACCTGTAACATTTGCATGGGATCTTATGAATCCAATACTAATGAGAGTCCATCATTAACTGCCAGCTCATGTTGTGCATGACTCGTGAGTCAAAAAACTAGAAAAACTGGGGTTTAACACAGCTTCTACTTTGCCCTTGGAATAACCAGTCTACAGGTCTACAGGTGACGAGTACGATTGGTGCTGAGGGTACTTGTTGTCTTGGTTGCCATGTGAGTTGGCCATCTCGTGTCGTACTGTAGTTAGTTTTATTTTCTAGTTTTCACAACACATACACTGTACGCGAACCGGACTACACAGACACAATGATAAGCGACCTCCTATTGTGTGTAAAAAGCCCATTTTACACTAAAACTGTTTTTTTAGCATGGCTAGGACAAAAGTGGTACGGATACCAAAAATATCGGTTCCCTACCTCGTTTACACTATTGTTTACTTGCCAAATGTTTGGTACTGTCTATTCTTAAGAACGCATGCGCTGTTCGTCCTAGACTTGCTCCAAGTCGAACTCGCTGAGTCACTCGGTAAGCCATTACTGGCTCAAAAAGCGAGCGCGAGAATCGAAGCGAGAGGCGAGTTCGACTTGTTTCACTTGCAGGAAATTGAATCGGGGGTTCTGTTTTGGCGCGAAAAAAACGTTTCAGGGGCGGAGCTTACATTTCGCGCCTTTCACAAACTCTTTCTGAGTACAATCAAATTGTAAATACCACATCCACGGTTGACTGACTTGACACGTCAACATACAATGCCTGAAGAATTGACGCTTTGTGATTGGGCAAATCTTAGTACGTCATAAGCCACGCCTCCGGTTGAAAAATCAACCGGTAAATTTGGCGCGCTGCAAGTGGGAAAAGTCCTTCGTGCGGAGGGCTAAGAAGGACTTTGATAAAGTCTATGTTCGTCCATGCATCCAAGGTGGGGGATAAAGAAAGTTTGGAAGTCTATGAAAAAGGCGTTAGTGAAACGGCAGGGGGGAAAACGGGACTCAGATTGTTCACGAGGTTAGCGACTACGCTGGCTCTCCTCCTTCGGTGTTTTTGCGTTTTCAAGGCTTCATGTCATGGTTTGTTCTTTCACTATTTTGAGAAGTTCCACCGAAGTGTAAACTTCGGCGTGTGACCGCTAGCCAATACGAACGAAGGCTGTGGATTAAAATAGCCTTTGGCTCGGATGATCGTGTACACTGCAAATTTTACCCGGGTTGAGCTTGTATTTCTGGTACCCGTACCAATTTTACGCGTGCTTGTACTACCTTTAAAGGCAAAGGTAAAGCGACATTATTTAACGTCGGTAGCTCGTGACAGTCTTGAAATCTTGAAAGCACGACTGATAAACTAGAGGTCGACGTGGGACCTACGATTTAACGTCCTTATCCGAGAAGACGTTAATGTGTAACAATTTGTAGTTCGTGAACGAGATTGTTTCACAAACGCAGCACCTTCTACTCAGTTATTTTACTGAGACCCTGAGTGTTGGTCAGGCCGGGGTTGAACCCGCGACCTCCCGCACAACAGACGGCGGAGCTTAATCACTGAGCTAACCGGGAGGCGGTAAATAGAAGGGTAAAGAGAAGTATTTAGAAGGGCCAGGCACGGGTAAAATGTTTGGTTTGGCATGGGTAAAATTAGGCGTGGCAAACCATTTACGCTGCAAAATTCATCTGAGCCGCTCTTTTTTTGGTATGTGTACCAATTTTAACCTATCGCGCCAAAAATCCAGTATAACTACAGTGTACATGGGCCTAAGAAAAAAAACCTCGGTCGACGGTCCGCTGATTTCACACACAAACAAAACCTTTTTTACTGATTCGAAATGAGAAGTGCCGGGAATTTCGGCGACGTGCTTTAAGTAACAATATCAGCAGCAAAACAAACAAGCATGCAACAACTAACAGCAACCAGCAAAATAAATCCCCCGATAATTATAAATCGATAATCAATTATCGATGTATATTTAATTAAGAAATTGCAACACTCGCTTTTCATGAGTTTTCCTCTGGATTTCGATCAACTGATTTGAGTTTAATACCTGATTAACCGAATTCCTTCCTCCAACTATTGAAGGACCACAAGAAAAACGTCTTCAACGTGTTCGAAACTAGGGACTCGACAGAAGACCAAAGTTAGTGGGGAGTCACACAACACCACCGCGACAAGTCTAAGAGAAGGACCTTAATTATTGTGTGGATGGAATCGAAACACACAAAGCACTCTATGGGTTGTTCCATTATTAACGGATAACCTTTTTATAAACCGAAATAGTTCTAACCGAGTCGATAAAGGACCAGTTAACTAGTCATAAGTCTGAAATGGGAGTTGTGTCACGCAAGAGAAGTTAGCGATATGAATAAATTAACGGCTAAATTAACTTGAAATTGCATTGTGCCGCAGGTTTTATTGCATAATTCTACAAAATAATTCTTAATCTATGGCTAGAATGAATATTTAGGTCTGGCCTAGGTGCCACAAGTGAGAATTCTGCATTTTGAAAAGCTATAATTTTGGGTTGATCGAGTTACCCTTTGAATGGGTTCGATTAAAATTGAATTTTCGTCCTATTTCGAGCATTTAAATGTCCAAATCTCACATCAAGGGTAAAAAGTAGAAATAATCTATTGAATGTGTGTAAAATTTGAAATGCTGCGAAGAATATAATGTTTGAGTGGACCGTAAAAACCCAGTGTCACGGCACTGAAAATAATCACTTTTTGGCCTGTTAGCAGGACTAACCATTCAACCCCTCGAAATGGGAATAAAATAAACTTTTCAATCAATCTAACTACATTTTAGTAGTAAGGATTGATAGTATCATCCATGGTAGAAAGGTAAACAAAATCTATTTTTGGGTCCGAGATCGAGTGGACCGCTCTTACAGAGAGAGCCTCTTAAATAGCAGAACCTATTTATTTCGAATATATGTTTGTGTAGACATTGGGTTGATTTTAGGGTTCAGTTCCCCTTTAAGTCTGATGACGGCTGAAAAGTACTTGGTTTGCTTTTAGTAGGCCTTGTGAGGGGATTTCACAGGGTTTCTCCATTGTGTTTCTGCTTTGAGACACATGAAAACAATTTACAATGAAATCCTTGAAATTATGCAGTTGGTGATCTTTCCCCCCCTGCTCAACCAATTAGGATGTGTTTTTGTCACTTTAAAGCAACGATTTGAGTCCAAATCACAGCTCTTGGTTGTAGGGGTAAAAGACATAAAAAAAACTACAGGTGTCCCAGAGGGGGGGGGGGGGGGGGGGAAATGTGGTCGAGTGAAATACAGTGTAAACATCGGCGTGGTTCACAGTCGTTTGGTGCGTTTTGTGCAAACAAACCTGCTGGTTGGAAAGATTAAAGATACTGTAATGACTGCGTGGTGATTTGGTATTTGATTTCAAGTGCGAATGGGAAGGGTTTTTTGAGCCGAGTTTCAGCTCCTCAAAATTCGTGAAAATCGAAGAAATGCATAGGCTCGGTTTCCAGCCGCGGGGATTTCGGTGAGCCCGCGATCCTCTCCCCACTCACGGCTGAGCGCGAGCTGAGACATTGTCGGGTTTTAGCCAATCACAAACTTGCCACTCAAATCCTGTCGCTAAATTGATTTGCATAATTTACATTGTAAACTTTTGAAAGCCGGACCAAAGACTTTCGATTGCTGTTCGAAAATGCGTTTATATTTGCTCTGGAAAAGTTTGGTTACGAAGAATTCAAGGATTCACACAAAGAAGCAGTAGGAGAGTTAGATTTCGGATGAAGACACTTTGTCAGTAAACGCACTGGCTCTGGAAGTCACTTGGGAAACCGTCAGCTCAAAGGTCGCAGCTCGTAATGTTGAGTCATTTCTCATTTAACCTTACCGATGCAAGACCGATGCTATTCTTACTTCAAAGAAAATTATTGCTGCCTTTATCGGCGAAGAAAAGACTGACGACTCCATATTAAAAGAGTTTATAGAAGAGAGGAAATCACGTCTGACGCAGGCCATGTTTACGCGTTTAACTCTTCAATCACCGATTCACTTGAAAATCGCTGCATCAAATTCTTCAAGTCCTATGTACTAAGTTTGTACAATTTATGTCTCCAAGACATACTCTACACAAGTCAAGGCCGGCGGAACAGGGGCGTCTGGGGCGGCCGCGGCCGCCACACTTTTTCGACCAAGTTTGAAATTTTAGCTGACGTAATCATTTTTAAAATATGTAAAATTTCTCGCGCCTTCGGCGCTCGGCCGCCCCACTTCCAAAATGCTTCCGCCGGCCCTGACACAAGTACTAAGCCTGAATACTCGACTCTAGCTCAGAGTTCCGAGATAACATCTGAACTTAATTTTTATCCCTGTATAAATTTCTGTCAGCGAGAGTGTCTCAACAGCCGGGCTTTCCTTGAAAACAATAACAGGTATTAAATAAAACCTTTACCTACGTCGAATTAATTTCACACTTGGAGTTTTAGTTTAAAGAATTCCAATGTGTTTTGAAAGTTTACGCGGAATCGAACCTACGCTACACGCAGGTTAATCAGATGACGTCACGGACACGGTGTGTTGACCGCGCGCCCAGCCGTTAGTGGGGGGAGGCTTGGGAGAAACGGCGACACCCCAACGGCTGAAACCGAGCCTAAGAAATGCACAACGATCTCCAAAACAAATGAATTTTTCTCCAAAGTGGGAGAGTCAAGCGATCCCCATTATAGCTGTGGCTTCGTTTGGCATTCATCCCTTGAAATGATATCACAACATCGTATTTCCAGTACATGCTTCATATTGGGCGGTTACGGGCGGTGCAGGAGGGAAAGGATTGAAGTGCCAATGAAATAAAAAAATCGATCAAGTCTTTATTTTATTTTATTCCAGTCAATTCTATGCTTCCCTTAGTCACTTTGTACAATTAAAAAACAATTTTGAGAGCCGGAACATTTTTTTTCGTAACGAAATCATGCAAAATTGCCAAAATCAGGCGTCAATTTCGGATTTGGCCGTGCCATTTCCATTTTGCACTACCAGATCCTCTTCGGAGAGATCCACATCGCTATAGCGGTTGCTCACATCTCCAGCTCCCACACGTGTTAGCGTGGTAGCTGGGGTTTAAAGCAGCTTTGACTGGCTCGCCCTTAGAGTAACCAGATTCTGAGGCCTATGATCTTTAGTGAGGCTGACGGTCTTGGGGGCTATGCCATGCTGACGAGTCCTAACAAGGACGAAACAGCTGTACATGGTTGCCACTCTACGGGTAATAATATGTGAGCATGCGTATTAGACGCTAGCTACGTCATAGCGTGTGTTGGGTAGTGCCACGCAACGTGCTTGACAATTTTTATACTGTTAAAGTATGCTAATCACATTCGTGACGTCACTTGGTCTGCGTATTTTATTCACAAAAGTAAAAATGTGACCAACGGCAAAGTTTCTATTTGAAAAAAATTAGGCCAACGTCCAGATTTCAAGTAAGACATATTTAGCATGAAAATTGGGCAAAAATGCATTTAAATTGTAGTATCACGATTCACTGATCATTTTGTTTACTTTTGAGACGCCAATATAATATGGTATTGGCGTTTCAGAATACCATCCTCTGATTGCCTCTTGCGCGAGCCGTTGTAGTCACATGGCTTCCCGGTCAAGTTCAAAAGTCGTTTGTTGAACAGCATTTACTAAGCGCGTCGTAGCAAGATCTCCACAATTTCACCTTTAACTCGTTGTAAATTACAAGATACGTTACGAATTCTTCAATCCTAAAGCTAAGGTTGGCATTGTAGTATCAGTCGTCAGAAATCTAACACTCTTATCCGCTAAAAGTACAATGTTCACCGTCTCAAAGCAGTAAAATTGCAAAAGTCGTTCAAATAAAGCCTCAAAGTCAAGGCAAAGTTCTTAAATAAATGAAAAAGGCTTTCTTTCAAAGAAAAAACAACAATTCTTTTAAAATTAGACAACCCTTAAATGCGAAATCACTTATCACATTTGAAACTGATGTTTATTTGACAAGAATTGAATGTAGAAGCGTTGAAGTAATTTCAACCTCGCGAAAGTTTTCTCCACTCAAGCCGTGAAATCGTTGCCATGGATATACTAGGCACCTTTCGAGAATTGAAATTACGATCAGCATGAGTTTGGTGCTTCATTGTATTCTTTCTTTAACAATTCCCGGCTTAATTGTTAGATCGCGATACAAAACTAATTGCGATTTTGAGACGCCGAACCGAAATATATTGCTGGCGCTGGAAGAAAATATATAATAATAATAATAATAATAATAATAATAATAATAATAATAATGGTTTATTCACAGCCTATCTACAGAGTAGCTATACATCCGTGAAAGGAAAAATAATGGTAAAGATAGAAATTAAGTAAGTAAACTATTTACATCAACTATATGGACATAAAAAAACAATAATATAAACTATGTTAACTATATAATGGTTGACAGTTAATGTAATTAATACATTAAACTATCGCCCATTAACTATTGGCGCAGAGAAATTCTCTCTTTTGCCCTGTTCATTAAAAAGAGTTTGACCTACCGATGAAAATGATGTCTATCTCTAGAGGACCTTATATTTGCGGGCATTTCATTAAACAAACTCGCTGCAGAGTCCTGGAAAGTTCCCTTAATCAGGGGAATAGTTATTAGAGGAGCGATACTAGAACGTAAACGCCTTGCTGGTTCATGCCTTTTTAAAGGTAAATATTCAGGCCACGAAGGATTATGCTACGCGACTCCGCTCAATACAAAATATATTTTCTCCAATCTGGCCGGCAATATAACTCGGTATCGGCGTCTCAAATTAAAATCGCAATTAGTTTATAGTATTTATGGGGACGAATATAAATGCGCTGTCCAAGTGACGTCACGCATGTGATTAGCATATCTTTAACGGTATAAAAATTGTCGCCTGATTTTGGCAATTTTTCCTGCCTTCTATACAAAATAAAATTGTTCGCGCTCTCCAAATTGATTTTTAATTGTACGAAATGACAAGGAAAGCATATAATTTAAAACCGAGGTCGATTTTTTCATTTCATTGGCACTTTAAGCTTGCTTCAAAAAACTAGTAAAAGGCATGTTGTAAGCAGTACCTCTTATTTCGAAGTGATCGACCCATACTTTCCGCAGTTGTAGCTTTGTTGTCAATCAATTAAACGTGCTTTCTCTACTCTACCTTGACTGATAGATTTCCTTTGCATTTGAATGAATTAGCTATAGGCGCCAAGGCGCGCGGTGACGAGTTCAGAGACACCGTCCTATAGTTATTCAGAAAGTGGATAGAGCGGATGTCGTATGACTGTACTGTACGGCATGCTGACATTGAAATGGTTTCCCTATTGTTTTTGTCTTCCTGGTCCAATCAAATTACAGATTTACGGTACATCAAAGGGTATGGACATGCCGTATTGTTGTGCCACTCATATATATATATATACGAAATCTGCTCTACGTTATCCAATGGATAAGTATTAATCTAACTAAATAGTTCCATCCATGGATAACTATTTATGGAGCGAACAGCAATTTATTCACTCTTGAACAACCGGGGCTGATATCTATACAGTTGTATGTTATGTCGCTTGTTAAGTACATTTTAAAAAAGAACATTTAAATTAAGTACAAATACAAGTATATTTCTTCTCGTAAAGTGTGTGTAGTATAAGTACAATCTTTTTCACAGCTAGTATATGAAAATCTGTATTTCGAGAACATTTCTACAATATTTCCAAGGTATTTCCTCTGTGGAATTTTCCCAGTACTCACCTTTTTGTAAACCACACCAATGACTGCTATCTTCAATCGCATTCCCATCAAAGATGTTTGGTAGAACAGGTGATGGTAAGAAAACAACTTTAACACAACTGCCACGCTGATGCCCGTGATAAACAGAATGGCATAGCTCTGATCCATGTGGGATCCTTGGCTGATGACCACGAGGTAGCACCATACCATCATAGCTAACATTAAGTTCCCAAAAGACTCCAAGAGTTTAAAGGTCATTACAAGTATCCATTGTCTCATGGAGACTGTTCTGAGTACGGCTTTCCATAGCCGAGGCTTTTTCCCAAGTTTCTCGGCCTTCTCGATCTCCTCCATCCACTTTATTTCAATGTTTTTAACTAATTGTTGAGCCTCGTCTTCTTCCAGGAGTGGATATAAATCATCTCCATCTAATGTGCGTTGACTTCCAAGCTTTAGAATATTGTGTACCCATGTAAGAAACAGGATCGAAAGAAAGCCTGCAGTCTTCTTAGGGTTTGTAAGTAATGTTTCGCTAACTTTATCCATTGTAAGTATTTCGTTTTTGAAATCGTCCTGAGAAGATGAAGGTTCTGTAAAAAAAAGAAGAATGATAACAATTTTCCGTGTAATATTAAGGTATTCAATTCCAATAAAGAGTAAGAAACGTCCAACTTTGCAGCAAATAATTGTTTTACAAATAGCCTTCGGTTCAGACGCAAGTTAAAGTTTTATCCAAACCATGCCTATGGCGATCCAGATTCAGGGACCACGGAGGGGGTGGGGCAGGTCGGGCTGCAGCTCTACCACGTTTTTCGGGAAATGTGACAAAAATAAAGATTTAGCGAGAAAGTCCCCTTGAAAACGAAGGAAAGGGCATTTCCGAGTCTTTAGATTTCAAAATTTCCGGGGGAGGGGGGGGGGGGGCATGCCCCAAACGCCCTCGTACCTTCGGCGCTTTGCACTGCATGGGTATTTTAGCCCTTCCAATTTTAATTTTACAACAACATCCAATTTTCTCGCGTTCTGATTGGTTCTCCGCTATATGCAAAATAAGTACATACAATGAAATGACGTCACTCGCAAGCCGTGGTAGCTTTGCAAAGTGCTTTCACGACGAGATGGATGTTAACTTCGCTTCCAAAAACAAGAAAGTGAGGATTTCACAAGCATTTTATTACTAGGAGAAGTCAATCGGTGAGTCAAACTTCTTTGTAGTGAGCCATTTGGCAAAATGAGAGTTTTCTCTTGAGTGGAGAAAATTGTACTTGTACTTGTAGTCAGACTTTGTGACTAGACTAGTTCTCTCAGAGTCAGAGCTCAGAAGTTTTGAATTATATAACAATAACTTTTCTGATCCAGAAATAAAACAACTGAAAGGATTTCACAAGCATTCCATCAATTACAGAAGTTAATCGGTGAACCAAATTGCCATTTGTCTAAGAAAGCTTTCTCTCGGCAACGGTAATTAGAGGTGTTTACGTTTTGACTTTCAATGGCCTTTTTCGACTCGAAAGCAGTTTATTACGCACTCATTTGAAGCTATAAGTGCTTCGTCGTTGTAAAAAACAAATCACAAACTCGCTACGCTCGTTGTTCCACTTGAGTTTTGAATATTTTATGGCGTCATTTCTATGATCAATACGAGTACAGACAATGGCAAAATGTGTCATATCAAACAATTTATTGAGAAAAGTGTCGTTCCTGAGAGCTCCCTGTGATATTCCATATATGGTCAATATATCCATATTTGGAAAGCAAGACGGATCATCGAATACTAGAACACGTTCAGGAAGTGTAGCGAGCCGGCAGAAGAGAGGCGGATACAACATAGGCTAGAGGAAGTGCGATTTAAAAAATCGATAGCGAAATTTGAAAAGGATGAGCGTATGCTTCACTAGCATCTAGTCAGGCCCAAATATTACTCTGAACGACAACAATTGTTTGATATGGCGATTTGTTAAGGGTACTCCGCTGTCCTTGAGTTTCATAACTTGTCTTTGTGGTGAAATATTACTTTCCAATGCCGCGAATGAGAAGATATGAAGTTTTTCCTCGAGAGTCAAAATATTTCACAGGTGAGCGCAGTGAACGAGTGAAATCACAGGGAGCCCACTGGAAATAGAGTTACAGAGGGGCTTTAAGTGGTTAAATTTCAAGAATTAGAGTAAAATATATACTTTTAGTGGGACAAGTGTTATAGGTATTGTCACCTGTTGTAATATGAGATGTGACAATTGACTGACATTTTGATATATATTTCATAGCTTTATTATAAGCGAAAGATTGGATTGGACAACTATATATAGAAGAAGTCATGCGATAGAAGGGCGTTGTAAGAGTTCATTCCTAAACTGACGAGTTCAGAGTTATACGAGTTTAGAGTTGACCGAGTCAGTTCATTGTAGAGTTGAGATTATAGTCGAGCTGAGTTCAATGACTGTAGGAATTATTATAATAAATACACATGGGATAAAACACAACATTTTGGAGGTCCGATGGTCACGCAAAGCCTGATTGGGATATCTGGCTGAGAGAACTCTATGCATATAACACGTCGATTCACTCATCTACTGGATTTAGTCCTACCGAATTGATGTTTGCATGGAGGAAGGCTATTTCGTGTTGCGTTGGACTTTCTCTATGGACCCTTTACTACATCAGAGAACAAAATTGCCCAAGGTAGAATGACTTTGCGTCAAGCAAGGCAGAAGGATTCTGTTACGTTTTTCGTTTTGGTTTATTTTACTTCGCTTCCCATAAAAGAGGACTCTAGTAATTCAATCGGGCAAAGTAATACATTTTAGGAGAATCAAAATATCGAAGAACGTTCGTTGATATTGAAACGAGTTCAACAAAGTATGATTTATTAGTTACTCAACGTACATTGTAAGGCAGTGCGACTTTCGTTGAAACTCGACTGACAACATATATGGCTGTAAAAGATAAGTAACTATAAGCTAAGGAATCATAAAGAAGAAAACACAAGTCACGTTTATTTTCTTAAAATTTATTCAACTTCGTCTGGATCAATGGCATCGATTCCTCAAGCATGTTAAGGCATGGTTTGAGCATGAAATCGAGGCTAAAGCTATTTTATTGAATGGCTTGTTTTCCCGAATTTTACGAAAAATAGTGGTTATTGCTAATCTAAATGTCCTCAGTAGTTTGAACGCTTTGTTTCAAAGTCTATTTAAATCGCTGGGAACAGTTTTGCTTCTCACTCTTCTTCAAGTTCTGGAGTTTATTACTAAACGTATTCGAAGAACCGCATAACGTAGCTTAACTTTTAAGGTAACAGGGAAAATCTTTTGAATTCAGTTGATATATTTTACGATTCCCATACTTCAGAATTTTTGAAATTTTCAAGGTACCGTAGATTTTGAAGGTCAAAGGGGCCGTTACTTTCGGGTAGCCGTAGCCTGCGAAACAGGCCCTCAGTGTTATTTCAACGCAAAGAAAGTGATAAAATGATTTGGCCGCGTGAAAATGGAAAAAAGGAGACTGGCACGAGAGAGGAGAAGGATCCGTCCCCTATACATTTTCATTTCCCGTACAGATTCTGGACGGGAAATACTGACAGGTCAATTAGCTGTCATCGCCTTCATGTGTTAAGAAATGTCGCACATTCCTCCTGCGAACTGACTGAAATGGCGGCGACAGGAGAGAAGTGATCGAGCGGTTGAGCGTTAGTCCAGAAAAGTATTTAGAAGAACAAAGCATGCAGGCAGTGAATAGTTTAAGCTGTAGTTTACATTTGTACTTTCTAGGCGAGATATTTTGGAGGTTTTACCAACGGGTAAAAGCATTATTTTCCAACTGTTTGCCGTGGAAGTCGAGTCAGACAGGACTTAGCGCTTCGGCATCAGTTAATCGAAACTAAATACATTGGGACTTATAAAAAAAACCATCTCCCTCTACGATCTAGACGTAGAACGTAAGGAAATTACGGAGTTCCCTAAAGTAATTTTCGCTCCTGCTGTCAGAGACTGGAGAGTCAGTCAGGGTCGAGTACATGAACTGATATGATGAAGGAAAAAAGCGACTTTATAGAGGCTGTGGTCGTGAATAAATCCCACACTGTAGAGACTTGGACAGGAGAAATAAAGGTAATAAAAATGAACTGTGCAATGTTTTGACTACAGATCTCAGATACCGACAAAGTTATGAGCACGTTTGATTGACATGTTTAATAATCATGTTAATCCATGCGGAAAAGCAGATAACATTGAAGTTTATATTATAACACAAATAAAAGATGGTTCTCCTTGTTATATTTAACAAATAAAGAAGCCTTAGCCATGTTTTATACTATCATAAAACACGATGGGCATTTGAGAACATGAGAGAGTTAAATTAATATATAAGATATACAACGAATTAGTATGGTCACATAATAGCTAAGCCTTTTAACAAATATAATTTTGGAAAAGAAATACAATTAATGTTCCACGATTTAATACTTATTTTATGAAACATTCCATTGCCCATAGAGGCGCAATAGCTTGGAATGCATTATCAGTGCACTATAATGTTGATAAAATACAAAGCGTACATCATACCTAACCCTAACCCTAACCATTCGCCCAATATATATATTTTATATATAGCCGCTGTTTTAATGTTGTTTTGTTCCAAACGTCCCCACAAGCGGCAACGCTTTAATAGCCCACTTCCGCGATATGCTTTACTTGTCACACACAAAGGTTTCAATACGAGGCTCCGTGCTAAATTAAATTCATTATTTTCTCTGTGAAAAGAATAAATTCAATTTAGCACGGAGCCTCGTATTGAAACCTTTGTGCGTGACAAGTAAAGCATATCGCGGAAGTGGGCTATTCTTATCGTGGTTAAGTAAAGATTATTGTATTGTATTGTATTGTGTTGTATTGTATTGTATTGTATTGTATTGTATTGTGTTGTATTGTATTGTATTGTATTATATTGTATTGTGTTGTATTGTATTGTATTGTATTGTATTGTATTGTATTGTATTGTATTGTATTGTATTGTATTGTATTGTATTGTGTTGTATTGTATTGTATTGTATTGTATTGTGTTGTATTGTATTGTATTGTATTGTATTGTATTGTATTGTATTGTATTGTATTTAACAAATAAAACATGGTTGTCCTTGTTATATGTAAGAGTTAGAGACTGCTTGTGAGTGCTTTATCGACAAATACAGGCACGCGCTGACTGTATGATGAACGAAAAATAATGAATACTGCATGAGGCCGAAGGCCGTACAGTAATCAAGTGACTGTATTTTGCCGATAAAGCACAAACATAAAGTCTCTAACCCTTTTAATATTCAAATCGAGTGCACTGTCAGCCGTGAATTTCAATTGAAATCAGTTGTCACTGAATAACAATTTCATAAAGAAGTCAAACATTTCGCATGAATTAAATCATTTTACGGTAAATATCTCCACAAAGAAATAGACAATGAATAAAAACAGAAGTAGATAACTTTGCAAAGAATAATTTACTTTGGCGTTCGGTCAGTTTAGTTGACGCCTTGCGCCGGAGTATGTTTGTACATTTAACTCGAACACGTTTCTCTTGGAGCCATTTATTCAAATATCGAGTATTTACCCGGCTTAACTCCTAGATAGTCTACTTTCTTTAATAGTTTCTTTCATTCGAAAATAACTAACCTGCAGATTCCAGTGAATCGAAATCTTGAAACCGGCCTCCATGCATGTGCTCGTCTCTGATGGAAACATTTTCCAAATCAAAAATCCTGGGTTTTCGAACCATCCACTGAATTCTCGCTTAATTTTCTCCTCTTATTGACAGAGTAAGGTCTCGGAAATAAAATCCATTTCTTAAGCAAGACTACTAGAGTGTTATAGACACATTTGTTCACTCGGACACATGTTGACTTGTAAAGTTGTACTTCCAACACTCGCAAATCAGCCATTTCCAACGAGCGATTATGCAAATGTTCGCCTCAAAATATATATCTTCTGTCACACAGGAAACAGAGTTCAATCCTGCCGTTACCTTTCTAGTAATTGTCTGCATTTTCACTGTTTAATATGCGATTGTAATGTAGTTTTCCAAGCCGTCCAAACACGTAACTAAGCGAAGGACTAGGTCTCCCTTTCCCTAGGTAAGAGAAGGTCTGGGTCGAGTGCTGTGGTCACCAATAATGCACGCTCATTAGCCAATCACATGCTTGGATTTTGTACAATGCACGAAATTTGAACATTAAAACAAAATAATGCACGCTCGAATCTTGAAAATCTGCGGATGCACGAGCGGAACGCGAGTGCATTTAGCAGCTTTTCCGAAGACCTCGAAAGTGCATTATTTTGTTATATAACAAGGAGAACCATCTTTTATTTGTTTTATAATATAAACTTTAATGTAGACGAAGGAAATAAAGCTATCTTTAGAACCCGCGTAAAAATCTAAAAGCAAACTGACGACAGCGAAAACCCCATTTTAATGTACTTGACTTGTTTACAACTTTTTTCGTCGCTGATTGGTTCAATTGTGACAGCTTGACATTGACGATCTGAAAGCTCGTTTCTTATTGGATGAAGTAATCTGCTAAGAATAGAACGTGTCAATCGATAAAATGAAAGACAGAAATTGCAAGAGCCGGCAAATGAATGGGTTGTAATATTGTCATCTGGTCAAAACTGTTGCAGGAAACAAAGTGCTTTCTTTTACAATATATGGTCAGCATAGGAGAGGTTTATTTACACATTGTGCTAGTGCAAGGCGTTGAAAATGCCTGATGGAAAAGCATTCACAGAGAAAGCGTTAGCGAAATAGAGGCAGTAGAGTTGGACACGTGAGTTGAGGATTGCCGACTATTTTCTACAACAACTGCATAGTTGACACTGATTAGTGATCCTGTGGTCTGAAGGAGGTTATTTTCTTTATCCTAAGGAATAGTGTTGTAACTGCTGCTCTGATGGCCGTGTTGCGTAGCTTTTTAGGCTCTCTTCGTTGGCATGGCCAATCTACTCTTGAAATTCTGCCAGTTCTGGGATCTCTGCAAGTTTTATCGCCCGTTATTCATTCAGGAACATCCAGGAACCTCTCAAACAAATTTCTACATGAAACCAGAGAAATCCCATTGTAATCTTCGCAATTCACTATTCAGGTTTCAGCATAAAGCAGGCTTATTACAGTTATCGTCGAGTTATTGGTGAGTCATGTCTTGTTGTTGTGTTGTCAATTTCCTCTCGTTTTAATAATACACCAGGCTGTTAGAAAAACCACATTTTTCTTAAATTAAATTAAAAAAATTATATCAAACTCTCAATGAGTAACACTGTATTAGAATGTGGACATTGCTTTTCTCAACTTCAAACGTTTTAGCATCCCATTTTGTGGTCGCTTTAGTGTACGAAGCCGATGCTAAATTCTCTCGCCGATCATTTTCTTTTAGTTTTGGGAAGCGACTTTTATTTTCCTCTTCTTCAACACACCTCAACAACTCAAAGTCGGACATGTTTGCTTCCCAGTCTAGGAAATTATCTCCGTTAGCTATATAAACTCGCGAAAAACAATCACCGATACGTCTTGTTTTGATTGGATTCTCAGCGTGCTTGATTCTTTTCTTGAGCGTGCATTTATAACAAAATCAAGCGCGCTGAGAATCCAATCAAATCGCACGTTCTTAGGATGATCCCATAATTTATATTATAATGTTTGTATTGTATCGTATCAGTATTGTATTAGACAATATATTATTTTGTTATTGTCATCCAACATGGCTGGCACGTCTTTGTCTCTCAATTCTCCGGGAAGTGTTGCAAACCAAGAATTTAAATCATTGCATTGTATCTCTTTTTTAAATCTGTCTTTGGTACTGAACTGATGGGAATAGGAATTGGAACTGTTGTTATAAGCCCACAAAAAGAATTAAATAGAAAAAAAAGGTGATCATTAAGTAATGTTTGAAAGCCAACAATGCGGACTGGACCTGGACTGGAACTAATTGCAAGGACTTGTAATCCCGTCCAGTCCGAATTGGACGTTTTTAAATGACATCTCATGCTCATTAATTATTTGGGAGGCAACTTGTTTGTCACTGAAGATTGATCCATTCTACTATTTCTAGTAATGAAGTAGCTTTTGTTTCTTGCCCTTTGGGATTTGTTGAGACTGGAGTACGTGAATTATAATATCAAATTTCAGAATTTAGTTTGTACAGCTGTAGGACAACGCCTGGAAGTCAGCATGGCTTGTAGTGAGAGCGACGAGGAAGACTTCCGACCGCTAAAACGTTTTAGGAAAGTGAAAAGCAGCGGGGAAGAAGAAGAAGTGTTACCAAATGCTGTGCCCTTGTCAACCCGTTACAAGAACAACTGGGCAGTAAATATTTTTCAAGAATGGAGGCAGACAAGAGAGAACAAAGTTGCCGCTTTGGAGGCCACAAGCTTGAACATACCACTAGAAAGCATAGAAAACTTTGATGTTGAGATGTGTCGAGAATTCGAACACATGGCGACACATGTCATATCCAAGGTCTGGATCAAAATTAATTCAGTCCTTGGACTGGAAATAAAGTGGTTGAATGTACTCCTGTGAGTTCTGTGTGTACTTTCCGGGGTTTCAATGATCGTCATGTGATCGAATTCTGGGCACATGGTTGGATGGTTACCTCATGAATAATTAATGAGTATGAGATTGAAGAATATTGTTCTAACTACACTCCTAGCTCTCTACATTTCACTGAGCAGAACGTGAGATAGTATAGCAACAAATAATAAAATAAGATACACATAGTTTCGAGAACTTTGACATATGAAATAACAATTAATAATAAAACACAAAGTAACAATAGCGCTGTGCTCCGCTGATCTCTACATTGTCTTGTTCTTGCCATTAGGTTTACTAAATTATAATAACTTTCCAGCTATACTAACAACGCAGATATTTTATCACTTCAAGTGATAATTCAGTAGTCTCTTATGTTTCTGCATTAACTATTCATTGTGTAGGTATATAAAGTCAGACCTTTATCATAATTCTGTCTCTCGCTTTTGGACACAGCTATCCAGTCATCCAAGCTTGAACATACCACTAGAAAGCATAGAAAACTTTGATGTTGAGATGTGTCGAGAATTCGAACACATGGCGACACATGTCATATCCAAGGTCTGGATCAAAATTAATTCAGTCCTTGGACTGGAAATAAAGTGGTTGAATGTACTCCTGTGAGTTCTGTGTGTACTTTCCGGGGTTTCAATGATCGTCATGTGATCGAATTCTGGGCACATGGTTGGATGGTTACCTCATGAATAATTAATGAGTATGAGATTGAAGAATATTGTTCTAACTACACTCCTAGCTCTCTACATTTCACTGAGCAGAACGTGAGATAGTATAGCAACAAATAATAAAATAAGATACACATAGTTTCGAGAACTTTGACATATGAAATAACAATTAATAATAAAACACAAAGTAACAATAGCGCTGTGCTCCGCTGATCTCTACATTGTCTTGTTCTTGCCATTAGGTTTACTAAATTATAATAACTTTCCAGCTATACTAACAACGCAGATATTTTATCACTTCAAGTGATAATTCAGTAGTCTCTTATGTTTCTGCATTAACTATTCATTGTGTAGGTATATAAAGTCAGACCTTTATCATAATTCTGTCTCTCGCTTTTGGACACAGCTATCCAGTCATCCAAGCTTGAACATACCACTAGAAAGCATAGAAAACTTTGATGTTGAGATGTGTCGAGAATTCGAACACATGGCGACACATGTCATATCCAAGGTCTGGATCAAAATTAATTCAGTCCTTGGACTGGAAATAAAGTGGTTGAATGTACTCCTGTGAGTTCTGTGTGTACTTTCCGGGGTTTCAATGATCGTCATGTGATCGAATTCTGGGCACATGGTTGGATGGTTACCTCATGAATAATTAATGAGTATGAGATTGAAGAATATTGTTCTAACTACACTCCTAGCTCTCTACATTTCACTGAGCAGAACGTGAGATAGTATAGCAACAAATAATAAAATAAGATACACATAGTTTCGAGAACTTTGACATATGAAATAACAATTAATAATAAAACACAAAGTAACAATAGCGCTGTGCTCCGCTGATCTCTACATTGTCTTGTTCTTGCCATTAGGTTTACTAAATTATAATAACTTTCCAGCTATACTAACAACGCAGATATTTTATCACTTCAAGTGATAATTCAGTAGTCTCTTATGTTTCTGCATTAACTATTCATTGTGTAGGTATATAAAGTCAGACCTTTATCATAATTCTGTCTCTCGCTTTTGGACACAGCTATCCAGTCATCCAAAATTAGATCACTGAATCGTTACTTGTATAACCAGACGCTAAGTTTTGTGCTAAGTTCTCGCTCTATCCTCTATTCCCTTTGCATTCGATCGAGGAGTAGGTTTCTAAGTGTGTTTTGTTCCGGGTAACGCATTTTCTATTTGTATCAAAGTCATATTATCTTTATTTTTATCACTTCGTTTTTCGTTGGTGCCGTAGCCTATATGTATCGTAATTATTTTGGTTTTCATTTGATCTTTATTATAATGTGAATTAGAAGACGTATATAATTATATGTGTAAACTTCTTACTACATTGTTGAATTTTCAACAGATCGATATATATATATATCCTTACTGCAATCGAAACCAAAAGTCTCTTCTGTTTACAACAGCAACTACAGGAAGCCCAAGCTTGTACTCTGTATATCTGTTGTGAAATCCTAAAGAAAGTATTCTTACCTCATTTGTATTGGTTAATATTTGGTTTCCTTTCGATGTTAGCCTGTTTTAGCCCGTTTCTTCGACTTTTTCCTGATCCCTGAAAAAGTCGACAAAACAGCTGCGATCGCTACGTTCGGCGATGGAGAGTGGTTTCCATGCAATCGTAGCGATCATATGGAAACCGAGCTTTGCAAGCGACATGGAGGTTTGTACTTTGGTATGCAAATGTTAAATATTAATTGTCTCCCAAAGAGTCATTTCATCAATAGTTCAGACCAACTAAACCAGCATGTAGCATCACAAACTAACCTTACCTGATTCTTTGTGTTATATCATCGGCCTTTCACTCCATTAGTAGTGATTTGTGAGATTTATAGATTATGAAGAGAACTCTCCTCTCTTGTTATCGACACTCACGAAGCAAGCAACAGAGCGAGAAGCCGGATGAGCATTCCCTTATGAAAATAAGCAATACTTGAAGACTACTTGATGTGTATTTGCAGTTTATATTTTTTTTGTACTTGCAAGGTACCTGCATTGTGTTTGAAAAGTGTACTTGAACTATATTTGTTTGATCCCTTATAGCTACTTGATGGCTAAAGTATAGAGTATACTTGAGCTGGACCTTTTTGTACTTTCATTATATTTGTTTTATATTTGTTATATATTTGTTATATATTTGTTTTATGGTTGTAATGTACCTGTATTTGAAACATCAAGTACATATTTGTTGTGTAGTTGGTAAGTACTTGAAATATATTTGCAAAATAGTACTTGAAGTGTTCCAGTTTACTACTTGAGCAATATTTGCACAAATGGACAAGCAATTCAGAGTTAGGGGGAAATAGTACCTAAACCAGACTTGAAGTGTACTTGTAGCTGATACTTGATTAATACTTGAATTGTAATTTCAAAGTTCATGCAGGTCTGTATTTGTACACTACTTGTTAATGGTTGAATGCTACTTGACTAGTTCTAGACTCCTTGCAATATACTTGACCCTCCCTGACTTGTACCTTTTTGGTCATTGAATTATATTTGCAATATTCTTGAAATATACTTGGAATATACCTGTATTTGAAACATCAAATACACATTTTATTTTTTCTAGTCGATCTAAAAATTAACTTGAAATGTACCCTAAATATACTTGAAATGTATACCTGCAAACTACTTGACTTGTAATTTCAATACTTTTGCAGATCTGTATTTGCACACTATTTTATTACTGGTTGAATGGTACTTCACCTATCCTAGACTCCTTGCAAAATACTTGACTTTTACCATTTTGTCATTGAATTATATTTGCAATGTTCGTGAAATAGACCTGTATGTGAATTAATTAAACATCAAAGAACTGTCACAGATCTTATAATTAACTTGAAATGTGCCCAAAATATACTTGAAATGTATACCTGCAAACTACTTGAACTGTAAATTCAATATTCATGCAGGCCTAGGTCTGTATTTGCACACTATTTTATTACTGGTTGAATGGTACTTGACTAATCTAGAGTTCTTGCAATATACTTGACTTGTACCTTTTTGTCACTGAATTATATTTGCAATGTTCTAGAAATATACCTCTAAATGAACTTGAAATGTGCCCAAAATATACTTGAAATGTGTACCTGCAAACTACTTGACCTGTAAATTCAATATTCATGCAGGCCTAGGTCTGTATTTGCACACTATTTTATTACTGGTTGAATGGTACTTGACTGATCCTAGAGTTCCTGCAATATACTTGACTTGTACCTTTTTGTCATTGAATTATATTTGCAATGTTCTTGAAATAGACCTGTATGTGAAACATCAAACAATATTATTTATTAATTCGCCACTGAACTGAAAATGATCTTGAAATGTACATGTACCTAGCATATACTTAAAACGTGTACCCGCAAACTACTTGAACTGTAATTTCAACATTCCTGCAGTTCTGTATTTGCACTCTTTTGTTACTGGATGAATGCTACATGTACTTGACTCATCTTAGGGTTCTTGCAATGTACTTATATACAGTAGGTAATTGAACTGGGAAAATAGCCCTGTTGCCAATATATTATCTACATATCTCAGTGCTATGATCAACAAAACAGTTGAGTAACTTTTAGTGCAAAATAAAAACAGCGACGTGCAACTGGCAGCAAACTTCAGCCAATAGCAATAACAACCACTAAAAGTCCTGGATGCAACCAACCCAGGGGCCCCACTGCACACCACAGGCCCCCCTATAGTCACAGGATATTTGACCATGTCTAAATTACATTAAGTCCCCGATTATTTACTGTGATATTAAGAAATTCTGCATTTAAATTTGGTAATTAAATGACAATGTATAACTAAATTAATTATTAGCCAGCCAAACAAAATACATCATTGATTTAATTGTTTTATATTTTTATGCTTATTTAATCTGTTTCAAGTATTGGGAAATATCAATAAAAAAATTGAAGTTGGCAAGAAAAAAGCCAGGTCGACGAGTTAAATTACTGCAGGGCAAAAAAAACAGCCGGTCATCGGACGATGTCCAGCCAGAATTGGAACTTAATTGTCTGGTCAAACCTTTGTCTTGCCAGTCATTTTGACCGGTCAATGTTACTACAGTTTCAACCAAATACTGATCTTAACCGGCGACTGACCGGCCGTTATTTTTAGCTCTGTTACTGGAAAGAAATGTATTTTGTTTGGCATAAATAAGTAATACTTACAAAATTTCTTAGCATACTTGTACAGCTCTTTGTCATGTTTTACATTTTAACTTATTGCCATGGCTGTGATTGGCGTTTTCAACTTAAGTTAAAAAATCACAATTGTCTCCATCCATGCAGTTTCTGTTTCCTGTTAAATTGAAAGATGTGATTGAAATTAATTAAGAGCATCTAAATACAATACAGATACATTTATGTTCATGCATTTAATAACAGTAAAACAAATTCAAAGTTGTAATCTTTAAGATTTACATAAACACGCGGGCTGTTAGCGACTTCACTTTGGTAGAATTCGGACTGTTTATGACTAGAAACACGGCCAAAAATACAAGCGAGTAAAATAATGAAATATACATGTAGATACCATTCATAACTGCCGTTTATCTTGGTTGTACATGTAGGTAGAATAAAGTTCCCGTAAATCTCGCCATATAATGTGTTAAACTACATTCTACAGTTGTAAACAATTCGCATGTGAATCATGCCTGTCACCCGATTCGGCAATTTATTTTGATTGATTCTCATTGGATGTTACACAATAAAGCTGTCAATTCAATGTCTGGACACTGTAACATGTACCGTGACATAACACTTTAAGTTATTCATGATATGTAGGTTATATTTATTTCTCGTACATGTTAGTACCCTGTGTACCAGAGGATTAATTAAACCTCTCAGCCGTCTCTTCATCTCACTATCTCTATATATACCGATATAGTACTAGTTCTCCAAGCGAGGGCCTCTGGAACCGGCCCACGGTAAAATGCTTCGCGATTCGAAAAATCATGTAAAATGCCGCTATAAAATGATATAAAACCTGGCGTATATACAATCACTTCGTTAATAAAAGAATTACTATTCAAGTTCAAATATTCCCTGTTAGCAGAGGTCTCTCTCTGTCTTTGTGGTCTCGTTTCTTGGTAAAAAAATAATGTTTCTCGTTTCCATTTTACCAAGACAGAAAGAGACCTCTGCCAGCAGGGCATACAGCTATCAATACATGTAAATGATGTAGGGTTGAACCCGCCCGGTGTTGAAGCCTTTATAGCCGTTTATACAAATCACAAATCACAAATTTAATGATCCCATCTTACCTCGTTTGTCTTGTAAGGCTTGCTCCAAAGGTTTGCCTTTTCTTGAAGCCATATTATACAGATATCGTGAAGAGATCACACATACTTCGTACCGAAAACCGTTGGTAAAATAAAAATTGCGCAACATAGCCAACAATACACAATGCAATGCCAACCGTTCAAATCAATCCCACAATGCACCAATGCATCCCATAATGCAATGAAGCCCTTCTTGGCAGCCATTTTGAAAAATAATTCGGTACGGTTGGAGTTACACAATTTTGGATATGATATGAATTTCAAATTGCATTGACAATCAAGGTAATCAAGGCTTGGAAACCGATCACTCAAGAATTTAACATTTTAGTGATGCATCTAAAGTTAATATGGCGGAATATTGGACCCATTCCACTGACAACGAGTCAGAGATTGGAAGGTGAATTAATGCTACTACTCGCATTATTTACACGTTTCAAGTATATACTAGGTACACTTCAAGATAATTTTCAGTTCAGTGGCACATTAATTCATACAGCTAGGTCTATTTCAAGAACATTTAAAATATAATTCAATGACAAAAAGGTACAAGTCAAGTATATTGCAAGACCTCTAGCCCTAGCCCTAGGATCAGTCAAGTACCATTCAACCAGTAATAAAATAGTGTGCAAATACAGACCTAGCGGCGTGCATGGAAATTGAATTTACAGTTCAAGTAGTTTGCAGGTACACATTTCAAGTATATTTTGGGCACATTTCAAGTTCATTTTCAGATCTGTGACGATTAATAAACATGTATGCATGCAAGCACATTTAATGTACACCTACTTGATATGTACTTGTCACACAAGACATAAGGTTCTGCTAATGTGTCTGTTGCAAATACATATCATGTACACCTGGTCATATATGACAAGTACATATCAAGTAGCCATCTGTTGCAAATACATTTCACGTACACCTACTTGATATCTACTTGTCACACAAGGCTTAATTTTCTGCTAAAATGTATGTTGCAAATACATTTCATGTACACCTACTTGATATGTACTTGTCATATAAAGACCTACTGTCTGGTGCAAATACATTTCATGTACACCTACTTGATATGTACTTGTCACACAAGACCTAATGTTCTGCTAATGTGTCTGTTGCAAATACATATCATGTACACCTGGTCATATATGACAAGTACATATCAAGTAGCCGTCTGTTGCAAATACATTTCATGTACACCTACTTGATATCTACTTGTCACACAAGACTTCATGTTCTGCTAAAATGTATGTTGCAAATACATTTCATGTACACCTACTTGATATGTACTTGTCACACAAGACCTAATGTTCTGCTAAAATGTATGTTGCAAATACATTTCATGTACACCTACTTGATATATACTTATCATATAAGACCTGCCGTCTGTTGCAAATACATTTCATGTACACCTACTTGATATGTATTTGTCACACAAGACTTCATGTTCTGCTAAAATGTATGTTGCAAATACATTTCATGTACACCTACTTGATATGTACTTGATATGCAAGAATACGAAACATACAAGTCAAGTACACTTCAATACACTACTCGAGTTGTACTTGACATCAAGTACAACACAAGTATTGTGGCAAGACTACTTCAAGAAAGGTTTGAAGATCAGTCAAGTATATTCAAATACAGTGCAAATACATGCGTAACAATAACAAGTATACTTCAAGACAAATCAAGTAGCATTCGAGTCTAGATCAAGTACCATGTAAGGACATCTAGTATTATAAGGGTTGCGCTCTTGGTCACGCTGTATTGTTTCCTTTATTTCTTGTTAACGCATGAGAAGATACGTTGGGTGTGTTTTCACGAGAGGTTTCTCTTGCTTAACATATATTGACCTCTGCCGACAACCAGAGCACTTTATGTATTTGTTTTCGCGCCTAAATCACAGTTTGGTTGTGCAGGCAGTTGAACGCAGTTTGTACTACCTAGGCTATGTGTTCAAACTAAAATTGAGGCCTTTTGAAACACCAAGTTGACTTTATATGGCGGAATAACAGGTAACACTTCATTTTAAAACAAATTAAAACATAGTTTTCTTCACATTGCTAAAACAATCAACGATTTCGTCAAAATGCAGATGTGATACCATAATGACCAAATCACGTGAAATATTGTACAATTTCCTAATAATAGCTCTAGATTTCCTTACAGGCTTTGGTAATGCGGATCGTCGTTCCGGGATTTCTAGTTCTTCTGCTGCATGTAGACAGTCTAGTCACAGTACTGTCACAAATGCACCAGTCATTTGAAACCCCCGACACCGTTACCATTGGGTGTCTAGATAACGAAGACCTAGAAAACAAAGACCGAAGATCGAAGACCGAAGACCCTAGATAACGAAGACTCAAAAACGAAGACCCTAGATAACGAAGACCAGAAAACGAAGACCCCCTAGATAACGAAGATCTAAAAACGAAGATCCTAGATAACGAAGACCAGAAAACGAAGACCCCTTAGATAACGAAGATCTAAAAACGAAGACACTAGATAACGAAGACCCGAAAACGAAGACCCGAAAACGAAGACCCGCCCTAGATAACGAAGATCTAAAAACGAAGACCCTAGATAACGAAGACCAGAAAACGAAGACCAGAAAACGAAGACACCCCTAGATAACGAAGACCAGAAAACGAAGACCCCCCTAGATAACGAAGATTTAAAAACGAAGACCCTAGATAACGAAGACCAGAAAACGAAGACACCCTAGATAACGAAGATCTAAAAACGAAGACCCTAGATAACGAAGACCCGAAAACGAAGACCCTAGATAACGAAGACCCGAAAACGAAGACCCCCTAGATAACGAAGACCAGAAAACGAAGACCCTAGATAACGAAGACCCGAAAACGAAGACCCTAGATAACGAAGACCCGAAAACGAAGACCCCCTAGATAACGAAGACCAGAAAACGAAGACCCCCCTAGATAACGAAGATCTAAAAACGAAGACCCTAGATAACGAAGACCCGAAAACGAAGACCCCCCTAGATAACGAAGACCAGAAAACGAAGACCCCCTAGATAACGAAGATTTAAAAATGAAGACCCTAGATAACGAAGACCCTAGATAACGAAGACCCGAAAACGAAGACCCTAGATAACGAAGACCCGAAAACGAGGACCCGAAAACGAAGACCCTAGATAACGAAGACCCGAAAACGAAGACCCCCCTAGATAACGAAGACCAGAAAACGAAGACCCCCCCTATATAACGAAGATCTAAAAACGAAGACCCTAGATAACGAAGACCCGAAAACGAAGACCCCCCTAGATAACGAAGACTCAAAAACGAAGACCCTAGATAACGAAGCCCAGAAAACGAAGACCCCCCTAGATAACAAAGACCCCCTAGATAACGAAGACCCAAAAATGAAGACCCTAGATAACGAAGACCCGAAAACGAAGACCCTAGATAACGAAGACCCGAAAACGAAGACCCCCTAGATAACGAAGACCAGAAAACGAAGACCCCCCCTATATAACGAAGATCTAAAAAGGAAGACCCTAGATAACGAAGACCCGAAAACGAAGACCCCCCTAGAAAACGAAGACTCAAAAACGAAGACCCGAAAACGAAGACCCTAGATAACGAAGACCCGAAAACGAAGACCCCCCTAGATAACGAAGACCAGAAAACGAAGACCCCCCTAGATAACAAAGACCCCCTAGATAACGAAGACCCAAAAATGAAGACCCTATATAACGAAGATCTAAAAACGAAGACCCTAGATAACGAAGACCCGAAAACGAAAACCCCCCTAGATAACGAAGACCAGAAAACGAAGACCCCCTAGATAACGAAGATTTAAAAATGAAGACCCTAGATAACGAAGACCCTAGATAACGAAGACCCGAAAACGAAGACCCTAGATAACGAAGACCCGAAAACGAAGACCCGAAAACGAAGACCCTAGATAACGAAGACCCGAAAACGAAGACCCCCCTAGATAACGAAGACCAGAAAACGAAGACCCCCCCTATATAACGAAGATCTAAAAACGAAGACCCTAGATAACGAAGACCCGAAAACGAAGACCCCCCTAGATAACGAAGACTCAAAAACGAAGACCCTAGATAACGAAGCCCAGAAAACGAAGACCCCCCTAGATAACAAAGACCCCCTAGATAACGAAGACCCAAAAATGAAGACCCTAGATAACGAAGACCCGAAAACGAAGACCCTAGATAACGAAGACCCGAAAACGAAGACCCCCCTAGATAACGAAGACCAGAAAACGAAGACCCCCCCTATATAACGAAGATCTAAAAACGAAGACCCTAGATAACGAAGACCCGAAAACGAAGACCCCCCTAGAAAACGAAGACTCAAAAACGAAGACCCTAGATAACGAAGCCCAGAAAACGAAGACCCCCCTAGATAACGAAGACCCAAAAACGAAGACCCTAGATAACGAAGACCCGAAAAACGAAGACCCTAGAAAAAGAAGAATGGAAAACGAAGACCCAAACAAACTACCATTTTCTAGCATTCATTTACTATTGGCAACAGATGGCACGTGACTTATTGGCCCATACTCCATAGCAACGCCATATGACTTCGAAGCGTTTTTCTTTCTTTCTTACTAAAGTCTTCTCGAAATAAGCCTGATACAGAACGTACAATAGTAAAGGTTTTTCTTTACTTTTGATCCGGTATTTCGACAACTATGCTGAGCAAAATAGAGCTAGAAGTGATGACCGAGTTCGTTTGAGCGTCTAGCTGATCTGCATGCATGCAGGTATTTGCCAAACATGGCGGCCGCTCAACAAGGTAAAGTATTGCAATACTTGAGCAGATTCCTTCTTTCTTTTATACTATATTATATAAAGCAGTAATTACGGGGTGAATATTTCGGATAGTACATGAAACATTGACGAACGGCCATGAGTGATGCAATGATCGAAATGACCACAGGCAGGCCAAGCTAAGTTCTGTATTTGAAAGTTTTCCATTCTAGAAGAAAATGAAAAATAAATAAAACATTTAACTTAAAAGAACTTGTCTTGTGTTATCATGTGTATTTAAGTAACCATATCGCAATCTTAGTGCTCTGCATGACCTGTAATAGTATGTTTTCCAGCTAGCTCTTTATCTTTAATATAAAAGACTGGGAATCGGTTTTTTCTCAACTATACATGTATAGTTTTCTTATAGCTATATGTTTGATGTGGTGACGTGAAATATTGAGAACGTATTAAATACCTTGTAAGCTCTCTGCAGCAAATACATCAATTCCAATGTTTCAAAGTGTGACATAACTAACTTAAGAATTTAATTTAATTTATTTAATTTAATCTAATTAAGTTTATAACATGCTTCCTCTTAACTACTGGCTGCAATACTTAGACTTAGTTCTTTAAGTGCAAATCATGCAGGCATCGTTAATCTGGATATCGATCATTATACTTCATACAGTCAGGGGCGTTCCAGCCGTGGCCACACTGGACTTAATTATCTTATTCCTAAGTACACAAGAACCTCCCTTTTTCGTGAGTCTTTTTTTCAATAGAATAGCTCAGTTGTGGAATTGTATTCCTGATACTATTAAAGCTGCTCAGTCCTCTCACTTCTTTCAAACGACAACTAAAGTCATTTATATTACGTGCTTACAGAATGTTTTTGATGGAAATAATATTAGACCATATAAAGTAATTTGTCCCAAATGTTGCTGCATCAGCCTTATGTTGGCACGTCCATGTTGAGTGAATACAAATGTAATTAATGATAAGTAATACTTTTCCCTAAGATGCTGTTCTATCCTAGTATACTGTTGCTTCAATGTAATTATCTATCTTATACAAATTGTCTAATTTATATTTTTAAATATATTTAACTTAGTATTAATTAGTTATTAATGGTTATAATGGTGTATGTAAAATACCATTTTTACCTTTTTAAATGTTTTATTAATTTTGTATTATTATATGTATTTTTGTTTGGGCTAACTTAATATGGGACCCTTGCCCTTGTGTACTTCCCTTCAGCTAGTCCATTTGTGTCATAATGTCTTGTATTTAGTTTGCTGTGTGTGTCTATCATGACTAGTTGTAAAGTTAATAAATAAATAATAATAAACATTTGCAGGGAATGAGCCAGGCTGTGCCATTGCACCATTCCCACTTAAAAAAACATTTGTCCCTTGAAAAAATACAATAATTGTCAAATTGACCCACTTAATGCCAAATTGTCCCTTCTGGCTCAATTTCTGGCTCAATCCCTGCATTTAATTGTACCATAGTTAATAGAGTGGAATGGTTATGAAACCGGCCGGCAAACTTCAAAGGGGCTAACAAAGGCGCTGCGATTTATGTTGGAAGGGGACAAGACAAAAGATTGTGCAGGGTCATAGTTCATTAGCGTCCCCTGAACGACTGAACTCACACGTTTCTATTAGCTGATTGATTAACACATTGCAATTTCTATTGTGTTTTGTGCAGGGTGACGGTTGAAAAATGCTAACAAGGACATATAACAAAGAAGGTCGCTGGGTTTCATAACCATTCCACTCTATTAACGATGATTGTACCTGTTAATCAACCATTTATGACTGGTAGCAGCAAAATTAGGAAGCAGCATTTAACCACAAAAATTTGTTTGGCATATATAATATAAAACCAACAAATTAAAGAATTTAGGGTCTGATAGTGTTTATTTATCTAGTTAATGTTTTACATGGTGTGGATGTGAAACTGAAAGGGGCACTCAGCCATTGGAATTGAATCTTCAAGTTTCTGTAAACAAAACTGCAAAATTAAACAACCTGAAACCGAAGAGTAATACCCAATATGGCTTTCATTTTTTTTTTATAAAGGATGGCAAAGTGGATTACAAATGCTAATTCTATAGACTTGATTTCGGATACAGTGAACAAATTTCAAGTCGCTCTAAATTTCTCTTAAAATTTTATAGTAATAAGGGTTTAATATATGTTTGCCTGTTATTGGCAAATCAGAAACAAAATTGTTAACATTCTCTGCATTGACTAAGTATCAGGGATGTAAATCTTATCAAACCTGATATTTTTCTTTGCTTCAAAACTGGATATGTAACTCCCACAGGTTATTTTCAGGTAAGCTTTAATTACATTACATAAAATAACATGACTGCATGCAGTGATATTTGCATCTGCTGTACTTTTTGCACGTACAACACCCACTCAGTTCACTCCCACGTCAAACTAAAATAATAATCTAAGATAATTTCTGCATCTCCACAAGTACAGTACATGTACATGTAGCTAGCCATAGCCTGTCCTTTTCTCAGTTGAGGGAAAGTCGACGAACATTTAAATAATGCAACATGTTCCACCATTTATGAAATCAATATTTTGTAGCTGGACCTGAAATTAAAGTTAAACACCGGATATTATATATATTAGTACTAGCGCCTAGAGTAAACAATATTCATCCCAATATTCTTTTGAGTCATGAGCAAAAGCTTATTGTATTTGTTCGATTATTCACTAGCATTAAAACAAGCAATCAAAAGAGTTCACCATAGACATAGAGTGGCAGTTGTGTTCGGCGGCCGCCATGGTTGCCAAATGTTAGAGATTCGAGGTGAATTCGTTTGACTCCAAACTCTATTTTGCCCAGCATATTGACAAAATACCGGATCAAAAGTAAAGAAAAACCTTTACTATTCTTCTGTATCAGACTTATTTCGAGAAGAATTTAGTAAGAAAGAAAGAAAAACGCTTCGAAGTCCAGCTACAATACCACGGGTCAGTCAAAATCTGTTGTTGCTTTAAGCAATTATATAGTCATGAGTGAGTGATGCACGTTTTATTTGCTTTGATGCCCTAATGACCTTTTATCAATGAAATTGGCCTGATCAGCCCCTATGGTTGTTTCTGGTTCCAATAGAAATTCAGAGGTTTTTTTTATACTCCCTGTTCATTCAGAGATTGAGAATACCTACATATGTAGAATCTCTACATTTTTCTACATAGCACCTTCAAAACCACTGGTTGAACAAAGACTGGGTCAGTGCATTACAGACTGGAGAGAACTGTAAAGCACCATCCCATGGCAGTGAATCATTCCAGTCAGAAGCTAATTAAGCAATGATACATGTAGCTGTAATTTAGTACTTTTCTAGCCGCTACTACGTGTATTGCTGCTGCTATACCAGTGCACAGGCATGTACACACAACTCTTGTAATCGTTTCCCAATTAATAACTTCTTATCTCTTTTGGCAATATTGGTACATTATAATTTTCATGTTGGATTATCCATTCACTTGAAAAAATAAGGAAGTCTGATTCTGATAAACTAGACGGTAAATAGGCATAACACGTTGTCGTTGAACACTCTCAGTTTCAGTTTTCTTTATTTTACACTATTCATTTAATTATAATACAGTCGGTTCAGGTATCATTAAATAATGGAAATAACTAGTTACTTTAAACATAATAATGTAGATGAAGGTGCATGTGCAGTGGTTAAAGGCGCTTAAAGCTTTCTAGTTAACCACCGAGTTAACTTTCGAGTTACACAAGGCTGTTTCAAAATCAGAAATTTGGGACATTAGGTTGCAGTCCCTCGATTGCACTGAAGCGCACGGTCAATGGTCATCAGAACGAGGCTTCATAAAATGTGATTCCTAGAACTCGTGGTGTTGATAAATTGTTAAAATTGTCGTCGTGTTTCATTGTTTGCTATCCTAGAGGTTTGCTATAAGTTTAAGACAGGTCCAGTAGTTGGTTTGAACATGTTTATATTCGGAATTTTAACGTAGGAAGTGCGATTTTATATGGTAAGATTGAGAACATGTTGTGGACAGCAAAGATGGCGGCCTGGATCATGTGCTGCAAACCTTCAAAACTGGAGTGAATTAGACCAAGATCGAAGCAATTCCCAGAATTAGGTGAGTTGAAATTGAATGCAACATTACTTTATCTGTGTAAAAGTTCACTTACTTTTTTGATAACTATTTTTTTGTAGAAATCATGGTCTGGAAAGAAAGTGCATGTATAATTTGTAGCTTCTGACGATTCCAAAATTTGATTGATGCTTTTTAGGGACCGGTCATTAATTAGAGGTGTCGGGGCTGGTGCAAAAGGGGAGTGGGTCCCCAATTTTCATGCAGAAAGCTAGACAACTACAATAGTTTTGAAAAGAATCTAACAATACAGATTTTACTGGATTAGATTTCTAGAATATTGACTTTTTTTGTGTGCTCTCAACCATTGTCTTCGATATTAGTTATAAAATCAATCATGTGCTATAGAATATTTTATCTTTTATAGTTTTAATAATAATTATATCAAAACATTTAGCGTTATTTTTTAGAGTCGTATATAAAATATTTTAATTATCCAATTATCACAAAACACATTTTATCTAATTTTCTTTTTGTTGTGTCAAACCTGTAAAATAGCTGGATTGCTCCCTCAGGGACATCATTTATATAGCTAAGTGTTTCTGACCACGTTAATAAATTATTGTATTGTATCGTATTGTCAAAACACCAACTTCACACCATTTTGTATATACATGTACATGAGCCTTGTGCCATTGGCACTATAGTTTCAGAAAGGCCCCCATTATCAAATACTTGGAGCCACATGGGTTGCATACTTGTATCGCAAACAGGGCCCTTATCAACAAAGGGTTCCTAAAAAATGACCCATAGAGAAAATGAGATATGGGTGATTTGAGCAAAAGTTCTAGCCAGAACAATGTACATGTATATAGTAATACAATAGTTTGTTTGATTTTTTAAATATCCATACAGACATTCCAGGGATGGAACTCCTATGACATGCCTCTTTATACACTTATTCACATGATCAGCTGGCTCAGATTCAATTATACCTGAATTCATGGTGTACATGTATGGACATTACACCCTTGCTCCCCAAGAGAACTGAGACCTAGTGTCCATGTGTTTAGTGTTCAGAATATAAAAAATACCTGTAAGTGCTCAGCCTGTGAAGTTTTATTTTGGTCCCTAGTAAATGCCTTCTTTAGCCTAGTACCATACAGAAAGACGGAGTCTGTACATTTGACCACAATTCCCTATGAAACTAACAAAGTCCAAAAACAAGTACAAATCATCTACCTCTGTAACTGCACTTGTACTTGCACGATTCAAGTTTTTGTAGGTAAAAGTACAGACTCCAGGTTTTTCTGTATCATGGATTGAAATAGGAAGAAATTAACGTACTGAGGAACATACTTGCTGAACAAGGTAAAGCAGAAATGTGGTACATGTACAATGTAGGAGCTTTAATCAATTTTGCCATACATTGTATCATTCATTACAATGGATGCCACTTTTCTCTCATGTGAGTATTGTACATGTAATGACTGTATCATGCCCGTTTCCTCAGTGTACTGCACAGTTCATATGGTATTTCCATGTGCATAGTATAGGTTTCTAAGTTGTTTCAACCATCTTTAATAGGTGAAATGTCAAAAATATATATTCGTTATGAAGGGGTGTTCAGATGATGAGGGGGGAAATGGCTACTATTATTGTCCGGGTTGTCAGTAGAAATTGAAACGAGGCTACATAGTGTTTCACAGCCGGTTACAAGATAGATAGAGTTGGTGACAATGTCATAAAAGTAGGAAAATTTCGGCAAAACAGGCAGCTACTTTTAACCTGACAACCAGCGGAATTTACAGGTTGCTGGCTTCTATTGACAACTCTGGGTATGTCACTATTTACATTTTAAATTAACAACAGTACATGTATGTTATGGCACCAGGCACAAGAATAACAGTTCTTTATTGGGGTTAATATTTCTTATACGCTGTGTGGGTCTTGCATATGAATCAAGTGTCTGTCTTTCTGTTTTGCTTTTATTTTAGTGGGGAGGAGGAGGATGGGCATTTCTGTATTTGCATGTACAGGTAGACTGTGCATGTATAATAGGTTAAAGCTATTTTTTTATTGTCTAAAATTTTAAATGAAGTTGTTGTGGAGCATTTGACAATATTTTTACTATTTGCCATTAAAAAATATTTATCAGTTTTTAATTTAGATAATGTAAGGGAGTTTTCATTATTTATGGCTTGGGGTAGGCCCTTATCGATTGTGCTAGTAAAAGTAGCATATTATGCTACTAGCAGTGCCCGATTTTTTTCCAAATTATGCTCAAAATTATGCTCGTTTTTGAACATTATGCTACTTTTTCTTAAAGTATGCTTTTAAAAAAACACAACAAGTTCAAAATTATGATTTATTCTTAATATTTTCTTTATCTTGAGTTACGCACTTGCTCTGATAAAACAGAACTAACTACTGCACTTCATTCCAGACTAGAAGCGGTCACTTAATGTGTATTTGCTTTTGGTTTGCTTCAGGCTCCGATCTCTAGCAATTTGAGCGGGTTCTGGCCTATCAGGCAGCTGTTCTTCTCGTATCTGTAAGTTGCTCGACGTCATTTTGTTGCCTGTGAAAGCGGGAACTGGGACCGACGCAATCTTTACATCCGGTGTGCCCAGTCCTCTAGAGTCTAGACGACCAACGACGCAGTATTGCGGTAACCTTCTTCCCCCTCCCGCAGACGAATTAGATTGAACCATGGACAGAACTTGAAAATAATCAATCTTAGAGACCAAGCAAGTCATGACTCTGGTAATGTTCCCTTCAAAAAAACTAAAAATATGCCGATTATGCTAGCAGTGCTACTTTTATAAAAAGTGCAAAAATTATGCTCGTTTTTCCAAATTATGCCAAAACTTATGCTATCACAATCGATAAGGGCCTAGCTTGGGGGGGGGGGGGGGGGGTCCGGCATTTCATCTGCTTCTCTTAAAACTTTTATGACACCCCTATGAATGAATTAAAACTTAGATGACCCCCCTATAAAATTGCTCAAAACTTTATTGCCCCCCCCCCCCCCCCCAAAAGATGGATGTACAAGAAAGAATGCAAATGATATATACATGTAATCTATTAAATTTACTATTAATGTTTCTAGATTTATGGTATTTTCCATGATACATTACCTTTGTTTAGTAGAAAACACATATATACATGTATTCTTCTGAAAATATCTACCTCGCCGTCCTTCCCGGATGGGTACATGAAATTGTACCACTAATTTGTGCATAATATTGCATTCTAGTGCATCATTGTATTGTTCCGTAGTCTCAAATAAATAAAAGAAAAAGAGCTCAGTCTTGGCATTAACTAATCTCCTCAACACCAATGCATTATCTATGGGGATGTGCATTTGATCATGAGCTTAGAGAATACCATCCTGTGTATAAAGGAAACAAAGTAGAATATGTTTTTTTAAATGTTGCGAGGGCAGAATGCCCTAGCCTAAATTTTTGAAATTTTACTGCTCTCTAAAACACTGCATGGTTTCCTGTGTTCTGGAGACTAAACATTGGCGTAGCATTACAACAGCAATTTCATTTTACATGACTGGTATGTCAAAACTTTGATGACCCCCCCCCCCCCCCCCCCCCTCAAGGAGTAGGTAAAATCTTTGATGACCCCCCTAAAAAGCACTTAAAACTTTTGTTGCCCCCACCCATGATTTAACCGACCCCTCTCCCCAAACCATAAATAATGAACACTCCCTAACTGCACCACTGTGTTGTCAGCTAAGCTACATGTACATCATGTAATGACCCAACCATGCTTTGGAATGAGTGCAAGATGTAAAAAAATCCCTATACATGTATTAATTTTGCTCTCTTTGACCAATTCCCTGGTCCTAAACTTTCTTTGCTGGCCTCCACCCTGGGACAGACGAAGTTGTCAAATACCCCACATATATGCCTAGGGGTGGATGGGTAGGTTGGAGATTGTAGGGACTAGTGTACTACAATAAATATTTTCTTTGGTTAGATGTAACTACACATACTTATCAGTAAATAATTTCACTTTTATATGTACTGTCAAGTGATTGCAGCTGGCTTTACCTGTCTAAATGTAAAGATTAAATATCTCCCTAATGTGAATAATGAAAGAAATTAGTTTCTACTGGATGAATAAGGATTTTTCAACAAATACACTGAGACAATGCAAGGCACTTGTCAATTAACACCAGCACGCATGCACATGGTTTTTCAGAATTTCAGCATAAAAAGGCGTGAAAATTACACTTGTCATAGGATTTGCATATATTCATGAAGTGTTTCTTTTATAACTGCCCCTTCTACACCAGATAGTAACAGCAGCACTCCTGTATGTTGAGTAGATGGAGGTCCAGTGTTGCCATCTGATACTGCAATAATTGTAAACAAATCGTGGCATTAGGAATGTAATCACCAAAAAGCCCTTGTTAAACACGACCCAGAAGTCACAGGCAAAAAAATAGTTAGCTAAAATTTAACAACAGATATGCAAAGTACATGAATCAAAGCTAATATCAATGTCTTACCTATTAATAGGAATTGCTCCGATCGTCTGTAAACACTACTTGTTCAACAGATAATTGCGGCCATTGTTGTTACTGTACGAAAGCAACCTCGTCCCCAGGGTCTTCTCAGTCAGATCCAAGATGGCGGCTACTCAGAGAGAAGACTGTCACGTATTCTGATTGGCTCTTCGATTATGACGCAAGGGTTGTTTTGACGATGCTTTTCATTGGCCAAACGGACTGAGTCCAGAGAGATGAACTTGTAGTCATTGTATATAGTTTAGATTGCTCAAATTTTATCAATAAAACGATTTTAAATAACCTTAAAACACGTTGTGTAGATAGAGCAATAGATGAAGTGCATTACTGGGTAGTTTTCTGGTAAGGTTCATCAGTGGGAAAGCCAGGAGAAGCCGTTAAACCTGAACATGTGCTATCGATCGCTTCGCTTCAACGCTAACGGAAAATGAACGGCTTTTTAGGATTCTCTTCTAGCTTAGATACATCCTGGTAGCTTTGTGATACCTTTCCACTGGTTCTTTATCCAAGTAAACTCCATTTCGAGCCATTTAGTAGACCTGTTTTCACTGCATCGTTCGCCGCGTGGAATTACCGTTAATCGCTACTCGCTCACTCCGGATTGGGATACCTATGGTTTGTACACGTCATGAACTATTCCCATATTTAGCTTGGCCGCCATCTTAGATCGCCAAATCACGTGACAAAATACTCCCAAAATCTGGAAGTATTTGATCACGTGATCCAGCCTTTACCAGGGTCTGACCGAGAAGACCCTGGGGACGAGGTTGGTACGAAAGTCGATCTTCAAGTTCTAATTGTTAATTGGTTCGTGTTTGGCCCCAACTTTAGAAAAAAACATTACCAAGCCAAAGAAAAATTATTCGTTTCGCTATTGAGCTGGTTATTTCAATAGTTAGACGAAAAGAAAGTAAATTTTACAATGTGCAACAGCTAACTTCGCCGCCATTTTCGTTGTCAACGACTTAAACTTGCAAAAACCTGCATAGCAACAATAGTTGACCGCGCGATGGCCTGGAACCTAATGTCCCACTCGAAACAGCCGTGCACACGGCACGAGCACACTGTATCCCTTTCAAGTTATCATATCGATATTTCATTCACGTAGTACTATAGAAGATAGCGGTTCTGGCGCCGCACCCTCGTGTTTTGTTGTAAGCCCATTTGATTAGGAGAATGTACTTTCCGCCAGGTCTACCTCGATTTCAGCTACCTTTTTCGCATATGGATACGCCTATAGATACGCTATGGATACACCTATAGATACACTGTGGATACACATATTGGTGTGGGTACGCCTATAGATACGCTGTGGATACACTTATAGATACGTACATTGGCGAAAACACCCACCATATAGATACACATATTGGTGTGGATACATCTATAGATACGCATATTGGAGAAAACACCCTCCATATAGATACACCTATAGATACGCATATTTGAGAAAAACACCCACCATATAGATACACCTATAGATACGTATATTGGAGAAAACACCTACCATATAGATACGCCTATAGATACACATATTGGAGAAAACAACCACATATAGATACACCTATAGATACGTATATTGGAGAAAACACTCCACATATAGATACGCCTATAGATACACATACCGAGAAAAGCATCTACCATATATAAATACACCTATAGATACACATATAGATACACCGATCGGATACACAATGCCAAAACAAAAAGTAGTTCTTTCGTTCATCCAATTCCAACGTGTTGCTTCGGGAGAGGTTGGTATTCGAGAGGTAATCCGACTCTATGGCATTTGGCAAGGTAGAGCCTACCGCATTCAGCAAGGTTTGGAAACGCCTCCCATTGCTCCGGCAGCAACCGACCAGCCTTCTAGTGCCAACATACCCGCCATCGAAACCGCAAGTCCAAACACCCATGTGCCAGCCAAACTACAAGAGCGCATACAGGAGTCTTCGGCAGAATTTGGAACAACAACAATAACAATGTTTGGCCACGAAGTAGTCTTCGGCAGAATTTGGAACAACAACAACAATGCTTGGCCACGAAGTAGTCTTCGAGAAAATTTTGCAACAACAACAACAATGCTTGGCCACGAAGTAGTCTTCGACAGAATTTGGAACAACAACAACAATGCTTGGCCACGAAGTAGTCTTCGACAAAATTTGGAACAACAACAACAATGCTTGGCCAATAATTAGTCTTCGGTAGAATTTGGAACAACAACAATGCTTGGCCACGAAGTAGTCTTCGGCAGAATTTGGAACAACAACAACAATGCTTGGCCACGAAGTAGTCTTCGACAGTATTTGGAACAACAACAACAATGCTTGGCCTAGAAGCAGTCTTCGACAAAATTTTGGAACAACAAAACAATGCCTGGCCACGAAGTAGTCTTCGGCAGAATTTAGAACAACAACAATGCTTGGCCACGAAATAGTCTTCGGCAGAATTTTGGAACAACAACAACAATGCTTGGCCAGGAAGTAGTCTTCGGCCACCATCGACAACCAAGGAATCCCAAAGAAGACAAATGCAGACACATGCCAGCATGCAGACCGCCAAGGAATACCAAAGCAGAAACATGCCACCATCGACAACCAAGGAATTCCAAAGAAGACAAATACGATCCAAAGCAGATACATGCCATCATGCAGACCGCCAAGGAATCCCAAAGCAGAAACATGTCAGCATCGACAACCAAGGAATCCCAAAGCAGAAACATGCCACCATCGACAACCAAGGAATCCCAAAGAAGACAAATACGATCCATAGCAGAAACATGCCAGCATGCAGGCCACCAAGGAATCCCCAAGGAATACCAAAGCAGAAACATGCCACCATCGACAACCAAGGAATCCAAAGAAGACAAATACGATCCATAGCAGAAACATGCCACCATCGACAACGAATGAATCCCAAAGAAGACAAATACGATCCATAGCAACACACAAACCAGGACCAATCCAAGGCCACCATCGACAACAACAATGCTCAGCCAGGACAAAAAATATGGAAAAACTCCATTTTTTCTGGGGTCGGAGGCTCCCGGGGTTGTACTAGGAACTGAGTATTTACGAAGTAAGCTCGGTTCAATCGTCGTCTGTTCTTGAACAGCCTTTGTGGAATAATAAATGTATCAAGATCGATAACAAATATTTGTTTTTGTTAATTTTTCAAAATGTAATATTAATAGAGTGGTTGACCTTATAAATAAAAATAAGGAATTCAAATGGGAAATTGTTAAGAAAAAAGATTTACAAGATAGTCAGTTTATACAATGGGCTGGGTTAGTACATGCCATACCTAAAGAATGGAAAACTATTCTAAGAACAAACAAATTTTATACAAACGATTTCGATTCTTCGAAGCTGTATATAACATCGGGTGATAAAAGTTTTGACATTGATAATATCAAGAATACAAAGGATATGTACAGATGCCTGATTATCATAAAGTTTAACCAACCTACCTCCCAGAATAATATAAATAATCGAATTAAATCAGAATTACCCTTGAACTGGTCGGAAATATACTCGCATTGAGATACTTTCAATATCGTATTTTAAATAACTGTCTTTAATATCTTAATTGTGATTTATGGAAATTTAAGATAGTTAATTCCTTTCGCTGTTCTTTCTGTTTCATTCATCATGAAACTGTTGACCATCTTTTTGTACATTGTATACAGGCAAAACAAAATCTATATTTTGAAATTAGGGTTTGGCTTGAACAATATGATTGTAACCTCCCTGAGTTAAACTTGTCAAATATTATTTTAGGTGTTAACGAACAATTAGTGAACTATGTCATTTTGACATATAAAATTGCCTTGTATAAAGCAAGGGAGAAAAGAAAAGTTCCAACTTTATCTCTTTTTAAGAATCTCTTAGCATACTACGAAAAAATTGAATTTAAAATAGCTAAATTAAAAATATTTAAAGCGTTTTCATGGGAAGAACGACTAGATTATATACAGGTATGTAAGTACTTTTCCGTGGGTGTGGTGTCTGTGAGTGTGTATAAGTTATCTATAAGTAGTAGTATTTATTATTAGTAAGTTTGGTAATTGTTTATAAATGTATTAAATATTTGTAAAATTTTCAAATAAAAATAATATAAAAAAAAACCTAACTAATGTATTGCATCCACTTCATAGGGATTTCTCTAATGAATAGCAAGTTATCGACTTTGGAAGCAACGGGGGCCTGTTAATTAATTTTCGGAAGACAAATTGAATAGAAGAAACTGGAAAATTAGATGCGAGCGTGGACAAAACCGAACTTCAGCATGCAGCTCTTGGGGAAATTGTCAAAGGCTATTGACCAATCAGAACGCGAGTTTTATCGTGGTCATGCACCTTATTCCTATCTCATGTCTGCGATACGATGTCTGGTAACAATGGTATCAGATCGAGGTCAGTTGTCCCAAATATCGAGACATTTGAGAGGGTAAGAAACTCCTTAGTTTCTGTTGTACGACACCGTTGTGTCTTCGTGTCATCAGGACATTAACGTTATTTTCTACCATCGACTGTAGAGTTTCCTCTTTCTGTGACAAGCTGTAACAACCAGCCTCGCTTTGATGCCTGTAGAATAAGGTCAATGTTATAATGTGTAATCGGTGATGCATCCTCCCTTCCAAAATATCCCTCGTCTTTAAGTCGGTGCCAGCTTGATTATTTTTAGTTGAAACCAAATGAATGATGGTGGTACAAATTATTGCGTTCATGATGCGCTAGCCGATTAACTGGCGTATATGTGTTACATCTATCCACATACATTAAACACATTAAACAACAGCCAGGTTAACTCAATTAAAGGCGCTATCTAGGAACATTAACCGAGTAACTACATGTAACAGTCCAGTCTTTTCTGATTTCTCCCAACTTTTTTTCGAAACGATTGCTGGGCATATTCATTCGGATACCAGTAATCACAAACAGGACAAACTGGCGTGTTTATTTTAAAGTGTGCATACTTTAATTATTCATTACCGTTTTCGGGTATGTCGTAGCAAAATTTTAAACACGTAAGCCAGCCAGTAGCATTTTATCAAATTAGTTTCGAAATCAGTGTACATTGGGATTGCCGGCATAACTTCGTAACAGTCGAGCGAAGACACCATCATCCATCCCAACACGCACCTGTGGCTTATCATACTCGACCACGTGACCCTGGTCAATGACGATCACCTTGTCATAGTCCATGATAGTGTTCAGTCTGTGTGCTATGGTCAGCACTCTGCAGCTGGAAAATGTGCGCACACTGATCTCTAATCTCAATTTTGAATTTACTCTCTAAATATGCAGCCCTTATTTTAACTTATTTGTATATATTTATGTAACCAGTATAAAACAGTGTCAATAAATTGAACTTGTGCGTCCGATAACTTCCTGAATGAGTTGGTCCGTCTTGTATTCCGTCTTACTGGATTAATGACAATTACTGACAAGCTACAATGTACTTGATAAAATTGTATGCATTAAAAAATGTGGAAATAATATTATTGCTCATTGCTTCTTTGATAGCTTTGCAATAATCGAGCAAAGACACCATCAGACTTTCTTGCAAGTACTTTGGGCTTATCATACTCGACCACGTGACCCTGGTCAATGACGATCACCTTGTCATAGTCCATGATAGTGTTAAGTCTGTGTGCTATGGTCAGCACTGTGCAGCTGGAAAATTTGCGTCGGATTACCTCCTGAATGAGTTGGTCCGTCTTGAAGTCCACATTAGCCGTGGCTTCGTCCATAACCAGTACTTTACACCTCTGTAGCAATGCACGGGCAAGACACAATAGCTGTCGCTCTCCAACGCTAAATCCTGAACCCGATTCTCCAACACAATACTCGAGATGACCATCGAGTTTCGCTATTTTACTTTCAAGCTGTACTTGTGCCAGAACTATCCAGATTTCATCCTCTGTAAATAGATCAAATGGATCTAAGTTCTTCCTCAAGGTGCCTGCAAACAAGACAGGGTCCTGGGTAATGACGGCAATAGCTCTTCGAGTGGCCTGTATATTGAGGGTTCCAAGATCAATGCCATCGATGAAGACTTGCCCTTGAGGGTCCGGCATTCTGAACAAGGCCGCCACAAGTGAAGACTTTCCAGCTCCAGTGCGTCCGGCGATACCAACTTTCTCTTTGGGTTCGATATCAAAGTTGATGTCTTGTAACACACGAGGACCGTCCTCCAAGTACACCAAGGACATATTCTGCACACTAACAGCACCTTCATTTGGCCAGTCTTCTGGCGGAAGAGTTTCTCTGCTGTAGCCTGGTTCCGAAGGTAGTCGGCTGTAGGTTATAACACGCTCTACCGACGTCATTTCATTCTCAACCTCAGCACCAGTACGAACAGCATACTGTACAGTGCCAAGGGCACCCAAAGCAAACGAAAGTAACATCCCTGCAACACCTAGAAATATACAAAAACAATACAAGGTCAATGATATTGATCTAACTTGTCTTTATATCGAGAAGTTCGAATATAACTTAAAATCAGCTTCGTGCTTAATTTATCATAACGAGCCAAAGCTTCTTAGTAACCATATTACCCACTGGTGAATGCATACCTGAGCTCTGCAATCACCAGGGGGTCCCAGTAAACTCTCTACATTCCTATCAATTAGACGCAGCCTGAGTTATCTCTAATCCCTTTAACTATGACAGCCTTCGGCGGCCTTTTCGCAGTACTGACTAACTTGAAATCAATCTTATTTTGGAAAACTTTCCGGAGTCGCTAGAAAAAAAATGGTTCTATATCCCTGAAGCGCTCAGGGAGAAGAAGCCGGCAGGACTTAAGTTCAAGTTCCAGTTTAAGTACTGTTTAAAACACGAACAGCAGTGTTTTGTTTTGTTTAGCTTTGGAGGCATTTTTACTAGGCTGTCCAACTCCGGTCTATATTACGTTCGTCGCTTATATCCTGCGAATTAGGAGTACCGAAGTGTTATTCAGTCGAAGTCTGTGGCTTGAGTTTGTTTATTTCGTCTCGCAGGATCAATGTTTCCTCGTGGCTGCTTCTATTAATACCTTGCAGTTAGCTGATTCTGTGTGAGCAATCATAAGACTTGGTTTCGCTTGAATTTCTTACCATGTAGATTTACGCCACTTTTTAGCACTACCACCTTCGCAAAGTCACTAACGTATAATCCAGGGCATAAATCCAAATTGTTTGCTCGTAATAGCGCAGCTGATGTGGAGAAGCAATACTGGTTTAGCCGTTGTGTAATCCATTTAGAGTCGATTATTGCGAAATCCCTCGGTTTCTCGTATATATACTTGCTCCCAAGATTTATCTACTTCTGTTGATGAAATGTCCAAGCTATAGAAGTACTAATCACGACGGTTTTTTGAAGCAAATTACTCTGCGCACAGCTTCAACATTCATCTTGGCTGTGGACACGAACTTGAATGGCAGACTAAATCAGAAATTAATTAATGCATATACTAATTTGCTGCCGGAATCAAAATTTAACTTCCCTACATCCCTGACATTAGCCAGGACTAGCATCACTCACCTTAACTGTCACACTTACTTAAAAGGTGAATAAAACAAAACCGCAAGATGGTATTCGATTTCTAAACTGTGACGTCACTTCATAGCAACCAGACCTCACGCTGATTTGAACTTTTGATGATCTATGCCTCGTTATGCTACATTAAAGGGGGCTGTCATGGTAAGACTTTACATTCCTTTTCCGGGCCGGAAAGAGCTATTTCCACCGATTTTGATATGAACTAATGAACCTCTCGGCCATGTGGGATGCTTAAAATGAAAGCAAATATGCAAAAATGACTAACAAACAGTGTATATAAACAGTCTCCAGGAAAAATATTGAAAATCCTTTCAATCAAGCATTGAGGGAGGAAAGTTTAACTGTTTGTATCCAATTAACAGCCACTAAACGGGCGACATTCTCGTTCCCAGTGCCTCTTCAACTAACTGAAAGATCAGAGGCTCTGGTAAGACAAGAAACCGGATGTCTTAGATTCTAGGACATTGAAACTGCGCATGCTCGTAGCATTCTCAGTAATGGCGGACTTCATCGAAGCTATTCAGTTCGCACTTACAAAGGTAAATACAGTTTTCTTTAAAATGTAAGCAGTTGGAAGCTATTCGTGTAATTAGTTTAGACAAGGACTGATTCTGTGTCCTTCAGACCGATTATGGGAAGTCGTTTATTTACCAAAGTTTACCGTTTGTGTTTGATGCACTTCAAGTTCAAGGATCATCCAAGTCCAACTCAATCGTGGTCGTTGTATCTCCCCTGCACGCAATTATCGAGGAGAAAATTTCTAAACATAGGGCGAAAGGACTTCAGTGTGCTGTGTTGAGGATTGCTGAGGACTTTGAAGTTACGGTAATTTGAAACACCCTGAGGATATGTGCCTTAATTGCATGGCCTTGCCATAATTTGATAACAGCAGTTTATACAATATATGAGGCTGAAGTTGCCATAATTCAAGCTGAGTGCAAAGTGGATTTGTATTGTACTTGGATTGCTGTACCATTATTTTGTATAATTGCCATTGTCTTATTTTTATACTTTATACAACAAGTAAAGACAGAGGTTTGTGCAGATAAAAATAGTTTTCTTGAAATGAGGTAATTTCTCTTGCCCCAGTTATGGTCAGGCCACATTGTATTACATTGTATAAATTCGATCAAATGTTAAACGAAATTTGTGAACAAGATTTTGAATAACTACTTAAAGTATACGTGCTCCAAATAGGAGTCTCTCCTGCTGGTCCTCAGTGGTTGAATGTTATCAAGACATTTGAAATATGGGTTCAGAAATCAAAATAAGGGACCGGTCATTATTTATGAAGGAGGGGGGGGGGGGGGGAATAGGGGTGGGTCATGTGCATTTTCTTTAGTCAATAAGGGGTGGGTCATGTTATTCTGAGTTGTAAAGAAGGGGGGGGGGGGGGGGGGTTGTGATGCAAAATGTTATTACCACCAACCGAGAAAACAACCCAAAGTGGATGCAGAATGGTTATGTGCAGTACTAAACTTAGTTGACTATCAACACGATCGTATATTTACATCTTCCAACAGTGTTCCACAGGTAAGATCACATTGCTTACAACATGGTCTCTTAGTGCCAGCTCTGCTCCGCTTGCCCAATACCTATTAGAATGGTTCTCCGGAATGATGTGTGTTGTGTGTGTTGGGGGATCCCCCCTCTCATGGACTTTGAGAGGGGGGTCACTTGTCATTTTCAGGCCTGAGGAAGGGGGGGGCTTTAGTGAATTTTGTCTTTAATAATAATTTTTCCCCCGACCCCCTCCTTCATAAATAATGACCGGTCCCTAAGTGTGTTCTGACATATATACCATTAAACTAGTAAACTTGTGGTGGCCATATACAATTTTAGCCCACTTGTATATTAATTATGGCCTCTACATAACTATTTTTACAAAGAAAATAGGAATAAATTGCATTGTTTTAATTTTGACAAATAGATTCTGACTATAAGGGTTTTCATCATCAATAGCATTAAGTTCACTGCCCATAACTTCTAAATATATAAAAAGTGACAGCATTTATAAGAAAAGGATATTTTGCAGTAAATCTGGTAGATCTGCTATTTAGTATAGACATATACATTTTATGGTATGGCAGATGGACTTGACTGGCCTGCACTGATACAAACCCTCTTTCTATGAATATGGATAGCTTTTGATTATCATGCTAACTAGATACAAAGCTCTAACTAAGCTGACTCAACTCCAGCCTCTGTTGCCTTTCAAAATGGTGGTCCCAGAACTATAAAATAATAATAGGATTATTGTATGAACACAACTGAATATACCCTGTGTGAACTTAAGCTATCTTGGGAATTCTTCTTCTTTAATTAATATATTGAGGGAAACTTTATGGGGGGTGGGTGAATATATTGAGTGGGCTCTTTATAATAAATAGTTTGGTCAGTTAAAAGGGGAGCTCTTGAAAGTGACTGGAGTTACAAGAGGGGCTTGGGATTGTCCAATGCTACAGGGGTGGGGGTGCTTAAAAAGCTGAAGAGATGGAAAGGAGATACAACAATTGTACACTCCCAATCTCAATAACTTCATCACCCTCCCTTCCTCCTCCCTTCCTCCCCCCTCCCCATGTCATATAAATACACTTTTGTAAGCTTCAAAAGGGATATAAAAACTTCTAATTCATATGGGAAATTCATGATTTGATTTTCTATTTGATACATTTGTACCAGCCTTTCAAGTTACCCATGCTTTATTTCCTGCAAAGATCTCTGCACTGCTAATGCATTTGTCCTAGGTTCACAGGGATGGCGGATGTGGGGTTAAAATAATATTTTGCCTAGTTACTTCTCAGTCAGTTTAAGACTATAACTTGGTCACACTGGCTCAATGACAATTTTTACCCCCCTCCCCACCCCTCCAACTTGAAATTTTGCTCTGCCGTCCCTGGTTCAATGTAGACTCCCAGTAGGGGGAAAAGGCCGATTCTGGCGCAGTTTTCTGGCGCATTGGCAATACTGGCGCAGCGCCAGTAGTGACAATTCGCCAGACCACTTCGTCAGAAGTCTGCCTTTTCCTCCTACTGTTAATTTATTCAGCCTGTCTGATACTTAATGAAATTATTATATAGTTATTCCAAGAAACCGGTTTAAACTGGATTCCAAGAATTTGATCACGTGACCACGCCCTAATTGACCACGCCCTAATTGACCACGCCCACGAATGGAATGCCAAGGTCACATGATATCTTTTTTTTTTCTCGATGAAGTCGATCACCCGATCACCTCGTGACCTTGACCTTGACCTTGACCTTGACTGCACTCGTCATTCCAAGAAACCGGTTAAGAGTGGATTTCAGGAAATGCGTTTAAGAGTGGATCGTACCTAGGGGTGTAAGGTGGTGGCTCACCCAGGGGTAGGTTGTCCTCGAGACTGTAAGGCGGTGGTGGCACACCCACGTATGGATTGTAGTTGATCATGGGAGGTGGTGGCTCATCCTTGAGTGAATTGTACTCAAGACTATAAAGTGGTGGTGGTAAACCTACATATGAATCGTAGTACAAGGCACACTCATAGGTTATGTCAACCATGTTGTGTTTTTCACTGCGTGCATTAATCACGTTTGGATTGCAGGTGCACACCAGGTCGCGATTCACGTTTGGTTCGCAGGTGCGTATCAGCTCGCGATTCGCGATTGGATAGCGGCCACGTATCGATTCGTAATTCACCTCGTCACTTGAGTCTATGCCTGGGTCATCCATGTCGTCTGAGTTTGCGTCATTCATGTTGCGTGGGCGCCATGCGTTGCGTCTCTCATTGGACTCCCAGACCATGTCTTCGTCATCCGAATCGATGGGGCATATCCTATTCAACTGGGTACGTATTCTCCTTAGGGTGTGACGGTCTGAGTCCCTTATCATTCCATTTAGAATGCGTTGGTCCCATATGTTGGATATGTCATCTGGGTCTATTGGGTCCATGAATAGGCTACCACATGAGCGCGGGTCTATGTATAGGGGGTCGACTGGGTCTGGGTCTACGAATAGGCTGCCACATAAGCGTGGGTCTATGTATAGGGGGTCGACTGGGTCTGGGTCTGTGTCGTCCATGAATTGGCTGCCACATGAGCGCGGGTCTGTGTATAGGGGGTCGACTGGGTCTGGGTATGTGTCGTCCATGAATAGGCTGCCGCATAAGCACGGGTCTATGTATAGGGGGTCGACTGGGTCTGGGTCTGTGTCGTCCATGAATTGGCTGCCACATGAGCGCGGGTCTGTGTATAGGGGGTCGACTGGTTCCATGTCCATGAATTCCTCGTAACTATTCATGACAATTTCGAACTGTGCATCCAGTACCTCCTGTCGTGCCCTCCTGCATGCCACGTCTCTACGTACGTTACATGCAATGAGTTCTGTCTTGACAATTTCGAACTGTGCATCCAGTACCTCCTGTCGTGCCCTCCTGCATGCCACGTCTCTACGTACGTTACATGCAATGAGTTCTGTCTTGACAATTTCGAACTGTGCATCCAGTACCTCCTGTCGTGCCCTCCTGCATGCCACGTCTCTACGTACGTTACATGCAATGAGTTCTGTCTTGACAACGCTATGCTGCGCATCCAGTGCCTCCGCACGCGCCTCCATACGTGCCATAATCCTACGTGCCTTGTCTTCGAAACGTTCTATCGTGTCGATATAGTTGTGTGCTTTTGTGCTTTGTGCTTTTCTGTTGTTCACCATCGTACTATACTAGGTCGATATATCTTTAAGTGTACTGCGTGCTCGACACGTGTGCTTGTGTGCTTATCAGGCATGCGCACGTTTTTAAGGTGATTATTTATGTGCTCACATGAAAGGGGCTTAAAGGAATGGCGCGTTTAGGTATTATTGGAATGAGTGACAATAACGCGCAAAGTATTATGGATATGGAAGTACCCGAAATCAATGTGCCAATCTTGAAGCCAGTGGCATATAGTAAGCCAAAGGCATCTAGTAAGTCAACTAAGAATGCTATGAATGCATTCGTTGATGAGATTCTATCGCTTGTTCCAGAGGCTAATAAGAAAGTGGATGAACGCATCAAAAAAATAAGGGAGGAAATAAATAAACTATACGATACTAACAAGCCACGACCACGACCTAGGCAGTACAAGACTGCAATAAAAGGATTCTTGAAGACATTCAGAATAGAAGGACAAGAGATCGATTATAAGACTTATGTCGATAGTAATAAACAAAGAGTCATCAATTTAATAAACCAACAAGACAAATCGATAAAGATGAAATTCATACTCACATGTGAGTTCACAAAAGAAGACACGAATACGGGATCACCTGTTACTACTATTGGAAATTTCCATTCTAGAATAGAGATAATTACAGAAGCAACAAACGTATCTGATATATTCGATAACATGATGGAAGAAATAATCGAAAAAATTGAAACATTCCAAAATGAAGGATCTGGATGGAAATTCGCAAGAGTATCATATTTAGACATACATATCGACAAGCACGTACCTATTAAGGCGAATTCATATATGCCTCTTCCTAAGGATTTGGCCATAAAGAAAGCAATTATAAATATGAAAAATATGGATAATGAATGTTTCAAATGGTGTGTGACTGAAGCAGCATATCCTAGGAATAGAGATAATGAACGTATTACGAAAAGATTGAAGGAGAATTCGGAAAGGTTAGATTGGAGTGGTATCGAATTTCCAGTTTCACTAAAACAGATAGACCATTTCGAAAGGAACAATGTACTATATTCAGTAAACGTTTTTGGATATGATAACAATGAAGTATATCCTCTAAGAATTAGTAAGTTCAATAGAGACCAAACCATTAACTTATTAATGATATCGGATGGTGATATAAATCATTATTGTTGGATTAAGAGTCTTAGCAGACTATTGTCATCACAGGTTAATAAGCACCATCATAAAACGCATTTTTGTAATAGATGCTTGAACTCATTCAAGTCGGAGGAATCACTAAACAAGCATATAGAATATTGTTCAGACCACGACGCTGTTAAGATAGAGCTACCAAAAAAGGGAACTATGCTAAAATTCAAGAATTATAATAGATCTATGAGAGTTCCATTTGTAATCTATGCTGATTTTGAATGTTTCACAGAGAGCATATCAACTTGCAGCCCCAATGACAGTGAGAGTTACACAAAACAATACCAGAAGCATAAACCATCAGGATTTTGCTATTTGATAAAATGCTTTGATGATAACGTATTGAAACCAAAGCTAGTTACATATACAGCTGAGTTCCATGGGGATGATGTTGCACAGAAATTCATAAGTCATCTTGAGGATTCTATAAAAGAAATCTATAATAAATTCAAATTCACTAAGAAGGTATGCATGACAGGAGAAGATGAGATTGCTTATAGGGAAGCCATTAGTTGCCATATCTGTGGTGGAGAGTTAGTAGATGATAAAGTATTGGATCATTGCCATATAACGGGTAAGTATAGAGGTGCCGCACATAATGATTGTAATATTAATTATCAAATTCCAAAATTCTTTCCTGTCGTGTTTCATAATCTGTCTGGATATGATGCACATCTTTTTATTAAGAACCTAGGTGTAACGGAAGGTGAGATAGAATGCATACCGAATACGGATGAGAAGTATATTTCATTTACAAAGAAGATAATTGTAGACAGCTTTGTGAAGGATGGAAAGAATAAGAATATTACACGAGATATCAGATTCATTGATAGCTTTAAATTTATGCAAATGAGTCTAGCAAATCTTGTAGGTAATCTTGACAAGTCTAGCTGTAAGAATATGGAAAAATTCTACAAAGGAAAGCAGTTAGATTTATTGTTGAGGAAAGGAGTCTATCCTTATGATTACGTAGATAATTTCGAAAAGTTAGCTGATACGAGTCTTCCACCAATAGAAGCCTTCTACTCAAAGCTGACTGGCACATCGATCTCGAAAGAGGATTATGAACATGCTAATACTGTTTGGAAGAATTTCGATATGAAATCCATGAAAGACTATCATGATACGTATCTTAAATCTGATGTCATCCTATTGTCAGATGTATTTGAGAACTTTAGAGATGTATGTTTGAAGAATTATAATCTAGATCCCGCATGGTATTATACATCACCAGGATTATCATGGGATGCCTGTTTGAAAATGACTAAGATTAACTTACAACTATTACATGATATTGATATGATAAATATGGTTGAGAAAGGTATTAGAGGTGGAGTATCAATGATTTCAACCCGCTATAGTATGGCTAATAATAAGTACATGGATAATTACGATCCATTGAAGCCCTCGAAGTACATTCAATACCTAGATGCAAATAATTTATATGGGTGGGCAATGAGTAGGAAACTACCAACACATAATTTTAAGTGGATGAATAAGATGGAGTTGAGGAAGTGGTATAAATATCCTTCTATATTAGAAGTAGATCTAGAGTATCCAACAGACCATCACAATCTACACAACGACTATCCTTTAGCTCCAGAAAGACTGACGATAAATGAGGTAGAGAAATTGATTCCAAATCTGAATAATAAAACCAAATATATTATTCACCATGATGCACTAAAATTATATGAGAGCTTAGGATTGAAAATTACTAAGATCCATAGAGGCATAACATTTAGTGAGAGTGCTTGGATGGCTCCATACATAAACTTGAATACAGAGCTACGTAAGGAAGCTAAGAACGAGTTCGAAAAAGGCTTCTTCAAATTGATGAACAACTCAACCTTTGGTAAGACTATGGAAAACATACGTAATAGAGTTGACATCCAACTCGTTACATCTGAGAATAAGGTAAGGAAGTTAGTATCCAAACCAAATTATCAACATCGAACTATATTCTCTGAGAACTTGGTAGCTATACACATGAAAAGAATAAAGGTAGTATTCGATAAGCCAATATACTTAGGTATGTCTATCTTAGATATTAGTAAGTCACTAATGTATGACTTTCACTATAATTATATTAAACCTAAGTATCATGAGAAAGCAAAACTCCTTTTCACAGATACAGACAGCTTGATGTATGAAATAGAAACAAACGATTTCTACAAGGATATAGAAAACGATATACTATTAAATTTCGATACAAGTAACTATCCAAATGATCATCCATCAGGTATAGGAACAGAAGTCAATAAAAGAGTCATAGGAATGTTCAAGGATGAAGTAGGTGGTAAGATCATCACTGAGTTTGTTGGACTGAGGGCAAAATTATATGCATTCAAATACTATGGCATAGAAGAGAAGAAGTGTAAGGGTATTAAGAAATCAGTTGTTAAGAACGACATCACATTTGACAATTATAAAATGTGCTTATTTGATGGTATTCCTCAGATGAGAAAGATGAATGTAATCAGAAGTCACTTACATGAAATTTATACAGAAGAAGTCAATAAGGTAGCATTATCTAGAGATGACGACAAACGAAATATCGGTCCTGATGGTATTAATACTTTAGCACATGGTTATAAGAAATCAGTAGTACAGACGAAAAATGAATTGATAGTATGAGCTGTATAAATACGATAATACCATCAATACGAGCTCACAAAACACTGTTTGGTGGTAGTTCAGTATCATGTGGTACAGTTTGTAATTCTTCTCTTACGAAACCTCGTTTTGGACCTGCTATTAAGAAATATAAGACAGGTTGATTTGTAGAGATGATACTACGTGAAATGTCATACATATCTAAACTCCATATTGGATCAGTCGATCTATATCTATCACCACCTTCAAGTTCTCCTGGAGCATATAAATATCTAACCTTCACTCCTGCTGGTAATATCTTTTCATCTAATCCAACAGGCCTTTTATATTTGTCTTCTTTATTTTCAACTTCTTTAGAGCTTATTGATTTTATAGGTTCTTTACCAGTAATTCTTCTAACGGAACTATTAATAGTTTTCAGAACACCAGGTAATATCTTAACCCACTTTCGTGATCGATCGTTTTCCATTATCATTTCCTGAGCATATTGGTGGCTAAATAGTTTTTCAGAGATAGTTCTATTAGCTCTTTCAACTAATGATTGTGCTCTATGATTACCAGCTTCACTTCTTTGAATTTTAATATTATGTTTTTTCATTTCACCCATGAATTCTGTTCCAGGATCTACCATTAATGTTTGAGGCCATTTCAGTTTTCTAGAATAAATCTTAGTGAAAGCTTTTGATACTTCCGTTGAATATTTAGATGTTAAGGGTTCGGCATCTACATATCTAGAAGCTATATCAACAACAACCAAAGCGTATTTATAAGTTCTCCTATTGACAGTATCATGTGGAAGGAATAATAGATCAGCTTGATGGATCTGATTAGGTTTCGATATATCCCAGTGAGGTCTTGGAACATATGTGGGAGCTGATAAGTATATTTGCCAAATCGATTGTTTCTCAAGCCACTTTTTTGCAAGGTCTTCACTTACACCAGCAGCCTGCGCTAATTTATAAATAGCTGAATATCCTTTCCAATAACCATTTGTTGAATAATATATTTTACTAAACATATATAAATAAGAGAATAGTTTATTCCTTATAGTATTATGTCGCAACAAACGATTTCAGAAAAGCTAAGTGTCAGTCATGTTTATAAACACCCATTTGGATTGAAAGCAGAAAGTAGTCTAAATCGTATAACTATGAATCCATCTTCTGCAAGTCCAGGAGAAACTCTGTATGTCAATATTCCACAATTGACGGAGAACGTTGTTATTGTTCCTGGTAGCATAGCTCTACTATTTGATATCGTTATCACAGGACATGCAAATAAGAGACTTGTGAATAATATAGGTAGGAACCTAATATATAGACAAAAGGTAATATTTGGTGGAGAAACTATTCAGGATACACAACGTCATGATCTTTTCTATACCTACCACGATTTATACTTATCGACAGAAGAACGTGAAAATAGAATAAAACAAGGCATATCTTCTGAAGCTATGAGAAAGATGCGAGCAGGTGCTGGTGATAAGCCTTCTGACGTTGCTAAGGATACTGCTCTAGCAGCAATACATGGCACTAAGTATAAAATCCCACTTGATCATTCCATTTTGAACAATCATGGAGTATTCTATCCAAAGGCACTACCTCATCCACTAATATTTGAGATTACGCTAGCCCCAGTTGCAGAAGTATTAATATATTCAGATACTACGATACCCCCTAATTATAAACTTACAAATATAGAAATGGAGTATTCATGTATTTCGAGTGAATTACTTGCAGGTGAGGCTGCATCAACGTATCGAGGAGGTAGAGGCTTCTTCTATGAGAATATAATTTTATATAAGACATTCAATATCAAGACAACGGATCTCGTTATCAATGAACATATTAATTTACCACGGAGGTCTATGACTGGGGTATTATTCTTATTCACGGAAGCCTATAATGTTGGTACAAGAGATTCTGAAAAGTTTGCTAACCCAAAGATCACATCTGTGATTATTGATATTGATGGAATGCCAAATCGTCTATACTCAAAAGGTATGCTACCATCAGATCTGTGGGATTCTATAAGGAAACGCTTTCCAGGATTAGAAGGTGTGAAACAAAATGACTTCTATGCTAGCGATAAGTTTGCATTGTGGGTTGATTTGAGAACTTTTGCAGATAATGATGTTCATGGAGGAGGATTGACACTGAATAATACACGAGATGGTGTAAGACTAGAGATTAGGAGAAAGTCTGGATCTTCTGCTGTTACCTGTTACATGTTCGTAGTGGCTGATGCTCTATTCACTCTTATGAATAACGAACTCCAATCAATTATGTATTAAGAGGTTGAGTATTAATATATGTATATGGAAAAATTGAATGACAAGACACCTTTCCACTGTATCATTACAGGACCAACAGAATGTGGAAAGACGAAATATCTAATAGATCTTCTTAGAGGCTCCTTTCGTTATATATTCGAATACATAGTACTATTTTGCCCAACATACATAAATAATAAGACATATCATGGATTTGCAAAAGGTGATCCTAGATTTATTGTCTTATCACCTGATGCAAGTAATGTAGATGAGATAAACGATTTACTATCATATTGCCAACAATTATTTACAGGTACTAATACATTAATAATATTAGATGATTGTGCTTTTAGTAAGGATCTAAAACAGAGATCTAATAAGTTTATTAATCTAGGGTTTTCAGGTAGACATGAAGGAATATCCGTTTGGGTACTAACTCAACAATTAACCTCAATAGCTAAACCATTCCGTGAAAACGTAGCTTGCGTTGTAGCATTTCATAGTTCGTGTCAAACGGCAACTAAAACATTATTTGAAGAGTGTGGGGGAGACATGGATAATGAAGATCGTAAGAAATTCGTAAAGCTACTAAAGTCTGAAAAGTATTCTAGGATATGTTTTTGCTTACGATATCCATTTCAATGTTATCTTGAGATACCTAATGCAATAGACACTTAAGGAGATACTTAATACATATGATTATAGGATGTCGCTAGTAATCAAGAGATTCGAAAATGTTGAACTTAGTATGTCTATCAATGCTTTCATAGATAGTAAGCAGAATGTTTATTTCAAAGGCATAGATATTGCTAGAGCGCTAGGTTATAAAAACACTGCGGATGCTGTTTCAAATCATGTGGATGAAGAATATAAGGTAGAATATAGAAAATTACAAGGTGCGCGTTTCACGTACCTTCAAAGGGGGCGGCGTTTCACCGCCCCCTTGAATAACGTACATCCACAAACGATTTTCGTAAGAGAACCTGGCTTATACTCCCTCATCTTTGGATCTAAATTAGATTCGGCTAAAGTGTTTCAAAAATGGGTATTCTCCAAAGTCCTACCATCTATCAGAAAGTATGGATACTATAAAATGTTTGACAATCCCAACACACTAACATTCAAGATAGAAGATGAGTATGACCTGCACACAAAAGTAGTTAGTTACATTAGACGATTCTATCCTAATGTCATAATGACAGCTGGATTGGGTGAATTACAAGATAGTTCAACTAAACGAATTGATTCTTATAAGAAAGGATACATGAAAGGGCAACCAGACATTATAATAAATAATTGTCACAAAACTTACAAAGGTCTATGTATAGAATTTAAAACCCCTACAGGTAATGGTATCCTATCTGATGCACAAAAGAATTTACTAGAGAAGTATGAAGAGAATGAGTTCAAGTGTTTAGTATCAAACGATTACGATCTAATAATAAAAGAGCTAAATGATTATCTAAAAGATATTAGAATAAGATGTAAATATTGTAATAGGAAATTCTGCACAAGTGAAACACTAAGAAATCATAAAAAGTACTTCCACAGAATAAATATGAACTAAGGCTCCTCTCAAATAGTACGAGGGAGTTTAACTCTTCTATTTTATTGATAACCATCTCTCACCGTAGAGATGGTTATCAATAAAATAGAAGAGTTAAACTCCCTCCTAAGTTTGGATACTATAGATGATAAATTGAGTATAAGTACGATGACAATAGTGTGCAAGTTCCATGTAAAATTCAATACTGAGAATATACATAGATACCTAAAGTTGAATAAGAATGCCATAGTTTCCATCAACTATAACAACAAAGGTATTCAGCAAGTGAGATCTTTACTGAATGAAAAGAAAAAGGTTAAGAAGAGTTTCCTAAATCAAATGACCATTATTATAAAATCGAATTATGATGATAAATACATAAATATGAAGTTGTTCAATAATGGATCAATACAGATGACAGGTTGTAAAAGTATCAATGGTACTATTGAAGCTCTTAATAAAATGTGTATAGAATTGAGAAAGAAACCTTTTGTTGATTGTCCAAAACTTTTAAACATTAATAATGTCTACGATTTTAAGATCAGCATGATCAATTGCTTGATGAATATTGGATTCCAAATAGATAGACAAAGACTACGTGATTACCTAGTGGAAAGAGACGTTGAGGTCTTCTTAAATCTTGACAGGCATGCATGTGTTAATATAAAGCTCGATAACGATGCAGGAAAGCAGACATCCATTTTCGTATTCACAAGTGGTTCCATTATAATTACTGGAGCAACAACTGCAAAGCAAATTAATGATGCATTTAGTTACATTTCAATTCTCCTGCTTAGCAACTACGCGGATCTCATCTTAATCGTTGGATATGGATCTTACTCGTTGGATACATAAACGATAGTTGACAATTATAATATATGGAATCAATCATTGAAGAGTATATTGATGTTAATGAAGAAGATATCCAACCAATAAAAGCTCCAAAAGAGAAGAAGGTAAGATTCAAGAAGGAGCCAGCAGTAATCCCAACAGACATAGATGATAAAAGGGAATCCTTAGCAATCCTAGCAGTATTGGGAACTATCAATGAATTCGTTGGAGTCAATATGAGTCTTGGCGATGTTAAGAAGTTGTCAGTAAAAGATGTTGAGAAGTATTATAATAGGTACCAAGTCATAGTTGGTAATAAAGTTACTAATGGCTTAGTAGATACCGCTATAAAAGCTACTGTGGAAATAATCTCCCACATGGTTACTATAGATAATAACGAAGAATTATGCAATGATTTACAAACCAATGAATTAGTCAAACAAGAACTATCAAATGCTGCTGGATATTTAGTATTGAAGGGGGGTAGAATAGTAGCTCTAGCAAGTGGTTTACTTCAAATAGCAAAACACGTTAAGATTTCTACTGAGAGCAAATTGGTTTAAACATTAAAACATATTATTCATAATATGTCAGACGATAAGATATTTGATGATGACTATATCGAACAAATTACTAAGGAGGTAGAAAATAAGAAACGAACTCCAAAAGATCCTAAGAAGGTTGAAGCTGGAAAGAAGTTAGCGGAATACCGTAAGAAAGCGAAGAAAGAGGTAAGTACGGATGAGGTGGATCCTAAGTCTTACATACCCGAGTTATCGTTTACGACAGTATTAACAATAGTTGGTATTGGCCTAACTGCTACAGACTTGTATTTTAGATATAGGAATAATAAAGTTGGAGAACCTAACGTAATAGAAGAAATAAAACCATCTACAAAGTCGTCCATTCACAATATAGGTATGTAGTGAATTGATTTAAACCTATGGTGAGATATGTAAGTATCATGGTAGAAAATAAACTTGTTAAAACATTTACAGATGCTGCTGTCGTAGTTGGACTTTCAGCTGGTGTTGGTTATCTAAGCAAAAAGATGATGAAAGAATCATTCCTAAATGATCCCTCATCAAGTATCACGAATTATGGTAAGTGGGTCTTAGTATTATCTGGAAGCATGTATCTGAAAGAGTATCTCGAAGATAAGAAGATATTACCAAAGTCACTTTAACAAATGTACATACTACATAGTATGGCAACTTTAGCAATAATGATTGGTGGAGCTATTCTAAATGCAACAACATTCGTGGGAGGATCGTACCTAGCAAAGTACCTATCAGGTAACAATTCAGATGAAGAACGAATTAGACACGATAAGGCTCTAGAAAAATATCAACGCGATATGGGTAAGTGGCAGAAAAGAAGACAAGAATATCAAGATTGGTTATCAGAAAAATATCGAAACAAAATCCATGCAGATGATAATGACAAAGAGACTGATAACGCTTTTAGACTATATGCTCAAACACATCCAGATAAACCACAATTATCTAACTATTATAAACCAAGTAATAATCAGAAACAATATGAAATGGCATATGTGGGAGGTGGTATTATGGCTATAACATATATAGCTACTAAACTCGTATAAAAGATAACCTATATTATAAATCATATGATGGAAGGTGGCCCAACAGAAGAAATTCCAGATGATAAGAATCCTTTTGATGATCATGATGATCACGATAATGATGGTTATATCGATGATGAATATCATGAAATGTCTCAAATGACATCAACTCAACATCGTACCCACGCCACTGAAGAAACATCATTCATAGAAGGTGACGATACTACCCTACTAATTATTAGAGAAAATAGAAACCATAGCGCTTGGGAAAGAACTAGAGCGTTGTTTCCCAACTTAGACCCTGCCAAGTTCACAGCAACCTTAGATGAATTTGATCAAGTGGTAGTAAGACTAATTAGAAAAGGTGCTAAGAGTTACGTTCTAATTACTGCAGATGGAGAAATAAATAAGGAATTACCCCCAACGATCATCAATTCTCTCGGTATGACAGCTGATAGAGTAGTATTTGGAAACGAAGAAGAAATATCTAGACGAAAAGGAAAGATTAGAGTGCTAGAACAAGATCTGGAAGATATAACTCAAACTGAAGACGAAAATGTTAGAGATAGATTAAATAGATCAATTAGAGCACAGATAGAATTAGAAGCAGATGAGATCGATAGACTTGAACAGGTGAATGAAGTAATAGAAGGGCGCATGTCTCTAAGAGATCGTATAAAAGCTATATTCAAAAAATATGGTTTTACAGTCATTGCTGTCCTAACAGCTGTTGGGGTTGTTATTGGAGTAATCGTTAATAGTCTAACAAGTGGACTATCATCTGTTGCAAAAGGTATTGGAAATGGTTTGAAAACTATTGGAAAGAAATTAGGTGAACTATTGCCTGGAATGATCGGAGCGATTGCATCCTTTATTTTTAGAACAGCTGGAGAAGTCGTTAGCTTTTTGGCTAAGAATGCATGGCTCCTTATTGTAGCTGTAGTTGGCTATTTTGTAGAAAGGTATAAAAATAAAAGATAGACTGTATAGTATAATGGTAGTATTATATATCGAAAAAACAAAATGTGATGAGACTATATATCTCGAGTATCCAATTGAAGTTAAGAGGTACATTTCACTGATTAGCTGTAATTTTAATAATAACTTATATGATCTTATGAGTGAAGGTATAGTTTCTAATATGCAAGGTAATGTAAGACTTCGTATTCCCCAAGGAGATTATACTATAGAAAGTTTTAAAAAAGCCGTAAGTGGAGCTATTTCCATTGGTGATAAACCAATCAGTATAGAAATGTCAAATGGTAAAGCCTATTTCATTCCTACAGTTGGTGTCATACTAAATGATAGTTTAGCTAAATTACTTACTATTAATAAGAGTTTAAAAATAAGGTCTCGAAATGAGATTAAGATTATGAAGAGCCCTAATGCTATATACATCCATTGCGATCTCATCGATCCAACACAAGTCATGAAAGAAACTGAATATTCACAAATATTAACATCATTAGAATTAAACGAAATAGGAGAGAAGATAGCCTATACTCCAAATAGTTCGCCTAATACTAGTATTAGAGAGGCTGATTATATTAATAGCATTCGTCTATGGGTAACAGATAGTGATCATAATATGATAAATTCTGGAATATATCCAATGTTAATCAAACTAGAAATTATTTAAATGAGAGTGTATAGATCATACATATAATGGTAGTACTATATATCGAAAAAACAATATGTGATGAGACGATATATCTAGAAAATCCTATTAAAGCTATGAACCAAATTTCATTGATTAGCTGCAACTTCGATGATTATCGATATAATCTTACTAGTGATGGTTCAATTTTCGATAAAGAATTTAATATGATAGCTAGATTCGTTAAGGGATACTACGATACACGTAAAATCATAACCACTATACACAAATCTGGAGCAGTAAATAATGGCTCACTATCATTAGAAGCTGTAAAAGGCGTACCATACCTAGTACCAAATAAAGACATCAAATTAAACGATAGCTTAGCTAAACTACTTGGACTTGATACGATCTTAAAAAGTGGATCAAGAAGTGTGATTGAGGTTGTAGATTTATATGAAGCAATATATATCCATTGCAATCTAATTGATCCAACACAAATAATAAAAGAAACCAAATGTTCACAAATTCTAACATCCATAGAACTAAATAAAAAAGAAGAAAAGATGTCCTACAATCCTAATAACTTACTATATGCTAGTATTAGAGGCACGAACTTCATCAATAGCATTCGCCTATGGGTAACGGATAGTAATCATAATATGTTAACCTCTGGAATATATCCAATGCGAATTGTGTTAGAAATCGTTTAAACGAAAGATGCTACTATTAATCATATGGTTGACTACGATTCGATTTACCCAGATATACCACTACAAGTCACTGGAGAAAACTTTAGACTTCATAAGGTAAATACGGTCCTATCAGAATTAGGAGCCGAAATAAAATATTATGAAAAGGTACGAAAGAAATATGTTAGAATACGAGGAATAACCCACAATCTTTCCGTAGGTGCTGGCTTACTTTCAGTTATCTTAACGAGTTCTGCAGTAGCAACTTCTTTGACAGGGTTTGGTGCTGTCATTGGACTCCCAGTAGGAGTAGTTGGCGGTTTGTGTGGTCTAATTTCAGCTTCTTCTGCAACGGCTACTAAAGCTCTAACTAAGAAGGTCTCTAAACATGAAAAAACAGTAATGTTAGGCAAAGCGAAACTAAACACAATACGCGACCTAGTATCGAAAGCGTTAAATGATAACAAAATCAGTGATACGGAATTCGAATTGATCATGATCGAATTTAATAAGTATGAAGACTTGAAATGTGAGATCCGACAAAATACTCGAAAAGAGGAATTAAAAAAAAGAACCAATACTATAGAGAAAAAAAGAACCGATACACAGAAGATGCGAGAGGAAGTAAAACAGGAACTATTAAAACGACTAGAGAAATAACACACTCCTATGATGTAACACCTTATGGAGGTTTCATCCATAAATTTAGATATGAAAAATACTAAATGATATAAAACGTTGTCTCATATCATAAATATGGCTTCAAAGAAATTGATTGAAATATGGAATAGTTTCAAACAGCGCTATCCTAATGCTGACCTAAGTAAATTCTATAAGGAAGCCACAGAAGAATATGGTACTACTTATTATAATGTATACTTCAGAGGACCAAATATGGATCATGGCGTATGGGGTGATAAGAAATTCATCGATGATCCTAATTCCATAACGAACGCTGATAAGAAGGCTATGAGAATAGCTCTAGAACCGCCAACATCGTTTCCAGATTCCTTATTACCAACTACACACAAGTATCCAATCCCTGGAATCTCATTTACACAACCAGCTTTGGATATTGCACCATCATTGAAAGAAATGAAGATATACGTTTCCCCAACTCAGTACTTTATTATAAAGTTTAGAAATATTTTCAAAGATTGTACAGTGACTTTCAAATCTGCTAAACAGTCAAGACGTTGGTTGAGTAAACCCGACTTTGGATATTGGCCACAACAATTAAACCTTGCTGTATGGTGTGCTACTTCTGGTTGTGGAATAAGTCTACAAGAACAGTATCCTCCAGTTGTTCAAGGATTCATCAAGTTTCATGTTTACTATACTATACGAAGAATTCTATATGAGTTGGGAACACCATTACCAGATGATCATATTTTCAATCAAACAAGTAATCGTTATAGTAAGGTTACTTTCGAACGGTTATGTAATGAATTCGATATTCCTTCCAATCCAGACTTCAGGTGGAAAGGAGGGCGCAATAATGGACTTGGTGATATATTTCTATATTATTCAGGTGAGGGTTATGAAAACGTTCATGAAATTCGTGGATACGATATAGATGCTAACTTATATCCCAGTCCAGATGGAGAACTATTCTCTGACGAGGGTGGTAAGGTTGACCAAGGAAATCTCATTTCATTTATCCGTAATGATGACCACAATGGTAAACAATATTCTTGGTTCGTTCCAAATGAAGATAGTGGATTAACAATAGCTGGTATGGGTAGATTAAATAGATCAGCAGAGGCTTTCGTTTATTGTGTATTAGGTTCACAAGTGGATACACGATCAAGTATTATTGGTACTGGTGGAAGTGCTATTGAGACACAACAGGAAATGCTATCACTTTTTGAAAGCGCTGTAATTGAAGGTAGTATATCAATGAGTATACAACGATATCAATTAGCTGTTCAAGGAGCAAAATTGAGACTAGACTTAGCCATTGCTCCAGGAATATGGTTAATGCCATCTGATCTCATCATAAATACACAAAGTGTGGTAGGATACAATAATAAATTATTGAAAGCTACGAATGATATGACATTTGGAGCTAACGACTTAGTAAATAAAAAAGTAGAACCTATAGTATTAAAACATAATATAGGTAAAGTTAAACTGCCACACCAATATGGCAATAAACCAATAGTGAAGCCTATAATAAAGAAACCACGAATAACACTCACATCATCCTCTCATGAAACTAATTTGATTGTACTAACAATAGCAGCAGCAGGAGTAGGTTGGTATCTATTTGCCTAAGTGCTTCTTCTTGTGAACGTACTTACTACCATTCTTTATTACTGCATTACAATCAGGACAAACGTATTCTCTTTGTCGCCATTCCTTACTTATCAACTTTCGCATTTCCTTTAGTTCAGATTCTGGCAATTTCTCTTTCTTTCGTTCATAAGACGATTTCTTACAATCTTCTGGTAGTTCATCTCTTTCTACATATTCAAATGTATATCTACACTTGTCTATCTTTGATATACCACTTTTACAATTATTTAATCCTTCACAAACCATCTTGACTATACCAGCATTAATTCCAAGATGTTGCTGAATAGCATACATACTATTGAAGTACGTTACTTTATCCGTATCACAATTGGTAGTTTTTACGCTCTTCTTATTCTTATGATTATCTTTAACGAATGGGTAATCTCTAATCTTTCCATTAATGATGACTTCATTAATAGGAGGTATTTCTTTATTATCATTCATCTCAATAATACATTATGACGTCGTCTCTTTAAGTGTCATACAAGCTCATTTCTATATGGCTCTATTGCTTTGTAAACTTTAGATATAGTGGTTTCTGACACTAGGAACTTATTAGCTATCTCTTTCTTTGTAATTGCTAAATCATTCATATTTATTGTTAATAGGATACATCCAATAGCTATAGAAAGTGGTGTGTGCATTATTGCGATATTTAGCTTTTGAACGTTTCTTGTGATTTTCACAACTTGATCTATGAGTTCTTGTTTAAAGTTAAGGATCTTGCAGAATCGTGGAATGAAGTCATCAGGAGAGCTATAGTCTAATTTTCTAAAGGATTTAATATTTTTAGTTAATTTCGTAAAGACCTTGTATCCCTTTGCTATATCTTTATGATTTAGTTTAAATAGTATAGCTATTTCTTTCGATGATCTAGTGTTATTATTCTTTTTGCATGCAAAGAGAACGCAATTTGCAATTACACTTTTTCTATTCGTTCCTCTCATAATGACACTCTTTTTTACATTAGCATCATTAAAATAGTATTGTGAATTTATTTCTTTGAAGATAATTTTAGCATCATCCACAACACATTTTAGAATACCAATGCTTCTACATTTCTCTTCGATATCTTTGAAAACCATATACAGACTCCTCTCTCTGTATGGCATTTGTAACCATCTATTTAGTGTTTGTAGTTTACCATATTTGTTACCACTGATACTTGTACCGAGAGATGATTGGGGTAAGAGTACATTGATTGGTCCACTGCATCTATTCATACCCAAATTGTCGTTTCCTTCATACGTAGTCCATTCAGGATTGTTATCTAGGATGTATCCTTGCACTTGACCACATTTGATACAGACATCTATGCCTTTTTGCTTGTCCCTTACTATTTCAGTACACCTCGTATTCGTTGTTTCATCATCTTCTTCTTCTTCACGCATATCGAAATAGTATAACGCATCCGAAGTATAAGTAGAATCGAATCTTTCCATTTCTAAATTTAGAAAATGGAAAGATTCGATTCTACTTATACTGCTTGATAATTCGTAATTGTCTATCTTGTCCTTGTTTTAGTTGTTCAAGTCGTTCTAATTGTTTAGTTTGCTTTTGCTTTAGTTGATCGATTTGCTCTTGCTTAAATTGTTCGATTCGCTCTAACTGCTTAATTTGCTCTTGTTTAAATTGTTCAATTAGTTTGGGTTGTTCGATTTGCTCTAGCTGTTCGATTATCTCTTGTTTGGGTTGCTCTAATTGTTCAATTGTCTCTTGATTGGGTAGCCTAATTTGCTCTAACTGTTCAGGTTGTTTGATTGTCCTTTGATTACGTAGTTCAATTTGCTCTAACTGTTCGAGTCGTTCGATTGTCTTTAGTACTTCGATTTGCTCTAACTGTTCGATTGTATTTTGATTGGGTAGTATGATTTGCTCTAATTGTTTGGGTTGTTCAATTTGCTCTTCCTCAAGTCGTTTCTCTTTCCTGCGTTGTCTAACTCGTGCATTTCGTTTGTCTTTCTTAAGTTGTTCCTCAGATTTTTTAGGTTGCTCTTCCTCGATTTGTTCTATCAGTTCGATTTGGTCATCTTCAGATTGCTCTTCCTCGATTTGGTCATCTTCAGATTGCTCTTCCTCGATTTGGTCATCTTCTTCAGATTTATTGTCTTCTTCGGATTGCTCCAACTCTTCTTCAGTTTGATTGTCTTCTTCATATCGTTCATCTTTTTTGGGTTGTTGCTTTTGTGGTTTAGGTTGTTTATCTTTCTTGAGTTGTTGCTTTCGTGGTTTAGATTGCTCTTCCTTAACTCGTTCATCTTTTTTGGGTTGTTGCTTTTGTGGTTTAGGTTGTTTATCTTTCTTGAGTTGTTGCTTTCGTGGTTTAGATTGCTCTTCCTTAACCATTTCTTCTAAGTGTTCGAGTTGTTGCCTTTCTTCATCTCGCTCTCCGAGGTATTGATTAATTTCTTTTTGACTCTCTATATTTAACTGTCTAGCCTTACTATATAATTCTCTTACTGATAGACCACTAGATGCAGGTTCTAAACTAAATGCGCTAATATGCTCATTTATTAATTTATTATTCATATCGTAAGCAGATTCAACATCATCATAAGCAGATGCGAATTCATCTCTTCGTTTTCTACTTTCTATTATTTTTTCTTTATCTCTCTTATCTTTTGGTTGTTCCTTCTGATATGATAAATATTTATTGAGCTTGCGAATACCATAATGTAGTTCCGTTAATTTATACTTAAGTGCGTCCTTCTCTTCTATCATTTTATTATATCCTTCCTTGAGCATCCTCTCTACTTTCATTTCGTTATCTTTTATTACTACTTTTTCTAAGGATGCGATATCGCTCTTCGATAACGTATGCTTGTCATTTGGCTTACTCTTTGGTGGCATACATTCATCTTTTGGCTTACTACTCTTATCTTTTGGTTTGCTACTTTTATTAATTAGTGTAGTATCTAGATTATGTTCCCTTACTAAGTCCTTCAATTCTATTTCAATAGCCCCTAATTCTGCTTCTAGGATCCTTTCGTCATATGATTCCATCTCTAAATCTTTCTTGATTCGTACCATGATCTCTTTCCTTCCTTTTGCCTTGCTCCTTCCTACTTTCTCCATAGATCTAGATATTGAGGAAATATTCTTTCTTACTTCTTTTAATTCGTCTTCTTTTTTAGACTTTATTTTTTTGATATCTTTGTATTCTTTTATGATTCCCTCCATTTCAATATTATTATTAAACATCACCTACTTATATAGTTTGAGTATATTAAAATAAGGTCAAGGTCAAGGTCAAGGTCAAGGTCACGAGGTGATCGGGTGATCGACTTCATCGAGAAAAAAAAAGATATCATGTGACCTTGGCATTCCATTCGTGGGCGTGGTCAATTAGGGCGTGGTCAATTAGGGCGTGGTCACGTGATCAAATTCTTGGAATCCAGTTTAAACCGGTTTCTTGGAATAACTATATAATAATTTCATTAAGTATCAGACAGGCTGAATAAATTAACAGTAGGAGGAAAAGGCAGACTTCTGACGAAGTGGTCTGGCGAATTGTCACTACTGGCGCTGCGCCAGTATTGCCAATGCGCCAGAAAACTGCGCCAGAATCGGCCTTTTCCCCCTACTCTCCCAACTTGTGCTTGATGTAGGCCAGGGCAAAGGGAAACTGTCTTATATTTGGCCAATTTCAAGTATTAATTCAACTGGCTTCTTTGTCACACTAAGACTTCAGGGCCTGGTTGTTCGAAGCAAGGTTAAGCGCTAACCTGGGGTTAAATCGCTAACCCTGGGTTAAACTGTACCTAGGGTTAAAGTTAACCTTGCTTCGAACAACCGGGACCTGTGTACTACTAGTCCTCAATATTGCTATAAGACTTGCTTTGTACTATAAATCACTGGTACATAAAATCCATCATCAGTAAAAAGGAGAGGTTGGGTTGATCATTGACTGCAATGAGGTATGAAGCATAGATTAATTGGCACAGATTACAAGACAATTTTATAGTTTAATATAATTTTTAAAAACACTGGATGTACATGTACCTGTTTTGTTGTGCCTTTCAATGTCATCCAGCTACACAACTTTGAATCCCTTGATGTTTCACAGACTTTTCAAACACTTTTTAAATTATTTATACTGTTTAACTGATCGTTATATCCCTATAAAGTTACACCTGATCATGAAGAGCACAAGACTTGGATGAATTACAGAGTGGGCTAGTGCTTGAAAAAGATATAATAATTTCAATTAATTTCACAGTAAAAATATTTACAGAACTGCATATTTAATATTAGCAGTTACTGTTCGAATTGTAAGTCGAATTTTTATGTTGGCTAGCACTTTAAGTGTTAGCAATTCAACTCCTAGTTCCCTTTGCTTTTGCAATGAGAGTTCTTGATCAGCAAACGTTCGGTTGGCCATATGCACCAAAGGCAACGTACCTTGGCTCAACGAGTGTGTGTTATCAGTTTCGTTCGGCTAGTAGGCAAAGAAAAACTTTATATCTTGACTTTTGAATAAAATCGTCCTTCTGTTCAGTCATGTTTTTAAACACATAACTTCTTCTACTACAAAATACTCGTTCTCATGCAGGAGAATCTGGGATTTTTTCCCCCGTAAAACCGGAAGAAAGCGCTATACGCAACAACTGTTTTATTTTTTTTCATCGCGCAGCCGATTTGGCTAGCCAATCAAATTAGAGCCTGGTTTGTGTCTTACCAGAGCCTCTGATTTTTCAGTTAGTTGAAGAGGCACTGGGAACGAGAATGAACGGGCGATTACTCGATACATGCGCAGTACCATGACATAGCCCCTTTAAAGTGGTTGTGTATGATAAATATGGTATATGTAATTTTAATTGCTGATGCTTTGCAATGTGGATTTGCTAGAATGCAAGTACATGGTTGTATTGGACGGCAAAATAATCTGACTTCATTTACGTTAAAAGCACTTGTACGATATTCGGTAATGTTATTGGCAACACCTGTTTGTAAATGCTATTTTTCACCTCCAATCGATTGTCCATCGTTGTAATGAAAACAACGTTTTTGAAGATAGTTTTCCGTCCAGTAAAGCCTTTCCCTTGGGAACACGAGCGCAATTCATTCTAGACTAGGCGAAAAATTCAAGAAGTCCAATATTTAGAGTGCATGAGGCATTTTTTAGTAAAAGTTGGCGACAGGTGTCTTCTTGTGTGATTTTTGATGCTGAATCCGAATTTCGTAGTCGCCAACGCTGATTTTCCGTTTTTAGCGGGAAAATGACGTCATAATGATTGACAGTTAAAGTGACATTGTCTTTCTTGTACGTTTTTATTTCCAAACCGCAAAACGTCATTATGTTGTTGTGAATTGCAAAAAAAAGCTCAAAGCGGAAGAAAAGAATAATATTTGTGTAGAGCACGAATTTACCAATTCAATAAAAAATATATATGTAAAGACCAAACCCTTATAACCGGAAATGCAAGCATAAAGTCGTATTTCCCTCAGTGCTGTGTTTGTGTCTGTTGAAGGTGGCAATTTTAGTCTTATGAAATTCTAGTAAACTTTTAGCAACTAGCAGAGCAAAATACTTATTTACAATTTGAGTTTGAAACTAGTTTTTGTCGCTTGTTCATGTTGCGCTGAAGATACGCGCTGACCTAAGAGAAACCCCTGGTTACCAAGGGCTGAATATCAGCGCGCTCGATGCCAGTGATTGCGTTCCCGAAAGTCTGCAACTGTTTTTACATCTTTTGTTCGGCGGTGAACGACTTCTAGACGAGGAAACGATCGAGGAAAAAGAGGCTGAGGTGCGTAGCAAAGCGGTTGCTGTTGCTCAAGACATCGACTACGGAGTAAGCAATGGAAAGAAATGGACACCCAAGCACATTGGACTAGGGAACACCCTTCACCAAGTCACAAGGTCCAAAGATCTGGTAAAACCTTTCCACAAGGCAGGCCACATTCTGAGTTACGACCAAATTCTTCAAGTTGACACAGGTTTAGCTGAGAGTGTTCTAAAGACTTTAGATGAAGAGAGTGGTACTGTAATTCCGCCAAATCTGGTGCAAGGCAGGTTTGTGCACTTCTCTGCCGATAACATTGACATTTTAGATGAAACGATGGACGGTAAAAACACATTTCACGCAACACAAATTGCTGCATGGCAACGCGGGACGGAAAATATGTCATTACTTGACGGTGTAAGTCCGTCCAAGAAACGCAGTCTTAGTGTTCCGGAATCGTTAGATAAGATTGAAGCGATTGATGTGAGAAAAAGCAACCCTGTCTTTATCAAGGTAGTTAAAACGACGTGGTATGTGGCTCAAGACAACAAAGGAGCTAAGCAAGCTGCCAAAGCAACGGATTTGGCATTGAACATGTTACGATGCAAAGGCGTTATCAGTAGGGGATGGACGGGGTTTAACCAGTCGTTATCACGAGAAGAACAACCAGAAGTAACAAAGGTGGGGTACATGCCAATCATTCAAGCACCCGCGCACGAAATGGACACCTTGAACACAGTCGTTAAGAAATGTATGCATGTGTCCGCTACAGCGCTACACTATTATCACCGTTGATCAAGCGCTGTACTTCAAGTTAGTCGAGTTGAAATGGCAAGTTCCACAATATCAAGAGAGACTTGTCGTACAACTCGGCGGTCTCCATATATCTATGAACTTTCTTAAGACGATTGGAGATCATATGAAGGGATCGGGGCTTGTTGATTCGTGGGTGGAGAGTGGTCTCCTTGGACCAAATGCAGCTGAGCATGTGATGAACGGCAAGGCATATAAAAGAGCAATGTGCGCGCATAAGATAACACTGCAAGCATTATGGCGCATGTTGATGCCGTTGTTACTAAGATCTTGTGAAAAGTCGAACGCTGATCTTGCTCGGCAGATTTCGCATCTATTGTCTTCAGCGCAAGTCAATGAGCTGATTACATCTTTGAAGTCCCCAGAATTTCAAACGGTGTTTGATGCGTTCGTGGCGCAGAAGTCTCAGGAAAATGTAAACTTTCAGTTTTGGTGGAGCTATATTAAGATGGTGTCTACCCTACTTGATTTTACCCGCGCGCAACGGGAGGGCAACTGGGAGTTGTATTTGGATAGCTTCCGCTGCATGTTTCCACACTTTTTCAGATACGACCATCTGAATTACGCCAAGTGGGGATCGGTTTTTATCGCGGATATGGAGCAGCTGCCGCATGAAGTTCTACAGGAGTTCCAGAAGGGTAACTTCGTTGTTAAGTGGAGCGAGGGCAAGTTCAACGAGGTGAGCGCTGACCACAGTCTTGAGTGGCTGAACGGAATCGGTAAACGAGGAGGTGGAATCGTCGGCATAACCAAGACATCTTCAGCCTTGAGCAGGTGAGTTGAAGAGCTTGGTTTATAATACATATTTATTTAGTTCCTGTACTGGATGGCATATTAATTTATTATGTTCTCTTTTAAAAAAATGGAATTTCCTAGGTGGGCCCTTTCATATAATTTGCAGTCGGAGATAGCCGAGAAAACTCATGACATGTTTGGACTACTACAAGAAGACACGTTTTCTCACAACGAGTCTGCACCAGGGAGGATTCTTCGCGACAACAAGGATGAGCAATTACTGGTTTCCGTCTTGGAGCAGCATAACTTGTTTTTACCGATATCTCATCCAGATTGTCTTTATAACATTGCTACCAAAGATCTTGTTACCGACAACATTCAGGAGTCACTATTAGGCGCGAAAGATCTAGGACAGAAACAGGTCAAAGTTTTTGTGCAGCAACGGTTGATTGCACCGCTTCAACAGGCACTGCAACCTAATGACGAACAAGAGAAAACCAAGGTTCAGTTCTCGGACGCAATGCACAAGAACAATGCTCTTACTTTCGACACATTATATCAAGTCGTCAAAGGAAGTAAAGAGAAGGAAAAGAACACAATTTTACGGGCATACAGGAGTGTTTTACAGCGTCTTATCGTTGCTTATGGAGCTGGTCGACAAGTAGATTTGCTTAATGTCCTTTCGCACGAGTTAATGCCAGTTCCGATATCACTGGCAGAGACGAATGGTAAACTTAGAACCGGCCAGAAAGCGCTATTGGCTGATGTTCTTACCAAGGAAATGGAGTGTCCGAATGCGATCGAGTTGCAAGGGAGTGCGTGCTTGCTGATAGACGGAGTGGCGTTAGTGGCAGCAATAGGAAAGCCTGCCGACGCCCAAACGTTCGGAGCCTATGCAGATAGCTTCCAAGCTGCAGTATTAAGAGCAGGTTCGCATTATCAGCAGATCCACGTAGTGTTTGATAGATATGATAAGAGTTCAATCAAAGCAGGCACGAGAGAACGGCGTACCAGAACTATTCGCCCCATTCGTCGTGTTATTGAGAACAAGCACGTTCCGCTCCCGAACAACTGGTCAAACTGTTTAGCTTTACTAGAGAACAAGGCAGACTTGGCCAGATTCGTATCCGAGCATTTGATTACAAATGCACCGCAAGACAAAGTCATTGTTGTCGCTGGTGGATTCACAGATCGGAAAGAAGCGCAGTTGTCTAACCAAGTGGTTCATCCTTCAGTGTTTTGTGCATATCACGAAGAGGCCGATACTAGACTGATTCTACACTCTATCGCCAACAATTGCGACACGGTAGTTGTGTCGGCAAGAGATACCGACGTACTTTTACTTCTAGTGGCGCATTCGCCGAATATTCCAGCTGCAAATGTGTGGATGATGGCTGGAACAGCGGCCAAGCGCAAATTATTTAATATCACGGCTATTAGCGACAATCTCCCGGCAGGATCACTGTACGCGCTCCTCCCTTTCAACGCGCTGACTGTTTGCGACACAACATCGTATATCTGCAACCACACCAAAGTGTCAGCATGGAAGATCTTTATAGAGAAACACCACCTTCTCGCGTCGCTAGGTGAAGGAGAGCTGGCGGTCAACAAGATCAGGGATGCCGAGAAGTTCATCTGCGCAGTTTACAAATGTGGGAACATTGAATCTGCGAACGATGCACGGGTTCTTCTATTTTAGAAGACCGCGAAACTCGAAGCATTACCCCCGACAAAGGACGCACTGGAGCTGCACATCAAACGCGTGCACTACCAAGCACTGATATGGAAACAAGCTTCATGTCAGCAACCTTCCCTGCCAAACCCAGACGGAATGGGATGGGTGACAGATGGCGACAGTAAACTTGTACCACTCCTTATGACAAAGGAACCTATCCCGAACGCGTGCAAGGAGATCATATGCTGCTCTTGTAAAAGCGGGTGCACGACTCTGCGCTGTGGCTGCAAGAAAGCAAAATTGTTCTGTACTGGCGTTTGCAGCTGCTCTGCGAACCAAAACATTTCCTGCAAGAACAAATGCGAGAAGTAAACAGTGTAGTGCAGCGTTGCTACCATACCAGCAAAATGTACGAGTTTTCATATTATTTCGCCTCCCGGGCGCACAATATTGCTTTGTAATTAAGCAGATTTATGATCGCCTATGACGTCACCATATGACGTCTTGAGAACCCTTAATTTATTCATTTTTCTCGCAATCAACAAAAACATGAAAGATATTTGTGATTCAAGATTCAAACGTGATGAAATTCGATAAGAAATGTCCTCAAACGTTTTATATCTTTTAACTTCAGATTTACTATTGCGCAAAAGTTGTGACGTCATTTTCCCGCTAAAAAACGCAAAATCAGCGTTGGCGACAATAAAATTCGGATTCAGCGTCAAAAATCACATAAAAACGCACCTGTCGCCAACTTTTACTAAGAAATGCCTCATGACTTACGATTTTCCGAAATCTCGCCTAGTCTATTCGTTATTGAAGTGATTTATCAGCACGTGACTGTTTCCTGCAAATGTCTATTAAAATGTCTTTCAAGCTAAATTTACATGATCAGGATCAATGCAAAATATTTTTTTTTGTCATAATATAAAATGTTTAGTTATAATATCAATCCGGCGTGTAGATTTGTCAAAGTATTATAGCATAACCTAATAAGAATGGCTCATAAGACTATTACTTTACATCGAAACGTTTTAGGAAGAGGTAAAAGTGTAAATATTTGATGTTTACATAAGTAAAACTCGCTGGCCTTCGAAAGACCCAGGTCAATTTCACGCGAAATTAAGTTTATTGTTGTCTCGCTAGGGCAATTGTGCTTTCCGTATCGCTTAATAGTGAAATAAGGAATCTACGATTAGCAGATCTATTGAGTTTGATGATAGCGGGCTATGATTATACATCCTCATAACCAGTAAAATACATGTAGCATTGGATCATTCTCTGAGGGTAACGTGACGTGTCACGCATGACCGGCTGAACAAATTATTCAAGGCGAATAAACAATAAATCCGAGGTACATATTATATGTAATGCAGATGTTTTTCCTCAGAGACATGTCTTCATTTACATGTAGGGTATAAAATGTATATAGTTCCTGTAATGATATTTTATTTATTTTGTTTTTCTATTTAGCGCATTAAAAGTATTTGTGATGCGGTATGTAACATTTCGCTGAAAAGGGGTTTGTATTTTTAAAGTCATTTCTTGTGATTGTTTTAAAAGAGGCCTAACTCTCCCGCTAATTGCTTATTTACGTAGAAAAAAAGGAAAAGGAAAGTCAAAAATAAAACCAGAACCAATAATGTGATAACTACGGACATGTGGTACTCCCACACATACGCTGTAAGGGTATACGCCACCATAAAGGGTAAGGTTTCGAGTTGTCTTAGTGTGAAATAGGGTAATACATTTCGCATTTTTAGTTTGGAATAGGGTATGATCTTCACAGGGAAGTATGAAACTGCACATTTTAAAATATTTCACTAGTTGTAAAATAGAGTACAGGTCTGAAAAATGGTATGGAAAATCGTATATTTTGGTCTGAAATAGCGCCAGGGTTTTGAGATCTTTTGAGAACCGGGCGGCACACTCCCACCCAAAAACGTTATTTCGTATACTGATACTATTCATTCAGGTTATTGGAAAATGTATAGGCTACACAACTCACGCATGGCATAAGTTACCTCAAAATCGATCTCTACGAAGCGAGCCAAACATATATAAACCAGCACATTTTGTTTAATTCGTTGTCAAATTTAACGAAATTCTCGTATGTTAATATTAAAAAGAAATAACGTCTTTAGGATCAAACACGTTTGTTGCTGAGAAGGCGATAGCCGTAGCAGCATCCCTAATTTGGGCTCCCTGTGGTGGACTTGAATTAGGCGGATGTCGGCTTTCTAGGATTTTGCGATGTCCACAACATTTGCCTCGATTTGGTGCTTGACGTCATGCTCAGCGGTAATGTCACTTGTGGCGTTTCCTCGACGGTGTTGTTGAATTGCGTTACTGAGCTTCGACGGCGAATTCGGTAAGTATTTTTTCCTCAAACATCATGATTCTAGTGGGAAATGTTATTGAAACGTTTTTCAAAAGGATCTGGAACTTTGGAGTTTGTATAACAGGAACATTTTGCCGATTTTCTTTGCTACGTACAACACACCGTGTGATCTATGTGATCAATGCGCGTATGGAATTTCCTGTGTTGTAGCTAGTGAAAGCAGGTAAATATGCTCAAAGACGAATGGACCAACATGACAAACAAGATCAGCTGACTTACTTTGTTCATACCGAGCAACAAAACAAAACGATCAAACATGACTGTTGTTTTACAACTGAAACAAATGTCGTTGTCGGCCAGCCAAATGATGGGAGGTCGTTGTGCCAACTGAATGAAAGGCCGTTCTGCCAACTGAATGACAGGCTATTGTGCCAACCAAATGACTGAATGTTGCTGCAAAACAAATGAGCCAACCAACTGTGGTTTCAATTTGCATAGGGAATAATTCAACCAATCAATATGTACTGACATAGAAACTAATGAATCACAGAATTTTCCTGATGCTTTGGAAAAAGTTCAAAGGATTATTTATTTCCTGTGTCAAGGGGAAGGTCGGAATAGAAAGAAACGTGACACAATTTGAAAATTGGCATCAAGTTTGTGTAAACTATCGAAAATTGGAATAAACGTTGCGTACCATGCCACTGCCCTTGATGATTGCAGTCATATGTCTTGCAAGATGGTGCCACAGAGTCAGTGCACTGGAGTCACATGACCTGTGCAAAACCTGTATTTTATTGTATTCTTTATTTTAGTCAGGGTACTAAAGACTACATACCAATAACCTCTCTATTCTGCTCTGTCCGTCAATTTTTTCAGTCGTTCAAAGTGTCCAAAAAAATCAATAACTTCACTTCGCAGCACTTCCCTTTCTATTAGTATATTGACGTTATTGTAACCTCATAACGAACGACTCCTTTTAAGGTCAAATTCTGCGTTACGTTTGAGATAAAGCATGCTACCACAACAACATAAATATGTGTGTTTGATTGCCGCAAATTTAAAGTCTCTACGAGAAATACATGCTGAGTTATTAAGAACTGAAGATTCCTGTGACGTCAGATTTTCTGACGTCATGGGTCTGACATCAGTCATGCCTTCTAAATTGAAGAAACATGAAAAGACCATATTGCGGCTATTCAGTGTACAGTAAGTATACCCGAAAAATACTCGAATAGTTATTTTTAAAAGACGTTTCCAAAAATATATAACGTCATAATGACGTTTCCTCTTTTTCACTGTGAATTTTAAAGTATTTCCTTTCAAAAATTGAAAATTCTAAAAACATACGGTTGTGGGTACCGATTTACTCTTTTGATTGCTAGATTGTCGTAAACAAATATTTTAAACCCTAAAAGATGGATGAAGAAGTTATTTTGTAAATGGTTCTGTATTGAATATTTACCGCCAAAGGTTGGCGGGAAAATTATCAAAATTTATTAACTTTTCTCCCTCTTAACCAATCGAAATCGGGTTTTCGGTTTCTTTGTTGTCAACATGATGGGAAATCGAAAATATAAAATTTACTGATGTTAAAAGTAATTGAAAACATCGAGAAACCTATTATAAATGGTTACATGACGTAACTGTGACGTCATCAAGATGCTACGGTAGTTCGAATCATCGGATTTTGTTTTGGTCATCGGTCTTCATCCTCCCATAAAAAAAACAATCTTCTACGTTGGGAACTTTTGAAAATATAGCAAAGCGATCGATTTTAGGGTCATTTGTGTCAAGCGTGACTAGCCGGTTTATTAACAGCAAGATAACTTTATTGTCCATTTTTGAGACGTGAATTACAGTTTTAGAAGTCACAAGCAATGATACGTCGATAAATTCGCAACCATGGTCGCGCGGCAAAGGTCCACAGTCTTCCATTATCTTACAATTTATTTCAGTAGTATTTTAGTCTTCCAGTATTTTAGCATCGGTTATAGCTACAGGCCTTTATTAATAGACCAGTTCGCGGTAAATTCCGACATTTTGAAAGGGGTGCAAACATGGCGCGAATTACAGTGTTTGTATGGGAATCGATGGGAATCCGATGCCAAATAAAATCCGTAAAATCGAATTTCTGAAATATTCTTCAGATACAAACTTAAGATACCAGGTAAAAGATTAACATATCGAACTTTGAGGGATGTAGCTGTGCTGGGAAGCGTGCAATCGTGTTTTCAGTTTTCCATACATTGTCTGTAAAAGTGAGTGAAATTCCGCGTGAAAATTTACAGACAATGTATGGAAAACTGAAAACACAATCGCACGCTTCACAGCACAGCTACATCCCTCAAATTTCGATATGTTAATCTTTTACCTGGTATCTTAAGTTTGTATCTGAAGAATATTTCAGAAATTTTAGGTGGCATCGGATTCCCATCGATTCCCATACAAACACTGTATTTCGTGCCATGTTTGCACCCTTTCAAAATGTCGGAATTTACCGCGAACTGGTCTATTGCAAAAAGTATATCCTGATACCTTCACTGATTTGATTTATAGCTGTAAGCAACTACTTCATACATGTACGTTTCACGGCGTACCTTGTCTCACTTAAATTGTCTATATCGTCCTCCCTCCCACCATCCTAGTACTACTTATTACACCAGGAGCCGGTCGTTCGAAGCAAGGGTAAGCACTACCCCGGGATTATATCACTAACCCGAGGGTAAAATGTACAGCATACAATTACAGATTTGGCGCTATCCTTGGGATAAAGTTACCATTTCTTCAAACAACCGAACCCAGGCCAGGACAACAAGATATACACGAAGTCATGTCATCAGACCAAAAAGTCAGCATTCTGTTTGGAAAACTGTTGAGTTTAACCGGGATAAGGCGAATTTTGTTGTGATAGCTGAATAGAATGTCAACCAAAACATCAACGACCACTAAGAAACAAAATAACGATCGACAGCTTTTTAGCGCCTCGCATTTTGACAGATACCATCCATTCTTTCGAGCATTTACCCTTGAATGCCAGAGAATACTGCGAACTGTGCTCGTTTTTGAAATAGAAAAAAGGATTGCTAAATGCTTGAGTTGTATCAGGTTTTCAATTACAATTTCTTCATATTATCGATAATGTAACAATCAATTCCAAACCCGTGCATGCCGCCTCCCCTGGGCAACCCCCAGGCATATGAATTTTTCGGATTTTTTCCATCAAATGCCCCACTACCCAGGCAGAAAAGCTGGTCAAATGCCCCAGCATTTTTTCTTACCGGTTGGTCAAATGTTTCCCGCAGTCTGTTGGGTTACATGTGGTATGTTTCATAAGCGATCTCGGAAGAGTTTATATAATTGCTCCTTGTGATCATGAATTCTCTTTTCCGATTCCTACGAAATAAATCTTCAAAAATAAAAGATTGATACTTAACGAAGTTGTGCGAGTGGTTTTTGGGCGATTTTGGGACTTCTAAAGCAGTTTATTAGGCCTCGAAGTTTTGACGGTTGGCCGCGTGTCTACCTCATAGACACAAATATACACAAGGTATGCAGCTTTGAGGCGCTTTTCATCGATGTGACCTCACTCGCCGCCGAAATTCGACAAGAAATTCAAATCGATTTCGCCTCTGCTTTCGGCACACAAATCCAGAGATGTGTAAGCACTTCTCATCCATGTTTTAAGCCAAACGACGTGAAAACGGCCTGGAAAATAAATCCCGAATTCAAAATATATCTATCGGTATTCGATCTGCAACTTGACCGGTCCACAAATAAGCGTTATTTTCTCTACTCTGTTCCGAAAATAACTTCTTTATGCTCTAGTCCTCCCTTTACAAAAACCAGTACAACAATATAATAATATCATTTATTATTATTGGTAGGGAGGAGCATACAGAACTAGAATGAAACGTAATTCGTAACTAATTACAATGATGTAATGTAACTGAAATAGTCAGAATGTACAAGCTTCAGAGATGGTATAAGTACCAAACTTGTGACAGAACAAGTTGCTGTGTAAGCCAAGGTTTTGTGAAACAATCAAACAAGACTTTACTTAGTCTTTAAACGTATCCGTCTTTGACCTTTTCAGACTTCTATCTGCCACCCAATATGGTAGCCCTAAATTTGCAGTGGAAGTGGCACCTCCAAATCTAAAACTGTAAGTTTACTATAACCCGACGGATCAATGCCCACTTCCGCTGATTTAGCTTTTAAGATATCTCTTGCTAAGTACTTCGTGTTTTTCAGAGAACACATTACTTTTAGAATCCTCATCATGTCTAATAGATCTGATTATAAAATCAATAGATTCCTCTGCGATATGAGCGTGACGAATGTCAGTTCAGCGGTAAATAATAGTATGGGCATGTCTTATTGAACGTTTTCGCAATGTAAACCCATGCCCGTCTCTGTACTTATCAGTTTTTCTTGATTCAATTAAAATCGTAAGACGATCTTCAAGAAAAATTATATTATTTCCGATATTCAAATAGTTCTGAGATTCTGAAGAATCCGGCATAAGATAATAGACACATGGTAGTGATCTAATACCAAGTAGATTACTACTCTCTTCGAAATAGGCATGAATAATTATAATAGTATCCGGAGTTATCGGATGTACTTTCCTAACAAGTTCATTTGGGTGTTATCTTTCGAAGCTTCAACAATTGCCGTTAACAATGAATCTATTACAAGAAAAGTCGTCTTCAAACCTGCTATTTTATGTGCCCAGTTTACAACATAGTAATTAATAAGTATTTAAACTTTTTTCCTACCTTACAACATTGATTGAAGAAATAGTGAACCGGAAAAAGACATAGCTGGCAAATATATACCAGAAAATGATCGCTATCTTGGCACCATATTATAAATTCTGCAATAATCGAGGACAGTATTATCTGCCCTATGTAGCATTTAATATTAAAGACCATAAACTTTTATGGATTACAAAAGCTAGAGAGCTTAAGGAAAAACGAACGTCCATCTATTTTTGCTGCCCTTGCGATGTCTAGAAATAAATTCAATATTCTGTTATATCGGTGATTGGTTAAGTATCCAAGTGGATTTATCTAATTATCCGATCTATAGAAACTTGGATTTGCGCTTATAACTATGTCCAAGTGAACTGTTATCTCTATTATGATTCAGTCGCGCATCACGACTCCCAGAGGTCCTAGACTGGCTGGGTACGGATCCAAGTGGTCCCGTTGAGGACGTAGGTGTTCCATGAACGGCACTGCATTGCTCCGTAACACGATAAGGTCCAAGTGGTCCTTCAATCATCACCAAGGGTACGAAATCATCCAAGGGTTCAAGTGGTCCCAAGATATAAACATAACACACGTTAACGTATTTGTGACCTGGTCCAAGTGGACCCAAAATGTATAAATAACAGGCGTAACAGTAATTGCCTAGGTCCAAGTGGTCCCAAGGTATAAACATACACTTAACGTATTTATGACCTGGTCCAAGTGGACCCAAAATGTATAATTAACATGCGTGAACAGTAAGTGCCTAGGTCCAAGTAGTCCCAAGGTATAAACATAACACACGTGAACGTATTTGTGACCTGGTCCAAGTGGACCCAAATTGTATAATTAACATGCGTGAACAGTAAATGCCTAGGTCCAAGTGGTCCCAAGGTATAAACATACACGTCAACGTATTTGTGACCGGGTCCAAGTGGGCCCAAAAGATATAAGGAGCGCCTTAGACTCAGGTTAGGTTTGCAAAATCTATAAACATGACACGTGTGAACTTATTTGTGACTGGATCCAAGTGGGCCTAAATGATCAGAATTCCACCTAGAACTTCCGTTACCTGAATTCTATAATCGATCGCGTCCTGATGAAATTATAATAAAATAACAACTGTACTTAGTTCCATCGAATCGTAGAGTACTACGGCCGAGCAGAAGTTTAGGTGAACTGAACATGGAGTTCTCATAAGAACCTAACTCGTAAACCGATACGATCAATAGGTATCTATAAAAAATCGCGACGGTGGCCTGTACCACTATGTATCCATGGGCAAAACATGCTCGAGGGCCAATAAGGCAACATAAAAATAAATCCCTACACGTCTAGCACAAATATGAGAAAAAACTCTAGGGATGAGATAAATAGGAAGAACGAGCGATTTGTTCTCATACTCGCGAATCTGTCAACTGTGTAGGAACCCAATTTGTTTGGGCCATATCGAAAGATTCTCTTAACTCGATCTACAATTCTACTGATAAAGTCAGCTCGCTGATTCTGATCTCTAGGGATCCATACGACTTCAAATCTTATGTTACTGAATAGGTAACAGTAAAATATTTCTAAAGCAATGCTTGCATGCTTAAATCTTCGACACACGTGTAACACTGATTATCAGTATACCATTTTAATCGTATACAACAGTATACAAAAAGATCCCAGACGTAACGAAATGGCTATGAGTTCCCGGTGAGTAGAACTTAGGTTAACATCCACGTCATTCTAAGTGTGATGAGCAATGTTGTAGAATTAGCGTCGGAATAACAACCCTTGTATATTTAATAAGCTGATTATTCAAGATGCGCTAGGTAAAATTACTTGCCAATATACAGTTCAGTAAGTGTATGTTGTCGAACTGAGAATGACAGAATCAAAATCTAAATCGGATCAGAATCGAGGCAATCATCTTAACAGAATTAAGTCTCCAAAACTTAACTAACTCTCTAACGAGTTTAATACAGATATATGGAGCTGTGAATAATTCGAATGCAAGAACTGTGAGCACAAAAAGGGTAAAGACTTGGAAGGCTGACCTAGTAAAGCCTCAGAACCATCTTAGGTATGTCTGATAAAATGACGACAACCTGATTTCAGGCCAAACATGAAATTATCACGTGAAAAATTAATAAAAAAATTACCAATATATTTGTTTACGTGTCTTAAATCCAAGATGACCACTTTAACCGGATTTTTACACCGAAGGGTTAACTACAGTCGGTTCTTCTGTAACACCGTCTAGTCTAGACTGCTTCGCGGGAGTTATTAGAAAACGTTTCTGGCGAAGGCGTGGTAATAAAAGGAATTGTATCTCCCTTCGTCTATAATCTTAAATGACATCGCTAGTGGTTAATCTTCATGTCTCTCCGATATTGACAACAATAATATGAGCTCTGAGTGTACCTTTGCCAATATAACTGGGTATAACACTTATCGTGTGACTTAATTACCCTCGAACTCGTAACTGTCTCGTTTAGAGTGTAATGATCTTTACCTTTAATAAGATCTTTTACTAGTTCGTTATTAGATATTTTCCGCTTGTGCCACTGGCTTGGTTTTCGTTGTAGAGCAGGGTGTATGTTGTGTATACAGGCAGTTAAGTCTCCAATGACCTGAAGCAGATGTCGACTTGGTTCTGGAAACGGGTGCTGGATGTTTTCGTTGACGGACGAAATTACTGAAGTTCTCAGGAGAGATGGTATCAGAAGTGGACGACTACGTCTGAGCGAAGAAAGGGCGCTGCTTGACAAACTGAAAATAAAGCATACGAAATTAACTGTCGAGACATTCGTAGTAGTGTAGCCCTGAGAGTGAAGAACGCTTAATCTAAGTATCTTATATATGGTGAAGATACAATAGAAGAAACACAAACAAGTGTGGAATGTGAAATTATTTGCAATGCAAATACTGTAAAATCCGGACACGAGCATAAATACATGTAGACATCGCAGGCGATGCCTTTTGAAACTACCCCACCCCACTAAGGAGAATTGTTATGCACCTCCGTTCTCAGCTTGAAGTACAAGACAACTCTTCTTAGTGGGGAGGTGTATTTTCAAAAAGTTTCAGTTGCCATGCCCACGCATCTTGAAAGCGTCGCCTGCGATGTCTACCGCTGATTTGTGGACTCTTACGAGATCGCTTATGAAACATACCACAGGTAACCCAACAGACCGCGGGAAACATATGTCTAGTCTGGGCTGCCTGTAGTTAAACGCCGCAGTTTAGGAGACGAAAAATTTCAGAAATACGTCATCAATGACTATTGACAATATCAGTCAATTAATTGCTTTACTGATAATCATTCTACAATAACACTAAACGACAATTAACATTCCCGAATGTTTAAAATGTTATGAACTATTAATGCGTAGTAAGGTCCTGAAAATTGAGAGGGAGGCAAAATGATGAATTCTGGGACATTTTTATTGATGACTTCTGTCAATCTCTCTTCTGGGACTGGGCAGGGGGCAACTGCTCCACCCCCCTTGCCTCCCTCTTCCCCTCCCTGCGCCACTGGATGCAGCTACAGGTAAGTCTAACTCGGCTTTGCAAATCAAACTAAACCCTTTCCACTGAAAAGAGGCATGCACTCTTCCGATGTTCGTAGTAAACTGATGCGGATACTACGAAAGGGACGCTAACTGTGGGGTGCTTACTATAAAGACATTTAAGGAAAAGGATATATCTAGAAACATAATTATAACTAATCGTTAATAATAATTTCCTCAATATCCAATAATAATTTGCAACATGTATGCTTGTTCGACATGCCTTTAAAACTACAATTATACTTCCTGGGCATAAATAAAAATAAAATATAAATTTATCATTTTTGGTGGCCTAGCTCATTTAGCTTTTTTAGTTATTCTAGGTCACACTGTACCTTATATTTGTAATCGTAAGTTACCTGTATTTCCCCTTGACAGACTGGTACTAAATAAATATATTGATTGATATCGGACAAGATTGTATCGGATTGGTTGACTGATTGATTGGTCGAACGATCGATTGATTGATTGATTAATTGATTGACTGATGGAAAACGTTGTTAACCGGAGAGAGCTTAGGGATGAACCAGAGGCTGAGCACTTAAAATAAATTACTTGCAGAGACGGAAACACAATTGTTTGCACAACGGAAGCAGTCACTGAAAAAATTGTTTTCATGGCTATGTTTCTCATCCCTCAAAAAAAACAATGGTTCGTCCCTTATAGAGCGGGAGTGCTTATGGGATACTGAGCGCTTAAAACTAGTTATCCCGTAAACAAAATGCCTTGTGATATATTAAATGGGGTGTGTCACGACGAGAGGCCTTTACATTCGCAGTCCGGATCGTACAATCTCGTACACATGTACTCTGAAAAAATAACTCTGAATTTCTATCGATACCTGAAACAACCATGAGGGCTGATCAAACCCAGGTCTCGGCTAATTGGAATTAAACGTGTAACCCGGAGAAAAACACTCGGAGCAAGGACGAGATACGAACAAACTCAACTCACATATGGCGCCGCGTCCGGGAATCGAGCCTGGGCCACAGAGGTGAGAGGCGAAGCGCTCAACCACTGCGCCACCCCGGCTCCCCTTAATGTGGAATGGTTCAAATAAAAGGAACTATGAAAAAAATAGTATCAAACTGTGTATATGTACATGGAGCCTAGCACAGCCTTGGTTTGTATTATAACTGGTTATAAGGATGTATAATCGTAGCCCACTATCATCAAACTCAATAGATCTTCTAATCGTATATTTTTATTTCACTGTTAAGTGATACAGCAAGAACAGCTGCCCTAGCGAGACAACAATAACTTAATTTCGCGGGAAATTGACCTGGGTCTTTCGAAGAACAGCGAGTTTTACTTGACAATGTGTAAACATCAAATATTTACACTTTAACCTCTTCCTTAAACTTTTCGAGGTAAAGTAATAGTCGTCTGAGCCATTTTCATTAGGTTATGCTATAATACTTTGGCAAATCTACACGCCGGATTGAAATTATGACTGAAAATATTGCGGGAAAAAAAGTTAATATATGCACATTTTCAGCTATTTCTCACACGGCTCACGCTAAATCATTGAGTAGTGCCAATCAATACTTTGCAGATTTTTGAAGACAATTGTGTAGGCTACTGAAAAATGATTTTAATGTTGAAATAAACTACCGCACTTTTGAGAACATCCCCATACTGAATGACTCCATTCTGGTGATTTTCGTGATAAACTAAAATACCAAATTGTATCCGAATAGATAAAAAAACAATTTTCACCGACTCGAGTTTTTCTAACGTGAACATGCTATTTAAATGGTAGATAATGCACACAAAATGTAGCAAAGCCATCAGTTGTGCGTAGTGACTTTGATAGCCTTTCAAATTTAGCCCAGATTTTACTGTTTTTACGGCCTGTCTGGGCCAAAAATGGAGGGGGTGGTCAATCTCAGAAACGAAAAGGCGAGTGGGACTTTAAATACCACCATTCATAATCTTATCAGGTACTTACTAAGTGCTGAAAAAATTGAAGGGAATCGGCCGACCCCATCTTTTGGTTCTGCCCGGTTTTCTCAGACAATGACTCTTAAGGCTGCAAAAAAGAGCTGCAAGAGTTATCCTGCATGGATGCTCCAAAATTGTCATCATCGGTTGAACATTTCAACCTCAAGCTTTACCGAGTATTAACAGAAAACACTGGTTGGATGACAAACCGGGTTTGGTCACTGCCAAGGCCTGACCCTTCTTCAGTCAATCTAATCCGCCGGCACCGGGTAACCCGGCCGCTTCGAGACCAGGGTTGACCCTGATCGAAGGGTTGAAAATTTGCAAAATTCATTCATATAAACACTCGCTCCACTGACAGTGGGCGAGATAAAAAATGCGTCAATATTAATAGAGCATGCGCAAACATACTAATTATATCAACCGGATAAGGTGGCGCCCAGACAAAAGCTGACCCCGGTCAGCCCAGACCTCGAACGACAGGCAACCGGGGTTCATGTAAACAAAAACAATTTTCAGTTCTTGCCGGGTTGGATCGCCAACTCCGGTCAGGTCACCGGGATCATGTACATTGGGCATGTTTGGGGATAACTTGTCGTTTACCTGGGAGCTTGCTTTTGCAATGGTTAGTGTAAGTTGTATGGTTCGTGTTCGGTGTTGAGTTAGTTTATATTGATCGATTCCTGTATTGTGTCAGTCGCAATGTTGACTTTATTAACAGCAACGAACATGTACTTAGTAGGATGAATATAAATAAACTCAACTCCTAACCCTGACACTTAACCATTTCCAAAACGACGATAAACAACGCGTACGAGTTCTCTTTGATAGAGAAATACAAAAAAACATGGGAATACCCCCTATCATTGCGACAGCAGCAACCCGAAAGAAGGTGGTAAAAATGACGCGAAAAATATGATTTATTTTTCTCAAAAGTTACGGTCATCTAGACTTCAAATTTCATTCGTCCAAGCTTTAGCTACCCAATAAAATGTTTCGTTTATCATCGATCGACCGACCGACCGTCCATTTTTTTTTGGAAAAAGCAAAAAAATGAAAGCTTGAAGGCCGACCCAATGTTTTGGAAAGAGTAGAAAGAATTGTAACTACACCGCTTTTGCGAGCTCTCCTCGTTTTAATTTCTTGCCGTTCTCTTGAAATTGTCAAGAAAAAGCAGTCGAGAAATACATAAAAAAATACGCGAGTCTTCAAGACCCGAGTCTTCCAGACCCCCTAACTGTTTTTTTACAAACCGACCGACCAACCTCCAACACGAGCCAGACGAAACATTTTATTGGGATGTCCTAAGTAAACCCCCTTTCACTCATTCCAAAATCAAGTGGCCTGGGTTTTGCCAGTTTGGACCGCATTGTTTAGAATCTTCAATTAAGGATGAATAACTACAAGATGCCATTTTACTTGGTAAGAGTATAAGGCGGAATGACTTGTGAAATGACCGTGGCGGAATAAAACAACATACGGTATGTAAAACGTACAGGAGGCTATTTGCATAATTGCTCGCCCCACTCCATCGAGGCCCCAGCTCTAGCCCCAGTCCTACGCGGCTAGGGGCATACCATCCACATGATCCAAACTGACCCACACACCGAACCACAATACCATGACATAGACATTTGCGTAGAAAATAGCTTCAAAAATGAGGATTAGAGGATTATCCTATCGGTGCAATAAATTTTGAACCCGTACGCATATAGCTATCAACCTCGGTTCAGTGTCAGTTGATACGCATGGGCCGTCTATCTTAGCAGTTGATCAACTCATTAAACCTCATGCATGTGACGAATGTGATTAACACTAAACCCCAAAAACCATCGGTTATAGTTAGGGTTTAGTTTGAGGTGGTAGTTAGGTGTTATGGTTGGTAGGAATATGATTTCATAAGTCCTACACAAGTAATAATTATATCTATTTCGTAGTAGGTCCGAAAATATCGTTCCTTAAAATGCCAAAAATAGGTAGCATTTCTGAAGTTTCAAAAATTCAAAATGTTTCGGAGGAGCATTTCCGATTTCTTTGCACACTTGTGTACTACTCAGTGGTGCTAGGTAGACACATCACGTCACGCTATCTTTTCCCTGAATAAAATTACATTCGTTATGGTTGCACAGCTGGTGACAGACTCGTGTAAACATGTTGTGGTCGTCATGTTCTGTTTTAAACTGAATAAGATGAATATAATTTACACATTTTCCTGTTCGGAAACCATGCCAATATCATTAGACTCGTGGAAGTACAACGCGTTCAGATTAGAAATATATATATTCTATATATAAGGCCAGATAAAAAAAAATGCTTGTTTAGCGTCCCCGCCCGACCTGAGAAATGTTCCCGACCTCTAATTTATTTATTTTTTTATTTTTCATAAAAAACTTTAGAAAGTGTAAATGCGCCCGCGAACACCAATTATTGTACCCAGACCCCTACATGTACCACTTAAAATATGCGCCGGCGCATTAAATATTTTAACATCGACGCCATTTTGTTTCTACAACACGAGGTCATGAACACGAGGTGAGTGAATAATGTCTAGTCAAGACAAAATAATGCGGGTATCAGCGGCCATCCCGAGGGGGCGGCCCCCGGGCACCCAGGGGCATTTGTCACAGCAGCCATGACAAATACATGCTAAAACCCCTCGGGTGGGGCAGAAAATTGTGACAAAAACCCCCACCCCTGGGGCAACCTGGGCAACATATTATAAGTATTAGAAGCTAAACGTTTTAGAAGTGTCAAAAATCTTAATAGTTTCAGTATACAAATATTATCCTTTATTTCTTTGTTCTGTCTTCCGACAGTGGATGCCTTAATTTCATCTCTTAATTTGAATGATAATGATATGACTTACCTCAAGGACAAAGAAATCGGAGAACGTCGATCGATCGAGCGAGTCCTGTGGCGAAAACCGCTGAACGTTGAGACAGCAGATTACGTGCAAACCCCGTGGGTATGTCCTCGGGGTATTTTGACGAAAACGCAAAAGCGCTCTAATGCCCCGCGTGTGGGGCATGTTTTTGCTACAAATCCCCTGCTAAGCCCCTGGGTTGCCCGTGGGTTGCCCGGGGCCCGCCCCCTCGGGATGGCCGCTGATACCCGCATAAGCTTCACATAGAAAAAAAAAAAAAAAAAACCTCCCTCCCTACCTGGAAAAATTGAAACGGGTGGACGCTAAACAAGTATTTTTTTTTATCTGGCCTAAAACTGCAGGTTGAGTGATTCAAAAATATATCTCACCAATATGCTAACCGACCAATTTCGCAAAGATACTTGATTTCTTTTGTGGACTTGAAGAGCAAATGTACTTGTTTATGATCATTTTAAGTATTCTACATGTATAAAGCTTTATACTTTATTAACTTGGATTTCATGGTGTTCTGAATTATTTGCCGAATCGTGTCAGCCGTGTGTTTGAATTGATCCATATAAAGAGATCTAAGTTTAAGCTCGAAATTCGACAAAATAGAATAAGAGTAGTAAATCGATAATAATTAATAAGTTTCTGCGAAAAAAAATTTTTGTAACTACATGACGTTGGATTTTTTAAAACTTTTCTTGATCTCTTGTTGTGTGACCGGCGGCTGACCTGTTGACCTTGTAGTTTGGATCGTCTTATGCAAATTTATTTTATCTTGAGCTGATGTAGTGTTCAGTTGAAAACTGCGACAGAGCTGTACAGAAAAGGAAATGGTCTAATCTCTTTGAACCGTTTAAATTATAACTTTTAGTGAAACTTGACGGTTTAGCGTGACAACCCGTGTAGTGGGCTGCCTGCGGAATTGGTCAAAATACGCTAGACAGTTTTGATTCTGGACGGCAGGCTTTTTGCGGGCCAAAATAGATATTTGAAGACAGAACATTAGAATGGTTCAGCTTTAATGACTCATCTTATTTTGTTGAGAAATACATATATCAGAGGAGATAGAGCCATCTGAAATTGGCCCTCATTTCATCTTGAGCACGACTACTCGAAGGTAGTGTATTCAACGAGTCGGTATGCAGACCCAAAATAGGAATTCTAAAATTATTTGTATGCCCTAAGATAGGGGAAAGGATGGTAAATTCAGTACCGAAATAAAAAATACTGAAAGAATTGCCGTTATTGCGCACGAGCTTGCTCAAAATGCACAATGTTTCCAAATTTCCAATGACGCCCAGCGAGCGTCGGCGGTATTTCGAACTGAATTTTTTTTTTTCAAAAATCAAAATGCAGTGGAACTTTTAAATGTGAATTTCGAAAATTGTTTACCAATTGCGTTCTTTTGATAAGATAAAATGGAATCTGATTTTTCACTTCTGTCGCACGATTCTCGATATTTACTGACATCCGCTCTTATATGTCTCATTTGTATAATTATGTAATTAGTGTAATGACAATTAGTGTAATTAGTGTAATAACAAGTTTATTAGTGTAATTAACACTATTATGTACTACCCTCGGTAAATAAAGCCGTTATTATTATTGTTATTATTGTTATTATTGTTATTATTGTTATTATTGTTATTATTGTTATTATTGTTATTATTGTTATTATTGTTATTATTGTTATTATTGTTATTATTGTTATTATTGTTATTATTGTTATTATTGTTATTATTGTTATTATTGTTATTATTGTTATTATTGTTATTATTGTTATTATTGTTATTATTGTTATTATTGTTATTATTGTTATTATTGTTATTATTGTTATTATTGTTATTATTGTTATTATTGTTATTATTGTTATTATTGTTGTTATTGTTATTATTGTTATTATTATTATCAAGGCATTCTGCATGTATTCAGCTAGTGAACAAAGTTTCACCCTTGCTGGATTTTATTTCTGGGTGATTTTGGCTCGCCCTTTTTTTCCTGTGCAAATTCGGCTTGCTTGTTGTTTTTTTTGGGAGGGGGGATTTGCGGTACCTTAGCTAATGTGTTTTCAACATGATATTTATCTAAAAGCTGCAAGTTATTTTGATAGTTTTGACCCCTTCCTTATCTCCGCAAAGAGATCTGACCACGTGTTAATCCGATAATGTGTTTTGTCTACGTTTTCATATATATATATATTTAGATTTCAATGTATTGCGTTTCGCTTGCCGCGGAAGAGCTGTACGCGGCATAGTTGTCGACAGTAGCTAGCGCTGTTTGAATATACGTTGTTTCCTTTACCAAACGAGAATTATAGTGAATTCTGAAAAAGATTCATGTATTGTTTGGATCAATAATAGTTCCTTTATAAGAATAATATGATTGGGAAAAAGTCAAAGGAAAATAGAGTACCGAAGTCTCACGCGTCGGTACGGGAACCGTGTAATCTGAGAAACTAATTCATCCCACATCGAATGCAATTTCCCATTCCCGACGCCCCCCCCCCCCCCCCCCCCCCAATATATATATAGGACACATATATCAATTATAGACTCATACCCGCTTACGCGGTCCGAGTAATAACTAACAGATGCAACTTGATTTCATATTCAACTTCTTTGTGAAGATCTTTGTTTTGCGGCTTCTGTTTGTATCTCCATTGCTATTGATAAAATATATATATACTTTTATGCTATACCAATGTCAACAACATTCATTTTCCCATATTCTAGAGTAGTGAACATCCCAAACCTGGTTGCTCAACTAAGGCCAATGACCCAATTGCAACTGATATCACAAAGACAGCACACAGCAAATCCAGATGAAGTGCAAACCAGCGATTTGTTGACAGGACAAGAAATAATGCTTTTGTGTTCTCATTTTGATGCCTGCAAAGTAAAATATGAAAATACACGCTTTGTAAAAGATATAGCCTGCTTTCAGGCGGTAGATGGTGTTTTTTTTCGCGCAGCAAACGGATCATCGAAGCGGCCGCGATATTGGCCTAGAGTGATTGAGACTTGGGATCGAATGACAAATGGAAGGGGGGTGGGGGGTGGCGGAGAAGAAGCAGAAAGGAAAGACCGCCTGCCCGAAAACCCCTGGTTTCTGAGTACAAAAGTTAAATCCCGTCCACCAGCGGACGGGGTATATGATTGGCTGAAACGGTGTCAATCAAAGCTTATCGCGGCAAGTGTTGAAAGCAAGAACTAAAAAGAATAAATGTAGCCTGCGAAGCGGTGTAACTAGAATAAGTGTTGTGTACTGAGCTTGCAGTTGATAAAATATGGCGAGTAATACAAAAAGCTTTGTCTGTTTTGAAAACTAAGGTGAAGTACCCTGGTTCCAGAGGTTTTCTAGAGAGAACAGCCATGGAGAAAGAGCCGCGAAGGCGGCGATCGGTGTACTGCGAGAGGTTTGTTGTCGAGTTCTCTTTTTGCAAGTTCGTAAACCGTAAATATCATACTCTTTCCAAAGCGCCAGTAGATCTTTACTTAGAAGTAGGCTCTGTGTATAGCTTCATTATGCTCCGTTTTCAAAGTTATGTCCTTCGCCTTTACCCTGGTTCCAGAGGTTTTCTAGAGAGAACACAGCTGCTCGCTTCTTTCTCCGCGGCTGGGTAAAGGTACTTTGAAAACGGAGCAGGAGGAAGCTATACAGAGCCTAGGCTTCTAGGTAAAGATGTTCTGGCTGTGCTTTCGACAGGCTTTGGAATTCGAAAGAGTATGATATTTACGGTAAAGAGAACTCAACAACGAACCGTGATTTAATTCGCCACTGAAAAGTATTATTGTCGACCTGCGAATTGCAGAGATGCAATTCGGCTATTGACTTCATGGCCGTTGAACTAGGAAATAATCAGAAATCTGCCTCAATACATTTATGCAATGGTCGTCCATTTCTTTCGGAAATATTCACTAAGATGGACTTCGACTTCTCAGAGAAAGAGCTTCTCGTTTCTACTCTCTCGTTTTAGTGTTGACGATCACAACATTTACCTGTGTACTTTGCACTCGTAGTTTATTTGTCCACATTGTCTTCATTGGAGTTTTCTTTGAAGTTTAGAGATTTTTTCGATCCTGTATTTGTTCTCTGAATATTTTTTTATGCGAGCTTAATTCTTTTAACTCTTTACCGTCCGAGCCTGTAAATAGGAGACGCATGAGTCTATGGTTGCCGAAATGTAGCAATATTCAATAACTTAGTATTCATATTCAATAAACAGCCATTCATATTCAATAAACAGCCATTCATATTCAATAAACAGCCATTCATATTCAATAAACAGCCATTCATATTCAATAAATCACATTCATATTCAATAAACAGCCATTCATATTCAATAAACAGCCATTCATATTCAATAAACAGCCATTCATATTCAATAAACAGCCATTCATATTCAATAAACAGCCATTCATATTCAATAAATCACATTCATATTCAATAAACAGCCATTCATATTCAATAAATCACATTCATATTCAATAAATTGCATTCATATTCAATACATCGCATTCATATTCAATAAACAGCCATTCATATTCAATACGAATACCATTCATATTCAATACGAATACCATTCATATTCAAGAAATCGCATTCATATTCAAGAAATCGATCGACTATCGATCGAACAGGCTAGAAGGCCAGGCTGCATGGCCCTACAATACCAACCTCGTCCCCAGGGTCTTCTCGGTCAGATCCAAGATGGCGGCTACTCGGAGAGAAGACCCTGGTAAAGGCTGGATCACGTGATCAAATACTCCCAGATTTTGGGAGTATTTTGTCATGTGATTTGGCAATCTAAGATGGCGGCCAAGCTAAATATGGGAATAGTTCATGACGTGTGCAAACCATAGGTATCCCAATCCGGAGTGAGCGAGAAGTAATTAACGGTATTTCCACGCGGCGAACGATGTAGTGAAAACAGGTCTACTAAATGGTTCGAAATGGAGTTTACTTGGATAAAGAACCAGTTGAAAGGTATCACAAAGCTACAAGGATGTATCTAAGCTAGAAGAGAATCCTAAAAAGCCGTTTATTTTCCGTTAGCGTTGAAGCGAAGCGATCGATAGCACATGTTCAGGTTTAACGGCTTCTCCTGGCTTTCCCACTGATGAACCTTACCAGAAAACTACCCAGTAATGCACTTCATCTATTGCTCTATCTACACAACGTGTTTTAAGGTTATTTAAAATCGTTTTATTGATAAAATTTGAGCAATCTAAACTATATACAAGTTCATCTCTCTGGACTCAGTCCGTTTGGCCAATAAAAAGCATTGTTAGAACAACCCCTTGCGTCAAATCAAAGAGCCAATCAGAATACGTGACAGTTCAGCCTTTACCAGGGTCTTCTCTCCGAGTAGCCGCCATCTTGGATCTGACCGAGAAGACCCTGGGGACGAGGTTGGTATTGTAGGGCCATGCCTTCTAGCCTGGTCGATCGATAGTTGATCGATTTCTTGAATATGAATGCGATTTCTTGAATATGAATGGTATTCGTATTGAATATGAATGGCTGATTATTGAATACGAATGCGATGTATTGAATATGAATGCAATTTATTGAATATGAATGTGATTTATTGAATATGAATGTGATTTATTGAATATGAATGGCTGTTTATTGAATATGAATGGCTGTTTATTGAATATGAATGTGATTTATTGAATATGAATGGCTGTTTATTGAATATGAAAGTGATTTATTGAATATGAATGGCTGTTTATTGAATATGAATGGCTGTTTATTGAATATGAATGGCTGTTTATTGAATATGAATGTGATTTATTGAATATGAATGGCTGTTTATTGAATATGAAAGTGATTTATTGAATATGAATGGCTGTTTATTGAATATGAATGGCTGTTTATTGAATACGAATGGCTGTTTATTGAATATAAATGGCTGTTTATTGAATATGAATGTAATTTATTGAATATGAATGGCTGTTTATTGAATATGAAAGTGATTTATTGAATATGAATGGCTGTTTATTGAATATGAATGGCTGTTTATTGAATATGAATGGCTGTTTATTGAATATGAATGGCTGTTTATTGAATATGAATACTAAGTTATTGAATATTGCTACATTTCGGCAACCATACTCCCCACCGATCTCGGCCATTCAGTCCAACTCATAAACTCTATTTATAAAAAGCCCGATATCACATTTTCTGATTGGCAGCTGTCCGATTTCAAGTAGTTTCCCGTATGAAAACAATAACAGTGACTCGCAATGCATCTTGGTTGAATGATCTCCTTTAACCTTTCGTTTTATATTTTGAGCTACGTTAACCTCACCCGAGAGCCTGGTCATTAAATAAAGAAACATAGAACATCAAGTATCGCGTTGATAGATTTAAATATTTAGCGTTCTCAACAGCTTTTCCAATTACAACATTCCTATAAAACCATGTACCAGTGTTTCAGATTACAGCTTCTATTATTGTTCTAAGGGAAACAATTTCTCCCTAAGCAGTGGGGAGCCAAAATCCTAACTCGGGTGAAGCTCCTCATGTCCTGAGCTATAACACTCAAATTGGAACGGAGAAAGACATATCTCAAGAGTCCTTTATTTTGAAGTAACCGCTTTCATTGGAATTGAAAATAATCAGCACATTAGCAATTATGCAATTATCAAAGATGGGAGCTATCGTTTAAGCCACACGTTGGAATCATCATCGTCACTGTTCATTAATCATACAGGTAATGTACTTTATTTTAATGTTTTCAAAAAGCTCTTACCTGATTCTTTATATCCCAAAATGCTGCCCTCTATAATGTTGAGCCTGAACAGTTAGTCGGCTTTTTGCCTTTTCTGAATGTCTCTCATCGAAGAGGTTGTCTAGGTTATTGCAAACCATCTCAAGTCCTCAATTCTTTCATTTGCTGGTGGCTCGGAAAATATATGAAGCCGGCTCATAATGTGCAAAACATCATCGTTTTCTCGGAACAAACTTTCCTGTTCACTCGAATTATAGCTTTCCTATAATTTGCCTTGCCCCAGTTGTTCACAAAGTAGATAAGTTATCCAGTAAACAAGTATTAACCTAACTAATTTATTGTATCCACTACATAGGGATTTCTCTAATGGTAGCAAGTTATCGACTTTTGAAGCAACGGGGGCCTGTTAATTAATTTTCGGAAGACAAATTGAAGAGAAGAAACTGGAAAATTAGATGCGAGCGTGGACAAAATCGAACTTCAGCATGCAGCTCTTGTGGAAATTGTCAAAGGCTGTAGGCCATTTTGACGATTTTGCGCGCACAGCTGCAACAATGGCTATCTATTTTAAATAACAAAAGGCTGGTGAACCAGAACGAGTCTCAGCAGCTCGCATCTATTGTTCTACTGATGCGTGCGCAATATCGTTAAAATGGCCTATTGGCCAATCAGGACGCGAGATTTATCGTGGTCATGCACCTTATTCCTATCTCATGCCTGCGCGATACGATGTCTGGTAACAATGGTATCAGAGCGAGGCCAGTTGTCCCAAATATCGAGACATTTGAGAGGGTAAGAAACTCCTTAGTTTCTGTTGTACCACACCGTTGTGTCTTCGTGTCATCAGGACATTAACGTCATTTTCTACCATCGACTGTAGAGTTCCCTCTTTCTGTGACAAGCAGCCTCGCTTTGATGCATTTAGAATAAGGTCTGTTATAATGTGTAATCGGTGATGCATCCTCCCTTCCACAATATCCCTCGTCTTTAAGTCGGTTCCGGCTTGATTATTTTTAGTTGAAACCAAATGAATGATGGTGGTACAAATGATTGCGTTCATGATGCGCTAGCCGTTAAACTGGCGTAAATTTGTTACATCTATCGACATACATTAAACACATTAAACAACAGCCAAGTTAACTCAATTAAAGGCGCTATCTAGGAACATTAACCGAGTAACTACATGTAACAGTCCAGTCTTTTCTGATTTCCCCCCACTTACCCAATATAGGGTGTTTTTTCGAAACAACGATTGCTGGGCATAGTCATTCGGATACAAGTAATCACAAACAGGACAAACTGGCGTGTGTATTTTAAAGGTGCATACTTTAATTATTCATTAGCGTTTTCGTGTATGTCGTAGCAAAATTTTAAACACGTAAGCCAGCCAGTAGCATTTTATCAAATTAATTTCCAAATCAGTGAACATAAGGATTGCCGGAATAACTTCGTAATAGTCGAGCGAAGGCACCATCATCCTTCCCAGCAAGCACTTGTGGCTTATTTTACTCGACCACGTGACCCTCGTCAATGACGATCACCTTGTCATAATCCATGATAGTGTTCAGTCCATGATAGTGGTCAGCACTGTGCAGCTGGAAAATTTGCGCACACTGATCTCTAATCTCAATTTTGAATTTACTCTCTAAATATGAAGCCCTTATCTTAACTTATTTGTATATATTTATGTAACTAGTATAAAACAGTGTCAATAAATTGAACTTGTGCGTCCGATAACTTCCTGAATGAGTTGTTCCGTCTTGAATTCCGTCTTTTTGGATTAATGACATCACTGAGAAGCTAGAATGTACTTGGTAAAATTGTATGCATTAAAAATATGGGAATAATATTATTGCTCATTGCTGCTTTGATAGCTTTGCAATAATCGAGCAAAGACACCATCAGCCTTTCTTGCAAGTACTTTGGGCTTATCGTACTCGACCACGTGACCCTGGTCAATGACGATCACCTTGTCATAGTCCATGATAGTGTTCAGTCTGTGTGCTATGGTCAGCACTGTGCAGCTGGAAAATTTGCGTCGGATAACTTCCTGAATGAGTTGGTCCGTCTTGAAGTCCACATTAGCCGTGGCTTCGTCCATCACCAGTACTTTACACCTCTGCAGCAATGCACGCGCAAGACACAATAGCTGTCTCTCGCCAACGCTAAAGCCTGAACCAGATTCCCCAACACAATACTCGAGATGACCATCGAGTTTCGCTATTTTACTCTCAAGCTGTACTTGTGCCAGTGCTATCCAGTTTTCATCCTCTGTAAATAGATTAAATGGATCCAGGCTCTTCCTCAAGGTGCCTGCAAACAAGACAGGATCCTGGGTAATGACGGCAATAGCTCTTCGAGCTGCCTGTATATTAAGTGTTCCAAGATCAATACCATCAATGAAGACTTGCCCTTGAGGGTCTGGCATTCTGAACAAGGCCGCCACAAGTGAAGACTTTCCAGCTCCAGTGCGTCCGGCGATACCAACTTTCTCTTTGGGTTGGATATCAAAGTTGATGTCTTGTAACACACGAGGACCGTCCTCCAAGTATACCAAGGACATATTCCGCACACTAACAGCACCTTCATTTGGCCAGTCTTCTGGCGGAAGAGTTTCTCTGCTGTAGCCTGGTTCCGAAGGTAGTCGGCTGTAGGTTATAACACGCTCTACCGACGTCATTTCATTCTCAACCTCAGCACCAGTACGAACAGCATACTGTGCAGTGCCAAGGGCACTCACAGCAAACGAAAGTAACATCCCTGCAACACCTAGTAATATACAAAAGCAATACAAGGTCAATGATAATGATCTAACTTGTCTTTATATCGGGAAGTTCGAATATAGCTTAAAATCAGCTTCGTGTTTAATTTATCATAACGATCCAGAGCTTCTTAGTAGCCATATTACCCCCTGGTTAATGCAATAACCAGAGTGTCCCAGGAAACTCTCTACATTCCTATCAATTAGACGCAGCTTGAGTTATCTGTAATCCCTTTAACTATGACAGCCTTTGGCGGCCTTTTCGCAGTACTGACTAACTTGAAATCAATCTTATTTTGGAAAACTTTCCGGAGTCGCTAGAAAAAAATGGTTCTATATTCCTGAAGCGCTCAGGCAGAAGAAGCCGGCAGGACTTAAGTTCAAGTTCAAGTTCAAATTTATTTTAGCACTTTCTCGTTATTTATAATAAGGTGGGAGAATATAGAAGGTAGAAGTATAACATAATAATAGATAATAAAAGTATATATTTGAGGAACATCAGTTGTGCACAGAAAGCCAAAGTATGGCGTATAGCTTGCGAGTTGGCTACTTACTGCTGGATGAACCAACTGGGGATATAGAACAAACTTGAAATCAATCTTATTTTGGTAAACATGTCGGAGTCGCTGAAAAAATAAGTCAGTATATATATCCCTGAAGCGTTCAGGCAGACTAAGCTACCAGGACTTCACGCTGGATGAGGCAACTTGGGATCGATATAGAACTAGAGGATCTGAACGGGGTTAACTGACTGCTGACAAACGGCCTTAAAAATAACTGACAACTGACATATGACGATATTTTTACTGACAACTGACAAACGAAAAATAACTGACAAATTTGTTTTTTGTGGGTCAAACATTGTAAATTGTCACTAGTAATGATTAACTAGGGCTAACTGACAACTGGCCAACATTTTAACTGACATATAGACCCTCGAACTAATAGCTTGAAATAAATCTTATTTTGGTAAACTAGCCGGAGACGCTACTGAGATAGAAGTGACTGAGTTATATATCCTTGAAGCGCTCAGGCAGACTATTATAAAGCTGCCAGGACTTCCCGCTGGATGAACCAACTGGGGCCTTAACTTGAAATCAATCTTATTTTGGAAAACTTGCCGCAGTCGCTAGAAAAAATAAGTCAATATAAGCATAATAATGCAATAATAGTTAGGTTTTTTTTAAAAATGGTGTTCCGGTTCCCACTGTCACGTTTCTCTGTTTTGTTTTGCTTTGGCGGCATTTTTACTAGGCTGTCCAACTCCGGTCTATATTACGTTCGTCGCTTGTATCCTGCGAATTAGGAGTACCGAAGTGTTCTTCAGTCGAAGTCTGTGGCTTGAGTTTGTTTATTTCGTCTCGCAGGATCGATGTTTCCTCGTTGATGCTACTATTAATACCTTGTAGATTAATACTATTAATACCTAATCATAAGACTTGGTTTGGCCGGAATTTCTTACCATGTAGATTTACGCCACTTTTTAGCACTACCAGCTTCGCAAAGTCACTAACGTACAATCCAGGGCATAAATCCAAATTGTTTGTTCCTAATAGCGCAGCTGATGCGGATAAGCAATACTGGTTTAGCCGTTGTGTAATCCATATAGAGTCGCCGATTATTGCAAAACCTGCCATTTTTATCATTGACTAGTCTTTCGCAAAATCCTTCGGTTTCTCGTATATATACTTGCTTCCAAGATTTATCTACTTCTGTTGATGAAATGTCCAAGCTATAGAAGTACTAATAACGACGGTTTTTTGAAGCAAAATACTCTGCGCACGCTTCAACATTCATCCTGGCTGTGAACACGAACTTGAATGGCAGACTAAATCAGAAATAAAACAATGCATATACTAATTTGCTGCCGGAATCAAAATTTAACTTCCCTACATCCCTAACATTAGCCAGGACTAGCTTTACTCACCTTAACTGTCATAATCACTTAAAAGGTAAAAAACAAAACCGCAAGATGTTATTCGATTTGTAAACTGTGACGTCACTTCATAGCAACCAGACCTCACGCTGATTTGGACTTTTGATGATCTCTGGCTCGTTATGCTACATTAAAGTGGTTGTGTGTGATAAATATGGTATATGTAATTGTAATTGCCGATGGCTATGCAAAGGGCGTTTTGCTGGAATGCAAGTACATTGGTTGTATTGGACGGCAAAATAATCTGACTTCATTTACGTTGAAAGCACTTGTACGATATTCGGTAATGTTATTGGCAACACCTGTTTGTAAATGCTATTTTCCACCTCCAATCGATTGTCTATTGTTGTAAAACAGCGTTTTTGAAGATCGTTTTCCGTCCAGTAAAGCCTGTGCCATGGGAACATGAGCGCAATTCATTGGTTATTGAGGTGATATATCAGCACATGCCTGTTTCCTGTAAAGCCTGTGCCATGGGAACATGAGCGCAATTCATTGGTTATTGAAGTGATATATCAGTACGTGCCTGTTTCCTGGAAATGTCTATTAAAATGTCTTTAAAGCTAAATTTACATGATCAGGATCAATGCAAAATAAAGCTCTCGCTGTTTATTCATGATCATGGCATTAGTATATACTATGGAACTGTCATGTAAGCAAACTTCAAGGAACGAGAAGCTGCACGCATATTTCACTTGGACCTGGTTTAAAACAGTTTGGTTTTCTTAAAACAGCTTGGAGATTATTTGAAATTAAAGATGAAACCTTGTGTGTTGATGAGTTTTGCGGCTATTCACATTGACAGGGAAATATTTTCCAATTTCGCCGTTTTTCCTTTTGTGCATCAGATCACAATCTTGGCCCCACCTGAGCTGCCAATTTCTTGCTCCTGTTCAGCATTTTCATATGCCGCCGTGTTAACAAAATCGGGAATAAGACGTGGTTTCTCACCTCCTCTTTTTGGACCCTGTGTCATGGAACCCAGGAATACTTGAGGGTCATTGTCCAGTCACTGGATTGGCGTCGTTTGTGGGGGCGGTGACTGTAGCTCCCAAGAACAAAAGTGGGTCGTCGAGAAAGCTAAATTCTTCGATTTTCATCAGTAGCTCCTCTAGACTCCCGTCTTTAACATGAGATTTCGCTGTTACCGGCGGGTTTGCCGCGGTGTTAGGCCCCGTTGTTTCGGCGTTCACTTATTTGTGAAGCTGGCTAATTGCTATCGCTATAATTTTCCGCTGCCCCAGGGTAACGTTGAACTTGTTAATGTGACATGCAGTAACCGCTGTATATATCTTACAATAAGAGTATTCAAATAGTAACTATATAGTAGTCGCTTCGTGGTCGCTAATCGCAATAATGAATGTGACATGCGGTAACCGCTGTATATGTGTTGGGCTTGGTCAACCACTTCCGCCCTTGGTATTTAATCATGATAAACAAGTCTATCACCAAAGTTGTTGTTGAAATTATTGTGCAGCAAATTTCGACTCGTTCAGTCGCAAATTTCGACCTTGTCACTGGGCCTATTAGGTTTTTTTTTGGCTGAAAATATTTTTCTGAAAATATTTTTCTGGCATCGGACCTTGTACGATTTTCTTAAGGTCCTACTAAAAACCGGGACACGTCTTTCAGCCAAAATTGAACCAAGCAATGAGAACATTCTATTTTCAGTAGAAGGAACACTATGAAAACCGGGCAGAACCGAAAGATGGGGGTCGGCCGATTCCCTTATTTTTTTCAGCAGTTAGTAGGTACCTGATAAGATTACGAACGATGGTATTTAAAGTTCCACTCGCCTTTTTGTTTCTGAGATTGACCACCTCCCTCCATTTTTGGCCTAGACAGGCCGTAAAAACAGTAAAATCTGGGCTAACTTTGAAAGGCTATCAAAGTCACTACGCACAACTGACGGCTTTGCTACATTTTGTGTGCATTATCTACCATTTAAATAGCATGTTCACGTTTGAAATACTCTAGTCGGAGAATTTTTTTTTTTTAATATTCGGATAAAATTCGGTATTTTAGCTTATCACGAAAATCACCAGAATGGAGTCATTTTTAAGGGGATGTTTCTCAAAAGTGCGGTAGTTTATTTCAACATTAAAAATAATAATGATTGGCACCACTCAATAATTTAGCGTGAGCGGTGTGAGAAATAGCTGGAAATGTGCATATATTAACCTTTTTCCCGCCAAATTTTTACTCATAATATCAATCCGCAGCATTAAAATTAGCGCATTAAAAGTATTTGTGATGCGGTATGTAATATTTCTAAGAGAAGCAAAGCCGACACAACGTAACCCATATTTCTAGTTAGTCACGTTCGCCAATGTAATAACATTTCTTCATATTACCTGAAGAAGGCTGGTTTGGCCAGCCGAAATATCGTTATATAAACCTCGAAAATCTACGTTGTGTCGGCTTTGTTTCTCTTAGGTTTATGTGTCCAGCCGATTAGATCAATCACTGATCCAACGTACACCAGCAGGATCGTCGTCCACGGTTGCTTGCATTCTATTTGTAATATTTCGCTGAAAAGGGGTTTGCATTTTAACTGTTGTCTTTTCTTGTGATTGTTTAAAAAAAAGGCCTAACTCTCCCGCTAATTGCTTATTTACGTAGAAAAAAAGGAAAAAGAAAGTCAACCAATAATGTGATAACTACGGACATGTGGTACTCCCACACATACGCTGTAAGGGTATACGCCACCATAAAGGGTAAGGTTTCGAGCTGTCTTAGTGTGAAATAGGGTAATACATTTCGCATTTTTAGCTTGGAATAGGGTATGATCTTCACAGGGAAGTATGAGACTGCACATTTTAAAATAGTTCACTTGTTGTAAAATAAAGTACAGGTCTGAAAAATGGTATGGAAAATCGTATATTTTGGTCTGGAATAGCGCCAGGGTTTTGAGAACCGGGCGGCACACTCCCACCCAAAAACCTTATTTGGTATACTGATACTATTCATTCAGGTTATTGGAAAATGTACAGGCTACACAACTCACGCATGGCATAAGTTACCTCAAAATCGATCACTACGAAGCGAGCCAAACATATATAAACCAGCACATTTTATTTAAGGTTACTGGATACCTTCAAACGTGATTTCCTCAAAAATGCGTTTACGCGGGCGCTCGGCGAACAAAATATGGGAACCTATATATCAATGGAAAGGTTGATAACTGAAGAATACCAGTAAAAAGTTATTTTATACGGAATTACTCTAGATTTAAAACTACAGTCACGTTAACCCGATGTCGAAGACGTTTATAAACGCGAATTACCAGCGCCGGGTTTTTATACTTACGAAGTAATTACATTTGTGTCAAGTTAAGCGGTCATTGATCTCCAAAAGCGTGTGAGCGATTTTTAATATCTATTTTCTATGCGAAATTATTGCAGTTTAAATTCGAGTCATTGATTATTTTTGCCAAGCCATCACGCTTGGACCGATATCTTTAAAACTAAAAACAAATTGGAAAAAGTACACATGCTTTTGGAGATTAATTATCGTAGAATCACTGGACGAAATTTCAAAAAATTCCGGTAAATTCTTATATGCAATCAATTCACTTGAAGACTGCAGAAACGTTGAAAAATTGTAGCCGAGAAACGGGTATTAGAAGTTCAGCAACTGATTCAAACCTACTTAGAGCGGCTTTCCGGATTCGACACCCATTCTCCAATCAGAAGCAATCTCCTGGAGTCTCCCAAAATTCCGCGGGAAAAACTAAAGGTAGAGTTTCAATATGTAAATATAATTACAAGCCATAGTTCTCCTTGTAATCTCTTGTTTTAATATGTGGGTTCCAGAGGATATTGTAATCTAGGAATTAGAGAAATATATATATTTGCCGAGATGAATATTGTATGTTGATTTCCGATCAAAGGTACGCGCCGTATCTATAGCCGGCTTGTTTGGCTTGAAAAAAAATAATTCAAAAAGGTGAACCGTCAGACTTTACGTTTCCATCTTAGCTTTCTTGGAAACAAATATTCTCTCGGCTGGCTCCTATCAATTCTTCTTTATGTTCAGATGTGGATCACTCGGCACGCAAGTGAAAATACGAACCCTTGTCGGGTTTTGCGAGGACTTGGCTCGAAGTCGTATGCGTTACCTTTGGCCTTGTTTTGCTTTTCATTTTTCTTTGTTTTCCAAGCTAAGGGTATCCTGCTTGCTTTTTGGAGGACATAAGGCCAACAACCGATGGAATTACGGAATCGTGTGTGAAAAAACGTTTCTCAATATAAAACGTAAACGATATATGAAATGAATTTATGCGCTAGCTTTCCCCATACGTTCGATACGGGCGAGTGAGCACTTGTCATGTGTTAATTAATCTGCTGTCAATCAAACAGAACCTTTTACTTCCGGTTAAAAACTTCCTTTTGGTATTTCTCCGTCAATTATTTTTTTTTTAACGGAGTTTTAGTATATCAAACACTGCTACTAAAACTACATTTCTGTGCGAAAAATTGTTTTCACCCTCTTGTTCGTTTTGAAGGTATCCAGTAACCTTAATTCGTTGTCAAATTTAACGAAATTCTCGTATGTTAATATTAAAATGAAATAACGTCTTTAGGATCAAACACGTTTGTATATTGACGTTATTGTGACGTCATAACGAACGACTCCTTTTAAGGTCAAATTATGCGTTACGTTTGAAATAAAGCATGCTATCACAACAACATAAATATGTGTGTTTGATTGCCGCACATTTAAAGTCTCGATAAATATATGCTGAGTTATTAAGAACTGAAGATTCCTGTGACTTCAGATTTTCTGACGTCATAGGTCTGACATCAGTTCGATGCTTTCTAAATTGAAGAAACATAAAAAAGACCATATTGCGGCTATTCAGTGTACAGTAAGTATACCCGAAAAATACTCGAATAGTTATTTTTAAAAGACGTTTCCAAAAATATATGACTTCATAATGACGTATCCTCTTTTTCACTGTGAATTTGAAAGTACAGTATTTCCTTTCAAAAATTGAAAATTCTAAAAACATACGGTTGTGGGTACCGATTTACCTTTTTTTATTTATTATGAAATCAAAGATGAGTGATACAAAAGTTACAAATGCTAATTTAACCCCTTTTCCTGTAGCTTTCAAGTGGGATGATTCTTCTAAATGTATTTTTTCCTCTGCCCTTCAGTTTCAGGACGTTTTAAATAAATTAGAACTATTCAACAAAATGTTAAAGCTCAAGACGCCAATCTTGAGCAATGTGTTTCCAATTTTACGGAAATTCTTGTTTATGCTGCGAAAGATGCTCTGGCTGTAAAGAGACGCAATAATTCAAAACAAAAGGGAAATAGACCCAGAGCTTCAGAAATGGTTTGATAAGTCGTGTTGGGAAGTGAAGAAAAAAGTAATCCAAGTTAGTATGTTGCTTTTAAAGTACCCTACTTGCCCTTTTTTAAGAGGGGAGTTTCATACTTTGAAAAAGGCTTATAAAAAGTTAACAAAATATAAGAAGAATAAATTCAAGAATGATTTGTTGATTAAAATTCAAACGCTAGAATCAACCAACCCCAAAGAGTATTGGCAGCTAGTAAAGTCGTTACGATCCAATGAAAGTAAACAAACAACGAAAGTATCAACCATTGAAGCGGAAGAATAGTTCTCATATTTCAAAAAATTAAATACAAACGCATCTGATGCAAGTGGGGATCCTTTCGTTGGTGGTATAGTCGCCTTTGTTGCTAACATGGAGATCTTTGCAACAACATTCAGACAAGCCATTTACTATTGATGAGTTAACTAAACTTAGCCGCAAATTGAAAAAAACAATAAGGCATCTGGGCTAGACTCCATCAGTAATGAAATGATTAAGTGTTTTATAGATGTGCATCCGAAGCATTTGGTTAATCTGTTCAATGTAGTTTTTCTGTCCCGCCATTACCCTCGATATTGGAATAGTGGTTGTATTTCCCCCATATTTAAAGCAGGTGTTGTTGATGACCCTAAACACTACCGGGGTATCACAGTTAATAGCTGTGTAGGGAAATTCTACTCTCGCTTTGAATGAGAGACTTACTCAATTTCTAGAACAAAATGGGATAATTAAGCCAAACCAAATTGGTTTTGGTAAATCATATAGAACGGCAGATCGCATTTTTGTTCTTAAAACTATATTAGATTCTTATTTTAATCAAGGTAAAAAGGTTTATGCATGTTTTGTCGATTTTAATAAAGCATATGATTCTATTTGGAGACATGGTTTATTCTATAAGATGATACAAGTTGGAGTTAGTAATAATTTGTTGGCTATTATTGTAGATATGCATGTATAGGCATATCAAAGCATGCGTTAAAACTGAGGCAGGTTTAACTGATTTTTTTCAGTCCTTTGTTGGTGTTAAACAAGGATGTAACCTAAGTCCAAACCTCTTTAATATTTTTGTCAATGATATACCTGAGATTTTTACTAACGTGTGTCGACCAGTAACTTTAGGGAATTCAAAGTTGAACTGTCTATTATATGCTGTTGACTTATTACTTGTATCAGAGAGCGAGGAGGGCCTTCAATCTTGTCTAGATAAGCTTTACGGGTATACTCGGAAATGGCAATTACAAGTAAATTTAAAGAAAACAAAAGTAATGGTTTTTAATAAGACAGCCGTAAAATTGGCATTCATTGTACTTTCGGTGGGACTGATGTTTCTACAGTCGTATCTTATACGTATCTTGGTACTGTCTTGACACCCTCTGGTTCCTTTGCTGTTAATCAATCAAATTTATATAACAAAGGTATTAGGGTATTATTTAGTCTTTTGAAGGTGTTTCATCCACGACTAGGAACTCCCTTAAAAGTTTTTCTTAAGTTATATAACGCTTTAATTCGCCCTATAGTGTTGTATAATTGTAAAGTATGGGGTGCATATTCAAAACGTTTTAGTTCCTTCGCATCTTTCAAGAAGAGGTTGTTTCACTCTGATTTGTTATGTGAAAAGTTGAATATTAAGATGTACAAAATGCTACTAGGTGTGAGCTCCAAGTCTACTAATTCAGCAGTAAGGTCTGAGTTAGGAGCCTTGCCTCTACATGTAACTATTTACAGCGTGTTTAAATTCTTTTTTCATCTGCTTAAACACATTAACAATCCATTTTTAATGGGGGCCTTGAAGAACTTCATGTGAGCTGTCAAAAAAGGAGCACAAAGATCATGGTCTTGGTTCAGCCATCATGTCCCTTTTATTTAAGATACTTAACATTAGAGTTAATGATTTTACCATTGTATCTAATTTGGATTTTAAGTCAATTTTTAAATCATCTAAGGCAAAATTAAAACAAATTTACATAGATGGTTGGAATGAAGAGAGAGCAGAAATTGTAGTAGGAAATAAAGAATCGAAGTTAGAGTTATTTTATAGAATAAAGAACAATAATATTTTTGAAACCTATTTAACCAAAGTCCACGATTTTGAAACACGTAGAGCTGTGCATGTAACCAAGTTACAAATCTCAGCCCACTGTTTCCCGATTGAACAAGGTCGTTATAAAGGTATCCCTAGAAGTAATATAATTTGCGCCATTTGTACATCTGGTGAAGTCGGTAATGAACACCATTACCTTTTCCAATGTGATAATTCTCACATGGTGCAAATTCGTGTTTCATTTATGAATAATTTATTCTTGATTAATCCTTCTTTTTCTAACTTCGATCCTCGTAATTTATTTTATTATTTAATTTCTATGAAAGATGAAAATATTTTGAAGGTTAGCAGTTCATTCATTAAAGACATTATTGATAAGTATAATGAAATTGTAAATTGACATAACGTCCGTTATCAATCTTGCTTTTTACAACAACATCCAATTTTCTCGCTTTCTGATTGGCTCTCCGCTATATGCAAAATAAGTACATACAATGAAAATGACGTCCCTCGCAAGCCGTGGTAGCTTTGCAAACTGGAAGTGCTTTCACGGCAAGGTTTGTGAATTCAAATGGTTGTTAATTTCGCTTCCAAAAACAAGAAAGTGAGGATTTCACAAGCATTTTATTAATAGGAGAAGTCAATCGGTGAGTCAAACTTCTTTGTAGTGTGGCATTGGCAAAATGAGAGTTTTCTCTTGAGTGGAGAAAGTTTCGGCGAATCAGACTTTGTGACTAGACTAGTTCTCTCAGAGCTCTGAAGTTTTGAATTATATAACAATAACTTTTCTGATCCAGAAAAAAACAACTGAAAGGATTTCACATGCATTCCGTCAATTACAGAAGTTAATCGGTGAACCAAATTGCCATTTGTCTAAGAAAGCTTTCTCTCGGCAACGGTAATTAGAAGTGTTTACGTTTTGACTTTCAATGGCCTTTTTCGACTCGAAAGCAGTTTATTACGCACTCATTTGAAGCTATAAGTGCTTCGTCGTTGTAAAAAACAAATCACAAACTCGCTACGCTCGTTGTTCCACTTGAGTTTTGAACATTTTATGGCGTCATTTCTATGATCAATACGAGTTCAGACAATGGCAAAATGTGTGCGATTTGTTAAATTATCTATTCCCTTATTTTTGTAACACTTATCCCATTCTATATATATCTTAAACACATAGTTTTGTTATTATTTTAATTTTATTGGGTTTATACCTATGTACACGTTGTTGGTATCAAGGTTCCAATAAAAAAGTATTGTATTGTATTGTATTGTATTGTATTGCACTGTAAAAATGGACTGGTTGAAACAACCAATGTATGTGGTTATAACCAATTTTAATTGGTTATAATAACCAATTGATTAGTGGTTGAATTTGTAGCTATAAAAATTGGTAGAAATAACCAAATCATACATGGTTGAAATAACATTTAAGAATGGTCACCATGGAATCCTTCAAATTTGAAATATTTTGTTACTTAGGCAAAAAAAGCTAGTAATACGTGAAGTGCAGATGCCTCACGATCGTTGTCTGGTTAATAACAGCCGATAAGAGTTGCCCAACTTTGCGGAAGGAAGTATCTGATAGTCATACATATCAATTGTGTAGGAAAGTTATAAGTGCTTTTTTGGTATAAAAACTCCCCTGATCCCGAAAAGGCATTGATCTATGAGTATTTACTCAGTCGGCCGAGTGAGACTAAACCGAGTTTACCCATATTTGGAATCAAATCAGGCCTAGTGCCCTGGTCTCAAATCTGTTAGTTTTGGCGGCCATGCAGTTTCGAACGTGGTGAAGTTTTATCTGAGAAAACATCCGAAGTTCTGTCCTTTCATCGCCACTAATGGCACAAGCTTCTCTTGATAGAAAGGCTCGACTAACTGCTTCAGTTCTGAGGGACATCAGCTCTGGATGAGATGAGCTAATTCCGGAGAAATCGGCGAAGAAGGTAAGCATTCGAATTCAACTAATTTAAGTCTAAAGTCTATATGTTTGTGTCATGAAAAGCTAAGTTCAGCAATACACTACGCTGAAAACACACTCAACCTTAGTTTTTCTTGTAACTTGCTAATTCTGCTCCAATTTTGTCGACGACATTGCCGAGTACAATTGCTAGGAACTATTTCTTAAGCATAAAATGGGGCACAACGCTCTTCAAAGATTTTAGTGCGTGTTTAATATAGATGCACGTTCACACTTTACATCTCCGAGAGATGACCATAGCTAATTCTAGTTTCGGACTAGTTTTTCTAGAAATAATTGTTCTCTGTTTATAGCTTATATATTGTATAATACCTAAGTTTTCCAAAAGGAAACTTCCCATCTATTGATTTGTTTGACTCCACATTCAATAATGGCATCACATGTGGGGCAGTGTCGAATTGAACCTTCAAGTTTATTTATAACAAAACTACAAAAATAACACCCTAAGATAGAAGAGAAATACCATGTGAATGTCCTGATCTGTGTTTCAAACTTTTACAACAGAGGATGGCAAAGATTAAAGTGGATTACAATAGCCTATTTCGGTTACAGTGAACTGATTTCAAGTTGCTCTAAATTTCTCAGTATTTTTCATCCACACGAATCTTTGCCACCCTCCATCAAAATCGTCTCAAATTTACTCCAGTACATCTTAAAAACATATTCTGCTAATCTGAGTAGTTATTTCTGTATTTCTTCATCGGAAAATGTGTCATTTGAAGATTGACAGTTCCCCTTTAAGGCATGGTCTGATCCACTAGCAACAGCAAATAGTACATTCAATAAAATTATACCAGCAGCAGTTGATTCCATCTTGTTTGCATTTCTAAAAATGTCTAGTGCATGTACTTGCATTGTGTACAAGCCTTAGTAACTTCTACCTCTGATAAAAAATGATCAAAAAGCCAGCCACGTCTTCAATATATGTAAACTAAAGTTGTAAACTAAACTAAGCCAACTTGTCCTGTATTAAGTTATGTATTATAGATTTGAGTCCTACATGTGTGATGCATCAGTAAGTTTGCTGCTATGGCAGAACACATAACCCACATGTTTTTAAATAGAGTACTTACAGTACCGACCAGAGCTTACCTCCAGTTAAATGTTCGCTCGGGTTCGCTTTAGTGAATGCAAAGTAAACGAAGGGTTTGCTTCAAGTGAACCCTAATAGAGTTTGCTGCGTTCGCTCTTGCCCGGCCTGCAAAAAAGCAAACCCGAGCGAACTTGAGCGAACCCTGAAAACTCTGAGCAAAGCAAATGTATATTTAAGTGAACATGAAACCTAGCAAAAGGAACTAATCTTAGGAATATTTTGGAAGGACTATTTAGATGAGAAAGCAAAATTATCACCCACAGAAATGGCCGATAATTATAATATTGTTCGCTTCATTCAGGCCGTGCCGTTTGAGAATTAGACCAAATTTGGCAGTTCGATAATTAAGCCAAAGTGTGATTTATTTCAATTATAAAAGTGTATATTTTTTTGAAAACCAACTTCTGCAAAATTAAAAGCAAATTACCATCAGAGAATTCGAAGGGAATTCTGTTTCTTAAATCGAACGGCGCGGTGATGATCGGAAGAAAATTAATTAGTCTGAGAAGTAAACACAGCCATTTCAGTTCCCGCGAATGTTTATAATGCTGCTCAATAACAGTTTTCTGACACTATTTTCACCGATGAGAGCACAGTCAAAGCTCACTGCTACACAATGAAGAAATTTAGAGACGTAAAATGGAGAAGTGAATAAATAAAGTATCAAGCCGAAAACGAACCCGGACACACTGGAGATAAGTTCTGGTCGGTACTGTATTATAAAATTCTGCCAATAGCCTAATGTTAGTAGTTTTTGTGAGAAGACAGGCTGCAGTCGAGGGTATTTTCTGAATGGCCACCATCTTCCCCAAGCTGTATTCTTCCACCCAGATCGCCTCACACAGCTTGGCCAAGATGGTGGCCATTTAAAAAAATACCTCTGGCCATGGCCTTGATCTTCTTGCGAAAGTTGCCATTTACACACACCGCCAGCTATGCAGGCTACTCTGTGAAGAACATGAGAAATATGCACAAGATTAACAGTGAAATGGATTCCAATCACCGTTTCTCGAGCATGCAATACATGCTTAATATTTTGTTATTAAGGAAAGAACATTCCTTTTCTTGGCAGAATTTATATAACAAGAGCCCATCTGGGCTTTCACTCGGGCCACATGAGATTGAAGATGAAATACACTTTCATTTGAAATCCTCTTAGTAATAACCAAAGGGAAGAATTATTAGCAGTCTTTAGGAGTGGCCGGTAGCGCGGTGACTTTCATTCTCTGCTCCCCTAGTATATATATACATGTATGTAATTTAATATTTTTGTTTTCTCGTATGTAAATTAAAGTAGTTGATCTTTTATTGAAAACACTACTTATTCATGTGTGTATGTATGTTCAGACTACTATCGTGCAGCTAGCTAGAGTCTTGAGATATCTGTCAGCAACTCGCAGCTAGTTAATAAATTAGTACTGTTCAGACCTAGTAACTTAGTAGGTTTTACTTTTTGTTTTTCCCTCTTCTGGTTTGTTTCTATCTCTAAAGACCTCTAAAAGATAGAAATATAACTGCCCTTGGCGCAAGTGTTTCGTAATCGCAAATAATTGATCGCCAAAGTGCTCAATTGAAATTTCAACCAAAATATTAAAACTGTGCGAAAAACTGCTACTGACTGGTGTTTGGCGATCCTCGTTATCCATGATGGCTCAATTGACGTACAATACACCCGGTAGTTGTCGTGGTAAGAGAAATTACCTTGGAGCGAGTAGTGAACGTGGTCGTAGCGAGAGCTAGAAGTTGGCTAGATCGGATGATAACACTGACTTGACATTTGTGTACATTTCAAAACCTTAAAATAACTAAAATCTGTCATCGATGGGCTTTTAGCGCGCTAGATTCTATTCAAGCTACCTCGCTTGGTAGCTTGGAACTTCAAAGTATTCCACCGACCACTAGCTAGCTAATCACCAGAGCAGAAAAACTGTTCAGACTAAAGAAGCTCGCTACCTCCTGTGGTTAGCTAGCTAGATTTACTAGCCTGAACACGGCCACACGTTTACAATTTAGTCTGCAGGTCCGATAAAACTGCAGGTTCCAGTCGTAAACAGTCCGAGTTTGACCAAAGTGAAACGATCGAGCTGCTCGCGTCCGTAGATATATATTTCTTCGTTTGCACTTTTGACATGATATAATTCTTCAAATGGCACCATTGTTTTATTTCTTGTGTTTAATAATACAGTTCTCAGCTGTAAAAAAAATAGAACATTCTATGGAAGATTTCTTGAGTTTTCGTACAGTATTTCAAGCTATGCTGTAGTGCGAGTTCAGTTACGCCACAAATGTCGGTGAAACTAATACCGTGTTCATTATTATCGGTTTTCTCTATGGGTTCTCATGTATTCAATAATCACTTCTGGAGCTTCATATTTATGTCGATTTCCTCTTTCAGTTTTTCCCTTTAGTTTGGACATTAGGGTCGATATATCCTTGGAGATTTCGTACAGTTTAGCGACCGTTGTGTCGAAAGTAGAAACGTTCGTTTGTCATGAAAGTGCGTAAACAAACTGTCACAAGCGGTTTCATAGCAGCTCGATGTTTGACTCCCATATAGTCGATGATAACTTATATAGCTTCATATGTACGTCGATTTCTCATAAGGATTTCCTCTTTCAGTTTTTCCCGTTAGTTTGGACATTAGGGATTTATTCTTGGAGATTTCGTACAGTTTAGCGACTGTGTGTTGAAAGTAGAAAAGAGCCCATCTGGCCTTTCACTCGGGCCACATGAGATAATTTGAAGATGAAATTAATTTAACGTCTCCGATCAATTCGTCTCTCTTTGCTGGCAGTTCATGCTTCTTGTTCGTGTAGTTTCCCCACTGAGCCGTAGGCCACAAAACGAGCACAGCATTTCAGTTGGCATACACTGCGTACATCTGCTTAACTAATTAGATTTGTAAAAATCTTAGCGGATCATGTAAATATTCCGCTTGGCTAAAATATGAGGGTTTCTGCCGTCAAAGTTCATTTTGTGTTTCAGTTTTCCCCATATTAGCAGACTTGTATAATGTCTCGAGCTCTCCGAATCCAGTAGAAAGACTCTGGTTATTCTGTCGTAAAACATGGACCTGACCCAAATTTAGGTTGTATTGCATAATTGCCCACCGACGATGGAATAGATTTCTGACAATGACTATTTGAAATTGATATCTCCTTGTCTCGCCTCGTCTGAGAGCTTTGAGCTTTCTTATCTGAGCGCGCCTGAGGAAATCTAACCTTTGTTTGCGTGACCAGCACAGTGCAATCTGATTGGTTGGAATTTGACCTTTAACGCATGCGCAGAAGCCGTCTGACATGAAATAAAAAAAATAATAATAATAACCGCTTGCATTTTAAGACTCGGCGCTGCCACAGGCAGCCCGAGTAATAATACATGTATATACATTAGCATAACCCAGCTGCCATCTATTGACTAACTCGCCATACTGGGTAGCCAGGTGCCATCTTTGTACGGGTTAGATAATGGTACGAGAGTTCTGTGATTTAGAGTGCTGAGCATTTAAATAGAAAACCACGAGCGTGCTAGCACAAGTGGTTTTCTATCTAAAATGTGAGGCACTCTAAATCACACAGAACTCTCCTGCCATTATCTAACTGGTCACATCTACAAGACATTTTTTTCTGAAATTATTTGCAACTACTGTAAAAAACTCTGAACATTTCGAAATAATATACAGGGTCTAGACTAGGGGAGTAATTAGTATTCTCTATAAAGAGAATACTAATAAGGCTATTGTTTCATAGCCTTCGGGGTGTACCATTAGAAATCCTGGAAGGGGGGTGGGTGGTGCAAGAAAAAAACATTTGTGCAAGGCTAAATGTCCCCCAAAAAAATTCCTGCAAGCACTAAGGCACACAAAAAAAAATTCTTCCAAAGAATTGATGCATTGTTCAAAGAAAGGAGGCAGCAGGGCACTGGATTGGGGGCATCCTGTACCTCTCAAAACAAACCACAGCATTGGCTTTCCCAACAATACAAAACACCCTAACCTTTATAACGTGCAGTATGAAAACAATAGAGCTACAGTATAATGGGTACAATCAGAATACAGGTCTCGAGCGGTAGAGTATTACTGCTGGACTGATGCCCTGTGGAGGACCTCCCTCAACGCCGCAAGGCTTTCTCTTATCACATTGCGTGTATGTTTCTCTGTATTAATTTTTAAGGGGTGAGAAATATGTTAGCCTGTGAAAACAGCCGCCTCTGTTCAGGTCAAAGCGAAAATGCATACCCGGAGAGAGGCATCAGAAAGTGCAAAGCCTCGTTGAGTTTGCACTTTTGTGGCTTTGGCCCGAATAGAGGTGGTTATTTCTGCAGGCTGTAAACCAAGCTTTATGAAATTGTAAAAGTTGCAAACTGACTCATCACTTGAATATTTTTATCATGTTTTTATATTACATGTTGCTGTCTATTTTTTTAGATAAGTTAGGAATTTTTATCAGTCATTAGTATAGTAAAGAGTTTTTCTATTTTCTATTTTATGTGCTTTTATTAGATTACCTGTTACATGTAGGTTTTTATAACTTTTTTTAAACTTCAGATTGTTACTATTTTAATTATTGTAATGCAATTAGAACAGTTTGGATAAGCGCTATATAAGTGCTAAAGCACAAACAATGGGTTTGTACTGGTTTATACTGCTAGGTTAATGCTAGCTACATGTAGCTAGCTAGATCATGCCGTTGACAGTTTATGAACATCCATCTTGCCAATAATTATTCACCAATCAATGAGTTCTACAGTATGTCAGTATGGAATTTCTTCTCTGAAATCTTGGGGTATGCATTTCTGATTTGGCCTGAATGGAGGCTATGCCTTTCCAGATTGTGCTAGTAAAAATTCATTCTTATAATTTTAATAACCATATATGGCCTAACATGTTGACATGGTGTCTCCACCTAAAATACTTGAGCTGGGTAGGGGGGGGGGAGACCATATTCTGCAATCTAGCCGAAAAAAAATAACTAAAGTGAATCCTGTGTCTCAGCTCTACCCAGAAGTCCTTGAAGGCACCAATATGCTAATTATCTGATAATTTCCGGTACTAGATATTTAAAGTCTACTTCCGGTAAGCTACTAAATAGACAGGCTTAATTTGCTTGATTGCTACATTTGTCTATAGGTTGTTTGCCAGTAATTATTTATTTATTTATATTAAGGTTTATCTTCATAAATGTACATGTACCATTTCATGACAATCCTTAGAATTGGGACTTGTTTTAATTTCTTAATTAACAAAATAAAATTATATGCTTTCTTTATTACTAAGATATAATTTCTTTGTTAGTGGGGCTTCCATTGGGCACACAAACAACTTGAAAATAAAAAAATTATGTCGTTATCTCCCAAAATAAATAACTAGAACACTGCTAACAGCTGCACTCTTCCTCTTTCAGAATACACGTATGCCAGAAAAGCAAAGATGGAACATGATTGGCAGGCATACGTGTACAGTGGGAGAAGACAGTGGGAGAAGACCAACAGATAAGACTTATAAAAACATAAACTAGGCTATTTTAGGTTAATTACTAATGTTCTAAGAAAATACATGTAACTGCCCAGCTATATGGAAGGTATAATTTCTTATAATTATGCTTACAACATTTTCTGGAATATTAATGCAAGGTACAGTATCTGTATGAGCAGGGTAATTTAAATTAAATTCCAGGACATTTATTTGAGACCCTGCTTTTTATTCAAGACATGGCCTGGAAGTGATTGTGTCAATATACGTACCAATTTACAATTTATAAGCTGATGAAGGTATTTTTTCTAATTGGGGGCAAAATTGTGTCCTTTTATTTGCTTGATAAACACTTGCAAAACTGTGTTACTCAGAAAGCCAAAGGCACAAGTAATAACTAGTCAAGCAATGTTTCTTGAACAATAAAACTTGCATTCATGTTTTATATTTGACACTAACCTGGTTTTACCATGAGATAGAATGCACATTACAATTTATTCCACTACATTGTAGTTTGTCAAAAATGTTTGCCCTCTATGTTAGTAACAAGTAATCACATGGGTCCTCATAAACTTAAGGATTAATTTCACTTGTGTCTTCAAAGTTGATAAAATTGATCTGACCTAGGAAATTTTGTAAAGTTTGAAAACGTGAAATTAATCCTTCATTTTACTTGGCCCCATGCAATTACCTATTAATATTAGAGAGAAGGAGTGCCAATTTATTATTCCTGGTTCCCTGAGCCAGTGAAGATTTCAGAGGCTGTCAACAACAAAAAAGATAAATGTCTAATAAACACTGGGTTGATATTATTATGACTAAATTTTAAATAAGGCATGGGCATTTGTTTGAGAAAATGCAGCATTACTTTTATTACTGCAGATGTTACATGACTAAAATGCATTGCAGTATATGTACAACATAAGTTGTATCACTGGATAAGGATTTATCCAGTAGACAAAGCTATCCACCCTTTGAACAACCGGGCCTAAATAAATGCCAGGGCTTATATTTGAGAAAAAAACAACTTACATTGTACATGTAGTGCAATGCATTTTAGTCATGTAACCTCTGCATTAATTAAAGTATTCTGCATTTTCTCAAAAAAATGCCCATGCTTTATTTAAAATTTAGCTATAATAATATTGATGCAGTGTTTATCATTTCCGAAATCCTTTCTGGCTCAGGGAATAAGGAATATGGACAATCTTCTCTAATATTTATAAGGTAATCGCATCATGGGACTCGGTAAAATGAAGAATTAATTTCACCAATTTTTAAACTTTACAAAATTTCCAAGTCATGCTGCCAGTGATCAGAGCAATTTTATCATCTTTGAAGACGCAAGTGAAATTAAACCTTATGTTTACGAGGACTCATGCGATTACTTGTTAATAACATAGAGGGCAAATATTTTTGACAAAATAGTGGAATAAATTGTAATGTGCATTCTATCCCACCTTTACCACCCTTAGAAAAACTGGGCCCTAGCATGTATTTGAATTTGCCCCAGTATTTTGTTATTTGCTTGACTTCTTCATTTTCGTAGTCCTTTTGAAAGCAGAAACATATTCTTTCTTCTGTCTATAATTACATGTACATGGAAAGTAAGCAGAAGAAATAAAACTGTTATACCCTTGTTCATGTAAAATGGCATATTGACATGACGCTTAGTAAAAATTATAAGGCTGGGTTTCCAATAAACATTGTGGTCTCAAGTAATTGCTTGGCCCTGTATATTACCGGTATGTATGTCTATACATTCTTTAGTACATGTACAGTACCGTCCGAAAGTTTGTAAAAAAATTTGTGTCTATCGCACATGTAGTTCTGTGTGTAGTATACGTAAATGATTGCATGATCCAGATATAATAGTAATAATACTTGAAACATTTCTTGATCAGTGTGGTGCCCTAGAAAGTGTAAAACTTGGTCAGTAAGGTGTTTGAAATATGGCATTTTTCGAAAAGTAAATGGGTTTTTTTGGAGTACTGATATAAAATCATAAAACTCATTGATGTTGGCATTGTCCTAGCATGTAAAAGCAGCTGCATCTGTGTGCTCAGTCCAAAGGCTGCAGATCCCTCAAAGAAACATCTGTGGGGCGAGTGTCAAAATTCCATACTGATGACATATTTTTGCCCTGAACCTGGTAAAAAATGTGATTGGTCAATCATTGATCCTTTTGTCTTCTGTGCATAAATTATTTTTTTCAACAAACTGAAAGTTCAATCTGCAAAGCAAGTATAGGGAAAGATTGTCTTTGGATATATTTTAACTGTTGTGATGTATTTGTGTTTACTGATGAGACTTGAATGCAAGTTTCGTTCAGTTGTTGTCCGGGTACCACAGAAAGTTTAAAGAGTTTGAAGCAAGTCTCGACTCTTGTGTATGTACAAACTCACACTAATTAATCTTAAACTTCAGATGGATACATTATGGCCAAGATACAAACGAGGGTGTAGCAAGAATAATTATTGATTGGTATAGCAGTCAATGAAATCTGTAATGAAGAGATACAGCTCTTCTCAAATAGTAAAGAGAAGTTAGCCTGGAATTGCATGGTGGTACAGCAAATTGAATGAGTACAAGTTGCATTCAAGTCTCATTGGTAAACACAAATACATATTTACCGTCACAACAACAGTCAAAAGGAATTGATCTGACTGTTGGTGAGGGATTTAAAGCCAAAAGCAGAGCACAGCTCTTCAACGCGACGTTTAAAAGCATCCAAAGACAATCATTCCCAACATGTACTGTATGCTCGCTTTGCACTCAAAGTTTGTTGGGGGGGAAATTATGCACAGAAGCCAAAAGGATTGGTGATCGACCAATCAATTTTTTTGACCAGATTCAGGTCAAATATGTCGTAAATATGGAATTTTGTTGCTCATCCTGCATATGTTTTTTGGGGGGGTTTCGGAGTGAGAACAAAGATGCAGCTGCTTTTGCAGGCTAATGTTGTCCTTATCATTAGAATTTTTATCTGAATCAAAAGTGTCTGGATCCATAGTTTCTTTTTTTTCTCTTACACTATATATGTACTAGACGTACAGTGGAACCTCTCTGTGAGACCACCTCTCGTAGGCGACCACCTCTCTTAAGCGACAACTTAACCAAAAGCCAGTTTTGTCTCACTGCATTTAAAGTGCCTATGAAGCTTATTTTTTTATTTTATATATCAATTCTACATCAATTGAATAGTAGAATGGTACAATATATCTTGCTTTGAATGCTGTGCCGCTGAGTTAAGGAGGTTTTAATATCCAAAATGCTAATTACGTGACGTCAGGGGAGGTACAATGTATCTGCAATCACTTAGTCGTTGTGAATGGGCGTTTCTATTGATATAGGAAAACAAATTTCTAACATTTTATTTCAACCATGGGTAAACACTGATAATTTGAAAAATATGTTTAATTGTAACAAACAATTTTGTATAATAATTGCTGCCTCCCCTGACGTCATGTAATTAGCATTTTGGATATTAAAACCTCCTTAACTCAGCGGCACATCATTCAAAGCAATATATATTGTACTATTCACTTGATGTAGAATTGATATCTAAAATAAAAAAAAATAGCTTCATAGGCACTTTAATACCTGATCTCGTAAATGCCCACCTCTCGTAAGCGACAACTTTTCCAGGTCCCGAGGGTGGTCGCTTACGGGAGGTTCAACTGTATTCAGTTTGAATGCATTTTTATAAAACATTAATGTTATTGAGCCAAAGAAAACTGGCATTTTGATTATACATGTTAGTCAGGGAAAAACCATCAGTTAAGAGTTGAAATTTTGAACATAGTAGGAAAGGCAGAAAAACACTCAGTTTTGGGTTGAAATTACAATGCCAAAGTGCATTAATAAAACCTTGGAATGTTATTTCATCATTGTTCATTCTGCTCAGTGTAGTTGCATTCCTTATTGGATACCACTGAGGCATACTGCATCTGGTTTCTTTAATTGAATATTTGGTCTGAAAATTTAAGTTGAATCAGGGAACAGTCAAGGAATTGTGATGTCTGACCTCTGTGGCAATCCTGATATGCTTTCCATGCAACACTCATGAACATCAATTTTGTGAAATTGATTTTCAGAAGATTTTAATGTTCTGTTATATGAAACAGATCCAGGTTTGACCTACATGTATGTGTAGTGCTAGAGAACATTTTGCTTTATTTAGCAGTAGAGTTCTCAATAGCATAGTGAGAAGGATACAATGTATTAATTAAGGTTTCCATAGTATAGAAGTCTTTAAGAGTTAATTTTTTTAGCAAAATTTTTTAGGCATGTTGCAGGAATTATCATTGCATTATTATCATGCTTGGTTAATGTTGTATTTCTATAGTAAGGAATAAAACAATGCAATTTAATTCAAATTCCTTGTCAGTATTCTTTTTAAACCATAAGTTAAAAACAAATATGCAAGTGTTATTTCTAACATACCATAAATTGGTTGTTTTACCATTTGAGAGTTTAACCAAAATTAAATTGGTTGAAATAACCATAGAGCAACCACGAAAAATGGTTACCTCAGATTCATTGCTACTACCCATAAACAATTGGTTGAAACTACCAATTGCAACCAATCTTAATTGGTCATAATAACCAATCCACTGTGGGTTGTTTCTACCAATCATGGGTTGTTATAACCAATTGTTTAGTGGTTATTTTTACCAAATTAAAACTGGTTATATTAACCAACAAATAATTGGTTATTGAAACCATTAAAAATTGGTTACCTCAGATTCACTCTCCTACCAATTTTATTTGGTTGTTTTAACCAGTCCGTTTTTACAGTGTGGTATCTTAAGTTTGTAGACAGTGAAGATTTCAGAAATTTGATTTTACGGAAATTATTTGGCATCGTATTCCCATACAAATACCGTATTTCGTGCCATGTTTGCACCCGCTGTCAAAATGTCGGAATTAATAATCGCAAACTGGTCTATTGTTATGGGTCATTTTGATTGACAACAACGCAGGAATTTCTCTTTTTCCAGACTAAAGCCGAATGATAACCCTGCTAGCAAAGGTTCTTTTCTCTTACCCTCTCTCCAGCTCCACTAATGAGGGAGAAAAGTTATTTTCTCCTGGAGAGATAGGGTAAGAGAAAAGAGCCTCTGCTAGCAGGGTTCCGAATGATCGGTTTGACTACAAACATTAAACTCGCACTACACTGGACTACACGCAACGCCGGGACGCAAAGTACTGCTACTCTTTGACATGAGATGCTGCGATGCTGAAGCGTGCACATCTCGTTGACAAGTCCCATCGGTACCGATGAATATCCGACAGAAGCTGTCATTTTTATCACCCTCGGCTGAAAATTTCCAGAAACGTTCTCCTTGGGAGAAACGGTCGACGTTCAATCAGTCAGTCAGTGGATTTTAAGTAGTAAATCAAACACAGGTAGCCCAAGCTTGGGATCTGTATGATATTTAACAGCATTTGTATGGGATTTTTTAGTTTTCCATGTACAACGTAAATCTTGAATAAACTCGACAAAAACCTGGCTAACTTGTCTTTCCTTCGTATAGGTATAGGTTTTAAGGGAACATTTTGCTGAAATTCGCTGTAACATGGCACAGACATAGTTAAGGAACACAAGAAGACACTGTATATGTTTTTGTCGAGATTTACGTTGTACATGAAAAACTAAAAAATCCCATACAAATGCTGTTAAATATTGTACAGATCCCAAGCTTGGGCTATCTGTAAATCAAATTGCCAGTTTTTTGACAGCTTCGTTCTGTCGGTTCCTAGACTTGCTCCAAGTCGAACTCGCTTAGTCACTGGGTGAGCGTGCATCGCTGATTAGTACTGTTTAATACTGACTCGATCAGTTATTTGCATGGGTAGTTCACCGATGATGAGTACGCGTGAGAGTAATTCAGTTACTTTGTAGTTTCTTCTACTTTCTCTTCTTAGGCAAAGTCAAGCATTTTAAATACCTAATACTATCCAAAATAGGCTTTAAGGTTACCGTATACCTTCGCGAGTGTCCACCATAAAAAATGTTACTCACATTTTGCGGTTATTCTGACTGATTCAACAGCGCTATGTTAATCAGATAATGACAACCTTCAAAAGTGTACGTGATTTGCAGATCTTTTACTTTGCTTGTACGTAAGTCATCCTTTAAGTTTGACTTTGAAACATTTACCGAGTGACGATTACTTACATGAAAAATGGGTATGTATGTGAGGCCAAGAGGCTCAAACCCTGACCCTGTTTGACCCAATCCGAGCTCCAAAACCCTGATTGCCCCTTCTTTAAATTGTTTTCAAAACACGGTCGGATATATATCCTGGCCGGTATACCGCGTACCGGGATTTCATGCAAAATATGGAACATTTCAAGTCGGGACGTGGCATTGGGTAAACAAATCAGCAGATGAAGTACATAGATAAAATTAGCGGCGTCACTATGTATGGGAACCTCAGTGCTTGCATGTGGGCAGGCGATAAAAATGCGGCAACAGAAGGTCTTTTTTTGACATAGTAGCTAAAAAAAATGAACTGCCTAAAAAATACTGAATCCCGACCCTGACTGCACCCAAATTATACTCAAATCCTGACCCTGATCTGCACAAATCAGGTCAAAACCCTGACCCTACCTGCCCAAACTGAGCTCAAAACCCTGACCCACCCGGGCGGCACATACATAATACGTCACAAACAGGAGTACCCCCCCCCCCCCCCCCCCGGGCGTTTCTCTCTCTGAGGAAAACGTTCCTGGAAATGTTCAACCGAGGGTGATAAAAGTGACAGCTTCTGTCGGATATTCACCCATAGGGACTAGTCAATCAACACACTGATAACAAAACAAACTCTGACGTTAAACTGTATCATTGTTCATCAAAGTTTTGTGTGCATTTGTACACATGACAGAATCGAAAATGACACACAAAACTTTGATGAATATCTCCAAGCATGTTTTCACCAATTTGGGCAATGCTTAGCCTGAATTTCAGCCATCTCCTCTCCGGCCCGAGCCGGACGTCTAATAATGCCGTTCAGTGACGTCAAAGTGGATTAATTTTTTAACAAATGCAAATAACTGCCATGGCGGCTGTAAATAGTTCGTTGGGTCAAGTAAACAAACGCTTGCCTTGAGAAATTATTTGAGATTATGTCAAAATTAAGGCCCTACTTGGCTGCATCCATTTGCTTCTCAAAGTGACTCAAATGTGTATGTTGTGAATACCTTTTTGAAGCAACAAATCGTTATAATATTTGAGGCAATTAAACAGCAGTAGGAAGAGAGTTACCGTTTATAAATCATGCAGCAGAAAAGTAGAAAAGCATGGAAGGATAAAGAAATACTCTTTTACGGGAAAGAACAGTTCATTGAAGCGGAGTAGCATCCGTAAGACTAAAAATATATGCAAATTTACCACCATTAATTCCAATCACGTCATCATCAGCGTTGCCGTCATTGGATCTTAAATCTGAGCGGTCGTCGTAGTTTAATAACATATGTTGGTCGTGTGTATCGCGTACAACCCCTCCCTTACCAGCCAAAAAGGTGGTGGGTCTCGGGTACAACCCCTCAGTCACCAGCCAAAAAGGTGGTGGGTCTCGGGTACAACCTCTCAGTCACCAGCCAAAAAGGTGGTGGGTCTCGGGTACAACCCCTCAGTCACCAGCCAAACATTTGGTGGGTCTCGGGTACAACCCTTCAGTCACAGTGTTAATGTACTTGTACAAGCAAGCACCACCAAATTCTTACTTATTTTTTAACTTATTTAGTATCAGTGAAGTTGTTAAAAAGTATAGTTATTATTATGAATAATAGAAGGATTATGAGTGAAGGTGTTAACTAAGTCTAAGTTATATGAGAGAAGGTATTATACATGTATGTAATTATAAGTGTATATGATATGTGGAGTGATGGTGCTAACTAGGTATACATTATATGAGTAAGTATTATGGTATCTTATATGAAAGTTATTTAGTTAGAGAGTTATAAGAGAGGATGGTTAAATGTTATTTATATGATATGTGATGTTTCAATGATGATATCGCTCAACGTATGTAAATTCAAATCATCTTGCTCGCTCTATTTGAAACAACCATTTCCTATGACATCAGCTCTTTCGTGACAAAAATAACGTATTATCCTCGCGTTAATCGTCATCGTAAATCACTTAACCAGCCGTTTTGTTTTGATCAACAGCTCTTGTTTACGGTAAGCTAAATTCATATTTTATGACTCTTAACTAATTGCTCTCATTGTTATCTCTTATTGAGACACATGTCCAACTATATATAAAACTTTTAGACCCATATTACACTAATTTACGTCCAAGAGTAAAGCCGATGACTCAAGACAAGTAGTCAAGAGGAAGAGTTAAATATAACCAGGCATGAAAAAGTACATGAAAAAGTAAGTAAAAACGTATTTTAGCATACTTAACTTTATCTCCATTGTAAATTTAATCTCCCGTGTCCACTTAATATAACCAAGCTCAATAATCCTACCGGTTCATTCAATTAAATTCGGCGACCTAACAGTTTATAAACAAAATGGCTGACCCATAGAATTGGCCGTGTGTATTTGCGTGTTGGGTTATGCCTGGGCCCGAGGCAGAAACACGCGACCGTCTCAGAGCACCTCTGGGATTTAGGTCCTAACAGACTTCCTAATCCCTGAAGAAGGGGTCTGTTACTCAGAAATACACGCTTGGCAATTCAATGCTAATGCAGCCTTAATGTAAAAGTATTTTTCTCATAATATTACTTTAAATATTTTAGATAAATAAATATAAAATATTTTAGGTGAAATATATTGATGTAAATAAATTTATACAAAAATGTAACAAAATAATCTGAAAATAATCTGAATATAAATTATTAGCCGAACCAAAGGAGAGGGGGTATCATTTTAACCAATAATCATTATAGTTCTACACTTGCTCAAGACATATTCATTATTTAAAAAAAAAAAATAGGTTAGCCACAAATATTATTATTTACGACGAAAGCTAAGCAGAGACAAATCAGACCATGTGACTAGTTCAGCGACCACTCGTTTATATATATTTTTAAGTAATTGAAATATCGTTTTCTATAATATCCGGGTTGCCATCTATTTCTGCGTAAAGTTATTGTGTTTAGGCACGTTTTCTTACTTCCCGCTCCTATTTTAGGCTCGTTTTTTTGTTAACACAGCCTCGTTTCCATGCTGTGTTACAAATTCAAAATAGCGGCAGGATAGAAATTTTTGAAGTCAGGATTATTAGAAAATTCTCGCTGGTAAGTATTAAAGTAGCTCTAAAATAATTAGAATTGGTTTCCCTTCGTACGTTTGGTAAAATTTGATTCATTCGAAGAGCAATATGTCTTAATGCATATTTGATTTAGCTCATAGGTAGTTATCAAAAGCTTATTTACTATATCCCTACATGTTTGTATATATGATAGCAATAATAGTAGCCTGCGTTGCGGCTCTGGAGTATCGGAGCGCAGAGATAAGGGGGATTGGGGCGAAAAAAAAAGAGGGGGGACGGGGTGGGGAGGAGGAGAGCAAGAGAGAGCCTGCCGGCAAGCCATGGTTATTTTGGTATCCACCCACTAATTAAAATGCCTAAAATTAGTAAGTCATTCGACCGATTCATTCAATCATCAAGCGGCGGAATTGAAAACCATGTTTAATATCTGTCAAACTCACGCGTGGAATCTCAAGGAATCTGAACTCGAGGGTCAAAGTCAAAACAAAAAATATACGAACTTGGAGAATGTCAGCTGAAACTCAGCTGAAAGTTTGCAGGATAAAGATAACTAAGATGAAGAGAACTCGTTGCCGCTGAATATAAAGTCTCCACCAAATCAGAAAAGAACACTGCCGACCACAATAAACGCCGGAACGAAGTTCTGCCAAAAGAAGTGCTAAAAACCATCCACGCAGCGTTACGAAATCATCAAAGCAGCTCGTATTTTCCTCGAATTCAACACACCGGTCCATGTTTCAACAGTGTGCGATTCGTCGACGACAATACAAGCAAGACGCTTGTGGAGTTCCGATGCAGGGCTCTTCAGATCCTCGCGAAATTCGCTCACATTTATACTTCTTCTGCAGAACTAAACACTACAGCAACTTGAAGTTGCACTTCTGTAGTTCCTCGGGTTTTAATAACACTAGTGAATGCTTGGAATATGCTACTTTTTCCAAACCCAGTTGGGATTACAGCAAGAACATCTCTTCCAGACAAAAGATATATAATTCTAATAGCCTTGCTCCTGTTCTTTCTTTAAATTCATCGCTCAGGGAATTCTCGGTATGGTTGCCGCCAAATTAATTGGTCTCTACTCTTATCGTATGCCATGCATGAATAAAATTTAATGATTTCTGTCAATCACGCATTTTAGCCAATAGCAATACGCGGCCTTCTGAGGCCGAGAGTTATCAAAATAACTATGGCTTGCCGGCAGGCTCTCTCTTCCTCTCCTCCCATACCCCCCTCTTTTTCTCGCCCCAATCCTCCTTATCTCCGCTCGCTGCGCGCCGATACTCCAGAGCCGCAACGCAGGCTACAATAATAGATCTATTGGTACTGTAAGTAAGAACTAGATTCAGCTGGCCAACCCAGCCATTATAACGTTAAATAGAAATTTTGAAGGTGAATTAAATTTTTACTAAGGTTCTAAGTCATGAACAAATAGATCACTGATTTGAGTGCAAACGTGTATTTTGTGTAAATAAGGCAAGCAATTAAGAAATGAATACATGCTACAAGAAATTAACCCATGCATGTATATATAAAGATGACTGACAATAATTGTATTATAGAAACGAGACAAACTGTTTATGCAGTTGGGATCCAAGTTAGGATCCGAGTTAGGACCCCGAGTTAGGATCCCCTGTTGGGGTCCACTCTGCATACTAGAAACTTTGTAAGAAGAAATACGGTAGTTACCCACCAGTACCTGTGAAGACATCCTTGAATGTTCAGCCCATGACAGGCGTCCAGCAGTCAGCTTTCGTTGGACAACTGGAAAGTAACTCCTTTCAAACAGATGATGCCTATTTATCATCGTGTAGCATGGATCTGGCGTGGGCATTGGTACGAATGTTTCCAACTAAGTTGTATGAAGTAGATAGATCTCAATAGAGAGGAAAGCGATCAACTGAATCTGTCCCAGGCTGGAGTGGTTTTGATGCAATGGTATTTCCCGATGTTATACATCCTACTGCGATTGGCTACTGTCCCATGATAAACGGGTCAACCGAATTTAGCACGGTGTGCACAGTGATGAAAAGAGCGCAAAGTATGTGCGCTAGTCCCGGGCAGAGCGACATCACACTTGATCTCGCCATCTATTCGAAGGCAAAGCATATCCAGTGCAAATTCCCAGAAGAGTTTTCCAACGCAGTAATTCGTATGGGTGGCTTCCATATCGCCTTGAATTTCCTTGCGCTCTTAGATAAAAAGTACGTAAACTCTGGTCGAGAAGATCTCATTATCGAATCTGGTGCATATGGAGCTGGTAGCACAATGTCGTTAATGAGAGGAAAGTCCTACAACAAAGGAGTCAGAGCTCACAAGCTGGCAATGGAAGCACTTTTTCGTCTCCTTTTCTCTATTGGCTGAACGCCAAAAACCAAGAATCCCTCAGGTCAAACTTAGACGAAGAACACCTCATCGACGTGATCAATTCATGTCAGTTGGCTATAGAAAGCAAGCAACGTGTACCACAAAGTGCAGAAAATCTGAAATCTGACTTGCAAAACCTGATGCGTTTTTTCGAAGCTTTTAGAACAGAAGAAAAGGCCATATCACAGATGTTTGCTTTCTGAGATGACTACATTACCATGGTAACGATCTTGCTCCAGTTTATCAAAGCAGAACGCACAGGGAACTGGTCCCTTCACCTTGTAGCAACCTCTGCAATGATGCCTCAGTTCTATGCATTTGACAGACCAAACTCTAATGCCCGACGGCTTCCTGTGTACTTGGCAGACATGAAAGAACTTCAGCAAAAGCATCCTGCAGTGTATGAACAGTTCATGGATGGAAACCACGCAGTGAGCCGCTCAATCCAGCCATTTGCCTAAGTGTGGACTGGCATGGCACTCGAACAGTCGATTAATTAATTTTAATTTATTATAAAGGGGGTATCATTGGAATCAGTCAACACCCAGATGGTTTTTAACCAGCCACGAAAGAGCAGCTATAACGACAGCAGTCAAGCAGATGAGTGGCATTAACGAACCAGCTCGAGTTGGAACCCACAAGGAAGCAGCCCCTAAGAGAGTACAACGCGACGAGAAAGATGTTCAGGAATTGGTCGATTGTTTCATGTTAGGTTTGATGAAGGATCCCTTTTCAAGAGACAATGACGCTCTCTGTAAAATCGCAACTGGTTTGTACTGCCTGCAGCAGTGGCCGAACAACTAGTACGAAGCACCGAATAGGGACAGGTACAGATGAATAGTTTCGTTGAGAAACGCCTAAATCCTAATGTGGTAAGGTTTTGGGACCCAATACCGAGCCTCACGATTAAGACCTTCAGCACCACAACGAAGAAGACCAGTGTCGAAGCTACAAACGAGAAGCTTGTCACCATAGTTGAAGACAGGGATCTCTTTGGAAGGTTGCTCATCGTTGCTAAGGTTTGGCAAGTTAACATCAAAGAGGTCCTTAGAGCTTTCTACGGTGCCATACGCTCTAGCTCACGACGATGGCAGCCTCAGAAAAACGACCAAGAGTGTATTCCTATCAATCGCAGAGAAGGACGTAACCGTGGAGCCTAGGAACCGTGGAACTGTCTTCCCTACAACATATGTCTACTGTCTACACCGTTGATGGTATGGCACTGATTAGATGCTTAGATTTGGAGGGGTAGCTACATTTCGTGAGCTTGCTGTCAAGTTTTACGAAGTGATAACTAGTTCCCATAATGCATGATGGTAACTGTGGTCGAGTAGATGTCGTCTTCGACCAGTACTGTGATCTATCCATCAAGGCAGAGGAGAGAAAGAAGGGTAGACTAGCAAACGCTTTAGAAGTGAGGATTTATGGAACATCCACACCAGTCCCAAAGTAGTGTGGCCAAAGTATATTTCTAATTGCAAAAAATAAAGTCAACCTCTGTGCCTTTCTCACAGAGACCTTTTTGTGAAATCGGAAAGCAGCGACTCGACTCGACTGGTGGAGGATTGAAGAACGGATAACTTGGTTTGTCCGTCAAGAAAGACCAGTGCGAATTCGTTCCGACATTGAAAGCAGATCACGAGGAGGCAGATACCAGGCAGATACCAGATGCCAAACACGCTGCCCAAGCCGATGCTCAGGGGATTGTAATTCAGTCACCAGACACAGATGTTATACTTCTCTGTGTATCTCACTATGACGACATTGGGTGTCAGGAGTTGTGGTTCCGTACCGGAGTCAAGGATCACCTAAGGTATATACCAGCCCACAAGGTGTCCCTTGGTCTTGGAAAACAGCTGTACAAAGCCCTTCCAGAATTTCATGCTCTGACAGTATGCGACTCGACTAGTGCACTGTCTGGCATTGGCAAGAAGAAAGCATGGAAGGTCATCCTTAAATGTGGGACAGACGTACGCGTGAGGTCAACAACAACAACAACAACAACATCTTTATTGTACCCTTTTAAAATTACAATAGAGAAATGTGAACATAAGGAAGTTGAAAGTAGTATAGGGTACTGGCTTGCAGAAATAACTTAAAAGCTAAAAATGCCTGGAAGCCAGATTTCAAATAAGAAAATTACATTATTAGGTCGGGTACGATTCACAAGCAGCAGAAAATGTCGAAGCATTTATTTTCAGTTTGTATGCAGTGTCAAACAGGGTTGCAGCCACAGTCGATGAAGCTCGATATCTAATGATTTGTCAGAAAACACAGAGCAACGCCGTACTTCCTCCTACATCTGACAGCTTACGGCAACACATCAAAAGGGCCGGCAGATTATCAGACATATGTGTGGAGAAAAGCACCCGTAGCGAGACAAGACTTGCCCTCACCTTACAGTCACGGCTGGATCGTCGAGGACAACACGCCGTACCCTCTCCTAATGACAAAACAACCAGGCCAGCAAGCATCTTGGAACTGACAAACTGCCAGTGTAAGAAGAGCGCCGCATGCACGCATAACTGCTCTTGTAGCAATAACAGACTTGCACTGAGACTTGCAACTGCATGGATGATGGTGAAAGATGCCATAATCTGAACAGGGTGTTTCGTTATGACTCAGATGCTTCGGATGTTTCATACGGTGATGATTAGGAAAGACAATCGCAGCTTACACCGTAGGTAATAAAGTGAAGACTTTTTGTAAGTTGCAGGTTTAGATATTAGCCCATGTTCATGGTGCATACGTTTTTTCGTTTTTCTATTGTTATAGTCGTCCTCACGAGGATCCAAAACAATCAACTGATTAACTTAAACAATAGAAAAAAGCATGGATAGGTCCTAAAAAAACTTTCAAATGTATGCATTTTCGGCGTTTTTTCCCCTATAGGAGAACAAAAGGTGTGCAAGTCATTACCTAAACAATAAAATAGATAGGTTAAAAACGTATGCATGTGGACGGGACCTTAAAACGAAACCTTTCGTGCCATTTGTCCACGCATCTGAGGGGACAAGGGTGCAATAGTACATGTATTAATAAAACCGGAAGTACATTTTCCGGAAGTAAGCTTGGTGGGTCACGTGACATATTAATACTACCATTAACAGTCTAGGCGACAGAGGGCAACGTCTTTTTATATTTTTATTACGTTTCTGTACGATTTATTTAAAAATACAACGACTATTTCAATTATTTTATCTTAGCCTCGTTTTCATGCTGCACTTCCGGTAGCCGACCAAAACATCGCTGTAACTCGGAACTTTTACCACAATCCGAGACTACAACGTACCTAGCGTTAATAAGGCGTGTTCACTCTACCAGAATCCGTTGTCAAAACTTTACTGTGGAGTGGGTTGAACGAAACAATTTTTTTCGATCCTAGCTCCCCGACTAGTAGTCCAAGCCGAACAATCTCGCGCACATGTACTCTGAAAAATTAACTCTGAATTTCTATCGATACCTGAAACAACCATGAGGGCTGATCAAACCCAGGTCCCGGCTAATTGGAATTAAACGCGTAACCCGGAGAAAAACACTCGGAGCAAGGGCGAGATACGAACAAACTCAACTCACATATGGCGCCGCGTCTGGGAATCGAGCATGGGCCACAGAGGCGATAAGCGAAGCGCTGAACCACTGCGCCACCCCGGCTCCCCTCAATGTGGAATGGTTCAAATAAAAGGAACTATGAACAAAATAGTATCAAACTGTGTATATGTACATGGAGCCTAGCACATCCTTGGTTTGTATTATAACTGGTTATAAGGATGTATAATCGTAGCCCACTATCATCAAACTCAATAGATCTTCTAATCGTATATTTTTTATTTCACTGTAAGTGATACAGCAAGCACAGCTGCCCTAGCGAGACAACAATAACTTAATTTCGCGGGAAATTGACCTGGGTCTTTCGAAGATCAGCGAGTTTTACTTGTGGCAAACATCAAATATTTACACATTAACCTCTTCCTTAAACTTTTCGAGGTAAAGTAATAGTCGTCTGAGCCATTTTCATTAGGTTATGCTATAATACTTTGGCAAATCTACACGCCGGATTTAAATTATGACTGAAAATTTGGCGGGAACAAAAGTTAATATATGCACATTTTCGCTATTTCTCACACGGCTCACGCTAAATCATTGAGTAGTGCCAATCAATACTTTGCAGATTTTTGACGGCAATTGTGTAGGCTACTGAAAAATAAACTACCGCACTTTTGAGAAACATCCCCTTAAAAATGACTCCATTCTGGTGTTTTTCGTAAACTAAAATACCGAAGTTTATCCGAATATATAAAAAAACGATTTTCACCGACTCGAGTTTTTCTAACGTGAACACGCTATTTACATGGTAGATAATGCATACAAAATGTAACAAAGTTGTCAGTTGTGCGTAGTGACTTTGATAGCCTTACTATTTTTACGGCCTGTTTGGGCCAAAAATGAAGGGGGTGGTCAATCTCAGAAACGAAAAGGCGAGTGGGACATTAAATACCACCATTCGTAATCTTATCAGGTACCTACTAAGTGCTGAAAAAATTGAAGGGAATCGGCCGACCCCCATCTTTTGGTTCTGCCCGGTTTTCTGAAACAATGACTCTTAAGGCTGCAAAAAAGAGCTGCAAGAGTTATCCTGCATATCGATGCTCCAAAATTGTCATCGTCGGTTGAACTTTTCAACAGTCTATGTTGGCTTTCCTTATATGAGGAAGTTAAACTCAGGAAATGTCTATTAGCATTTAAATTAAACGTTTGCATGGAGAGACAGCAACTTATATTAGCGAAGCTAATTGTGAAGTCCATAATAGGCACACTAGATACCCCAACTCATACTTCATTTGTCCTAGATTTAAGCGAAAAACAGAAGGTGGAAAGACTTTTGCTGTAACAACCATTGAGCTATTTATATGTCACATTTGTATAATTATGTAATTAGTGTAATGACAATTAGTGTAATTAGTGTAATGACAACTTTATTAGTGTAATTACCGCTATTACGTACTACCCTCGGTAAATAAAGCCGTTATTGTTATTATTATTATTGTTTTTAGTATTATTATTGTTATTAGTATTATTATTAGTATTATTAGTATTATTAGTATTATTACTATAATTATTGTTATTAGCATTATTAGTATTATTATTGTTATTATTGTTATTAGAATTATTAGCATTATTAACATTATTAGCATTATTAGCATTATTGGCATTATTAGCATTATTGGCATTAATAGCATTATTAGCATTATTAGCATTATTAGCATTATTAGCATTATTAGTATTATTAGTATCATTAAGGCATTCTGTATTCAGTTAATGAACAAAGTTTCACCCTTGGTCGATTTCATTTCTGGGTGATTTTAGCTCGCCCTTTTTTTCCTGTGCAAATTCGGCTTGCTCGTTGTTTTTTTGGGAGGGGGGATTTGCGGTACCTTAGGCTAATGTGTTTTCAACATGATATTTATCTAAAAGCTCTAATTTATTTTGATAGTTTTGACCCTTTCCTTATCTCCGCAAAGAGATCTGACCACGTGTTAATCCGATAATGTGTTTTGTCTACGTTTTCGTATATATATATTTAGATTTCAATGTATTGCGCTTCGCTTGCCGCGGCTGAGCTCTACGCGGCATAGTTGTCGACAGTAGCTAGCGCTGTTTGAATATACGTTGTTTCCTTTACCAAACGAGAATTATAGTGAATTCTGAAAAAGATTCATGTATTGTTTGGATCAATAATAGTTCCTTTACAAGAATAATATGATTGGGAAAAGTCAAAGGAAAATAGAGTACCGAAGTCTCACGCGTCCGTACGGGAACCGTGTAATCTGAGAAACTAATTCATCCCACATCGAATGCAATTTCCCATTCCCAAAAAAAACAAAAAACGGATACATATATAATATATAAGCCTTATTCAAACCTTATTCAAACTACGAAAAGAAATGTGAGATCACTTTAGACCAGATATAAAGCTAACGCTTAAACTTTTCAACTCCTTAATTCAGCCAATTCTACTATATATACGGGAGCGAAGTATGGGGGGTTGACTCTAACAACAAATTAGACAGAGACCCTATCGAACTAGTACATATTAAATTCTGTAAATGGATTTTAGGAGTGTCCAAATACGCAACAAACAATGCATGCCGAGCCGAATTAGGAAGATTTCTAGTAGTATACAAACTAGCGGTTCTGGCCCACGTTGTATTTTTTTGTTGTACTTTATGACATCTCACCCTTCGGGTTCGTTATCATAAAGTACAACAAAAAAATACAACGTGGTCCAAAACACGCTAGTTTAGATACTACTATAGTTTATTTATTGTATTTATACATTATATTAAGAGATCGGAGTTTTGTTGTACTATTTTGTTGTTGTATTTATTATATTTTAACACCCTATTAGAGAAACGTGTTCATAAGGTATTATTTACTACTATTGTCCATCTATCGTATTTATACATCATACCAAAGGATCGTAGTTTTAGGTATTGTATCAGGGCTAAGCGTGTATTCACATTTGTTCGAACACTTGGTTATAGTGAATTTATTGTATTCTAACACCCTATTAGAGGAGTGTTGCTATTAGGTATTATAACATATATTGTCATAATCATTATTTACCTTTATAGTCCATTCATCATATTTCTACACCATATTAGATCAAGGTATTACATTTCAAAACCCTATTAGAGGAGTGTGACTACTAGGTATCATAACATATATTGTTATAATCATTATTTACTACTATAGTCCATTCATCATATTTCTATACCATATTAGATCAAGGTATTACATTTCACCACCTTATTAGAGGAGTGTGGCTATAAGTTTATTATATCATGGCTGAGCATACACTAACATTTGTTCGAGTACGTCCTTTAAAGAACTATTTACGTGGATGGAAGATGGATGTTCCCGATGATAATCCTATGGGAGCGGATCCAGCTGTTTTCCTTGCCGGTGTACGTAAACAAACTACCGAAAAGTTTAAGGAAGAGCTACAAAACCACAATACCTTTAAGGCCCAATTAGCTTTAAACATAACTTTCGTACTTGATAAACCTGATGGTTACATATATGAGACAGCCACCTTCTATAGCGTGCAATCTGTTTTGATCAATGATGCTGGTATCCGTGGGGTAATAGTAGAAGCGCATGCTCAGATATACAACCAAATTGAGAAGTGGATCAGTCGTGGATCGAATTGGGTCATAGATAGAGTCAACATTCTATGGTTAAACATCGCTAAATATCAACCACTACGTGGAGGTTCATATTTACCACTACCTGAAGAAATAGCGAATAAGAAAGCTGTGATCAATGTAAACAACAAAGATGATCACTGTGCACTTTGGTCGATACGTGCAGCAATGTTTCCAGTTAATAAGCATCCTAAAAGGACATCAAAGTATCAAATAGATATGGTGAAATCCAATGGGGTGGACTCACCAACACCAATCTCACAAATACCACTTCTAGAGAAGCAAAACAACATTTCTATTAATGTATATGGATGGGATCCAAAGGAAAAGTGCTTAATCATATATCATATCTCAAAGAAGACTTTTTCGAAGTACATCCATCTACTACTTATAGAAGACCCAAAGAGTGGTAAACAACACTATTGCTGGATAAAGGACTTCAACAAACTCCTATTCGATCAGACAAAGTACGAACATAGGAAACACTTCTGCGAACGATGTCTACATGGATATTCCAATGAAGCTCTTCTTGAAAAGCACATTACAGAGTGTAATGGTATCGATGACAAAGCCATACGCATTGAAATGCCTACCAATAAGAACAACAAAGTCTCATTCCAGAATATACACAAGCAGCTCAAAGTAACCTATATTATCTATGCAGATTTCGAGGCATTAACCACTAAGATCGAAGGACCTGCTCAAGACCCAAAGAAGAGCAACACACTTAAAACAGAAGAACACATTCCATGTGGATTCTGCTATATAGTTGTACGTTCCGATGGTTATAGCGAACCACCGTGCTATATAGAGGTATAGATACTATCGAAAATTTTCTACGATGTATGCAAGAGGAAGAGGTGAAGATCAAAGCCCAAAAGGCTAAACCACTATGCATGTCATGGAAAAACTATAAGGCTTATAATAGCGCAACAATTTGTCATATCTGTCAGAAGCCATTGGTTGGTGATAGAGTACGTGATCATTGCCACATCACAGGTGAGTTTCGAGGTGCAGCACACAATACCTGTAATCTAAAATTACGTGCTTTTCCTACTATCCCAGTCGTATTCCATAATCTTCGTGGATATGATGCTCACCTAATAATGCAATCCATATCCATAACATTAGGTAAGATATCTTGTATTCCAAACAATATGGAGAAATACATTTCATTCTCACTTGGTAACCTACGATTCATTGATAGCTTTCAATTCTTACCATTCTCTCTCGATAAGTTGGTAAAAGGATCAGCATCAGACACATTCCAACAAATTGTAAAATATGCATCTAATCAAGAGAAAGCCAATCTATTAACTCGTAAAGGAGTATATCCATATGAGTACATGGATTCGTGGGATAGATTTGCAGAGACTTCTCTACCACCGAAAGATGCGTTCTATAGTAAACTAACTCTAGAGGATATATCCGATGAAGATTACGAACATGCAATAAAAGTTTGGAATGTATTTGATTGCAAGACATTAGGTGATTATCATGATCTTTATCTACAAACTGATGTACTTCTTCTAGCAGATGTGTTCGAGGACTTTCGTACAGCATGTATGCAAAACTATGGATTAGATCCTGCACATTATTATACGAGTCCAGGACTTTCATGGGACGCTTTATTAAAGATAACTGGAGTGGAACTTGAACTATTAACTGACTATGACATGTATCTATTCATCGAGAGAGGTCTACGTGGTGGTATATCCATGGTATCACAACGTTATGCCAAAGCGAACAACCAAAGTATACCCGATTGTGATCCCAATAAGCCATATAGCTACATACTATATCTTGATGCTAATAATCTATATGGTTGGGCAATGAGTCAATATCTACCAACAGGAGGATTTGAGTGGTATACACCAACAGAAGAACAAATAACCATTCACGCAATGGATTCAGATAAGGGTTATATCCTTGAAGTTGATCTCGAATATCCTCGAGAACTTCACGATACACACAACGACTATCCACTAGCTCCCGAGAGAATTCAGGTGAATAAAGATTTGTTCTCAGAGTATCAGACCAATCTATTTGAGGAACTATATAAAGGTAATGGATCTTTGAAAGTGGAAAAACTCGTACCTAACCTATATAACAAAGAACGATATGTGCTACACTACCGCAACCTACAACTGTATCTATCTATTGGTATGCGTTTGAAAAAGATCCACAGGGCATTACGATTTGATCAATCACCATGGATGGAACCATATATACAAATGAATACAGAGTTACGAAAACAAGCGAAGAGCATCTTCAAGCAGGATCTATACAAACTGATGAACAATAGCGTATTTGGAAAAACAATGGAGAATCTACGTAAACGTGTAGATATCCAATTAGTGCGCGCATCAGAAGGAAACAAACTACAACGTCTATTGAATAAACCTAGTTATGCTCGATCCACAATTTTTGATGATGATCTTGCCGCGGTACATAACTACAAAAGTAAGCTATTGCTGAACCGCCCCATATATGTTGGAATGTCAATTCTAGATCTATCAAAGCATTTGATGTATGACTTCTACTACAACGAGATCAAGAAGCAATATGGGCAACGCTGTATTTTCTACTTTATACCGATACCGACAGTCTATTACTACACTTTAAAACTGAAGATATCTATGCAGACATGGCAACGCATAAACATCTATATGATACTAGTAACTACGACAAAGACCATCCGCTGTATAGTATCGACAACAAGAAAGTACTTGGTAAAATGAAAGACGAATGTGGAGGTATTCCTATAGTCGAATATGTTGGACTACGATCTAAGCTCTATTCTATATTAAAAGTAGGTGGTGATGAGATTCGTAGAGCTAAAGGTATCAAGGAGGCAGTAGTGAAACATCGTATTCGTCATGATCAATATAAAGAGTGCTTGATGGATAAGAAAGTATTCAAACATAGAATGAATATGCTTCGAAGCGAAGGTCATAAGATGTATGGTATACATATGAACAAAGTATCTCTATCACCATTCGATAGTAAGAGATGGATTTCAGCAAACGGAATAGATACAATAGCCTATGGTCATGGAGACGTTTTTCCAGAGGATGAAGAATTAGATGGTTTTATTAGCAATATACTATCAAACGTAGTTGATACACTATCCTACAACGGTAAAAACATCGTTACAGAGGATGAAGATATGGATGACTTTATTCGTGAGTTGCTTCTATCTTAGAATACCTTTTGGTGGTAGTTCTGTATCTGGTGGTATCACTTGTATCTCTTCACGAACGAACCCTCGCTTTGGCGCATCTTTTCCTAAATAGTATAGAACTGGTTGATTTGATGATACCACACTTCGAGAAATATAATATGTCTGTAAACTCCATACAGGATCAGTCGCTCGTTTAGTTCCACCTTCCAATTCTCCAGATGCATAGAGATATCGAACTAAAACGTCAAATGGTAGTCGCTTTTCATCCAATCCAATAGTTCGAGAATATGTAGGAGTCTTTATGTTTACTTGTTGTGTCTCTATAGAATTTGAAGGCTCTTTACCAGTAAGTCGAGTAACTTCATTGTTCATAGCCTTGATAACATCAGGAAGCCTCAATACCCATTCTCTACTACGTGCATTCGATCCTTCAGATGTAAGTACCATCTCTTTTGCATATTGATATCCAAATAATCTTTCAGCTATCGTTCTATTTGCTCGTTCGACAAAACTTTGTGCCCTATGATTACCAGCTTCACCTCGTTGAACTTTCGTACCACGTAGTTCTAATGTTTCAGACATACGTCCCATAAATTCTCTACCAGAATCTACTTGCAATGTTTTTGGCCATTCTAGTGGACTACGTTTGTAGATTCGTTCAAAGGCTGCAGAAACTTCACCACTATCTTTCGATGCTAATGGCTCAGATTCTTTATATCGAGAAGCAACGTCGATTACCACTAAAGCATACTTATATAGTTTCCTTCCACGTCCATGTCGATCGTGAGGTAGAAATATAAAATCAGCTTGATGAACTTCATTAGGTTTCGATACAGTCCAATGTGGTCGTGGAATATAGCGTGGTGGTGATAGATATATTTGCCACATGGCTTGTTTCTCTAACCAACCCTTATCTACATCTTCTGATACATTTGCAGCTACCGATAGCTTACCAATTGCAGCATGACCTTTCCAATAGCCCATAGGACCATAGAAGATATTCGCAAGTTTAGCATCCATTATATATCTATGTATTCTAACCTTTAACAAGAAAATAAAAAAATAAAAAAAGGAATAAGAACTTATCTAACCAACTAGTTCTTATTCTTTTTTTTTTTTTTTTTTTTTTAGTATCTCGTTGAACGTAAAAATTCTCGTTTTTTAAAAAGCATATCGACTAACAGCATAACCACCAACTAACATTCCACCACCAACATAGATCAACTCACCAGTCTTCTGATTGCTTGAGGGTTGATAGTAGTCGGATAAACGAGGTTCTTTCATTGTTTCGAGTCGTTTCAGTGCCTGACGTAACTTATCGGATTGCACAAAAGCTCGGTTGCTATCGAGTTGATTATTATGAGCATCACGTTCAGCAACTTCCTGTTTGCGTATCCAATCGGACAATGTTTGATGTTTTTCAATGAAAGCCTCCCTCTCAGCAATGAATTTTTCCGTTTCCCTATCATGTCTCTCTCGTTCTATATTAGCAGTTTCATCTTTCCCGCCAAACATCTTAGCAAGCACTTGACTACCAGTAAATGCCGTTGCATTCAAAACTGCTCCGAAAATGGCCATTACGATAGCTGAAGCCATTATGTTTTGGGCTTTTGTTTCTCGAGATATTGTTTTGCATATATGCTACCAGCTATTACTGCAGTCCACTTCACGTAATTTATGATAGAAATAGAAGGATCACTAAGCATAGATTCCTTGGTAACCTTTTTTACAATCCACCCAATACCAGTAGCGATTCCCGTTATCATAGCAGCATCGGTTACTGTTTTCGTCAATTCTTTATCCATTATAACATATATCGTATAGTCTCTAGTCTTTAACTGTTACTCCATATCTGGCACCGTAGTCTTTATCGGACTTGCTGGTCGTATCGGACTAACGTTCTTAGGAGTGTCATCTCTATATCTTCTGTATTGATAGTATACACCAACTAATGCAGCACCCGTACCAATAACTGCGATAGTAGTATTGATAGACACATTTTTCATCCAACTTTCATCTACGTCGATTTCTTTAGGTAATTCACTTTCACGCGAAATCTCTCTCTTTTGAGCCTCTCTAGCAAGTTTATTACTTAGTGCTAATGCTTTCCCAGCAGCAACTCTCTTTGGATCTTTTACTTTAGTTGGTGCAGTCGTTGGTGGATTCGCAGTTATCTGATCCGTCTGTTCCTCCATCTCGATTCGATATAGTAGTTACTTGCGAAGGTTCAATAGGAGTACTAGGAACGACTATGTGATTAGCTACATGGAACGAAGCACTAGCTAGAGCCACGAATCGAACTGCTTTAAGTGCTAATAGACCAGCCTCAGTATATATCTCAATGTGGACTAGTTGGTCTTCTTGTAGATCCTTAACCAGTGCTTGTTGGTCATCTAGTGGAACTACGTATGCGACTGCGCGAGTAGCTAGACGTAGTGCACCATTTACTAAGCATCCTGTTATTTGATAGCACACGCCAAACAATACAGCGCCCATACCAATAACTGCTATAGTAGATATGTTTTTAGTCCAACTTTCATCTACGTCGATTTCTTTAGATAATTCACTTTCACGTGTAATCTCTCTCTTTTGAGTCTCCGCAGTTATCTGATCCGTCTGTTCCTCCATCTCGATTCGATATAGTAGTTACTTGCGAATGTCTAATAGGAGTACTAGGAACGACTATGTGATTAGCTACATGGAACAAAGCACTAGCTAGAGCCACGAATCGACCTGCTTTAAGTGATAATAGACCAGCCACAGCAGATATATCATTGCGGACTAAAAGGTCTTCTTGTAGATCCTTAACCAGTGCTTGTTGGTCATCTAGTGTAACTACGTATGCGACTACGCGAGTAGTTAGACGTAGTGCACCATTTACTAAGCATCCTGTTATTTGCTTTGCTACTACGGCCTGGAATCTACTATGTAAACGTTTTACGTCTTTCTCAGATAGTTTAGTTATATCTACTAGGGAGAAATTCTGTCCTAGATATTCTTTCGTTGTACCCACTACAGCTAGGGTCTTGAGTGCTTCTCGACATTCTTCGATACCCTCCAATTTTGTTGGAGGACACTCATCTTCCAGTTCTTTGACGTATTCATCCAGTTCTTTGACGTATTCATCCAGTTCTTTGGTGTATTCATCCATGATAATATGTTATAGGTGCGGGTAGCTCTAACACTACTGCAAAAGGATGTCGCAAACAAAAACATATGCGAGCAAACTTGTGAGATCGAAGTGTCGTTCGTAATTCATTACATTCTTGTGAGCCTCCGTAATCTTCAAATATCCTCTTTCCATCTATAACCGATGCCGTATGAAATGCTACTACGATAGCTACGTTCTCACGAAAAGGTTTACATATACTCGTTAATTGTTGGGATAGTACCCAAATAGATAGTCCTATATGTCGAGCAGAGAATGCTAAATCTACTAGTTTGTCAGTTCTTCGTTTTACATCTTTTGATGCGGCACAATCATCAAGAATCAATAATGTATTGGTACCTGACCAAAAGGTTGCACAAATATTTAACGTAGCATTGATAGCATCCTGAGATGGAGATATAACATAGAAGTGTGGATCTCGATTGGCAAATCCATGATATGTTTTGTTGTGGGCATACGTAGGACAAATTAATACTATATAATCGAACTTGCCACGAAATGGTCCACGAAGTTGTTCTATGAGAAATGCAGTCTTTCCACAATTCGTTGGACCTACTATAAGTGCATTAAATGGAATGTGTGCTGTGAGAGAATCCATCAGTATGTTATACTATGTAAAGATCTGTTCAATATCTTAAGCTGAGCATCAGCAAGGACATATATATGCATGTTTACATTTCCACTTCCTTTTGCAGTTCTATGTATACGAATATCGATATCTTTTCCACCACCAGTTTGTGCCATTCCATCACCATGAGCAGAGGAATCTTTTGCTGTACGACAATCGACTAGGATGGCGAATCTGTTGTTGTAAAATTTGGTAGGAGTCATAGAAGTATTGGATGTACCAAACCATACTTTTGCGGACTCCCAAAAATCTGGTGTTAACATACCTCCAGGAAAGAATCTATTTGGAACTCCATTTACGTCTATCTCTATCTTCGAAATATCAGGATTTGTGAATGCTTCGCTATCTCGTGTACCTGCGGTAGGTGTATCTACGAATAGAAGAAGTAATCCAGCAAATGATCGTCGTGGAACATTGACGTTTTGAGATATCAAAGTTTCTACTGCCTTGGCGATAGTTAACGTCTTAAAGTGAACTGCGTGATCGTATAGGAATGCAGTACCTTTTTCATATGCGTGAAATGCATTCCTAGCTAGTGTTTCATTCTTGATTACTTCGTATTCTAACTGGATGTTGGTAAGCTTGTATGTGCCTATCTGTGTCGAATCTGATCCAACGATTATATCGATAGCGCGGGCTAGAGTTAATTCGAATGAAATAGTGTCTTCTAATGCATGTGGATATAGAACTCCACGTTGTGTCAGAATATCAACGTCTAACGGAATTCTATATTTGGAACCATATGCAGCTAGTAGGGCATTCTCACCAATATCTGAAGTACCTGCATCACCGGCCTTAGATCGTAGCTTATTTGTGTTATCTGATTGGATACCTTGTTGTACTCTCGATTCTCTCTCTTGCGTAGATAGATAGATATCGGAATATGTTTGTAATAGATCTGACCGAGCAATGTCTTCTACTATTTCAGCTCCCATCTTACAAACTCGATGTATAACTAAGCAACGTCCAACATTTGCAACAACTCGATTATTAGCATGTCCACCAGACAATACGATATCACCCAATAGTGCTAAGCTACCAGGAACTAATACGATATCTTCTCCCATCGTTGGAACTTCCACATAGAGAGCCTCACCTGGATTGGTAGATGATGGAGTGAAAGTTTTCCTATATAAGGTTCGTTGAGCTTTGAGTGCAAGTGGCACTCTTAGTGCTTCTGCGGGAATTAACTTCGACGATATCATATTGAATATACCATGATATATAGTTATGTTCAATATGGAAGGTGGTGATATTGACCCGACTGATACAACTGATGAGACTCGATTAATTCCAGATGGTAACGATTATGATGATGATTACTTGAACGAACTATTGGGTCCACCCAATGAGTGGATCCCCATGAAAACGTTAAATATTGATGCAAATGGTGATGAGATTGGTGGCGACACGGAAGAGACATCGTTCATTGAAGGTGAAACAACTTCAGCAAGTGAAGTCGCATTCAAGCTTATCGAAGATCAGACAAGAGATGCATGGTTTAAGATACGTGGTAGGTTCCCAAAAGTTAATTATGATAAATTCACGGCTCGTGTAGATGAGTACGACAATGTCCGGGTAAAGCTCAACCAGAAGAATGCTAAAGCTCATCTCCTATTCAAAACGTCAAAGGAGATGGTCCTCAACGATAAACTACCAAAGACCATAAAAACTGCATTAGGACCATCAGCTGAAAAAGTTATAAAAACAAAAGAAGGTAAGATCGAAGTCCTCAAACAGAAACAGAAAGTATCTGAGACTGTCATAAAAGATATCGATTCAACAGATGCTGAAAAGGCTGCAGCTCAGGAACTAATAGACATTGACGAAAAAGAGATTCAAGAAAACGAACAAGAGATCAATGAAATAGAAGAACGCACGTCATTGCGAGATAGGGTTAAAGCTATTTTCAAGAAGCATGGCGTAACGGTGTTTAGCACTCTCGCTGCATTAGGTACTCCACTTGGCGTTACAGTTGTTATGATTAAAAAGGCATTTTCTAGTATAGCTAATGGTGTTGGAAAAGGATTAGAGAAATTAGGAAAAGGATTAAAAGAAATAGGAAAAAGGTTAGGAAACATTTTACCTGGAATGTTTGGATCAATTGCTAGCTTCCTATTTAAAACAGCTGGTGAGGCCATAGGATTCCTAGCTAAGAATGCTTGGTTGTTAATCGAAGCCGTAGTTGTGTTTGTAGTGGAGCAATTCAAAAAACGTTAACGAAATATCATCCATGCAATTCCAGCTCCTGCAATAGATACTATCGCTAGATTGATCTCATGTTGTGGAGTAGGATTCGGTAAGATACTATGTGAAATTCGTTGTGGAACTTGTTGTGGTAATTGTTGTGGAACTTGGTGTGGTAATTGTTTCTTTCGTTTCTTCCCTTTCATATCTGGTGGGTATTTTGTTTCGAGAACATCTGCATTAATATCGTTTTTCCCTAACATCATACCTTCTGTGGCGTTCGGGATTGGATTTTTATAACCATCCTTCTTGCTGAGGTAGTACTCAAGATTGCTTGGTAGTAATCGTACCCCTATGGCTATTGCTAGGTCTAATCTCTGATGTGTGTGTAGTATAGCTGTAAGATAGTTTTTATAGCTTACCACTAAACCGTTTTCGAGAATAGCGTCTTCGACTAATCTCTTAAATGTTTCTTTGACATTGAAACTATCTATGATGGATTGGTTAAGATCATTTTGAGCAGCTAGAACGCAATATCCAAAAGCTTCAACGGATCGATTCAATCTACCTAATCCAGCATTCGTTAATCCCTTACCGGTTGGTGGTGTAAACCAATTGTATTGTTTACCTTCATGTTCATCGTTCCGAATGAATGCCACAAGATCGCCCTGATCCTCCTTACCTCCTTGGTCTGCAAATAAATTATTGTGATTTGGCCAATTATCTGCTTCTTTGTCGTAACCTCTGATTACGTGGACGTTTTTGAAACCATCACCGTACAAAAGGAATGCATCGCCAAGTCCATTATTCCTACCTCCGTGCCATCGGAAATCTGGCGTTCGAGATATACCAAATTCGATGCACAATTTCTCTAGTGCTGCTTCGCTATATAGGTTATCCATTTGCTTAAAAGCAGAGTCACCAGGTAGAGGAACTCCATGAGCACCACCAAGTTCATGAAGAATTCTTCGTATTGTGAAATAAACATGAAATCGTAGAAACCCTTGAACAATAGGAGGATACGTTTTGAAAATAGGATCAAACAATGATACTCCACATCCAGAAGTCGCACACCACGTTGCGAAATTCAATTGTTGAGGCCAATATTTGAAATCTGGACCATGTAACCAATGGTAGGACTCATTTGCTGTTATATGCTTTATAACGGTCTCCTTAAATATGTTTGGGACACCTACTTTGAACTTTTTCGTAGGTGTGACGTATATCCATAGATTAATGAGATCGATGTCTTGTGCTTTTTCAGTAGGTGGGACTGCCGTAATAGGATATTTCACGCTTTTATCTAGTGTTAATGTATGTGGGAAACCTCCATGCACATCCCACAATGCAATGTCGATGCGTTTTTGAATAGTAGCAGGTAGTTTGGAGAAATCATCGCCATAAACCACATAACCATGATTCCCATCTCGAAACCAAATACTAGTTGAATATTTGCCAGGGCCGTCTATATCCGTTGATACATAGAACTGGTGAAAATCCACATGTGGGTATCTTTTCTTGAACTTCGCTAATAGATCGGCATTCAATGATGCGACCTTTTTATCTTCCTCGGCTATTCTCTCTATACTGGTATGTAATCAACTAAAGTCGATTGAGGTATGCTAACCGCCGTGGAAAGCGAGTAGCAGCTGACGTTTCGAGCGCTAGCCCTTCGTCAGAGCGTTCAGGGCTAGCGCTCGAAACGTCAGCTGCTACTCGCTTTCCACGGCGGTTAGCATACCTCAATCGACTTTAGTTGATTACATACCAGTGTTTATCTTCCCCGCCGACGCAGACCAAAACTAGTTTTTACAGGAACTAGTTGCCTATCATATTCTCTCTATATCTCTACTAGCTTGAATCTCAGCCTTTGACCGTAAATTAGCATTCCGTGTTGGGGTCTCATCATCTCTCTCGTCGTCTCCACCCTCATAACGATAACTGAAATTACCTCCGTGCCTTCTCATATTAAAGCTACACATACATACAGTTTATACCTTTAATATATAAGATGGTCATATTATATGTCACCACCACATCGTCTGACCATACGGTCTACTTTGATAATCCCATTCTTATCAATAATATTTCTCTACTCAAAATCACGCTTGAGAACAGTTGGCATAACCTAGCAGAGAAGGGCTCATTCAGGTGGGACATCAACGATGGGATAATGTTCCCAAAGGACGTTGCTGTAGGGTACTACAATTATAATAAAATCATAGGTGCCTTTAACCTCGCAATCTCTGATAGTCGCGTGAGCTTCGAGTCCAATCACGAACTTAATGATAGCACCATACACGTTAAGAAACCAATAAAGGTTAATAAAAGTTTATACAGACTATTGGGCATCTTTGGTGGAAAAGAAAATGATAATGAGTTGCTACTAGACCCTGGTAATTACATACTTAAGATCGATAATAACTACACAATATATGTCTATTGTGATGTGGTGGATTCTAACTTCTCACTCATAGATGGAAATCGATCAAACGTCTTAGCTAGCATAGAGACCCGAGGTGCTTGGCTTGTAAAAAACACATACTCTATAAAGAATCCACAATCCATGCGAGCTCTAGGTACGGCACGAAACTATCTACGCCTGACAATTCGCGATGAGGAAGGAAATATTATAGACTTCCGTGGTCGAACTATACGATACGTATTGAAGCTTGAGTAAATCGTACATATACTTACGATGGATGGCGATTTAATTCAACCACTTTTTCCATCAGCACCAAATATCTATCCACCACTTGCTAGTGGTACTGGAAATAATTTTCGATTGCAAACAATCCGAGATACGCTTTCAGATATCGAAATTCAAGAAAAACACTATGAAGGCGTACGTAAGAAATATGCGCGTTCTCAAGGAATAGTTCATGGCATTGCCGTGGTAACAGGAGGTCTATCTGTGATTTTATCTGGATCTGGATTGGGAGTAGCTTTAACTGGTCTTGCAATAGTGATTGGCTTACCACTTGGAGTTATTGGTGGCTTATGTGGATTAATTTCAGCATCTACGACGATTGGAGCTAAAAAATTAGGAATAAAAGTATCTAAGCATGAGAAAACAACTATGTTGGCAAAATCGAAAGTTAATACGATTCGTGATCTCGTATCGAAAGCCCTACGTGATGAAAGTATATCCGACTCTGAATACGGTCTAATCCTAGCTGAAGCAGATAAATACGAGATTATGAGGTCTGAAATTCGTCATAAGACTTTGGGTGATGAAAAAAACGTGGAACAGATTCGAATGGAACTCAAGCAAGAAGTGCAAAAGGAAATGCGAGAAAAACTTGGCAGTCTAGTGGGATAAGAATCGAATGTCACTTTACGAAATCAAACTCTATCACTAGTTAGACCGTGTTTTTTATAGATGGGCTCGAAGTGGGAATGGTAAGCAATCAACTCCTTGACAAAACGTATGATCGAACCCTTATGCGTACCACATCGTTTAACAACATCGGTAAGAGATATATGAGATCCAGAACGACGTAGTACCTCGTAACTTGCTCCAATAACTTTAGTTCGAAGTATGGAACTGGTACCTACATTGCTTTCTATTGTCATACTAACAATCTCATAGACTATTTGTTGGCTATTCTTAGGTACTCCTTCGGGGTTGATTTTAACGAAAGTCGTTGTAATGTAAGGAGTTATGCGATCGGAATTTAAATCTATATCGATCTTACCGTCATCATGTAGAGAACGTATAAATTCATTTCCGCGACATATGCATTCGTTGTTTAGTTGCATAAAATTAGCGACCTCACCTTTAGATCGAACGAACCCACATTGTATACATGCCTGATAAAGAAGAGCGGCTAAAATAGTTCTCTTAGCATAGCTACGTTTGATACAAACTTTCTGTACTTGAATAAATGCATCAGCTACGATTACTAATACATTTGTGGGAAACGAGAGGGAATAATTTTGGTTATAAATAGTGTTGTATGCCTGTAGTTCTCGCATGATCGTACGTCGTTGCAATTCTTTGTTATCACTTCGTTTTGGGATTGAGCGGTCTAGATCGTGTTGATACAGAAAGCTATCCGGACCTACTATACGCAACCGAGTAGCAACATCGATAGCTGTTTCTTCATATGAGTCGATCTCAGAAACAAGACCACAAGTGGAACATATGAATTCCGTTCCTTGATTTTCCATTGGACATAGGCATTCGGGACATGTTCCACCAGTGTTAATACGTAGGCTCGTACAAAGTCCTGAACCAAGCAATCTAACAAGCTCGTCCATACTAGTTGTATACCATATGCCTGTCAATTGTTTAATTGGTTGTCGAAAAAAAGAAAAGAAAAAAAAGAAAAAAAAAGAATGAAGAGAGGTTGCATAACAATTTCTCTTCATTCTTTTTTCTTTTTTCGTATTGTGATTTCTACTTATCCTCCGATTCTACCACATGTAGATCCTCCAATATCTTATCGAGTTCGCATATGTCCACCACATTATTTGGATCCTTAGCTTGGAGTTTTGCCTCTTGTTTCTCAGATCCAATCAACGACTTGGCGCGTTTCATATCGATGCGCTTCTTCTCGTTAGCGAGACTGAGTTGGATTGTGCTACATTTTGAACAAAGCCCATAATCCGTATGACATCCTCTACCACACCTCGAACATGGAACGAATATGGCACCCCCTCTTTGTATCTGGAAGTTATGTTGAGAACAATACTCCGATATCTTTGAGCACTTCCTTATACATTTACTGTTCTTTCCTCGCATCAACCAATCGCAAGTCATTATCTCAGTCATCGTGTGATATGCCTATATATGTTATGTGTCTAATTGGTATCTTAGTTGTGACGTCTACGTTGAAGTTCTTCAATCATACGCACTTGTCTAATCTGTGTGGTATTAATGCGTACTAAGATGGCAGCATACGTTAATATAGAGAAATAGAGAATATACGTTAGTACCATGGATCCTGATATAATACCTATAACTACAATCCTTTAATGTGATGCATAAACACAATAAATGAACTGTAGTAGTAAGTAATACCTTGTAAACACGTTTGTAGTAAATAATGATTATGACAATGTGTGTTATAATACCTAATAGCAACACTCCTCTAATAGGGTGTTAGAATACAATAAATTCACTATAAACAAAATGTTCGAACAAATGTTAATACACGCTTAGACTTGATACAATACCTATAACTACGATCCTTTGGTATGATGTATAAATACGATAGATGGACTATAGTAGTAAATAATACCTTATGAACACGTTTCTCTTATAGGGTGTTAAAATATAATAAATACAACAAAAAAATAGTACAACAAAACTCCGATCTCTTAATATAATGTATAAATACAATAAATAAACTATAGTAGTATCTAAACTAGCGTGTTTTGGACCACGTTGTATTTTTTGTTGTACTTTATGATAACGAACCCGAAGGGTGAGATGTCATAAAGTACAACAAAAAAATACAACGTGGGCCAGAACCGCTAGTTTGTATACTACTTTTCTTCTTAAAACAGAAGCAATATCCAGGAGTTTAAAGTTCTGGCTGAAACTGCAAGTCTGCGATACCGACAAACGTGCAGTGGACGCTTTTTTGGACTCAAGCCTCTTAAATAATCCCGCAAGTTGGTACAAAAAAATAAGTAAGATAGTCCTCAAGCTCGGATTTGGAAATATCTTAGTCCCCTCAAACACTATCGCCGATAACACATCAATAATTTGCAAGAAACGTAAGCAAAGGCTATGCGACATAGAGTTCCAAAATTGGCACAGTGATATTTACAATGATACAAGAAGAAATGCCAATTAGAGATATAAGCTAAGGACCTACAGAAATTTTAAAGTAAATTACGAGTTCGAAGGCTATCTACGCTTAAGAAACTTGAAGCATAGAACGGCTCTAAGAAAGCTTAGGATAAGCAACCATGATTTAGAAATTGAAAAAGGAAGACATGCTAGGCCATTTAAAGTGCCTATAACCCCAAAAAATATTTTTTTTGAATTGAAACTTTAAACCATTAGTTAGAACTTAAGGCAAAAATAGGAGGCTAAAACTCAACAGTATTTTATTTACGGCGTTTCAAAGTTGAGAACCAGAACATGTGGCCGTCAGTTTTCAATTCTTTTTGGGAGCCTGGAGACCAGTGGCCTGTGACGTGTATGTAGTCAGGCGTTCGTTCAATCCCATACAAACGTCTCTTATTTCTGCGACTCTTGCAAGCTAACCACATGATAAATATCCAATGAAATATCACCAAACTTGGTAAATTTACTAATTTCGTTGTGCTCTTTCTTGTGATGGAGTTTATTTCCTATTGATTAGACTATAATAGGACGTTTTTCCTTTTTGAATTCTTTTTCTTATTCAGATTTTCCAACTCCTTTGAGAATACCAAGACAATAGTCTAAATTAAAGGAACAAAAGAAACCGTGCAAAGGATTCTGGTAGTTGTAGTAAAATGCGCCCGATTGACGTCATAATTCCAGGCCCTCACCAAGACTCGCGCTGACTTCCAACTGGAAACAGGAAGCCCAAAACGGATGTTTTCGCTAACTTTGACGCCAGTAAAATCGTCGAAGTTTAGTTTTTTCACTTTTATTTTTTTCGAATTCTTTGTCAGGGCGCTATACAGAATAGACGCCAAAAATATTTTTTGGGGGGTTATTGGCACTTTAAAAAGGTCCATGAAAGACTTTGCAAATTCTGCCTGCCTAGAAAGGAGATTGAGGATGAAGCTCATTTCCTCGTAAAATGCAATAAATATAACCATTTACGAATTGCGTTCCATGCTTCAATGCAAAATGAGTAGTATATACGATGGCGGTTCTAATTCACATCCTTATTTAAGCCTTTTTTCTCCCATCGTATATCCCTACTCCACGAAAAAATCGTCGAAATTTGTTCCTTATATAAGCCCCCCTTATTCCCCCAAGTAAGAACCATTATACCGCCTGCTTTAACCCGCTTTTGATCGTCGAAAAAAAAAAATGTGCCTTATATAAGCCCCCCTGATTCCCCCAGTAAGAACCACCCCCAATAAAAACGGCCAATTTTATGCAACCATTAATAAATACCGTTATATTATCAGCCATAAGATGCGAGGACAAAATCAGCGCCGATGGTTAACAATAGGCAGGACAACTATTTGTGGTAAGAGTTGTTTATTCGAGTGCTGTAAGCAACGCCGACACCAGATCAGAGAAGGATCGTTTGAGCCATACCCCTGCCGCGGGTGTTTTATTCCTACACTAAGGATCATCTAGATATCGCTTAGTCATCTTCACCATCAGTCCCCTCGTCGACAGCAATTTCTAGCAGCCGAACGTCTTGTTCAACAAGCTGTACTTCGGCTTCCTTCGTCTCTAGGTCTTGTACCAGGGCTCTGAGTCTTTCTCGTAGTTTTCTTCGCTGCCGTAACAAGCGAGGTCTCTCCGCTAATTTTCTGAAAAGCTTTACCCTGACTTGTGATCTTGAAACTTTAGTTTCTCTGGCAAGTTTCTCAAGAAACGGATGGACACGTTTTCTCGGTTGCTCTCCTTCCATGTCGCCCGATCTTACTGCTGAGAATACGTCTGACGAAGCCGGTAGAACCTCAGCTATATGAGACGCAGCTGATGTAATAATTACGTATACGGCTAAAATAGCTCTAGCGTTGACTGAAATTAGAATACACTCAGAGCCCGAAAACTCATTCTGACAGATTGCTAGCCAAGGGTACTAAGATATATACATTCCTAAGTTCCTCCTAAAATTCCTGAGCGACCCAGAAATGCCTTAGCGCCCCAATTTTGCTTGAACGAGTAAAACAGGGGCGGATTGACGCGATAGGAATGTGAATAAGAAAATTCGAGATTGAAACTTCGAAATAAAAAATCCACAGACAATCGCCACCCGTTGTCTCGAAATTTGCATACGAACCAGACATACGAATTAGCAGCTGTCATCGTTCCGACGATTTTGCTATTAGCAAAGACTGCTCTTAGCAAAGTGAAAATAAAACCCCTGTTTGTTCCTCTCATAGGACATTTTGATTTTTATCCCACTAGACTGCCAAGTTGTGCTCGCATTTCCTTTTGCACTTCTTGCTTGAGTTCGGCTCGAATTTGTTTCATGTTTTTTTCACTGCCCGCTGCCGTCGAAGTCTTGCGGCGAATTTCAGCCCTCATAATCTCATATTTATCTGCTTCAGCGAGGATGATACCGTATTCTGAGTCAGATATATTTTCATCGCGAAGGGCCTTTGATACTAGATCGCGAATCGTATTAATTTTCGCTTTAGCTAACATAGCGGTTTTCTCATGTTTAGAAACTTTTTTCCCGATCTTTTTAGCCCCAATGGTCGTAGCTGCTGAAATCATCCCACAGACCCCACCAATAACACCGAATGGTAGGCCTATTATTATACCAAAACCAGTTAGAGCTACTGCTAATCCTGAACCCGATAATAATACAGATAGACCTCCTGTTACCACAGCGACACCATGGACAATTCCTTGTGCGCGGACGTATTTCTTACGCACACCTTCATAGTGTTTTTCTTGAGTTTCGATATCTGAAAGAGTATCTCGGACTGTTTGCAACCGAAAATTATCTCCGCTAGCCCCGCTAGCCAGCGGTGGATAAATACCTGGTGCCGTTGGAAGTAGTTGAATCGAATCGCTTGCCATTATGTTATATCATAACTTACTCAATCTTCAATACGTATCGTATAGGTCGACCACGGAAGTCTATAATGTTTCCTTTTTCGTCTTTAATTGTCAGGCGAAGGCTGTTTCGTCTTGTCCCTAGAGCTTTAACGACTAAGGGGCTTGATATAGAGTAAGTCGTTGCACCAAAGCCATGGGTTTCCATATTAAATATACTTAGGATTTCTGAGATCTTTCCCCCAAGAAGTGAGAAGAGAGAATCCACCACGTCACAGTAGATATACATATAGTGAATATCTTGTGGCACCAGGGGGTATTTTCCCACATTGATAGTCACATAGCCTGTCGGACCCCCACCTACTTTGATACCAAGCAAATCGCAGATATTCTTAGTTAACTGGATTGGTTTCTTACCATCTAAAATATAGTATTTCCTAAATGTGTGGTTTATGAATTCCAATAAACCAGCATCAACCGCGGGATCGAATTGGGTCATCAAGCTTCCTATACTATAATGTCCCGCATTAATTTCGTGTGCCGGAAACATCACACCATCGACATCCCACTTAAAGCTTCCTTTATTAGTTAGGTTCCACCAACTGTTCTCAAGAGTGATCTCAATTAGCGAAATATTATGGATGTAAATAGGTTCTTGAAAGTAGACCGTATGGTCAGCCGAGGTAGTGGTGACATTTAAGATTACCATATTAAAGCCTGAAGTTTACTTCGATATCAGAAGTTTACTTCAATGATACTAACATATATTCTTTACTTCACGATATTAACATATGTCGTAACTTTAATACGTATCAATATCAAAAAGATTAGTCAAGTGGATGAATCGAACGGATTGATTGGCCCGGCGCCAAGGATAAGAAACCATGCCTAGTCTCCAAGCAAGAGTTTATTTCGACGGTGATTGGGGTGACTATATCGCACCTCGCAATGCAAAGGCTTTCGCGTCCTTTAAGGAAAATTATCCTCACGCGGACTTCGATAAGTTCTCAGCTAGGACAACGGCATCCGACATACATGATGAGTCTACATACGAGACTAGAATCATGTTTTACGATGGTGGGCAGCATTGGAATATGAGTGGTCTCATACCAGTAGATGTCAGAAATTGTCTACAGGAAGCGTTACGCGTGACAACGCAAAACATGCGGTGGCCGCATTCGGCAGGGGTTTTCCACTTCCATTCAGAAGGACTGATTTTAAGTATCCAGTTCCAGCCGTTTCCTGGGCACACGTCGCTAAAGACATATACCCAATCGTACAAACTCTAAGGATCTACGTAGCAAAAGATCGACTATTTACGTATGAGCCGCGACATATCTTTCAAGAGCTAGGGCTTGATCTTAGTGATAAAATAAAAAATAAAGATCCGAGCTATGCCCTGCGAGACAGTATTGCTAATGCTAACGATAGAATGGGAAAAACGAATAAGTGGTTCGATGTTGAACCAATGAAACTTTGGCAGCACCAATTATGTTTCGCCGTTTGGTGTGCTACGGCAGGCTGTGGCGTATCATTCGACGACCATCTTTCAGACAATGCGCCAATCATCGACAATATTCGGAGTTTTTATCGATTTCATGTATACTATACGATCAGGCGAGTACTGTTCGAATTGGGAGTCCCACTCCCCAGGGAAAGCATATTCAATAAGTTTAACAACGTTCCATGGAATTACGTCATATATGACAAGACCAGAAGAGAGTTCGGTGCTTATGAAATCGACTTTACCACACGTCGAAATGATATGAATGAGAAGCACTACAACTGGTTCGTTCCACAGAATGGGAAAGGATTGACAAAGGCTGGGATGGTCCGAATTAATGCGTCAATAATGGTATATTTGTTTTGTGTCTTATCATCCCAGGCTTCAACCGGCTCACCAATCGTAGGATCGAAGTCCTCAGCCGCCCAAAATAAATTCGATACGATGTTTGAAAATGCCATCATAGAATCGGCTTCAGACACTCTAGCCCAATACCGAGAATCTATTAAGGATATTAGTTCTCGTCTAGATCTAGCAGTTGCGAAGGATTGTCTGTTAATGCCTAGCTATATGATTATCTTTAAGGGCGTTACGTACGTAAACAGCCTACGAACGGCAAATAAACCTGGTATCAGTTTAGGAATAAACGATGACATCAATCTTAACGAAAAATCTCCACCACCAGCCCCTATGGAAGGCTCGAAACCAAAGACGAATAAACCTGCTACAGACAGCGGAGCCACGACTGATACGACCGCTACGATTGATACGATACCGCACAGTCGACAAAGTCGCGGCGCATCGCCAACGAATCATGAAACCAATTTAGCAATCGTGGGTATTGTGGCCGGCGTAGCCTCATGGATGATATTTCGTTAGCGCTGACGTTTCGACGGTTTATATTGCTCTACCAGGAATATGACCACAGCTACAATGAGTAGCCAGGCATTCTTGGCAAGGAAGCCGAAAACTTCTCCAGCTGTACGGAATATGAAACTCGCAATAGCGCCTATCGCCGCAGGTAGCACATTAGCCAACTTTTTTCCAAGATCCTTCAAAGCCTCACCAACTCCCTTAGCAACGGAAGCCAAGCCTTTTGTCAATATACTAACGACGGTACCAATTACGGCACCAGCGACAGCTAACACTCCAATCACCGTAAATCCATGTTTCTTGAAGATGGCTTTTATGCGGTCTCGTAACGACATACGATCTTTGATGGCTTCTATTTCTTCCTCGATCTCCTGTTTCTGATCCTCTAGTGCTGTTACTTTATTCTTTGCCACTTCATATTCTGGAGTTCCCTTAGTTAATGAATCCATCTTTTTTATTTCCTCGGCCTTTTGTTTATCTTTTTCGGTGGCCATATCCTCTTTCATACTAATCTCCTTTTCCGCAGTAGGTCCAAGAGCATTTTTAAGCGTTTTCGGTAATACGTTGGGAGTGTCTACGGCATCCGACAGTAAGTATGATCCAGCATTTTTACGATTGAGTTTTATCATGACCCTATCATATTCATCCAAACTAGCAGTGAACTTCGTTAGATCTGCTTTTGGAAACTTTATAGTTATTTGGTCCTGTGCATTTTCAGTCCGTCTTTTCAGTCTTTCAAATAGCGTTTCCGCAGTACTACTGCCTGCCGTAAACTGCGTTTCCGCATCATCACCTTGATTGACTAATTCTATATACTCAGCTGAACTGGTTCCCCAGTTACTACGATTTTTCCATAACCTATCGCGTATGCTTTTCGTCGTATTTTTGAAGCTATGCTTAGCTCTATTCCACCAATCCATTTCTGCCTCGCCATCATCAGGTCTAATCTCCGGCCATTCTTCGGCAGTAAGATCATTCACATCGGCTCTACCTTCTTCAGATATAGGATCGAAGTCTAAAGTTTCTTCCATATTGAACACTTGATATGTGATATAATATTAGTATTGGCGATATATTCAATTGTGAAACGAACATGATATCAACAAAGCTCCATCCTGACTATTCTCCTAGAGAAGGTAGATCTCTTAAAGCCAGTCGTGTGTTCCATCGTGTAACTTTCACTCCTTCATCAGCCAATCCGGGGGAAACTTTAATTGTTAATGTTCCTACGTTAGGCGAAAATAGACTTCTAGTACCTGGTAGTCTAGCCCTTAGTGCCAATATCACTCTATCCGGGGGTCATGCCGACAACTATTTGGTGGCCAATGTTGGACGTTGCATAGTCTCAAAGCGAGTCGTATGGATGGGAACTACTAGATTAGAAGATCTAAGTCGACCCGATCTACTACAGGTATATAGCGATCTATACCTATCTGATGTAGAACGAGAGAATGGTGTAGAGCGGGGCATTCAATCTGCTAATGTGAACAAACTTCGTTCAAAGGCCAGTAACGCATCTACGTCTAATGCGGCTGATAATGCGACACTAGCGGCATACGGTAGCGTATATAAGATACCTATTGATCATGAAGTTATCACAACCCATGGCGTCTTTTATCCACATGCGATTCGAGATAAGATGTCATTTCATTTGACACTGGCACCGGCCATAGACGTCATAGTCGGATCCGACAGTACGAAAGTAGGAACGTACAAACTATCGAACATTGAACTAGAATATGAAGTCATCGAAAGTCTCGATCTTGCGTCGCGGGCCAATAGTACCTACGCCAGCGGTAAAGCATTTCTGTATAACCATTATGAGTACTTCAAAACCGTCTCAATCAATCTAGCCACCGATACACTAGTATCTGAAAGCATAAACGTACTTCGTCTCTCTCTCAATGGCATTCTTCTTCTATTTGTGGATCCTCATGTGGCAGGCACTAGAGATAGTGAGAAATTCGTAAATCCAGGAATCACCAAGGTCGAGGTACACGTCAATGGCATTCCTAACGCTCTATATTCTTTTGGGATGCTACCAAAGGATTTATGGAAGTCAGCGAAGAATTGGTTTGTCCCGCGTTTCGGAGAGGCTGCCGCCGCTACATCCATGACGCATAAGAAGTTCTTTGAGAACAAGTTTGCCGCACTCATCGATTGTCGCACCTCGCAAACCAGTATAGTTCATGGAGATGGTTTAGCCCAACAAGATGCTGGAGCATCCATTCGCCTTAGGATTCATCGCAGTGGAGGCTCAGGTAAGGTGAACATGCACATATTCGTGCTTTCTGATGCACAAGCAACTATTGAACAAGGAATGCTACAAAATGTTTATCACTAACGTATTCGTTGACGTATTCATTAATGTACTCATTAACATGGACACATTAACAGAACAAATTCCCTTTAACGCACTCATAATTGGCCCCACAAACTGCGGAAAGACTCAGTTCATAGTTGATCAATTGAGAGGTCCATTTCGTTTTAAATTTGAATATATCGTATTAATTTGTCCCACCTATGCTAACAATAAAACCTATAAAGGCGTTGGTAAGGGAGATCCTCGCTTCATTGTCCTAGCGCCTTCTCAGAACGATATTGATGCAACCCTAGGCGACTGTGCATGTTTTTTCGAAGGAACAAATACACTTATTATCCTTGACGATTGTGCGGCAAGCAAGGATGTTAAGGGAAGGACCAATAAGATATCCGATTTAGCCTTTTCTGCACGCCACATTGGTATTTCGATTTGGGCCTCATCACAAACACAAAAGAGTATATGTAAGAACTTTCGCGAGAATTGCGCAATCGTTGTGGCATTTCGCAACGCAAGCGCACCGGGATTGAAGGATCTATTCGATGACTACGGCGCTAGCATATCCTTAGATGATAAGAAGCTATTCATTTCAGAACTTGAGACTAAGTTCGCACATATATGTTTCTGTTTGCGACATCCATTTTCCACACTATTAGAGATACCTTCACCTATGGTATGTCACAATACGTTGAAGTAAGATGGATAAAGATTTGGATGATGAATTAATGAACATACTAGCTGAATCCGGCGAAATAGATGTGACAGGTCCTCCACCAAGGGCCGAATGCGGCTACCGCAGTAGCGGCAGCAAAGCTGCCATCGTAGCTACCTGCAAAAATTGTCATGGCTTCGAAACGAACCTACACTGCGCTACCACCGATGAAGATAGTAGAATAGAAATCAGCGAACATAGGGAATCTCTTTCTATTCTAGCCGTGACTGGTACGACAAAAGAATATCTAGGGAAGAATTTTTCTCTTGGGGACATTTCTAAGTTACCTGATAAAGACATAGAACGCCTATATCGTAGATACCAAGCCGTCTTAGCGAAGCAAATAAATGACTGCTTAGTGGATAGAGCACTAAGTGTAGCAACTTGCGTAGTCGCATATGTGAGGACTCTAGATTCTCGACAACAACGAAGGCTGTTGAAAGCTCTAAAGGAAGACCGCCTAGTCCGAAACGAGATATCTGCCCTGGCTGGCCGATTGGCCTACAAAGCAGGTCCACTTGTAGCACTAACTAGTGCCCTTTGTCACGTTGTTAACCATTCTATGCCCACTAAACAGGACTCCGAGGCGCAAGTATTGCCTAGCGAAGACGAAGTTGATGAAGTACTTGAGGTATATTCAAATTTTAAAGAATCTTAACGTATTGAAGTTACCTCAACTACTAAGTAATTACTCTTAACAAGATGGAAATTGATACCCATTCCGAAGATCGAAATGATCCCATCACGAAAGAACCAGTAAAACCCCCACCAAATCCAAAACGAGTTGCTGCAGGCAAACTAATAGCGCAAAGAAGGAAAGAAAATATCGCCAATGTGGCGGCAACGCAGGCGCAGGTAGACAGTCATACCGATAAGCCAAGTTTGATATCAACTAATACCACACTTGCTGTAATTGGGGTAAGCATAGCATTTGTGGGTTTGTACTATCAGTATAAGCAATACAAACAAACGCAACGAGTTAACCACAGCTCCACTGAAGCCACAGACAGCTCAGCTGCCGCTACCAAAGAAACCCCAAAAGGTCGTAACCTAAAAACTCAAGGCATGATATAGCATTTGAAGCCACGCCGTAGACATATATTATCGGCGATGTAAACGTTGTTCCAATAAGATGGTTAACGAACTTATGAACACAATACAGGAAGCTACTATATTGACTGGACTTGCGGCAGGTATCGGTTGGGTCGGAAAAAAAGCAATCAAAGAGCCTTTGACTAACGATCCTTCATCTAGTATTTTGAACTTCGTGAAGTGGATAGCGGTTCTATCTGGTGGCCTTGCAGCTAAGAAATACCTAAAGGACAAAGGGTATTGGAAGCCTGTTGAGTAACGGGGGCGACTCTACCTCGCCTTCGAAGCTATGGCATCAATAATATTTATGGGATTCGTCTTCGCCATAACTAGTGCTGCCGCTAGTATTGCCGCACACGAAATAGAAAAAGCAACTAGCGGGCCGAATGCGGCTGCCGCAGAGATGGTAAGACATGATAAGGCCAAGGAGATGGCAAATGCCGCTATGGCAACCTATGAGAAAAATCGAGAAAAACGACTAGAAGCACAAGCCACCTGGAACCACTGGAAAGAAAATAACGCACACGTTGGACTTAAAGATAGAATCGATGCAATGCGAAAACTCCATATATATCACATATTGCAAATGAAACTGGAAAAGCCTAAACTCTCAGATTATTATCGACCATCTAATTCGAGGAAAACTGCCGAATTGGTGGCCTTAGGTGGTAGTGTATTCGCGACTGGATACGTCGCCACTCGATTCTTATAAGAATTGGTTATAGCTATGCTTTTTAAAAAAAAACACGAGCTTTTTACGTTTAACGTAATTACTAGATCACTTACTAGATTACTAGAGTATTACTAGAGTATTACTATAAGATTACTAAACGAATCTACATAAAATAAAAAATAAAAAAAAATAAAAAATAAAAAAATAAAAAAAAAGAAGGATAAGAACTTGTCAGCTAGATAAGTCTTTATCTTTTTTTTTTGTCTTCGTATTGGAGTCTAGTCGTTATGCATAGATATCAAATGCGTTGAGGTTCAGATGGATTCTCGTCTTGCGAATATCTTCTATGGTCCTGAGGGTTATTGGAAAGGACTAGCAGCTATTAAGCATCTTGCCAATTCGGCAAACGTATCTGAAGATGTGACTCGGATGTGGCTAGAAAAACAAGCTATATGGCAGATCTATTTACCACCCCCCAAATACGTTCCACGACCTAAATTCAATGTATCTACACCAAATGAGGTCCATCAAGCCGATTTGATATTTCTACCTCACGATCGACCTGGACGTGGAAGAAAGCTATATAAGTATGCGCTGACGATCGTGGATGTAGCATCCAGATACAAAGAAGCCGAACCATTAGCCACTAAAGAATCTAAAGAAGTTGCTGCGGCATTCGAACGAATATATAAGCGAAGTCCACTAACATGGCCAAAACTTTTACAAGTCGATCCAGGACGTGAATTTATGGGTGCAATGTCTTCGCTACTAGATAAACATGAAGTTTCTGTACGTCGTGGTCGTGTGGATATTCACCGGGATCAAGCAATCGTCGAACGATTTAATCGTACTTTAGCTGAGAGATTGTTTGGATACCAATATGCTCAGGAGATGGTACTTACTTCACAGGGAAAGGATGATAGATCTGTCGAATGGGTGTCTCGTCTACCTGCGGTCGTAAAAGCTTTAAACAACGAAGCTACGCATTTGACAGGAAAACAACCATCCATAGCAATTACCAAAAACGAAATCGAATCGAACCCAGCAGAACCCGTGCCGGTTCGGGACGAACGGATACGTCTAGTTGGGCTCAAAGAGGAAAGACTTCCATTCGATGTCAGTGTTCGATATCTATACGCTCCTGGTGAGCTAGAAGGTGGACGAAAGCGTGCTACCGATCCTATATGGAGTTTGAAAACGTATAGCATTTCGCGTAGTATGGTTTCTTCGGGTCAGCCAGTCCTATATTATTTGTACGCCCCACAAGTTTCGAATGTTGCTCCGCAGGTTTCGAAGAAACAGCCAACGCGTGGATTCGTGCGTGAAGAGATACAAGTCGTACCACTTGATACCGAACTACCTCCGAATGGGATCCTAAGCTAGTTCGTCTTGGGGCAAACAGATATCTTTATGCCCATGGGCTAATGTATCGATTCCATTTTTGGAAATCCAACGTTTTGTGTCCAGGGGCGAAAGTGAGATTTTATTAACTCGCAGACCATAGATCTGGTGCCCAATGCTTCGCAGCATATTCATTCCATGCCTTAAGGTCTTCCTATCGAAAAGAGACTCCTTATACTGCTCGTGTCGCATGTGCTTCTTCACGACATACTTCCGTACTCCTTTAGTCTTGCGAATCTCCTTAGTGTCTGCACATACGATCGAATACATCTTAGGTCGAAGTCCAACGTACTCTACGATGGCAACGCCTGCACACTCATCCTTCATCTTTCCAAGAACCTTTTTATTGGTAGTGTCATACAGTGGATGGTTTTTTGGGTAATCACTTGTATCGTATAGGTCTGCATTTTTGGTCATGTCGTCGTAGACGTCTTCAGTCTGGATCTCAAGCAATAGCGAATCTGTGTCTGTGTAGAGCAGTTCGCATTTATTACCATATTGAGGCTGAAGTTGGTTGTAATAGAAATCGTACATCAGGTGTTTGGATAGGTCTAGGATGCTCATACCAACGTAAACTGGGCGGTTAAGTACGAGCCTGCTTTTATGCATGTGTAAGGCTACGAGGCCATCATCAAAGATATTTGATCTAGCAAATGTTGGGCTCGATATCAGCCGTCTAAGCTTGTCCTCCTCTCTTGCACGCACCAGCTTAACATCTACGCGCTTACGCAGATTCTCCATTGTCTTACCAAATACTGAGTTGTTCATCAGTTTGTAGAGGTCTTTCTCGAAATTGCTCGTAGCCAGTTTACGAAGGTCCGTATTCATACGTATATATGGCTCCATCCAAGGACTTTGGTCGAATCTGAGTGCTCGGTGCACCTTTTTCAATTTCATACCAAGAGAAATATATAATTGTAGATTTCTATAGTGTAGGACGTAGCGTTCTTTGTCGAATAGATTGGGCACAAGCTTTTCAACTTCGATTGGAAATGCTCTTTCACCTAGTAGTCCGCATTGGTACTCTGACATCCATTTTTTCTGTACTTTCATACGCTCTGGGGCTAGTGGATACGAGTTGTGAGCGTCGTGGAGTTCTAGAGGATACTCAAGGTCTACCTCAAGGATATAACCTTTGTCCGCATCTTTCTCGATATCTAGGATACTCAAGGTTCGTAGCTTTTCTACGTCGCACCACTCAAATCCTCCTGTTGGTAGCGCTTGGCTCATAGCCCATCCGTATAGGTTGTTTGCATCCAGATACTGTATGTACGTAGTGGGCTTGATTGGGTCGTATTCTGCCGCATATGGATTGTTGGCCTTTGCATGGCGTCGACTGACCATCGAAATGCCGCCTCGCATCCCTTTCTCGACGAAAAGATGCATATCGTAGTCTGTGAGCAGCTCAAGCTCTACACCAGTCTTCTTTAGCAATGCATCCCACGATAGACCAGGGCTCGTATAGTAGTGAGCTGGGTCCAATCCATAATTTTGCATACATGTCGCTCGAAAGCCTTCAAACACATCTGCGAGTAAAAGTACATCGGTTCTAAGATATAGGTCGTGGTAGTCTCCCATAGTTTGACAATCGAATGCAGCCCAAACCTTCTGTGCGTGAGTATAGTCCTCAACTGAGATTCCTTCATCAGAAAGCTTGCTATAAAAAGCATCGCGCGGCGGTAGCTCATCCTGAAACCGCTCCCAACTGTCCATGTATTCGTATGGGTAAACGCCCTTGCGCCCAAGAAGATGTGCATTAAGGGGTGTATGCGAAACGGTTATCGGAAGGCGAGACGGGTCGAGTTGCTTTATGCTCCCTTCTCCACACTGGGGGCAAGTCCCCACTAGCTTCCAAGCCTCGTTAATGACAACCAGCTCATCCTTATCGCATCGTTTACATTTGCCCGCTGCTTCTATAGTACTACAAACCAATTTGTCTAGCGACCCCAAGAGAAATTGCGCGCTATCAATGAACCGGAGGTTACCAAGTGAGAATGAAATGTACTTTTCCATGTTATTGGGTATGCAATTTATCTGCCCCTCTACTTTGGAAATAGACTGCATTAAGAGATGAGAATCGTATCCCCGCAAATTATGGAAGACTACTGGTATTATGGTCTTCTTTGGGTCTATCCGCAGGAGTAGATTACAAGCATTGTGTGCTGCTCCACGGTACTTTCCAGTGATATGGCAGTGATCGCGAACTGAATCCCCATTAAGAGATTTCTGACAAATGTGACAAAGGGTTGCACCGCGGTGGGCTATAATGTCCTCTCGAGCCATGCGTAGGACTTTACATTTAGATAGGGCTGCCTTAACTTTCTGTTCTTCTCGTTGTATTGCCTCCAGGAACATGTCCGTAGCATTGGGCCCTCTATAGACGACTGGAGTCTCCGTATGACCATCACATCTCACCACGATGTAGCCGAATCCGCAAGCCTCATGTAGTTGAGTTTTCTGGGTGTTGCTTTGCCCCGGATCGAGCTCTGGTCTTTCGATCTTTGTTGTCAGCGCCTCGAAATCGGCGTAAATGATGTAAGGAACCTTCATCTGTTTGTGCCAGTTCTGGAAGGATAGCTTGTTCTTACCCTTTTCAAGCATTTCCACTCTCACCGCCGTTTGTCCTACACCTTTACATTCTGGAATGTGTTTTTCGAGGAGATCTTTTCGGCAGTATCCATGTAAACACCTCTCGCAGAAGTGTTTGCGGTGCTCGTGCTTGCTCTGGTTGAATAGGAGGCGATTGAAATCCTTGATCCAAGTATAGTGATACTTTCCAGATTTCTCTATTAGCAATAGGTTGATGCGTTGGATGTCCCCACATTGCTTGCTAATCCAATAGACAATCACACCTTTCTCCCATCCGAAGACATTGATCGCAAGGTTGTTTTGCTTCTCAACTCTGCAAATCTGTGATATGGGTGTTGGTGCATCGATTCCTGTAAAGTCTAGGCCATCGTCTATAGGATACTTGGATGGTCTTTGGGTATTAATCTCGACTGGAAAGAGCGCTGATCGTAGTGTCCATCGTAGGCAGTTATCGTCCTTATTTTGAACATTAATTACAGCCCTCTTGTTTTGGACTTCTTTAGGAAGTGAAATGTATGAGCCTCCTCGTAGTGGTTGGTATCGCGCTATGTCGAGCCAAAGCAGAACTACTCGGTCTACCACCCATCCTGAGCCTCTATGTATCCATCTCTCTAGTTGTTCTTGGATCGCAGGAAAAGACTTGTCTAGCGCGGAATCGATTTCGTTGGACTGCAATAGAACCTCCTGGTAATGACGAAATACTACGTCGATGGATTCTTTGCTACCATCAAGGCTGTACTTTATTAGATCTACTCTCAGGGCGAGCTGGAACTTCACGCCTTTTAGATCGACAATCTCGTCCTCTAGTTTTTCGTGGATTATGTGGCGTACACCATCTAAGAATGCCATTGGGTCTGCACCAAGTTCGTGGCCCTCTGGAACATCCATCTGCCAGCCTCGTAAGAAATTACCAATGACCCATTTAGTTTGTTTGAATACTAGTGGGACAATTTTTTTGGGAATTAACGGTCGTATTAAACGTCTTTCTATCGTTTCGGGGATCGGTTCATCAAGTATGTTGCGTGCCCGTTCGTATACATCTAGTACGTCTCTCTGATAATTATCGTATGCCATATTTACTATGGGTATAATATTAGTATATCTATTCTCTAATATGGAGATTTCTAGTTACAAGTTCGGTCAATACGTCGTCGAAATCCTTTCTAGCCCTCCTACCTATACGCATCATTTTCATCTGTGCGTTTACATTACCACACGGGCGACAAGTCGCATCTCTGCTTGAGTCCCAACTCCACACGAACGACAGGGGTATGGCTCAAACGATCCTTCTCTGATCTGGTGTCGGTGTTGCTTACAGCACTCGAATAAACAACTATTACAACAAATAGTTGTCCTGCCTATTATTAACCATCGGCACTGAAGTTCAGTCAATACAGCGTTGAAATCCGTTCTAGCCCTCTTACCTTTATGCATCAGGTTTATCTGTGCGGTTATATTACCACACGGGCGACAAAGTCGCGTCTCTGCTTGAGTCCCAACTCCACACAAACGACAGGGGTATGGCTCAAACGATCCTTCTCTGATCTGGTGTCGGTGTTGCTTACAGCCCTCGAATAAACAACTCTTACCACAAATAGTTGTCCTGCCTATTGTTAACCATCGGCACTGATTTTGTCCTCGCATCTTATGGCTGATAATATAACGGTAACATTTCTCTAGTTGGGGTTTATTAATGGTTGCATAACATTGGCCGTTTTTATTGGGGGTGGTTCTTACTGGGGGAATCAGGGGGGCTTATATAAGGCACATTGTTTTTTTTCCGACGATCAAAAGCGGGTTAAAGCAGGCGGTATAATGGTTCTTACTTGGGGGAATAAGGGGGGCTTATATAAGGAACACATTTCGACGATTTTTTCGTGGAGTAGGGATATACGATGGGAGAAAAAAGGCTTAAATAAGGATGTGAATTAGAACCGCCATCGTATATACTACTAAATGAATTTCAGATAAACATAGAAAAGTGCTCCGAGAAAAGTCGGCTAAAAATAATGTTAAGCCCCAACAATAGGACAGCAGCTATAGTTGCAAAATTCATATACGAATGTTTTATGTATAGAGACAATGATCTCTGATCGATTCTGCCTCGACTCTCATAATTCTGAAAGACCCCAAACACCTGTAGCACAGTGAAGTGCACATTTATTTGGATAAATGTCTATGTACAGATGTATACGACTCCAAATAAAAAAAACTATCTATCTATCTATCTATCTATCAATCTATCTATATCAATTATAGACTCATACCCGCTTACGCGGTCCGAGTAATAACTAACAGATGAAACTTGATTTCATATTCCTTTATGCTATACCAATGTCAACGACATTCATTTTCCCATATTCTAGAGTAGTGAAAATCCCAAGGATGTAAAGCCATACCTGGTTGCTCAACTAAGGCCAATGACCCAATTGCAACTGATATCACAAAGACACCACACAGCAAATCCAAATGAAGTGAAAACCAGCGATTTGTGTTCTCATTTTGATGCCTGCAAAGTAAAATATGAAAATACGCGCTTTGTAAAAGATAAAACACAATTATTGTTAGGATCAAGAAAAATATACTGATGATGACGATAATTCTCGTGTAGACCCACCACAACACTATGATAATAATATAATAAAGTGTAAACTTAATTCATAATTCATAAGGGCAGATGAATACCACTGTAAACAACCATACAGAGCTGTCCAGATTAGATATTCAATCTGTACTAGCGATTGTTTGATATATAACTGATTAATAAAACATCAGTGTCTGTATATTTGATACAAAAAAAAAATAGAAAACGTCAGTGTTGTATCAGATATACTGATTAGTAAAACATCAACGTCTGTATCGCTGATACATACACTGATGTTTTAATCATCTGGGCCGGGTTGTTCGAAGCAAGGTTAACTTTAACCCTAGGTTTAGCGCTAAATCTGTAATCGTAATCTGTACAGTTTAACCCTGGGTTAGCGATTTAACCCTGGGTTAGCGCTTAACCTTGCTTGGAACAACCGGGCCCTGTTCTGTATCCAACAAACACTACACCAGGATCTGCTGGTGGGAGCTCTCACATCATCGTCTTGTGTTACTGATACTGCTTTATCACTGATACATACACTGATGTTTTAATCATCTGTTCTGTATCCAACAAACACTATACCAGGGTCTGTTGGGGAGGGATCACATCATCGTCTTGTGTTACTGATACTGCTTTATCACTGATACATACACTGATGTTTTAATCATCTGTTCTGTATCCAACAAACACTACACCAGGGTCTGTTGGGGAGGTCTCCCATCATCGTCTTGTGTTACTGATACTGCTTTATCACTAATACATACACTGATGTTTTAATCATCTGTTCTGTATCCAACAAACACTACAACAGGGTCTGTTGGGGAGGTCTCACATCATCGTCTTGTGTTACTGATACTGCTTTATCACTGATACATACACTGATGTTTTAATCATCTGTTCTGTATCCAACAAACACTATACCAGGGTCTGTTGGGGAGGTCTCACATCATCGTCTTGTGTTACTGATACTGCTTTATCACTGATACATACACTAATGTTTTAATCATCAGTTCTGTATCCAACACACACTATACCAGGGTCTGTTGTGGAGGTCTCACATCATCGTCTTGTGTTAAAGATACTGCTTTATCACTGATACATACACTAATGTTTTAATCATCAGTTCTGTATCCAATACACACTATACCAGGGTCTGTTGGGGAGGTCTCACATCATCTTCTTGTGTTAATGATACTGCTTTATCACTGATACATACTATGATGTTTTAATCATCAGTTCTGTATCCAACAAACACTATACCAGGGTCTGTTGGGGAGGTCTCACATCATCGTCTTGTGTCATTGATACTGCTTTATCACTGATATATACACTGGTGTTTTAATCATCATCAACGTTCCCCAAAAGTCGTTAGAATGCATGACTTTCCATCTAAAACATAATTCCGCTTCATATTGTGTTTACACGTTAGTAACTGTGGTTTCATTGAAAGATGCTAAAAACAAGTTTATCGCATCGCAGAGCACTTTTATTCAAATTCAAGTGTTCCGCGAGTTTTCTACATGCGTTCCTTTAGCAATTTAGGAACTGATTGACTTGGTGTATTCAGGACTAACAAAATGCAAATCGGAACAAAAGTAGAAGTCTATTCGGAACAAAGGATTCCTTTTGTAGCAAAGGAGAACAAATTGGTCCTAATCACTAATAGTTAAGGGAAGAAGTTGTTCCGATCTAGGTGTTTTAGGAACAAATGGTCCTAACTGCAATGTTCCTATGTAGGCTGTGAGTTCTCTTTTATATTCAAAGAGAACAACAGTTCCTATCTGGAATGCCTATTTTGCACAACAAGGAACATTTTGTTCCTATTCAATGCTGCATAGCGTTCCTCTCAGCCTTTAATAGGAACAACAGTTCCTATTAAATGTTCCCTTTAACACAACAAGGAACAGTTTGTTCCTATTCAACCTAGCATAGCGTTCCTCGCAAACTTTAATAGGAACAACAGTTCCTATTAAACGTTCCCTTTAGCACAACAAGGAACAGTTTGTTCCTATTCAACGCTGCATAGCGTTCCTCGCTCCCCTTAATAGGAAAAATTGTTCCTGTTAAATGTTCCCTTTAATACAACAAGGAACAGTTTGTTCCTAATGAGCGCTACTCAGCGTTCTCCTCTACATCTAATAGGAACAGTATGCTTTAAAGGAACAGTATTGTTCCTAATTTTGTTCCCCTTTTAACAAAATTAGGAACACTTTCCTTTAATGCGCTGGAAATCGTTCCCTTTTTCCTTGAACAGGAACAAATTTACGGATAAAAGGAAGAAAAGTTCCCATTTAAGTACTACAAACAGTTCCTTTCTATGGTCAAAAGGAACCCATGTTCCCATTTAAGCACTACAAACAGTTCCTTTCTACGGCTGAAAGGAACAATTGTTTCCATTTAAGCACTACAAATAGTTCCTTTCTATAGTAAAGAGGATGGGTGATTATTGCTCCTGGAATTATATCTCAGACAATAAACAGATTTAATTTTAATGTACTCGAACACTCAAGAAAGACTTTTGCACAAGAACTGAGTTAATTGATAGACCTATACAGGAATTATTTATACGAGTTAACTTAAAACAGGACCAAACAGTTTAGGGCAGACTGAGGCATGCAAGGGCATATCTGATACGAAAACAAAGGGTCGAGGACAAGTCCATGCAAGCTTTGGCGAGCTAACGAGGGTTCTCTTTCTCTACTGGCTGCTGTTAATATAAACTCTCTTGGGAATAGCTGAACAACAGCAGGCAGGTATTGGCGAAAAAGGTCTTACCAGGCATGCTTAATCTGTCATTGTTAGACAAGTATGGCTTTGATTCTCTGTTTCTAACAGATACCAGTAGGCAAGTACTAGACGGTTACATCGTCCACATTCGGCCTCTTTTGAAACCGGCTAGCGATTATGTGCTAGTTACTAGGAATGGGAGTCAACACAGTAAACTTGGCGAACTCATGAGCAAGTTGGTTTTTGATGCCACAGGAAAGTACGTTCATCCGACTCGCTATCGACAAATTGTCGAAACTGCAAGCTTCAGACAGCTAAACAGTAGCGGAACGGAGCACGATCTCCGAAGACCAAAAGCACAGCTCTGTCGTGGCAAGGGTTCATTATCAGAAACAAAGGTCCCGCGAGGTTGCCACGAGGGCTCACGAGTGTCTCGAAAAGTTACAGGGTGACAAGGGATCCGAAGTAGACAATGACGTTCGCTCTAGGCTTTCTGGCAGTTCGACGTCTTCGCCAAACACGAGTGAATCATCCGCTAACGAAATTAGCAGCAGACCGCAAAGATAAATGCATAGTGCGAGGGCGCATGTGAAACCTGCAGACTCGCGCGACTTGAATGAAACCTGTACGAGTAAAAAATGCTACTGTTCACCTCCCAAGAAGATGGCTTTTTGTGAGCGGGCATAAAACGGTATGGGTTTGGGCAATGGTCGGCCATTCTAAGAGACCCAGAATTCCAATTTCAAAAGGGCAGGACAACAAACTCTCTATTGAATCGCGCTACGAGAAAATTTGGATCCAAATCAAAGATCTAAAAGAAACCTTCTGCTGTTTGGATTTATTCTCTGTCTAGATATTACAAATGTACACATCGTATTGCCATGCAAAGGTCATTGCTATATCACGGATATATGTTATTCCATAACACAATCAAGTACATAATATTCGGTGCGACAACTCCGTAGATCATTCTGTGTTAGACCACCCCATTGGCTGCTGGTGCGCACAGAGTGCCGGGATTACTTTCAGTTCTAACTATAAAAGCAATCACTTGAAACTGCTCGACCTCTTTCTTGAAGACCGCCCAGAACAGACATGAATAACGTTCTAGAAAAACACCCGGAACTTAAGAGAGCAGAGTGACATGACATTGGACGAAGAGTTTTTTAGGAATATGTGCGAAAGCAACTATCCTTCGATCACTGCTAACCTGGCAGAGTGTTTGCTTTGGCGCCACTTAAACAAGACTTCGAACAGAAGGGAAACGACTTTCAGACTGCTTGCTCTGGCTTGCCTGTCAATTGCTGTAAAACTCGAAGAAAATGATAAAAACAGGCACGGGAAGTTCATGGATATCATTTCAGGGCCAGATGTGGCCAGATGGGACATAAGCAGCGAGGAACTAAACGTTCTAAAATCCGTAGACTGTAGGCCTATCAGTATGAGGCATTACGAAGAACTAGAACAGGACTAGATGGAATCGTTAATCGCAATCGCAAAATTGAGCCTAGTGAGCCGAGTGTAGTGTGTCCAAAACAGTTAATGTAGTGGGGAGTGTGTGAGGAGTAAAAGCAGGCCCCCACCAGCTTTAAGCTGTAATACTCAGCCTGCTATAACAAACAAAATAGTTATTTATTTATTTTTATTGAACTCAAGACCGTGCCAGCAAGCTGTGCTATAAAATACATTTACTTTACGGTTTAGAGCAACCAAGACATTATGGCGCTAACAAATGCAGGACAAAAAGAGAAATTACAAAATATTGAAGAAAACAAAGAGGATAATATGTCATATTACATTAAATTGGAATCGTTCTACAGGCTCGTCCGTGCACACCTGTCCTGTATTCTCGATTCTACAGATGTCGGCTTGTCTTCCGTGCACGTGCAAACAGTCACATCGATTTTCGTGGAACGGCGACGTTTACATCTACATCTTGACTCGCGAATGCCTGGCAAACTCTCTCCAGCCAAGTAGATCTTATTAACTTAGCTAGTGAAAGTATCTATATCGTGATTGGTATTTGCACCCAATTAAAGTTATTTTTTATTAAATTCACACAAACAGACTTGATCGAAATTAAGAGTGCTGAAAATACTTAGTAATCTTAGAGTTTGGGCTTAACCTTTGACTCGATTGATGCCGTTTCCGCCCTTGCATACCCCCACGCTTTGCCTGAGACGTCTGTGATCTTGGACTTGCAGACATTGGTTGCACCTGTACGATCTAGGAGCCCAAGTGCGATGCACATGTCTCTCCGCAACATAATTCCCTTGCTCACTGGTGTGCTATGCTTCACGTGGAAAGACTTGATGGAGTCTGAAATGGTTGAAAGGATGTACTGCTTGGCCAGTCGCACCTCACTATCTGTGCAGGTCTCGATCTCCATCTGAACTTCTACCATCTCTCTCTCCCTGTCCCGCAACCAACGCTTCTTGAACAACCCCTTTAGCCGGTCATCTTCTGCACGTTCTTCGGCAGCCTTCACGAGCGATCTTCGGTGTTGGATCTCTTGTCGAAGTGGCGGCGGTATAGATGCCGTCGGTTCACTTGGAAGAAGCTCGAGCAGATCTTCGTCAACACCAATGGTCCGTAAATTCTCACGCCGTTCCTGATGTTGTGCCCTTCTAATATCTGACAAACTCTGTTGGATGGCCTTTTTTGCTAACTTCGTTTGTTCGATCATGTGGGTGATCATTCTTGATTTTGCCAAGTTTAGCCCGCAATCATCTCTTGCCCTTCTTAGTGTGGAAATGCGTTCATCCAGCGAACATTCGAATGCACCACTCTCTTCTTCTTCGCTACGCTCTTCGCTACTCGCGTTCAAAACTGAATTGTCTGCCATGCCCATTTTCTTCATCTGGCATCTCCAGGTTGAGCGACATTATAGCATCTTTGTCTTCTTTCGCCAGCCCCGGATTTCCAAAGGTGTCATCTTCCCCATCATCCTCGTCATCGGTGTGGTCAACACTCTGTCCTGCAGCCCATGTAATTCAGTCCATTGGATGTTGTCTTATCCACTTGGCGGCGTCCTTTCTAATGTTCGGTAGTGCACGAAACCTGTATTTGTTTTGACGGTTGTCCATGGCAGTATTATCCTCAACGCTGCCGAAATCTAACTCTTTCTGGCACGTGATGAACATAGGGGCCTTGTTGTGGAACCCTTTAGCACCTTTCCATTTTCGATCGTGCCCCGTCCATCCACCTTGCGTTATGATTTTACAGTCGGCAATATCCATTAGCTCTACCCTTGCCTCAACCAAATTAATCAGCTCCGTATCTTCTCCAATCATTGCCAGTCCAGTCCTTGCAGAGAGAGGATATATCTGTCTGGCTAAGACTGTTTGTCATGATTTCCTTGAAGAACTTAGGATTGGGGTCTTGATCGTGGTCATAGCTTACGAAAGCCCTTGGCGACGTCATACCAACATCAGATGGCTTGAGTGGTTGCGCAAGGAATGTTCTTTGTCTAAACGACCAACACCATCCATTGTTGACTTCGACGAGATCGCGCACTATCTCGATCTGTGATATTGCCTGACAGTCTTGGTGGTTGAGGATTGCTTTAAGCCTTGGCATGTGCTTCAGCAAACGATCCTTGAAATTAGCGTTTCCCAAAAGAGAATTTAGGAAACTTTCCATTGAACACATACGAAGAGTATGTAAACATAGATCTTGGGTGCCGTTTTAAGACATCTCCCCCACAATAAGCGTAATTCAACTTTTTCAAGGCACGCTCAACGTCATTGCACTGTCAACGGCTCACCAAGCTGCTTTGGTGGATCAAGATAACGTTCTTGTTCTAAGGTTTCCTTTGCACTGTAAACGTCAAACTACAGGCCTACATCTTTAAGCCGCTGAATAGATCCAGCTAAATTGGTGGCAAACTGTTCTCTTATTACAACCATCCTAACCACACGATCGTATTGCAGTAGGCTCAAGGGATGTTGTTCAACTGGTTCTTCCCCAGTTATCTCTTCATGTAGTTCCTCTGAGCAATGTTGGTCGGATTCTTTTACCAGGTCTGACATAAAGCTGTTTTTATGGTCTTTGAGAAGCTAGCACAACTTACTTAAAATTTCAGAACCGCCGTTCTTGGATGAGGCGCGCGTAGAATTGACCTCAACATCGCAATTCACAAGAGCACTGTGAAGAACTAAAGCATCGACAGGGGCACCGTTTGCTGATTGCATGGCCACCCACTATGTCATTGACGGGTACATTTGGCTTCTCGAAGCTTTTGTGATGATCTGTAGCAAATAAAGTGGTGATCAGTTTAGATCCGTAAGGTTTCAGGCTAGAAATCCAAAATATATTAACACGTCGATATAAACTACGCATGCATATTAAGTAGGAGAGATGAACACGTACTAATGTGAGTTTATGGTCTGAAGAGCCTACCATAGTTGGGCGAGGAAACAGTTGATTTTTATATTTTATTATCTAGAACACAGGAAACTACAGAGAACAGACATGGACAAAATATCTTGCTCTTAGACACATCATAGAGTTGTACGGTAAAAAAATGAACAACCTTTTCCACGGACAACATTTCTAACTGTGTTTGAATACCTGGTCTTACCTCGTTCAGTCGTTTGACTTCGGTCGCTTCGCCTAGCGATATGTTTTCCCTAAAACATTCCCGTAAACACGATGGCTTGCTCGCCTAGATTTTCCGTAAAATAGATTTCCGTAAACTCGATGGCTTGCTCGCCCAACTAAGTGTACAACTTGAGAAAACCGATTTATTTTTAACATTCTTTCCTCAAATGCAACCAAGACCAAGAGAGAGATCACTGAGAAACTTTTCGCATGATTCGTCGACTTCGTTGGGATACCTGTGGCCGTCACTTTTTGGTGCTATTTTCGGACGCGAGCGCGCACTCCATATTAGGATGTCTATCGAGGGAGCCTGGGAAAGAGCGTTACACACACACACTTAGCGTATTATTATATAAGATAACAGGCATAGATCAAAAGGTAAAAACATAGATTAATTACGAATAAAATATAAAAAATGACATAAAAAAATTGCTTTTCTTTAAAACCGATTGCAAAAAAATATATATGCTTAAAATTATAATCAATAAATAAAGCACATTATTAAGTAGATGGCATAACAAATAAGGTACACTAATTTACAATTTGAGTAAATATGATTGCAAGCGTAGCAAACATTACAGACTATTAAAAGGCAGTTAAATTTTACCTGTGATGATGCCATTGGGGCACCAGATGGCACTTCCACTTCGTGTTCAACCTCTTCTTCCTCCACGTCGGTTGAACATTCTTTTTCTTCACGACTGCTTTTAGTATTTGCTGCCTTATAAGTCGATATGGCGGAGAAGAAAAACGCAACACCAGGAGTTTTGCAAATCACAGCATCGCACTCGTTTCGTTTTGACACGATGTTTCTCCACGCGGATTGGATGCCGTCTGGCCACCCTGAACGCGCCATACACACTTGACACCAATTACTGAACATGAAGATCGCACGCGGGGAATTATGTTTGCTAACACTTCCCCTTTGATAGCCACGCTGTTCAGTTGGCGGCATGGTTTTTGAGACATAGTCTCGTCCTGTTGTGAGAAATGATAACGCTGTTTATATTTACACATGTATATTATGCGCTATGCATATCCTTCTTAAGAATACATTTCATTAAATAGGTTATTCATTGCATGTAAACGAGTGCGTTAATTTCAAGCACGTGGTGTACTTAACGTATTCAAAATGGCAGTTAAACTACTGAGCTAACTAGCGTTCTCTTCGGTTCCAGCTAAGCTTACGGTATCTAGTTCGGTTGCTTCTTCTTTTAGTGCGTTTAGAGAACTATAAACAAATCTTACAGAACATAACTGCCCGCGTTTTTTCTCGATGACAGATCAATAATCAGAATAATAAGTGAATGAGAGGCGAACTATGGTACTGGAGAAAGTTTGACTAATTCGAAACAACTCAGTGGCTGCATGATTTGTTAGCATATATACATGTACGCGTGTCTTCTTAGTTCAGATAACGTTTCAAAGACATAAAGTAGTACCAAGGTCGATCAACAATACAGATCTAGAATAAAATTATAGCCAAAATGACGAGCTTACCTTTCTGGAGTCGATCGGTTCGGTGTTGCAACTGAAAGTTAGTAGGTTGCCTTCGTATTGATGTGTTGGTCACTCACGCAAATATTTGCATCTTGGAGACAATTGTTCGCTGATTTGTTATACCAGTTAACGTTCAATTTAACAGGTATTCACAAATTAAGCTTAGTATAACACAAGTAAAAAATAAGATGATGTAACTCTGTTTTGATTAGGGAACACTGTAAGCTTTTCATAAACTATTGTAGCTGGAAGCTATGTACCATCATCAATGATTTTGAATCTTAAAATCAGAATGTTAATCGTGCTCTGTTTGATGTGTCACCAATTGAATGCCTGTTTACATGAAGTATGAAAGAGTTCGAGTAAAATAACGCAATTTTGGCTTGGAAACAATGAAATTTATCTGATTACCCATGTTATTATGCCAAAACGGGAATGTGGTCAGTAAGAAATATTAGCATTCAAATGACTACTCCACCCCATTTACTCTGGAATCCCAGTGCTCACAAACAGGTTGCCCATACACCAGAACGGATATTACCATTCCTACTGCTATTTTCATTTAATGTGTTTGAGGTACCTGTGTTCAAACAGGTTGCATCAATCCTACAAGACCATAGAGCATTCTAATTCTCAAATCCGGCATATCCGCCGTATCCATGAGTGGCGAGTAAGAACTATTAGCAATGGAATGACCACCCCTCCCCATTTTGTATGGGATACCTGTGCTCAAGCAGGTTGCACATACCCCAGGACGGATATAGCGGATTCAGAAGAGTCAAAGGCCACTTAACATTTCTACTATTTATATTTAAATATATTGGAGATACCTGTGTTCAAACTGTTGCAGCCACCCTGCAAGAGCATTCCACCAAATCCGCCATATCCGTGTACTATTAGCAATGGAATGACTACCCCTCCCCATTTACTTTGAGATACCTGTGCTCAACCAGGTTGCCCATACAACAGGACGCATATGGCGTATTTGGCGGATTTGACGGATTTAGAAGAGTCGAAGGCCCCTGAACATTTCTACTACAGTTCAGTTCAATATGTTTGAGATACCTGTGTTCAACCAGGTTTCCCATACACCGGGACGGATATGGCGGATTTTGCGGATTTGACGGATTTAGAATTATATATTAATATAAATGTATACATGTATAAATGTATACATGTATAAATATCCGTCCTGTATACATGTATAATGCACAACTGCACAACTGCACAACTGCACAACTGCACAACTGCACAACTGCACAACTGCACAACTGTATAACTGTATAACTGTATAACTGTATAACTGTGTAATGTGTAATGTGTAATGTGTAATGTGTAATGTGTAATGTGTAATGTGTAATAATGTGTAATGTGTAATGTGTAATGTGTAATGTGTAATGTGTAATGTGTATTAATGTGTAATGTGTAATGTGTAATGTGTAATGTGTAATGTGTAATGTGTAATGTGTAATGTGTAATGTGTAATGTGTAATGTGTAATGTGTAATGTGTAATGTGTAATGTATAATGTATAATGTGTAATGTGTAATGTATAATGTGTAATGTGTAATGTATAATGTATAATGTATAATGTATAATGTATAATGTATAATGTATAATGTATAATGTATAATGTATAATGTATAATGTATAATGTATAATGTATAATGTATAGTGTATAATGTATAATGTATAATGTATAATGTATAATGTATAATGTATAATGTATAATGTATAATGTATAATGTATAATGTATAATGTATAATGTATAATGTATAAATATATAAATATATATTTCTGATCGTCTTACGGCTCTTAAAATCCTCTAACACTGAACTATACGATTTAAAGCTAAATAGTTCTGATAAATTTGGGCTGAAAACGAATAACAAAGGAACCGGCAGAACTTCTAGTATTGAGGTTTCACGCTGGCGTCTCTCACGCTCTCTCTGTTGTCAAGGAATGTTAGAATGGATTGCCCTCCACACAGGCGTTGCTATGGGAAAATCGTCACGTGATCAATTGATGGAAAAGGCCTATTGGATTTCACTTTCAGCTTACACCAAATCTACCTATCTAACTTTGAAAAGGTTTCTATCTCATACTCAGCCAAACAGGTAGTCCATCTCAGTCAGCTGACCAATCAGAAGGAATAATACTGTTGCTTGCGGAAAAAAACTGCAATGGTATTTTTGAACAAAACTAAATCTTTCGGTCAGATGGGGGATATTCATGGTCACGTTCCTTTTGTGTGTGTGGAAAGACCTCGCCCTTCGGGCTCGGTCCATACACACACACAAAAAAGGAACTCGACCAATATTCCCCCATCCGGACCTCATGCTTGGTCAATTAGCTATATATGTTTACATATGGTTCTTAAAAACTGAAACACTCATAAATGTTCCATGGCTTACCTCATGTGCATATCCAAGAAGTGGTCCACCATATCCGAGGATCGAATGATTTCCAGTCCAGCGAGAGTGTTTGCAAGGTGCGCATACACAGGGCTGCAGCGAATCGCCTCCAGTCTCTTCAGCTCACGACCAGTCTTAAGGTAGTATTTTCCAATGTATACAAAGACTATTACCAAAGGAATAATTGCTAAAAGCAACCATGCGTTCACCACCGCTGTTAACAACACGACACCAGTGAAATACAAGCAATGTGTGAGAGACTTTGTAAGGTCAGAGGGTAATAAGTCATCCATGGTGCCTGTGTCTTTTGAGAAACGGTTAATTATACGTCCTACTGGATTGGTGTCAAAGAACAACACAGGTGACTCGATGACAGCTACCGTCATTTTATCGTGGAGATTTTCTGATGACTTAACAACAGAGAAGAAGAACAGACCAATGCCCAATAGGGACAACACAAAGGCAGCTGCTGTTAACGCTCCGTAGATGGTGAGTGTTGTAATGCTTTTCATCTGATCGTGTGACATGTCGGCAATTCGTGATAACCACCAGTAGGGAGCAATCAGTGAAACTGTAAACAAAAATTAGATTAATATTACCATTACAGTGAAAAGATTTGAAATAGAACCTTAAAATAACTGATAATAAAATTCGTCTTAACTAATGAAGAGGTTGCATTTACAGCCTCTGTCAATCGAGGTATTTTAATTTAGCAACAAAGAGAAACAACTTAATATCAATAAGATGCTCTGGCGATATAATATTCAAACCGTTCTCACCTTCCATGACAAGGTACAATACAATAAGGCCGATTATAAGAACAGCAGGCAGACCAGCTGTAAGGTATTCCCAGTATATTCGCCATTTGATGGTACCCACCATTCGATCTTCATCCTCTTCTATCATATCACGGCTACCACTCACTCCTCTCTCGGGAACGTTTGAACTACCTTCTAATATTTCAAGCCTTTGCTCTTTTGTTATGTGAAGTTTCTCTGCTTCAGCAATTTCAGATACCACGTCGAGTGTGCCATTTTTCATAAGATCTTTGTATGATCCTTCCCCAACAACACGACCTTCACTCAAAACTACAATGCTGTCAGCTCGATGGAGATGTTGCAGTTGATGTGTTGCTAGAATCCTTAGGCGACCAGATAACTCTCCACAGATACACTTGTGAAAGATGTGTTGACCAACTTTAGCATCTACAGCACTCAGAGGATCATCCAATAAGAAAATGTCAGCATCTGAGTACACTGCCCTTGCTAGACTTACACGTGCCCGCTGACCACCACTTAGGCTCACCCCGCGTTCACCGATCATACTCAAGTCTCCTTTTGGAAGGTGTCTCAAATCTTCTTGAAGATCGCACACTTCCAGAACTTTCTGATACCTTTCGTCGTTAAAAGGTTTTCCAAAGAGGATATTTTCTCGGACAGTTCCGGAGAACAGCCATGGAATTTGACTTACGTAAGTAACTTTACCAAGAAACGATATATTCCCTGCTTTAACGGGAATTTCGTCTTGAATTGCCATAAGCAATGACGACTTACCACTACCAACAGCTCCGGTGACAATGAGAAGCTGGTTTCCTGTTGCTTGAAGAGAAATTCCATGCAAACTACATTGTTCATCATATTCGCTCCAGCCGGCTGATACATCAGTTAATGACAGGTGTGGTTCCATTTTATTTCGTAGCCCGGTGTCATTTTCGGTATTTATAGACCTCTTTGATACGTTCCAGTTGGGATATTGTTGCTTTTCTTTCCAAGTACTATCGTATGAATGATTAGTACTAATCGTGTTGATGATAGTTGTGTTTCTATTCGTTATTTTATCCACATGACGAGGAGAAATTTCAGAACATGTCAACAAAAAGTTTTGTATTCTTTTCAATGCGGTGATTGATTCTAAAATCCTGTAAAGTTGTTCAGAATATGTTACACAAAAGACATTGTTCAAAGTGTCTAAAATTGTAGTCAGGGTGAAGATGCTTGAAGCGGATAGATGAACACCAGAGCAAACCAGGGTGGTAATAGATATTAAAGCAGTCAATTGTCTTGTGGTGAAGTAAAATGTTAAGAAACTAGACAAAATGTTACTCTTCGTTTGAACGATCTTGATTTCCTTCCTATAAACCAAACAAGGAATACAATTTTTTTTTTTTTTGATGTAGTCTTTATTTGGTTGGATACTGTTTTAAAGGGATATGTCATGATGTTGCGCGCTTGAAGGTACTTTAGCAAAAGTGTTATGTAATGGTATTTTCACTTTAATACTGTTAATGTATCTCTTCAACAATAGGTTGCAATGGTATTCAGGGTTTGTTCTTAAAGAATAGAGCAACATGCAGTTGGTATTGCTATATCTCGCCGCTACTCCAAAATGATCGAATGCAAAGTTTCCTCTTCTGTAAAAAAGTTCCTTGAACAACACAAAATATAGCGTTTGTTACCATGATACAGCCGTTTTAATTATTTATTTTACCTTCTTATTTCCCTAACAGTATTTCTGTAGTTCCCTTCCCAGGCGTACATCTTTATGGCTCGTATACCAGAGATGGTCTCCTTCATCGCTGTCAGACGTTTGTCTGTTACCTGGGCTTGTTCTTTTCGTAGTTTAGCAATTTTCCTGCACATGTTAATGTTGTAGACCATCACAACCAGTAAAAACAATAAAACTACCAATGACTGCCAGCCAACCAGATAACAAAGTAATATGATGGATGATGCTATGTCATACGGAACTACCATCATGAAAGGTAAGGCAACCACTCCTTTCTCCATTTTCTGGGCGTCAGTTGATACCAAGTTATTGATATGACCTGTTGTTATCTTAGTTAGGCCGCTACGAGTTGAAACGAGAACCTAAAATATGAAGAAAATGCATCATAGTTTTTACATCAAGTTTAAGACGAAGAAAAATTAAATTAACAATCAGGCATAGTTAACGTGAATTATTAGGATAAAAAGTTGGTGGATAAAAAGCGGATCCTGTTTCCAAAACAGCCATCTTTCATCACGCCTTTCATCACGGCACAATCAGTAGTCACGGATTGCAGTTACTGTTTAAATCATAACGTCATGTTCGGTTCTTGCTGCCCAGCAAGTAAGCCGACAGCCTTTCGACCTTGAGGAAGTATTTCAGATGTACTTAGATTTCCATTTGATTTACTTAGATGTTTTGAATTACATTTACATATCACACCGAAGCATATCCACTTAAAACTAGTAAAAGTCATGCTGTAAGCAGTGACTCTTATTTCGAAGTGATCGACTCATACACGACTTTCATAATGGCCGCCTCCTAATTTGCATATGTAATTTCCCGTTTAGGTAGTTTATCCACATGTAGAGAAAATATAAACATTGTCATGTGAAAGAGCATGTTGACATTAGTGAACTTGTGAAAGTTGAGTGCTGTAGCTTATAAAGCAATGAAGTTAAATCCAGTTGAAATTAGAGATTTGTATGAGAGGTGGCCGGAGGCGGCCATTATGAAAGTCGTGTATACTTTTCGCAGTTGTAGCTTTGTTGTCAATCTATTAAACGTGCTTTCTATACTCTTACTACCTTGACTGATAGATTTCCTTTGCATTAGAATGAATTAGTTATAGGCGTTCACAAAGTGGATAGAGCGGATGTCGTATGAGGGTACAGTACGGCATGCTGACATTGAAATGGTTTCCCTATTGTTTTCGTCTTCCTGATCCAATCAAATTACAGATTTACGGTACATCAAAGGGTTTGGACATGCCGTATTGTTGTGCCACTCATATATCCGAAGTCTGCTCTACGTTATCCAATGGATAAGTATTAATCTAACTAAATAGTTCCATCGCATGGATAACTATTTATGTACGAATATATTTGTTCTCGTAAAGTGTGCGTAGTAAGTACAATATCTTCCACAGTATGAAAATCCGTATTTCGAGAACATTTCCACAATATTTCCAAGGTATTTCCTCTGTGGAATTTTGCCATTGCTCACCTTTTTATAAACCATACCAATGACTGCTATCTTCATTCGCATTCCCATCAAATATGTTTGGTAGAACAGGTGATTTGAAGAAAACAACTTTAACACAACTGCCACGCTGATGCCCGTGATAAACAGGATGGCATAGCTCTGATCCATGTGGGATCCTTGGCTGATGACCTCGAGGTAGCACCATAACATCATAGCTAACATTGAGTTCCCAAAAGACTCCAAGAATTTCAAGGTCAACACAAGTATCCATTCTCCCATGGATATTGTTCTGAGTACGGCTTTCCATAGTCGAGGCTTTTTCCCAAGTTTCTCGGCCTTCTTGATTTCCTCCATCCACTTTATCTCTATCTTTTTAACTAATTCTTGAGCCTCGTCTTCTTCCAGAAGTGGATATAAATCATCTCCATCTAATGTGCGTTGACTTCCAAGTTTTAGAATATTATTTAACCAGGTCATAAACAGGATAGAAAGAAAGCCTGCAGTCTTTTTAGGGTTTGTAGGAAATGTATCGCCAAATTTATCCATTGCGGGAATTGTCCTGAGAAGATGAAGGTTCTGTGAAAAAAAAAGAATACTAACAATTTCCCGTGTAATATTGAGGTATTATTCGACTCCACAAACATCCAATTTTACAGCAAATACTTGTTTTACGAATAGCCTTCGGTTCAGATGCGAGTTAAAATGTTATTTAGACCATGGTGACCCAGATTTATAAATCTCCTGCGTGGTATAATATTATTTATAAAATAACCCAGAGGAAACTCGCGCGCTGATTGGCTGATAGCCGTGTTTGTATGAGAGTCTATAAACATTGGAATTCGTCTCGCTGTGGCGATGGCACGCGATTGTGAATGAAATCAAAATGGCAAAACGACAAGGAAGAATGTATTCACCAAATGTTGACTTTCAGATATACTTAACAAAAATACAACCGACCGGCATGAAGTTATCATTTATCACTGATTTGCTAACCATCTCGACGAGATATTTTTAGTCGCGGATTCAAGAAACAAAACCACTTCTCTTAACCTATTTTGTAAGGTAAAACTAAAACACATAAACGGCTAACGCGTCTAGTTTTTAAACAACCTCCTGATAGACGAATAGAGTGAGGAATTGAGCTAGAGACTAGAGTAGAAGAGAGGGAAAAGCAACACTCTTTCGATTTTTTTTCCATGTCTTTTTTATCTCAAACTAAATGTACGCTTAATAAGTTCAAGTCCGACATTTTGTCGGCGACGAAGTGACGAAATGATAAGCCTGTATATAAGGCCAATTGTTATCATTTACCCTGCTTGGTCTTGGTAATTCAGATAAGGTTTTTAGCTTTCTCCTTGCCATTTTATGAACTACTGCATGAAAAGAAAATCAGAATTTTGCAAACTTACGTGCGACATTTGTGAAGTTTGGCAACCAAATTTTCACAGAACAAAGTGAGCTTTTCCCTCTTACCTTGCACTTTTAGCCTCATCTCATTGGAAGAAGGTCCCAACAGCTAAATCTTTCCATTCAGTTTGGCGAAAATAAAAGTTCATTCAACTAAAACATTCTTCAAAGTTCAGACGGGGAGAGCAATCATGTTTCCTCCTGTAAATTCAGCGACAAAAACATCCAGTTCAAGTCCTCTACTCCTTGAATGCCTTATGCCATATGGCCTAAATTTCCGGCAAAAAATGTATTGAATTCCGAGTTATTCTTTTCGGGGACTGTTGAAGCAGATATTTTCAAAACAGAGCCACACAAAGCTTGCCTTCGTTTAGTTCGTCTCTCAGTTCTGCCTTGGAGGATTTCCCTCCCTCTGCAAACTCATCGTCGGTCGATTTCTAACGACTGTTACTGTTAGGGGAATTGATTTTCTGATCGTGTGTACGTAAGATTTAATTCTTGTGTTTTCCTGTTCGCCTAGTGGCTCGTGATTTTCAAGTTTTTCTTTGTTCTCCCAACATATCCCGCGTGTTTATATAACAGAACAAAGACATGGAAAGTGTGTTATATTGCCTAAATACTTTCCAATGCCGCAAATGGGAAGATACATGTATGAAAGTTTTCCTCGAGAGGGAGCCGACTTTCCCTGCTAGCAGAGGTCTCTCTCCGTCTTGGTAAAATGGAAGGCGAGGGAGAGACCTCTGCCGACATCCGACGCTTTCACTGTCGCGCATGCGTGAAGTTTCCTTGGCAACAAGTGACGCGATCTCACGTGTACTTATAGCGCACGAAACAACTGTAATAAACAACTGACGCGTACAGCTATTTCCGGTAAAACGTGTTTTCGAAACTGGTTTGACTCGTCCATGAATGTGGACGGCAAGCGTCGGATGTCGGCAGAGATCTCTCCCTCGCCTGACAGAGAGAGACCTCTGCTAGCAGGGAAGAGCCCACTATGCACGAATTAGAGTTACAGAAAGGCTTTAAGTGACGAAATTGCAAGAATTAGAGTCAAATATTTAACAATTATTCACCGAAGTGGAGGTGAACAGCGGTGGATATTTACCGAGACGCGCTTAATAATTGTTTTAGTATACACCACTCTCCAGGTGAATGGCCAGCGTCAAATAGTTATTTTCTTTTCTGTCAAATGGACAAAAACTCACGCGAGATGATCGCTGTTTTGCTTGGAGGTGAATATGAAATCATTTTCACTGTTTGAGTAGCCAATCAGACAGGGCGAAAAGTGATATTCACTGGTGTGGTATATACCAATTACTTTTAGTGGGAGAAGGTAGGTATCATGAATAAGACTTAAGCGTACACATTTTGCGTAATGCAATCAATTATTTAAACTGTTACGACATAATTAGTCCTTTCAATTTTGAAATGATAGTTATCGAACAAAATCAAAAATGAAAAGAAACTACTCATGACCATAACAAAACAGAGTGCGGAAGAAACGGATGGTTCTTCTTGTACAGTTGTTTGTTACGTCACGTCCAAAAGTAGCGACTAATTAGCTGATATGTGAAACTGGAAATATAGTAATTGGTTCACGGCTTGATTCTCATTAGCAGATTTAAAGTTTCGGAAATGATTCATAATTTAAGAGTTATCCATAATTGGGGAAGTTAAAATGAGTTCTTCTTTATTTCAGATAGAATTAAGCAAACACATATTTAACTAAAGTAAACGTACTCAGTCGTTTATCTCGTTAACTCTTGAGAAAGCTTTTGTTTGTTTGTTCTGTTGTGCCTGATTGTCACGACAAACGGAAACGAGGAAGTAAAAGTAAAAGTTGAGAACACCATTAGTAGGAATATCCATATGGTTTGGGATAGAATATCAATGAAAAGAGCAGTCCTTGAATGTGGGAGTAAGGCGTTGTTCATGAAAAATATTGTCTTGGTTACATGTATGAACTCATTTTCCATTCCTTCCACCGGATAAGACTTAACTATGTTATCAGTGTTACATAGATCGTGCCTTGAATTGACTTATTAGTACAGGTCTTGTCTTTGTATGCCAAGCTCTTTTTCATAACTATAGAATCTACTTTTGTCAATCTTTTACGCTCAGATAATGAGTATGTCATATTATTTGTAGTCAGTACTTATTCTTAGCCAATCAAATTATAGTAATGATTGACAAGTGTCAATCAGTGAGGAATTCTTGAGGGGCTCTACATAATATTAAGAGCGCTCCGCGTTCTCCTTGTTGTGTGTGTTGCACTGAGACCACATCTAGAAGAGAAGCTGAATAAAACAAGTCCACTACAAGATATCGACTCCCGCTTAATCCCTCAGTGGGTGTCGCAGAACCACGCTGCAACAAAACGAATGGCACCAGCGACGTCGGCCGGCACTTCACAATCTATAAATCACTAAAAGGAATACAACCTAAATACATTTTTGACATCTGTATACATTGCTCTTTGCACGCAGCTTTACCTCAGACTGAGATTACAACAGTTAAGTGTTATTAAAATATTTGTTTTACATTTATGTCTGTCTGATGTGCAAGATCCGTAAGACGGCTAAAACAAACCAGAAATGTAGACGAGTTTATCTGCAGAAATTTGACACCAGCCGTGTACATGCATGCCAGTTCCGCGCTACATCAAATAAGTACTTGATCATTTCGTTGACTTTATAGAAAATCATTTCTAAATACTTCAATTCCCACATTTGTGTCCATAAATTCAATAAAAGTAATGTACATCAGTTTTCTCGCCTCAAAAAATATTTAGCCCGGAGCCATTAATTCAACTAAACTAAGGTTGATGTACAGTTTTGTACAGTTGAAGTCCTCGTTTTGACATCAGAAAAACATCATTGGCATTCAAAAACAGTAATACATTTCACATTTGTCTTTGTGGAATACCTAGTATTTTCGAAGTTATTAAAAATAGTTTTATCTCCCTTTTGGAGGCAATAGGTAGTTCAGACTCCAAAGAAAGAAAGAACTTGAAGGAAACTGCATTCTTTTCTTTATTTCACACTCGTTACTTTACATTTGGGTAGTTTACAGACATATACACTTAATAATTATGATAATAGATATGGGGGGAAGAAAAAAGAAGAAATTATATAATAGGAAAGGGTGCAGGGAAGTTGAAGGAACTAAAAGTTTTCTAAGTCAACTCCCCATTAAGTGAAATGAATATGTGTAGTGTGATCTGCCTTTGCCTATAAATCCAAGTAATCATAATCATATAGTAAATAATTTTTAAAAAATTGAAAAGAAATTAAGGACTGTTAATGTATGGTACAAAAAATACAATAACAACTAAGAAATGTACATTAAGCTCTATCATCTGATTAATCATAATTTCATCACAAGTAAAGTGAAAGGAGATGAAAATTTACACGTAGGCCATTAAACAGTTATGTTTTATGCGACTTTTAAATTTTGAGCGTTTGAGATCTCTTGTGCTAGTTGGTAAATTATTCCAGAGTTTAATACCAGTTGATTTAATAGAAAATTTTCCATACTTTGTTGAGACTGGTAAGACAAAGAGGTTCTTTGAAGCATGTCTAGTATTATAGTTATGTATGTTGGAGGCTGGTTTTGCATAATTTTGAAAGGCTTGAGGTAACTGATTATTAATATAATCATGCATAAATAGAGCAATATGTAGGTAATTAATTTCTGATATTTGTAGGATGCCAAGGTACTTAAAAAGTGGCGGGGCATGGGATTGGAAATCTGAAAATGTCATTATTCTGATAGCTTTGTTGTTTAACGTATTTAATCGAGATAGATGTGTTTTGTAGGTATTTCCCCAAGTGCTAACACCATATTGTAAGTATGGATAAACAAGAGAATAATATACTTGCATCAAGGTGCCTAAGTCAACATAGTGTCGTAGTTTGGATATAATACCAACATTTTTGGATATTTTCTTAGATATATAGCTTATGTGAGGCTTCCATGTTAAGTTTTGATCTATGTATACACCTAAATATTTTACATATTCAGTTTGTTTTAATACAATGTCACCTAATTGGATATTTAAATTAGTATTTAGTTTACGAGAAGAACAAATTAACATATATTTTGATTTGGAGATATTAAGTGATAATTTGTTGGCTTTAAGCCATTCTGCTAATTTGGAGAGCTCTTTATTTACTAGTACTTGAAGATTATTAAGATTGTTGTCTGAATAAAAGATGTTAGTGTCGTCTGCAAACAGTCTTATTGATAAAAGGTTACTACTATTATTTATGTCATTAATATAAATAAGAAACATCAGGGGGCCAAGTGTTGATCCGTGAGGAATGCCACAATAAATATCGGTATGGTTAGAATGGACATTACCAATGGCAACAAATTGTTTACGATTTGTTAAATAACTTTTAAACCAGTTTAGGGCAGTTCCTCTTATTCCATAATTGTTCAATTTTCCTAATAGGATATTGTGATTGACTGTATCGAAGGCCTTAGAGAAATCCAAGAAAACACCACAAGTATATAGGCCATTATCAATAGATTCTAGGAGATTGTCAATGATTTCAATAAGAGCTAGTGTTGTGGAGTGGTTTTTTTCTGAATCCAAATTGGTATTTATACAATAAGTTGTTTTTATTAAAAAAATTGATTAATCTTGTATGCATAAGTTTCTCTAAAATTTTAGCAAAGGCTGTTAATAAAGCGATGGGCCTGTAATTAGTTGCTTCGTATGGGGAATCGGCCTTGTGTAGTGGTATGATTTTGGAGAGTTTTAAGTAGTGAGGAAAAGTTCCAGTTACAAACGAAGAATTAAAAATTGTAGTGAGTGGTTTAATTATGATGTGTTTTGCTAGTTTTATTAAGTATATTGGAATATCATAAGGACCACTGGATTTGGATGTGTCTAAGTTTGACAAAAGTGTCAAAACTTCATTTTCATTAGTAGGATTAATAAAAAAACTATTTGGACCTGATAAGGGATCTAAGTAATCTCTATATGATTTTGTGCTTGGTGGAATTTTATTTGCTAAACTAAGACCAACATTACTAAAGTATTTATTAAAATGATTGGCTACATCTAAGGGATTGTTCAATTCTCTTCCATTGCAATTAATACTTTGTGGAATGTTGGATACTTTACTTTTAATCTTTGTTATTTGATTTATAATTTTCCAGATTTCCTTGGTGTTTTGACGAAGTTTACAGATTTTGTCTTTAAAATACCTTCGTTTACTTGATTCTTTTATGTGACTAAGCTTGTTGGCATAACGTTTATAAAACCTTTTTTTTTATCACATCTCCTTTCAGAAAATGGGAATAATAAAGACATTGTTTATGCTTGATAGAAACAAAAATAGCAGGGGTAATCCAGGGTTTATGTGATAATTTATACTCTTGCTTAGATAATGCAACCACATTCATCTGATATTGTTGAATACCGGTTATGCAACAAATAGGCAGAATACGTGACATTTCAACCGCAGACCGACTGTCCCGGGGGAGAGGGGGGGGGTACTTATGTGATAAATGGGTATGTATGTGCGGCCATGAGGTTCAAATACTGACCCTGTTTGACCCCAAAAGGGGTCCAAAATCCTGATTGCCCTACTTTTTCCCCAAATAGGCTCAAATACTGACTTTTACTGCTCAAATTAGGATCAAACCCTGACCCACCTACGCCTCCTTGTTTCAAAGTCTATAAATCGCTGTCAGGAGCCCATTACCAGGAGCGTCCATCTTCCCCATTGGTTCTGTTCCAAGCACAGGAGTAGAAGTTGCTATATTTATATATATGTCGCTAGTTTATTACTAAACGTGCCTCAACATTGAAGGTAAACGTGGAATTTTAATTCAGCTGAGATATTTTACGGTTCTAATACTTCAGAATTTATGAAATCGTCAAGACAGTCATTCTACTGTCTACAACGAGGCAGTATGTTGTCTACAACGGTAGAACATATCATTCAGCCGCGCCCCACTCCAAATTATTACGAGATAAGAAAAACAACAAATGTGACGTCATTTCAAAACGAGTCGAAACGATAACTAATAGGCGGTTTGCACTATAATGTCAGTCGAATACAAGTCCCAGAATCCCTTGCGCTGATTCGTTTGTTCTTTAATTTGGACCATTGTATGGTATTCTCAGACGAGTTAAAAAACCTGAATAAGAAAAAAAAATGCCTAATGGATTCTGGTAGTTGTATTCAACTGACATAATGTGCAGATCGGGAATTGAATTTGCGCCTGACTCTGCAGTATAGATTCCTTGGACTTTGACCCAGTCCAGTGAGTCCAATCTTTGGTTTACAACATGCCTTATCTTCAGGCTAATGTATTTTCAATATGACATCTAAAAGCCTTATTACCTCAAAGATCAGACCTTGTGTTAATCCGATAATGTATTTTGTCTAGTTTTCAGATATGCCGGGGCCCGCATGGAGCCCATAATCAGGAGCGTCCATCCCGCATACTTGACCTACACGGAAACCTCGGAAGTTTACAGTTTCACAACAGAGGAAGACTTCCAAGATTTCCTGGACTGTGATGAATAAGTATCTGATTCTACAAGCATCTAGCTGTGATTATCCAAGCTTTGCTCTTCCCCTCGTGAGTTCAACTCTCTACAATTTTTACCGTTCTTTAATTTATCTGGCACTGAACTGAAAGCTTTAACTGGAAACTGGTACTATGTTTTTAGTACTGCATGATATTGATATAACTTCTGCAGAATCCTGATAAGTTTGATGACAGAGACTCTGATCTTGTCTAAGTTCAACCAGCTTCTAAACACATTGAACCACGATAGCCTTACGCTGCTCCACTGTAATATCAGAAGTCTGCTTAAAAACCTATCTCTCCTGGGCCGGGTTGTTCAAAGCCCGATTAGTGCTAATCTAGGGATAATTTCCATGACAACCATAGGCATAGGTTGTGTGCAGAGTTAACCAGGATTAACACTAATCGGGCTTTGAACAACTCGGCCCTGAATGATATCTTATATTCTCTGAATAGTAAACCTGATTTCTAGGTTATTTATAGACCTGATTTAAAATTTATAATGCCACTAGTGGAATCCTGCTGTTCAGAAATAGTCACTGGTAATGGTAAACCTAATAAAATAGTTGGATGTATCTACCGGCATCCTACTACCAACTTACAGGAATTTACATTAGAATTAGATAATTTGATCAAACAATTAAATCAGCTAAAACATCAGGTTTACATAATGGTGACATGAATATTGATTTTCTTAAATACAATCAGCACACTAATACAGAAGAGTACTTAAACATGTTATACTTAAATTATGTACTTCCTTCAATAACCAAACCAACAAGACTTACTGATCACTCCTCTACACTTATTGATGATATTTACTCTAATACTTCCATTGAAAATATTACTGCTGGCATTGTATTAGTTGACATATCAGACCATTTTCCTGTGTTTTGTATTTGCAGTACTTAAACCAATAGAATTAAGAGAAAAATACTCCTTACAGACTATAGTAACTTTGACCAATCTTAATATATAAACGATCTAAATTTAGTCAATTGGGCTAACGTATTTAGCAATTCCACAGATCTTCATGAATCAACTGCAGAATGTATTAGCACTATAAATCAAATTATTGAGAAGCATGCTCCAAAACAACAAGCATCTTTGAATAAAATGAAACAACTAGCCAAGCCCTGGATCACAAAAGGCCTTTTGAATTCAATAAAAGTAAAGCAAAACATGTAGCACTCGCACTTTTTAAGTAAGGACTCCGTGAAGGTCTCGCAGCATAAAGTATATTCAAACCTACTTAATCATATAAAAACTAAGACAAATAATGAGTATTACAGTCAACAGTTTCATTTGCGCAAAGACAATTAAAAAAATACTTGGAAGATTATAGGTACACTTATAAAAAGTAAAAGTAAAGGCCAATCCTCTCCTTCAAGACTGAATCTTACGAAACAGCAAATTACTTACCAAGCAATCTGACATTGTTGAGCAATTTAATCAACACTTTGTAAGCGTTAGGCTCAAATCTAGCAAGCCTTATTGAGATTACTAATGATGATTCCACTAAGTATATCAATAACTCCCCAGTCTCTAGCTTTTATTTGTCACCTGTTTCTGAAGAAAAAGTCGGCCAACTGTTCTCTGAATTAAAAGTAAATAAGTCATCACTTGATATACCAAATAAAATGATAAAAATAGCATGTAGGCCCCTATCAATACCTTTTACATTTATTTTTAACCAGTCAATATCCACGGGCATAATTCCTAAATTATTTAAACTGACAAACCCCAGTTTACAAAAGTGATACAGTAACAGACCCAAACAATTATAGGCCCATATCAACACTTTCACCATTCAGCAAGACAGGGGAAAGAATTATCTATGATCAGCTGATTTGTTTCATAGAGAAACATAATATAATATTTAAATACCAGTTTGGCTTTAGAAAGGATACTCAACTGAACAAGCTATATTAGAAATAACTGACAATTTAAAAACTTCTAAAGCTTTTGACACAGTTAACCATAATATCCGTTTATCTAAACTATATATATATGGAATACGAGGTAAACCACTAGATTGGTTCAATAGCTATCTTCTCAATAGAGTTCAATATGTTCAAATCGGAACTGATAAATCTAGCCTCCTAGAAATTACGTGCGGAATCAATCGAGGATCGACGCTAGGACCTTTACTGTTTTTACATTACATTAATGATATGGCTAACTCTTCTTCCAAATAATACTTCCGTACGTTTGCTGATGATGCAAATATATTCTATGTAAATAAAGATCCCAAGGAACTTGAATTGATTATGAACACGTACTGGATTGAAAAAAGTCCTTGAGTATTGTGCCACCAACAAATTATCTGTAAACATGAAAAAAACTAATTTCATGCTGATAACTACTAGAAAAACGGAGATACCTATGAACATCCTTAATATTGAGCGTAAATGCTGTATTAAGTATCTTGGCATTTACCTTGATGAAAATCTTAACTGGAAAAACCAAATTACCCATGTTAATAACAAAATAGCTAAAAATATAGGAATATTCTATAAATTGCAACTTTATTACACACTAACGTTCCTTACTTAAGATATGGGGCCATGAGCTAGGGCAGTACATATCCAACTATTTTTATTAAACTCTGCACAAAGCAAAATAAGTGTATTCGAAGTATTTTCTTTGCAAACAATAGGGAGTTTCCAAGTCATTATTACAATATCTTTAATATTCTTAACTTTGACAATATTGTAAAATTAAAGATTGGCAATTTTGCTCACAAACTCTACAACTGTCCCTCTACTACCCCCCAATATTTCACGATATCCTTATACCTGTAACAAGCATTCATGGATACAATACTAGATACGCAGCCAGAAAATTTACTATAAAATTTACAGCTTACTGTTCCTACTAATTTTAAACAACTATCAAACCTCAACTTCAAAAAACATTATAAAGTATATCTTCTCTGTAATCAGATATAGTCTTTGTCTGATAATATTCCAATATCTTTATTTTCTTTAATAAATACCTTAATATATTAACATACAAAGATATAATTACCGTATAAGCTTCAAGTCAACCATTATCATTATTATCCATCATTATAATTATACATTATCATTATTATTAATAATATGCCATATGCATAAATCTAATCACATGTAAATTTCCAGTGCTTATTTATTTATTATATATTTATTCATATTTATATTATTATTACTCGCTATTATTATTATTATTATTATATATCATAGCTGTACACAGGCTCTTCAAAATTAAGCCTATTATAATAACTTAATTACAGTAACCTTATGTAGTCTATAATTAGATTGTTTACTTTTCTGTCATTCTATATTCTCCTTTTTTTTTCCTCTTTGGTTCTCTACATAATTATTCTCATCGCCACTCCATTAATGCATGCCTCAGCTATAACATACAAATCTCCTTCTTTTCACCTACTCGTACGTATTCAGTAGCCAACTCGAAAGCTATATGTTACTTTGGCTTCTGTGCACAATTAATTTTCCTCAAATGTATACTTTTACAGGAGCCCATTACCAGGAGCGTTCCTCTGTTATGGGTTGGGTCCCCAGCACAGGAGTAGATGAGGCTATTTTTAGATTCGAAATTCCCGCGAAAAGAGGTTGCCACCATGTTGGTGCCCTTAAACAATAGATTCCTCATTAGCTTCTTTTGTTGGGGCACCAACACTTGAATCTCTGGAGATTGAGTGCAAACCAGCAATTCGAATTCCCGCGTTGAAAGTAAGGAGAATGATATCTGATTGGCTAAGAATAGCCTACCTTTGTTCTTTTTCGCGCGAAACGCAATGCTAAAAATAGCCTCATCTACCTCTGTGATGGGGACCCAACCCATAACAGAGGAACGCTCCTGGTAATGGGCTCCTGTAAAAGACACAGTGGGGAAGAGGGACGCTCCTGGTAATGGGCTCCTGACTTTTATCATTTATTATTATGTTATACTTCTACCTTCAATATTCTTCCACCTTAATATTGTAAATAATGAGAAAGTGCTAACATAAATTTGAACTGAAACTACACTGTATGTATATGTCACAGCGTTTTCACTAGTTAAGTTAATTTTAGAACGGTTTCCCGCTAATTTTGGGTTGCAATCGCTCCTAAGGGAATGTAACCACAAAAGCGTAGCAGCCATGTTGTTGGTATAACAAAAGTAGCTAATGAGGCATCTTTTGGTCCGCCACTGGAGCAATCCACTAATTGGCGAGAACAATAATCTAAAAATAGTCCAACTTGTGAAAAGGCCGTGACAGCTATATCGGAATATGGACGCTCCTGGTTATTGGCTCCTGTCAGGTTATTGGCTCCTTCTGCTGTTATTACAAGCTAGCTGGCTGTTTGAATGCTCAGATATATTAAGGTATGGGTCAAGGACTATCACACTCCTAATAAGTATAGGGGTGGTTTACTTTAGTTTGAGTTTTCTCGGAAACCTTGACTTCATGATATATAATGTAAAACGAACCTTCGATCATTTTTGTATAGATCGTTGCCATGGCGATTGAAGCTGTGACCTTTGAACTCATTTTTAGAAAAGTACAATTCAAAGCTTCGGGAGGAATTTAAAGCGCACAAAATTCAGAAGTAAAGGCGATGAAACTAATGCAGCTTACCATGTAGTTTATGCGTCCAATTAGGAATTGTTGAAATGTTTGTTAATTCAGTACAAACTTGAGGGGTGTCATATTTAATACCAGCCTTAATTAGCCTTCCCCTTAAAATTACCAACATTGCATAAAAATATCCACTAAATTAGAACCTTTTACGGTACGCCAGGAGGATTTTCAAAAAATTACTTTAAATAAAGGTCATAGGTCACATTCCATGTTTTCATGGAAACTGTCATGAAAATGCGTTAAGGTTGTGACTTTATCGAATCTGTCAAAGTGTCAACAATATATCTTACAATCACGAAGCGATAGACCACCCTCTTGATTTGCGGTGGCCATATTGAGACCCATGCCTTAACGCCCCTGAGTGTATAACGTTGTTTGAATGTGTAACACGCTTTTTTACAAGGAAGAATTGTAGCAAATTATGAAAGGATTCACGTATTTTTGGGTCAATAAAAGTTCCTTTACAAGAATCATAAGTTGGGAAGAAATTAACAGGTAAATCAATATCGTATATCCACAGGCAGCCCAAGCTCTGTATTTGCACTGTGTGACTATTATTTCACAAATTCTCAGATAAAGAAAATAAAACTTACCTTAAGAGTGTTATCCTGTTGTTTCTCTGGGGTCTAGAAATGGCGGTTATGGGGCATTTCTCTCACTTTGGGTTTTTCTCTCTTCTCTGTCTAAAAGAAAGGAAAGGCTGCATATTCAAACCACGATTCACTTGAGGCCGATTTTTCTCACGAAAACCCGTCAGGTGAAAGGTATGGATAGTTTTTCTTACCCCAGAAGTTTTCAGACCTGATAAATCATTATCCTAACTCTTCCAAATGAACTCATTTCTTTGAAAAAGCCCTCTCATTCTTCGTCAGAAACTACGAGTTCGCATCGTTTCGGACATGACCGTTGCAAACTCTGCTTTGTAGCCTGGTCTGCTGACAAAATTCCTCTTTCCGGCAGAGGGACAGTCAATAAATTGCCAGATACTTTACTCTCTCCACGTGGTCTAACGTTTCGCCCGGTACTGAGTAGCCAATCGCTTGGCTACAATAGCCCACTTCCGCGATATGCTTTACTTGTCACGCACATAGGTTTCAATACGAGGCTCCGTGCTAAATTAAATTAATAAATTTAATTTAGCACGGAGCCTCGTATTGAAACCTTTGTGCGTGACAAGTAAAGTATATCGCGGAAGTGGGCTATTTCAAACAGGTTCACAACGCTTGACGACGGCTAGTTCCCAAAGTTCACGGGCTCAGAACTTATACATATATACCTTATTTTGAAACGGGTCTACAAGTGAATCGGCTCTATGGTAAAGTGGTGTAGAGCGCGCTAGCAATCCAACGATTTGAAGTTCGATTCCCACACCAGCCAGTAACAATTTTTAAAATATACTTTTTCTCCTTTCTCAGTTTTATTTAATCTTTTCCTATATTTTAAGATATTAGAGCCGCCTTCCACACTAAAACTTTGTTTTGCATTGGCTCTCAAGCTCCAACCCTGTTATGATTTCGATTTTTATTTATATTATTATAGTGCCATGATGAGAAAGAATATCATTAACCTCGTAATTACATAAAATCCTGTGAAAGTATCGAACACTACAGTTTCAATAGATTAACGTACTGTACATGCGATAATTTGAATCAATCAAAACCCGTGAAAATCAACTGTTACATCAATTTGCTTAATTACAAACTCAAACAATAAAAGGAAACAGCGAGATAGTCCAGCTTTCCTTTTCTAAGCAGGAGGCTTTCCTTCTAGCGCTATTGTGATCAACATGTTCATTAAATAACAAGAAAATAAAACTGAGAAAGGAGAAAAATAATTTTAAAAAATGTTACTGGCTGGTGTGGGAATCGAACTTCAAATCGTTAGATTGGAAGCGCGTGCTCTACACCACTTTACAATAGCTAGAGCCGATTTTCGTGTAGACCAGCTTCAAAATAAGGTATATATGTATAAGTTCTGATCCCATGTACTTTGGGAACTAGCCGTCGTCAAGCGTTGTGAACCTGTTTGAAATAGCCCACTTCCGCGATATGATTTACTTGTCACGCACAAAGGTTTCAATACGAGGCTCCGTGCTAAATTAAATTTATTCTTTTCACTGAGAAAAGAATACATTTAATTTAGCACGGAGTCTCGTATTGAAACCTATGTGCGTGACAAGTAAATCATATCGCGGAAGTGGGCTATTTCAAGCATATCGCGGAAGTGGGCTATTTTAAACACGTGCACGCGATTGGCTACTCAGTACCGGGCGAAACGTTAGACCCCGTGGGGAGAGTAAAGTATCTCGCAATTTATTGACTGTCCCTCTGCCGGAAATAGTAATTTTGTCAGCAGACCAGGCTACAAAGCCGAGTTTGCAACGGTCATGTCCGAAACGATGCGAACTCGTAGTTTCTGACGAAGAATGAGAGGGCTTTTTTCAAAGAAATGAGTTCTTTTGGAAGAGTTAGGATAATGATTTCTCAGGTCTGAAAACTTCTGGGGTAAGAAAAATTATCCATACCTTTCACCTGACGGAGGAAATTCCGCCTATCGGACGGGTTTTCGTGAGAAAAATCGGCCTCAAGTGAATCGTTGTTTGAGTATGCAGCCTTTCCTTTCGTTTAGACAGAGAAGAGAGAAAAACCCAAAGTGAGAGATATGCCCCATAACCGCCATTTCTAGACCCCAGAGAAACAACAGGACAACAAAAAAACTCTTAATCTTTATCTGAGAATTTTGTAAAATAATAGCCACACAGTGCAAATACAGAGCTTGGGCTGCCTGTGGTATATCAAAGTCTGACGCGTCGGCGCGGTATTACGCGTCGGCAGCTGCACCTAGGAGCTCTACATCCATAATACGGTAATGGCCCTACTATGCAATTTACCACTTTTGTCACCGAAAAACAAAATTCACACAGAGCGCATTTTAAGACTACCTGCTGACGCGGTCCGAGTGATAATAACAAAAATAAAATAATAGAATTGGTAACAAGGAAAACAGATTGCAATACAATGCAAATTATCTTAAACATTTCGTCAACGGCGTGCTAAACGCGACTAAATACCGAATATATATTAATTGCTGAGTGAGCACGTGACACGTCCCCCATCACAATTAACTCGTTAGGCAAGACCTTGTGTCCATTACCCAGAATGCATTCAGGCATTGGAGCTGCAAGATTGTGTACAATGAAATACAGTAAAAGGAAGGCAAACAAGCTATGTGGTTGGATATATTAAATACAAAGAGTTTATTACACGGAAAGTTGTGTAATACGGCTTGGTATTGTTACGGATCAGTTTTATTTTTACGAGCCTGAAAAGCGAGAACAAATAAAATTGACGAGTAAAATTCCAAGCCGTATTATACAACTTTTCGTATAATAAATTGTTTATTATACGACAGTTAACATACACAAAAAGAGTTTATTTCGCTTACCTTACAGCTCTGTTAAATGAAATTATATTGAGCGCAGAAACTGTCAACCCTCTTTGTAGCCAAATCTCGGGGGCGTGCGCGCGCTGAAGAATCTATTTCCGTGCGCTAAAAGCTATTACTCGAACAGCTCCGTTTCGCACTTAATTAAAATCAAAATAAAACCAAATCTGCAATCATACATGTACAATACATTACTTTATTATACGACTTAGCGTTTTCGAGTGCCAATACGGAATACAACGAATGCAAATATGGGTCGGGTGGAACTTCTCGAAACGAGCGATAGTATTGGCCTAAACCTAACCGTTATAAAGTACAGTACAAAAACAGTAGAAGCATAGGATTATGGGTGCAATCAGAATACAGGTGTCGAGAGGTTCCGTGCTATTCGCAAATATGCGAGCATATTACACGGGTCACGAACATATTCAACAAAAGAACAAAGGCTCTGCTATCAAATACAAATTACCGAGGCTTTAACTTTTTTAGTAAATAATTTTATAACTTAGTAAACTCACAGTGAATTATAAATTAAGAAAACTTAACCTGTTAAAGTCTTAGGCTTATCTTTTAAGTAGTTTTCTTATTTTTCGCGAAATATTTCACGTAAATACGCATACGTACTTAAAAGTAGAAACAGGGGTGATTGTCTGTGTTTTCCTTTAGTTTCGGCGGGAAACTGGGCAGAGGCGCGCGCGACCGGCTCAAGTAAGGCGCGTGACGTTTTGCCGCGGTGTGTGCTACCTTAATTGTTCCCGTGCTAACGAATCACTTCAATGTCTCACTTTACAAACATAGGTACGTAAAACATACATGAAGCTATTTGCTTACATCTTAAAATCAAATCTGTGAAGAAACCAGGATAAACATTTTCCATTTAACCGATTTAGTTTGTATATTTGTTGTCCCAATTCAGGTCACCTGACTTTTCCCTTGAGTAATGTCTTCTTGTTTTTCTGTATCCCAAGAGGAAATGTACAAATTCATCTAATTGGAAAACAAAGCACTATATCCTCAGGAGAGTTGTCACATGATCTGAATTGGGACAACAAATGTACAAGCCAACATCGTTCTATTAATAAAACTAAAGACTGAGTCTATCTTTTTGCATTATTCTTTACGTGGACCGGGCTGCCAGTGGACCATTGCCGCACGAGCATGGTTGCGAATTTATCGAAGTATCATTGCGTCTTATTTCTAACATTGTAATTCACGTCTCGAAAATGGTCAATAAATTTATCTTGCTGCTAAATTAACCCACTATGTGTTTAGCCTATTCATTATTCAATAGCCTGTTTAAATATCAGTACAGTAAGTAACGTTTTCGGCGAGATTTGCGCGTTTGATTTCACTGACCTGTGTTCGCTGGTTTTTGCGGATCGCTCTCGTTGACAGTCCACCCGATCGAGTCAAATTTTGCTCCAAAGTTTGTCTATTGCCCATATTACCATGTAGTTACAGTAATGTATCAAGGGAGCACACATTTGAAATATCAGCAAAGAGAATGACGAGTTATAGGGAGAGCAATCCTTTCTCCATTTCAATCAATGTTGCTTCAGATCTATTAATACAGATTTATTAATACAAATGCAATTATACTCTGGGATCAAATACCAGTAAATGTCAAAACTAAAGAAAGGCATATCTTCAAAAAAGAAATCAATTCTGATCTTATCATCAATTATGAATAATACTTATAGTCCTGTTACTGTTATTATTTATATTATAATTATTATTTATTCTACTATATACTTTCTTTCCTTCTCAGGCCTCGTTTTGCATATTTTCCTGTTTTTGTTTCTCATTTAGATAACTGTCTTTAATAAACTTTACTTAAAATTACTATCAACACTAAAACCACTTAATGAATATATTAATAATTTACTATCTAACTAAACATGTAAATACCGCTGTGGTAAACCTGACTAGATAACCCCATGGTTTTTTTCAGACTTACCAACTCTAGCAAAAGAAATTATAAAATGTCTAAGTTTATATACTGTAGCATATTCAGCTAAGTTTCAGGTATATATGTTTTATTAGCTAGTTTTTGGCAAAATGTTTTGCCTTTGGTATGTTTTGGCAGGTGTTCAGAAAAGTCGCAAAATACAACTGTCTTTCTTTTCTATAACTTTGTCATGCCTTTCTCTGTGTTTTATAAAACATTGCTTTTTGGCAAAAGGTTTTGCAATGTTATTTGTCTTCTGACGTTACTTTTTGTGTTATACCTTGAGTCAAAAACGTATTTTTTTCGTTGCATTTTCACTAAACGTTTCGTGTGGAAACAATCTCAATCAACTACTCCAGCTCGCAGCGGTCCAAAACCATACCGACCGGTCGTACGGCGATTTATCGGATAGTTGAAGAACCTATCAGATTTGTCCATTTGCCACGAATCCAGCTTGCCGCATAATAACATACGTTATAAACAAGTGTTCCCCACCTCACCGCATAGTTTACATATTGATGGGAATTAGAATGCAGTCGCAGTCAGTTAAGCCCAGTTCAAACGTTGAATTTCTGTCGTGTGGAATTCAATTCACGAATTCAATTCCACAGTAATTCGACGTTTGAACAATTAAATTGACTAGTCGAATTATCAATCAATCAATCAATCAATCAATCAATCAATCAATCAATGATCTTTATTTAAACATGATAAAGTTTAAGCGTTGCCGCTTGTGGGGTCGTGTATAAAACTATCTGATCTAATCTACCCTGAACTACCTAGTACATGTACAGTATGTATGTGTAAAATATTATAAAATTTAAAATTGGATTAATATATTATAAAATCAGGCATAAAATTCGGAGATAATTCATTAGTCTCTTTTATGTTTCTGCAATCGAGCTACGATCGATGGAGAGTGGTTTCCCTGCGATCGTAGCGATCATATGGCAACCGACCGAGCTTTGCAAGCGGTGATAAGGACATGCATGGCGGTTTGTACGTTTGGTATGCAAATGTGAAATATTAATTGTCTCCCAAAGAGTCATTTCATCAGTAGTTTTGGCCCTCTAAACCAGCCTGCAGTATCACAAACTAAGCCTTACCTGATTTTTCGTGTTATATATCCATTAGTAGTGATGTGTGAGATTTAGATTATGAAGAGAACTCTCCTCTCTTATCTGTTATCGACCGGCTCACGACAGCAAGCAACAGAGCGGGAAGTGATCAGCAATGCTCTCTTGGTCACGGTGTATTGTTTCCTTTATTTCTTGTTAACGCATGAGAAGATACGTTGAGTGTGTTTTCACGAGAGGTTTCTCTTGCTTAACATATATTGACCTCTGCCGACAGCCAGAACATTTTATGTATTCGTTTTCGCGCCTAAATCACAGTTGGCGGTGCAGGCAGTTTAACGCAGTTTGTAGTACCTAAGCTATGTGCTCAAACTAAAATTGAGGCCTTTTGAAACACCAATTGCAAGTTGACTTTATTTGGCGATATTTAGGTCTCTCTGAAATCAGTCGCAAGACGTCAGGTTGGCGCCTCAATAGGGGCCTCAATGAACCTTTAATAGGTTATGGTGACTTCTTCTATTGCCTTGCGTTGAGTTGCACAGTTCTAAGTAGCCGCGACTCTTATCGATATCTTGACTTCTAGAAGACCGAAAAGCTTGAATAATAGCTCATTCGAAAGGAGAAAGCCTGGAGAAAGTGTTTTCATACTTGTTTGTGATGCGATTTGAAGATTACCACAAAACAATGGCCATTCTGTGCGATGATTATGCTAAGAAACCCCACGCAACTAATCGTTGAAATGCTTTGAAAGTCTGAGTCGACTTCCTGAGTTCAATCAAAGTGTCATAACTTTTGAGTTCTTTTTCTGATTCTGCTCAAATTTTCGGAACCGTTTTTTTTACTGCAATCGAAACCAAAAGCCTCTTCTGTTTATAACAGCAACTATAAGAAAGTGTTCTTACCTTTTTTGTATTGGTTGATATTTGGTTTCCTGTAGATGTTAGCCTGTTTTAGCCCGTTTCTTCATCTTTTTCCTGATCCCTGAAAATGTTAACGAAACAACTGCAATCGAGCTAGTACGATCGATGGAGAGTGGTTTCCCTGCGATCGTAGAGATCATATGGCAACCAAGCTTTACAAGCGTAACGACATGGAGGTCTGTACCTTTGGTATGCAAAATGTCAAATGTTAATTGTCTCCCAAAGAGTCATTTCATCAGTACGTAGTTTTAGCCATCTAAACCAGCATGCAGTATCACAAGCTAAGCCTTACCTGATTCTTCGTGTTATATTAGCGGCCTTTCACTCCATTAGTAGTGATAAATGTGTGAGATTTAGATTATGAAGAGAACTCTACTCTCTTGTTATCGACCGGCTCACGACAGCAAGCAACAGAGCGAAAAGTGATCAGCAATGCTCTCTTGGTCACTGTGTATTGTTTTCTTTATTTCTTGTTAACGCATGAGAAGATACGTCGGATGCGTTTTCACAAGAGGTTTCTCTTGCTTAACATCTATTGACCTCTGTGCATGCCGACAACCAGAACACTAAAATGTATTCGTTTTCGCGCCTAAATCACAGTTTGGTTTACCCTGGTTCAGAGGCCACATTGCAGTGACTGGCGTAACCGAGTGGACCTGGGGTCGATAGCCGACTGTCGACTTTCGAGCCTCTGGTAACCAGGGTACAGAGGGTAAGTTTGGTTGTGCAGGCAGTTGAACGCAGTTTGTACTACCTAAGCTATGTGCTTAATTAAACTAAAATTGAGGCCTTATGAAACACCAAGTTGACTTTATATGGCGGTATTTAGGTCTCTCTGAAATCAGTCGCAAGACGTCAGGTCGGCGCCTCAATAGGGGCCTCAATATTAATGGGCCTTTAGGTTAGTAACTTCTTCTATTTCGTTGGGCCAAACGCCTTTAGAAGTCATTGGCGAAATTGTCTTCTTTATAGGAGGGCAGAAATGCAAAAGAGCACAGCAAAAATTAAGAAAATACGAAAGGAACTTTTTCATTCGTTGCCAATCTTTGTCTAAAGTTGAGTTAGGTTGGCTCAGATATCAAAATTACTCATGAAAACACCAAACCCCCCGGCAGGGGGTTCTTTCTATATTCGGCTGGTAGCCGGTGATCGTCGTATTTTTTAGGGTTTGAAATCGGCGATTTAGTATTTTTAGGGGTTGTCTAAGCGAAATCGATTTTTAAACAGGGTGATTTTTAGACCATGAGCTGAGGTAATAATAATAATAACGTTATTCATGTATCAAAGACTGATATATGTGGGAAAAACACCTACTAATTGGGCTAAAATATAAAATATAAGCTAAAAAATAGATATTTACATTAATTAAGAGATAGATTAATATAGTAATAATTGTGAATGATAGTAATGGATAGTTTTAAATATATATGTACATATAATAGCAGTGTGAATATCGATGGCGATATAATACAACGTAATATGGCTGTAGCAGATGTACTCGGTGCAGACCCCGACCGCGGCGATCCCACGCATCCAATATTCTTCACTTCGCTCGCTCCGCTCGTAAACTCACTATCACTGTTTATTGAGTAGAGTTGGCAGTGCAGCTCTGTTTAACAATTGCTTATAATTTGCTTTAAAAACTGCACGTAATCCCCTTACTTGAATCCGTTCTAGTTTACGAGTATCACTTGTACATTTTAGGCCCAGGGGGGGGGGGGGGGGGGGGGGGGACTCCCTTATGTGAGGGGTACATGGATGCTCGTCGTACCTTTTTAGGGGTCAAAATCAGGAGTTTGGTACCACTTAGGGTATCCACCATCAAACACAGACATTTCTATGTAAAGCGGTACCTATTAGAGAACGGGTGTCAATTGAACAAAAAAGCTGTTATCAATTTACATTTTTATTATCTTTTAGGGGTCAAAATAAGCTTGAGCCACGCCCATTTTAGTACCTCTTAGGGGTCAAATCGAAAATGTCCGACGACCATCCCTACCCCTTTTATATGGGAGTCCCCCCACCCCCCCCCCCCCCCCCCCCCCCCCCCTCCCGGGATTTTAGGGTGGGAAATTTTTCACGGTTTGGTATTTTTTAGGGTATTTTTCGTGGTTTTCCGACGGTCACCCCTACCCTTTTTACCTTGAAGAATACCCCCCCCCCGGAACCATTCCAAGTTAAATTGCTTAACGTGCGTGGTAAACAGAACACGTCGTGGAATGTTAAGCGAGAAAAACTTCAAGTCACATCGGCGAAGCCGTTATAATTAAATGTACTTGAAAATTTCGTCCAAAATTGAATCTCTTCTTGTGATATGTTTATCTGTGTGTGGTATTGAAATTGTTTTATTTATAAGCGTCCGATATTGACGATTTCCTCTTCTGGTTTGTTTCAAGAATGGCGAGAAGCTGTCGGCAACCTGTCGGCCTTGTGTGTGAGCAGTCTTAAAAGTAAGGATGAGGGGAGGGAGGGTAAAACTGACAAATTCACAAAGAATACGTACCTAAAACACGTTGTATTCTTGTTTTCACTTCGCAAGGAATATATAACACGTCACATCCGCGAAACCATTATAATTAAATGTACTTGAAAACTTCGTCTCATATTCTGTAATATTATCCTTAAATAAAATATACTATCCTTAAAGTGCCTATCACCCTTTTGCAATTTTGATAGCTTATGAAACTCCGAAACGTTTTGAGTACTTCTGTGAAGAAAGTGTTGGTTTAAAGTGAATACTTTATGTTCTACGCTTGTTTGAAATCGTGTAAATGTGACCTTTCCTGACCCATGACCGCCTAAGTAAAAGCCTGGGTCGAAACCTGGGTAGACGTCATCTCATTAATGCATTATTCTCGATGGCGCCTTTTTATCACAACAACATCGATGCATAGAAAATATACACAGTTTTTGAGTTGTTAGTAAAGAAAAAAGTCATTTTAGTCAACATATGTTAAGTATTTCTTCAAATGATTGCAAAGCCGAATTAATTATATGACGTCAAGATGACGTCTACCCAGGTTTCGACCCAGGCTTTTACTTACGCGGTCATGGGTCAGGAAAGGTCACATTTACACGATTTCAAACAAGCGTAGAACATAAAGTATTCACTTTAAACCAAAACTTTCTTCACAGAAGTACTCAAAACTTTTCGGAGGTTCATAAGCTATCAAAATTGCAAAATGATGATAGGCACTTTAAGCAGGGTACGGTTTTTTGTTCCTCTAACTCCGTCTTGATATGCAATATCATGCATTTGCTCAACGCCCGCTAAACGTAACAATCATCTTCAAACTGTGGTAATGACGGCGTATTATTAAACTAGGCTCTAGCTAGCGGTGTATGCTAGATGCTAAACTACCCATAGACTGATGGAAAGAAAACCGATCTGTTCACCTTTAAATATGGTCTCATATTTTCGTTTCAAGCCTTGGAAAGGACCCATTTTACGATTTCAAACTAAAATAGGGTCAGGGTTTCGATATCTCCGCATGATACCCCTATCCTAAATTTCTGGGAGAACCCCTTCCCCCTGGGGCATGTACCTTCTATACGAGTGTATTCAGTGGAGTACAGTGTAGTACACTCAAATGCGTGAAGTTTATCTTTGTTAATATGCAGTTATTGTTCGAATTCAAGTTTGCGTTAAGTTCGTTGTTGTTCTAAAACCGACTTTAAAGGAGCTGTGTCGCGGTGAGGGACACGCCTTTATGTTCTGGGCCGGAACAAAAATGATTTTCAGTGATTTTCATATAAACTGACGACCCTACCACACGTGTTGGATGGATGAAATCAAAGTAAATGTGCAAAAATGATTAACAAACTGTGCGTAGATCTAGTCTTCAAGGAGAATATTGCATATATTTCAATAAAGCCATAAGGGAGGGCAGTTTAACTGTTTGAAGTCAATTAACAGCCGCCAATCGAACATTGACTCCAGACATGCGCAGAACTATAACACAGAGCCTTTAAACACGAAGAGTTGTCTTCTTAATTCAACAGCGTTGTTTTTAACGTTTCAAATTAAACTTCTCAAGATTCGAGAAAAAAACCTTTTTGTCAAGACTGATCGTACTGATTCATAGGGAGAAACTGACAGGGGACTAATTAGATGGCTCATGGTCAGTTGTCTGGTAAACGATGAGTGCACTAGATAGCAGTCCGTCCGTATCACAAATTAAAATAATCTTGTCAAGCGCATTTGAATATATTCATATAGAATTTGCCCTATATAAATGAAAAGCTTTATATTTACAAGAGAGATATAATATGTATATAAATTATAAAACTTTATTTGTACACGGTGTGTCCTTCAGGCTTAATTCAATATATATAATAATGTAATATATAATAACAATATAAAGTCAAAAGATAAGAATAAAATAGCCATAATGATTTCCATCGAATACTAATAATGCTAATGTCACCAATAATACGCGAACAATACCATAATACTACTAGAAACTAAACTACACGATCAAACAAACTAAAAATCCTGATTTACAAAGACGATGTGTTTATCGCGTGTCATTATTATGACATATCACCCTGAAAGTCATGGCAAAGTATTTGTGACTTAACCCTTTCCCTCCTGCACCGTCAATATGAAGCATGTACCTGGAGAAACTTATTGCATCAAACCTAGAGATGCTGGAAATACGATGTTGTGATATTATTTCAAGAGATGAATGACTTCGAAGCCACATCTATAACGGGGATCGCTTGACTCTCCCACTTTGGAGAAAAACTCATTTGTTTTGGAGATCGTTGTTCGTTTCTTAGATTTTCACGAATTTTGTGGAGCTGAAAATCGGCTCCAAAAAACCTTCCCATTCGCACATGAAAGCAAAAGCAAATACAAAATCACCACTCCGTCGTTACAGTACCTTGTTTAATCGTTCCATCCAGCAGGTTTGTTTGCACAAAACACACCAAGCGACTGAATTTAGCGCCAGGGTAAAGAACTTGCCAACACAGCTATTTACCGTAATTCGTCGGTAATTGTTTGGGTCTTCCATAACGCCCGATTTTATATCTGATTGATACATGCATCATTCCAATACCATGGGAAACGTTTCGATTGGAAAATTAGATTGAAAAATGCATCAGATAATCCGGATATATACTAATACAACACTGCATCATTAGTGATAGAGTCTAGCCCCCCCCCCCCCCCCGCCCCCCCTCCCCCCCCGCGACAATCCGACTAATCTTAACAACTCGTCCACTGTGAAGGGTTTATCAATTATATCATCATACTGAGAAGCAAAAGTTTCATGTGTGAAACATGCCTGGCTGTTTTTACTGTAAAATTTGAGGTGTTGGGATCTGATACGTGGTTGTAATTACAAACCCCACCATTCAAGGGAAAGGAAGCTGTAACGGCACCCGCGTGCCTTAGTTTTCTTAGATACTTTTAGTATTGTGCCACCCTTTACGTAGCCTGCTATGCAGACGTAGTTTTCCACTCTCATAAATTCGAAGAAAAAAGTAACGTCTGCTTATCCGAGCGCTTAATTAGTTTCCAATATAGACACCTCATTGTGTTATGGACCAATCAGATTTTACCTTCCATATCCTGGAAAGTGACGTATGTTGCATTTAAAAGAATTCAGAGAATACATTTGCCATTGACCAATCATAGGAGAGTGTTCACTGGCGCGCCAATTCACTAAAATTCTAACAATGGCTTTGATTGGGCAGAAAAACAAACAACAACAGCTTTATTATTACCATAAATATAAGACAGATTAATTTAAACAATTATGAGTTATACAAGTCTAAGGTAATAGTCACCCAGAATAACTGGGTGCTGACGTGTGCTTGCTTTTTTTAAGCGCTCGGGTAAGAGTGAAAAACTACGTCTGCATAGCAGGCTACCCTTTACGGTCCGCACAAAATTCAGCTACACTTCGCTCCCGGGTTCGGCTATCCATCGACGTATTTTTAACTGAACTTGTAAATTAGATAACTGTTATAAAATTCGTCTGAATGTGCTATTACGGTAACGTAAAACAATTTCAGCCGAACAATTTCAGAGAACTAAGTCATTTACGTCACAGTAACTTAGTAAATATCTGAAATAAATTCCGTTAATGAGTGAACAATGTATCTTAATTATTATCGGTGGTTTTCATCTCAACTCTGATCTAAACTCAAAGCGAACGACAAAGACAGACCACAATTTGATGCCTCATGTTCTCTATTTATTTTCTGTTCTTAAAGTGCATATCAGCCCCTAGCTGGATACATTTTTTATTAAAAGATTTATACACAATGTTTCTAAATTTGATACCAAAAATCCCTGCGACTTTTTCGTTCAGTGTGAGATATCACCGGTTCAAAATGGCCAAAATGCACGATTTGGGTTGTCTATGCCCAAAATTCTCGTGTGCGTAAAAAAAGAGAATGGAACTAGTTTACTACGTCACCTCGGGAGCCTTTAATTCACGGAAAGCGATAAATTACAACATATAGCTGAGTCTAGCGGAGTAAGCTTCTATGAACTTCTTGATTTATTCCTTTATTTATTCCTAAGGTGTTTTTTTTCGGATAAAATGACAGGGAGATGCGTGGTGGGACGTTGTTCCAACGTAAAAGGCCAGGAAAACGGGATATACTTACATCGCCGAATACCTTACTTTGGCGACGATCGCCCCGAAGCGAAGCGCCGAAGAAAGAAGTGAGTCGATTTCGTTCTTCGGATGAGAGAAATATGTTCTCCGTCGGAGTATTCGGTCGTGTGCTCAGCACACTTTAGAAACGAAGACTACAGCCGTAATTTTGTGGCCTTGTCTAGGTAGAATGCCTATCTAAACCGAGATTATTGGCATTTCCTTCGGTGCTGAGTGGCAATGTCGAAGAACTACAACTCTCAGGAAACGAAATGGAACCTTGAATCTATGTATCGTCGTGTAGCAGGCAGGCTCTCGAGATGTTTGTTTTGAAGCTCTTATGTGTTAAATAGGCCTACTTTCGGAACTAAACTCGTCTTAACTCGCCCTAACTCGCAAAGCCAGAAAATGGAAATTTCCTTAAATCGCCTTAACCCACCCTAACTCGCAAGCTCCCCCCAAGTTTTCCTAAAATTAATTTTTAGCAAAGCTAAAAATTATAATCACTAAACATGACATAACAATTTGAGCTCCATTCACTAACATTCATGTCTACAAAGATGTTGATACATAAACATGTGATTTGCGTTCACGTGTCAAAAAGTCATTAGTGTAGTCTGTGGCTATAAAGTCAATGTACACTTTGTCACATATGTAGTAACACCTCTGTTGTATGATGTACAACTATTGAATTTATTTGAGTCCAGTATGGCAAAATATTTAAGTAGAGATCGCAAGACAGAAGGTTGAGCCTAACATTATTTTTTTATTATTATAATACACCAGTCAATTTAAATCCCCACTCCTACAAAAATGGTCTTTTGCCAATCAAATTTAACAACATGTTTTTAACAAATGGTCAAGTCGATAATTACAACACTAGAAATGCTTCAGCTTTTCGCACTTCCTTATGTAAAACCAACATAAGGCAGTTTTCTGTATACTTTCAAGGTCCAAAGTTATTTAATTCACTTCATACTGAACTTATTAACTCCGCCTCCCTTTCTCTTTTCAAAGTAAATTTTAAATCTCTTTCGTAGATATTAATCATGATTAGTTATTATTAAGAATACATGTAACGCAAAAAATAACAAGAAAAAAACGCCAGTTCGTCATAGTTACTCGTTATATCTATCCACTTGCTGTTAGTTTTAAGAGGAAGCCTAAATTCACATAAGCCTTTAATGGTTTCTTTTTAGGCTTCCTCGCCACTAACCTTTATATATTTTACTTTGTATTATCTACTTTGTAAATTCTATTAGTGGCGAATAAAATACAATACAATACAATCCCCAAGCTACAGATTAGTGGGACCTGGCAAAATATGGTTTAGCCCTTGCCCACCGGGATGTTTATATGAAGAAAATCCCTGCTTTTGCTGTAAAATGCCTTGAACACATACTATCATACGACTTTGAGCCCCAGTATTGAGGAGCAGAGATGGTAAAACATAGATGATGCTCAACACCCCATGCAGGGTGTTACATTGGTCCTAAACAGGAGCTCCTGATAACTAGGAGCGTCCATCCCGCATACTAGACATGTCACAGCGTCTTCACAAGTTAGGTTATTTTTAGAACGGTTTCCGCTATCGTTGAATTGCAATTATTCCTAAGGGAATCAAATCACAAAAGCGTAGCAGCCATATTGTTTGGTATAATAAAAGTAGCTAATGAGGCATCTTTTGTTCCGCACGGTGCAACCATTAATTGGCGGGGGAAATAATCTAAAAATAGCCCAACTTGTAAAAACAGGCTCCTGTCCTAAAGCAGAAACTTGTCCCCCAACTTACAACGTCTTCACTATGCCCCTAATTAATCCAAGCCCTGGGGAGAGGAGGTATTTATATTGACTGATCAATAAACACAATAATATAAACAGCTTGGGGGAACTTTGTTACATGGAAAATATTGTAGGGGGGGCGGCAGATTTGGACTGAAATGATAGAGCCATAATATATACACAACACACATACATACACGCTGTACATTTTAGCCACAATTTCTTCCAATTTTGATGGTTAATATTATTTTCTTTTCAATAATAGTTCCTTGAGGATCTTTAGAATTATAAAAAAACTTGGTATGGGTGTTGTTGATTGAAGGGCAATGGTTAAAATTTGAGTAGTAATTTCACATACATGTAATGTTGCTATTCCTTGTGAATATTTAGGGAATGTGATTCTACATGTGAAATAAAGTAATATATAATGAACAAGAGGAGATGGCTGAAATTCAGGCTAAATTCTCAATACAATAATTATTTTCGATTGGGGTCCTAAACTACAGCTAGACCACCATTTCCAAATATTAGTGAGCACTGTACTAGTGTTCATTTTCTACATTTTGAAGTAGACTGAAACTTACATGTACAATGGCAGGTCACAAAGACACATGTGATTTCCACTCGTTTTTTTCTATCATTGGAGTCGCAGCAAGATTAATTTTTGTTCCCGAATAATTCTTAAAAGTACTTGTACTCCTGACCGAGTGAAAGTGCCGGATGCTGACCTGGAACGGTCAGATCCAAGAACTGAGGAATCGGGCCATTTACTACTATATTTGATGCCAATTACTAACAACAACAACACTACCATTTATTTTCTCATAAGTTGATAGAAATGTATAGTAACAAGGCATAATAAGAGATACAATTATGAGAAGGTGGGGCCTTAATATGCTAATGATCGAGTGATATATGTCACCACTGACACACTTATTATACAAAAGCATGCTGATAGAGACAAATTACCTATTTTTTAATTCTAACTTTTCGGTGATTTTACAACAACGACAAAATCTAAATTAGAAAATAGCTTAATTCACAAGCACAAAGAAATTCAGCAAATGTCAGTGATGACACCACATCATTAGCATACTGGAAATATAAACCTTTATTTCTCGTAGATGCAACACCCAAATCAAGAAATATTCTACTATTTTGGACTATCCACTTCATGTACAATCAATATCAAATAACTAATTTGGGAGGAAAACCAGAGAAAAACCCTCGGAGCAAAGGTGAGATACCAACAAACTCAACTCAAATATGGTGCTGCAATCGGCAATCGAACCCAGGCCACAGAGCTGAGAGGCGAGGCGCTTAACCACTGTGCCACGCCAGCTCCCCATGTGCCACCCCAACTCCCCATTGTAATTAAGTAGTACATATTAAACTGTATACTTTAGAATTTGGGAATAAGAGAAGAGAGAAGTTGAAACTGATGGAAATAAATATTAATACAAAGAGTAGCAGCAATCATGTGAATAGAACGATGTCATTAGAGAAAATGTCAGAAAAGTTGCATATCAAACAATTTATCGAGAAAAGTGTCGTTCCTGAGAGCTCCCTGTGATATTCCATATATAGTCAATATATTCCATATTTGGAAAGCAGGACGGATCGTCGAATACTAAAACACGTTCAGGAAGTGTAGCGAGCCGGCAGAAGAGAGGCGGATACAACGTAGGCTACAGGAAGTGCGATTTAAAAAATCGAATCGTTTTTTGAAAATTCGATAGCGAAATTTGAAAAGGATGAGAGTATGCCTCACTAGCATCTAGTCAGTCCCAAATATTACTCTGAACGACAAAAAATGCATGATATGTAAAATTCATAAATATTTTCCCGTCAATTTTAGTATATTTGGTAAGAATATAGTTTTTGTTTGAAAAATATTCTTTTTTTATTTTATTTCTTGTGCCAGTTTTTTAAACATACTTTTAACTGAAACGAGTATTAAATAACAACACTGCAAATCTGGTAAGTGTTTATGCGTTTTAATTACATTTACAAATGTCGCCATGGTTGGTTCACATTGAATATTTAACCGTCAAGCCACGTGCGTTTGGGAGCGCCAGACACTTTCGTAAACATATATTCTAAAATGTGAGAAATTTCCATTCAAAGCCCGTATAACTCCTGTCAGCCCTAGAAAAACTTTGTTTCCATTTCTGTCAAAGAAACCTTCGGTTTGGGACAAAACTTCGCTCACGTTTTGGTCGTGACTCGTGGTGCATGGTGTTTAGAGACTTGAAAACTCGTAGGTGCTTTTTGTAGAATTTGACTTTCATTTCATCCCGCAACATCACTACAGATCGAAAGCTCCTACATAGGTACCTCCATAAAAAAATTCCGAGCTTTCTCTTTACGGAAATTAAATATTTATGTACTTGTACTCACGGATCTTGTCTTTCTTTATCTTCGGCTGGCTAGCTTTCGACTCCCGTGTACTCGCGTATTACAATCATCGAAACTGCTCTCACAAATTTTAGGGTGTTATAATCACTTGCTTTCACAATCCGTAGGAGAATCAAGTGCACAGAATTCCGAATGAAGAAAAACGATGAAAGATTGAACGATTTATCCACAACAACAACTCATCCAGTGGTTAATTTGCTCATAGCGGCCTTGGGAGAAAAAAATAACGTCCTGCAGACTGCAGTTGACGTAACGATGGTAATGTAAAAAAAAGCGCGAGCTGATTGGTCGACGGCCCCGGAAGTCGATAAAATGTCACATGGCCGCCACGTGAACAGTGCAAACGGATTGGTTGACGCATGGCGATCACGTGCTGTATTCACGCGAACAGTGCAATCGGATTGGTTCGGCGGTTGGCGGCGACTTCCGGGTCGACACAAAAATAAATAAAAAAGACTTGCGATTTCTGACTCGAGCCGGCCAAAGGCCTGGCCCGAGTAATAATTGTTGAGCTATTGATTTGTCATTTCCTTTAAAGCTAAAGGCGTGCTTCTTTATGATTTGCATGTGAGTGAGTTGAGTCACTGATAGTTCTTTAACTGATTCATCATTTTGAATATAAATGTGTGTTAAGTTTATGCAGTATATGTATTCATTGTATTAATGTTCAGTATGTGTGTGTATATTAATGTTGTATATATGTATGGATTGGTGGAATTGGATGATTATGGATAGTTGCGTGGATTGAATGATGAACACGGTTATGTATTCACTGAGTATGTGTTATATATTTAACAATTATTCACCTAAGTGAAGGTGAATAGTGGTGGATATTTACCGAGCTGCTTCACCGAGGTAAATATCTACCACTATTCACCGACACTGAGGTGAATAATTGTTTTAGTATATACCACACTGCAGGTGAATAGCCAGCACCAAATAGTTATTTTATTTTCTGTCAAACGGCCAAAAACTCGCGCGAGGTGATCGTTACTTCGCTCGGAGGTGAATATGAAATCATATTCACTGTTTGAGTAGCCAATCAGAACGCGCGAAAAGTGATATTCACTGATGTGGTATATACTAATGTGTATTATGTATATGCACATATGTATTTACTAGTATGTCAATAATGTCTGTGCAGGTAGCCATGCAGTGTGCGCAAGTAGGATAGGTGTAATGTCTATTATTAATCAATAATAAATATACATGTGTGTTAATATCAACTGACTATTTCAATATTAACCGCTCAATTGTCTGACAGATAAATGACAAGGATATTTTTCTGACCTTAATTTTATAATTGATATAATAGTTAATATATATTCATAAATATGTAGATATATACATGGGATGAATACAGATGTACGTTTGCACATGTGTTTTGCAGATGTTTACAGAAATTAGAAAAATGTTGGCTTAATGATCATATGTCATTTCTGTATTCCCTAACACAAATGAATTGTTAGCCTGGGAAACCAGCCGACTCTTATCGCTCCCCACTCGCGAAAGAGACGTCTGGGAAGTGAGGCAGAAAATGCCATACTGATGACGTAGCAGATAGCCGTTTCACGATGCATAAATTAGTTGCAATTCTCAGAAGCCGAATGCGAACAACAGAGTTATTTTCAAGGATATAACTACCGAGGCTGCTCGTTTGCTTGGCAGTGGATCACCGTCATGAACAACCATGAAATTCAAGCCTATATATTTAGCGTGTGTTGGTAGCTCGCTTGCTTCGTTCTTTCAGCGGCTCGGCCCGGTCAAGAGAATTTGTCCTACGACTGTCAAAACATAATAGTTGTTTATAATTTCAAAACCTACACACAGCACAGCAGGCCACTTTTCAAGCCAGCTCTTTTGTCAGGTCAGTAGCCGAAGAGGTTAGCTACAGAATGCAGCGGTTATTTTCAGGTATACTACCGAGGCTGCCCGTTTGCTTGGGTGATTGATTCATATCACACTTGGTTCGTGATTCATAGCACACTTACATGTAATTATGTTTATTCATAGCCCAGATTCACTGTCTGAACGATTTATCCGCTGCAACAACAACTCATCCAGTGTTTTGTGATAGCACAGTGTATGTAGGTTTACTGATATGAAATTATAAACAACTATGACAGTAGTCAGTACCTTTCTTGTAAATGTTTTGACAGTACGACATTTCGCGTTACTAGCCGCTGAAAGAACTCAGTCTGCAAAGGAGCCAACAACAGCACCGGCACACGCTAAATAGGCTTGAATTTCATGAGTTGTTCGTGACGGTGATCAACTGCCAAGCAAACGAGCAGCCTCGGTAGTTATATTCCTTGAAAAGAACTCTGTTGTTCGCATTGGGCTTCTGAGAATTGCAACTAATTTATGCATCATGAAACGGCTATCTGCTACGTCATCAGTATGGCATTTTCTGCCTCACTTCCCAGACGTCTCTTTCGCGAGTGGGGAGCGATAAGAGTCGGCTGGTTTCCCTGGCTAATGAATTGTACATGTATTTATGATTTGAAGACCAATATGGCAATGGTGTAAAACAATAGATTGTGTTGGGGAATACAGAATTAACCAGACAGCTTTTAAAAATTGCTAATGTATAGGGTATTTATACATAATGACTATTATTATATGGCAAGCCACTCTCAGTGTCAAATCGTGTGTTTTGATTGGCTGGTGCTCGGTCGGGATTTTGCCGTACGAACCGTTACCATGATAACGGTCACAATTCGCATATTTTCGTCTAAGCTCAGGAAATTGAATACTGAAATCGAGCCGGGAAAATAGAGTTAACTATAGGCACCTATAAGATTATAAACATCGTAATAATACAGTTTTTAAAAGAGAGAAAGCCGGTCCATCAAAAATGCGACCTGTAACTGATATATATATAATTACAAAGCTTACCTCCAAAACGAACTTCACCATTTGTTGTCAAAAATTATCATTGATGTACGCAAAGTCAACCAGAAAAGTCAGAAATGAACTAGTTGAAATACAATGCCATCCAAAGGTCTATGCTACAGAGACAAGAACCTGTCAGGTTCTACAAAGATTCAGAAGTCACCGTCTAGAGTTCAATGTGCGGATCGAAGGACCATTTTCCTTGTCCATCACTGAACTTCAAGCGAGTTCGAAACAGCGACGTCGCATGAAGGCTCCAATCGGTAGAAACGAAATTAGAACATGGCATAGTAATGTATCAGGTAATGCAGGAATCAAACACCCAGCCGCCGAAATTCGACTAGAAATTCAAATCGATTTCGCCTCTGCTTTTGGTACATGCCCACGCATCTTGAAAGTACCGCCTGCGATGTCTATCGCTGATTTGTACACCGATTAATCTGCAGATCGTATACCGAGAGAAATATTTTGAATTCGGAATTTATTTTCCAGCCCGGTCACATCACGTAGTTTGGCCTGAAACGTGGATGAGAAGTGCTTACACATCTCTGGACTAGTTGTGTGCCAAAAGCAGAGGCGTGACCCCATATAACGCACCAATACCCACGATTGCTCTCATCTGACTTGATAGTTCAGTTGGTAGAGCGCCAGACATGTAACCTGGAGGTCGTTGGGTTCGAGTCCCACTTGGGTCAGAGATTTTTTCTCTTTCCCTCGTAGGGCGTGCACACTTAGTACTACAGCTTACCACTTTATATCACATTCTTTACACTTACTAGTGCTACGCGGCAAACATGATTCAATATCATAACTACATATACATATATAATCGCCGTGACCCCATATAACGCACCAATACCCACGATTGCTCTCATCTGACTTGATAGCTCAGTTGGTAGAGCGCCAGACATGTAACCTGGAGGTCGTTGGGTTCGAGTCCCACTTGGGTCAGATATTTTTTTCTCTTTCCCTCGTAGGGCGTGCACACTTAGCACTACAGCTTACCACTTTATATCACATTCTTTATATAATTTTAACACTGTCTTTTTTTATTTTATTTAAACATATATATTCTTTGTGTTTGCTCCAGGAGCAGGAGCTCATCTAGGGAGCTTACTCAACATTTATTTACAAATTATTACTGGAAACGAAAGGAGGAACTAAGCTACATACATACATGATCATTACAAGACTTAAATTGAAACAACACGAAAAGATTAATAGGCTAGAAAATGACAATACAGAAGGCGAGTTGCAAGGAAAAATCAGAAAAAAACGATTTGACTCCATTAGAAAGATTTGGACTTCCTTAAAAATACATTCGTTTTGTGTTAGTGATAGGCTGGAGTCTCCAAACAGTAAAGTTCTTAACTTAAATTTGTCCGTGCAAGTTTGCCAATTACTAATAGTAAGTGCAACAGATCAGAGGTAAGGAGTTTGGATCGTTGGGCAGCATACATGGGACAGTAAAACAAAAAATGCATTGATGTTTCATAACGGATTGGAAAATCCACAAAAACAACATGGAGAGGAGATGCAGTTCGTTATAAATAAGTCAAAATTCAATTGCGAGTTTTTCATTCTTAGACGGGTATGCACAATTGAGGCAAATCTAGAAACAGAAAAGTTATGCAATGTATTATACTGCAAACATTCAAATGTAGATTTCACAGCAAATTTAAAAGAGGCTAAGGTTGATATGTTACGTATGTTTAAATCTAAGCTGTTCCAAAGCTTAATGGCAGAAGGGAAGAAAGAACGTTTGTCTCTCAGTTCGACTAGTTGGCAGAGTATAATTTTCACCGTATCTAAGCGAAAGTCTCGTTCGTTCACTAACTTTTAAAGGGAGTAACTTATACAAACAGTCAGGTGTGAGATGGTTAACTATCTCATAGAGTAGAACTAATTTATGCATCTGTCTCCTTGTTTTTAAATCTTCCCATCCTAATTCATGCAAAAGTCTAGCTCTGCTGGTTCCTTTCATAGCCCCAGTTTATACCAATCTGGCAGCTTCATATTGTACATTTTCTAGAAGATCGCTTTTATTTTTAGTGCATCCATCCCAAACGCAATCAGCATATTCCATAATTGGTCGAACAAGGCTTTTGTAAAGAACAATAAGAGTTGATCTGTTTACTTTATACTTAATACGTTTGAGTAGATTTAAACGTTTAGAAGCTTTTTGTTGAATGCCTAAAATATAGTTTCTCCAAGATAAATTACTAAATAGTGTTAGCCCTAAATGAGTATGATTATCAACTTCTTTTATAATACCATTTCCTAAAATAAGGGGTGGGTGCATAAGTTTGTTTATCTTAGCGGTAAACGTAATACTCTAGTTTTGGTAGAATTCATAGTAACTAACCAGCTATTTGACCAATCCGTAATATTAATTAAGTCAGCCGACAATTCTTCAGCTGATTGCAACGGGGAATTATCAACTATTTTAAGCAATGATGTATCGTCTGCATACAAGAAACAGTTTGATGATATTTTATTGGGAAGGTCGTTTATATAAATCAAAAAAAGCAAGGGACCAAGAACAGATCCTTGATGTACTCCTGCATGCTCTTATTTCTAACCAATCACTTCTTTGTCCTTCAATTATTACTCGTTGTTTCCTTCCAGATAAATAACTTGCTATCCAGCTTAAAAGAGGGTCCCGAACACCTAATGACTTTAATTTGTGCAGAAGTCCATCGTGCCATACTCTATCAAAGGCTTTGCTAATATCGAGGAAAATCATTCTTGTATAAAACCCCTTTTCCAATGACTCATAAATTTGATGCACAATATAAATAAGCTGGTTAATTGTAGAAACTCCTGGACGGAAGCCAGCCTGGAAGGGATACAAAAAACCTATTCTTATTAAAAAATTGTACAAAGGAATAAATACGACTTTCTCAATTATCTTAGAGAGACGTGAAAGTAACGAAACGGGATGGTAATTCAATTTACTTTGCCGGTCGTCCTTCTTGAAAAGTGGAATTACGTTTGCAAGTTTCCATTGATTTGGAAAATGACCGTGACTAAGCGATTTATTGATTAGGCTAGTAAAATATTTATATAGTCCATCAGCACATAATTTTATGATCTTGTTACCAACACCATCATGACCGCAAGCTTTGGAAATGTCCACAAGTCTTAGTAGGCCGAGTACTTCGTCTTCAGTAGCTTCTAAGCGTGAAAGAAAAAAAATCAGTTTGAAAATAATCCATTGGAGGAAGTATGACTGATCCCGTGTCTAATTATGTCTGTTTAACAAAATGTTCATTCAAAATAAAAGCCTTAGTTTGAGGATCATAAATAGTTTCATTATTTTCAATGATTGCCGGAATAGAAGATATTGTTTTGTCGTTACAAAGAGATTTAACAATACCCCACCACTTTTTAGCACACGTAGTAGGATCAGTAAGTATTTCATTAACCTTATCAAAATACCTCTTCTTTAAGATCCTTATTAATGATGTTGTGTGATTACGTTGTTGTTTGTAAAGCATCCACGCTGTGTGCGTATTGCATTTACGTAGACGCTGCGGATCTCGCTGGTCATCCATGGTTTATATTTTGGTCTTATTGTTACTTTAACACATGGAATATGTTTTTCGACTATATTTCTAAACTGATTGAACCAATTTTCATAAACAATATCGATATTTTCATTGGAGTTAGTAATGAATTTCCAGTCGGCCTCCTCTAATTCAGTAACCAAATCATTAGGAACAACAGAATTAAAATTCCAAATCAGTCGAGTAAAAGCACGTTGTTTTGGTGATAAAATTGACATTTTCGCGTAAATGACCGAGTGATCACAGTTTGACGGTGGGCTCAGTGATCCGGAATTAACAAAATAAGCAGGCGAGTCAGAAATAACTAGATCTAAAAACGTAGAGCCATTTTCAGTTACTCTTGTAGGATCGGTAATTAATTAAAATAGATTGTTTGAGTCAAGCCAACTGTAAAGACGAACACCTAAATCGCAACTGTCTAAAGGATTTATAGGATTGTAATTTGCATTAAAATCGCCAAGTAATACAATTAACTCATGGTTATTCAACCTACGCACTTGGTCAAAAATGTGTTGTAAATTCTCAAAGAAATATTCAATAGACTGACTATCATTTTTAGGAGGTCTGTAGCAAACGCCGCATAACATATTGCGAGTAACGAGCTTAATCTCGACCCATAATAATTCCAGCCCGGCTCTTTCAAGATCATATCTATGTTTAACAATAAGCGATTCAGATAAATATAAGGCAACGCCTCCCCCGTGTCTATGTCTATCCAAGCGAAAAGGTAAACTGAATCCCGGAATAACAATTGAATCGTTAGGAACACTAGCGTCAAGCCATGTTTCAGTAAATGCAAATATGTCAAACTTATTTTCATAAATTATATAGGGAAGAAATTTCATCAAATTTATCTTCCATACTCAAACTTCGAGCGTTTAAATGACCTAACAACAATGACGATAAGCAAGGCCCGGGATTTAGTTCAATATTTCCAGAAATTATGAGGAGCAAATGAAATATTAAGAAGCAAATAAACAGACCGGGCAAAAAAGTACTTAACCATGATATACTAATAACGAAGTTAGAGATTGAAATTCTGAGCCGATTAAAAGTCCCAATAGCTGCCCGATATAATGCTAAGCTAATTCCCATTTATAAAAGAAGCAGAAACGTAAACTTACCTCATGTTGCACCTGTACGTAAGAATAAAGTAGGAATAGTACTGATAATATAAAGGACATAAAATAGAGACGCATAATAAAGAACGCTAAGTTAATACCTAAGTAGAGAAAACAAGTACGAAAAAATAACATCAGAAAACAGATTAAAGTTTAGATGTTTAACACGTTCATAGATATTAAGTTCAGGTGTAAGACGGGGCAGCAGGAAACTATTTAAAGTCTGTGGTGTAACATATCTTCCATGCTTTTGATACGAACAATTTTTTGATCAGCCAATTTGATGAGAATGTTTCCATCGCTGGTCCAGACCTTGAGGTCCGGTTGCTCTTTACGAATTGTGTCGAAGAGCTTTTTGTTTGCTGCTGTTAAATCTTCATTAACATATAGCCTTTTCCCCCGCAAATTTATCTTTCCTTTCATTATACGAGCTTTATGTTCGTATGACATAAGCTTAAAGTGCCACTACGACGAAAATTTACCATTTCGATTTGCCACTTTTTCAGTGTCTATAGGTCAATCAGTATTAGAAATATCCGAAATAGTAAAAAATATTCCCAAATGGGCATCTTAAACCACAATTTTGGACACGCTTACAGATTAGAACTGCTGCCTTGCTCGCTCGCTACGACATCAATTAAAACCGACACAAACCTCAATCATTGAACTTCCAAAAGGTGTTATGCGATTGCCACGGTTATACCGAGGCGAAACTGAGCAAGATAGTGAGCCGTCATGCCGCCCGCTAATAGAGATTCTCTCTCTCTTCTCTCCTCGCAGTCCTCGCGGTTCGCTGATCATCGCTTCGCGCGCGCCTCTATTAAAGAAACGGAGAAAACCTCTGGAACCAGAGTACAAACTATCACACATCCACTTTAACAAATTAAGGTATTCGTTTACCTGTAACCAATATTCGTAGCCACTCCTTGCAGTATTCAAACTCAAATCCGTGCCCTAAACTCGCAATTTCGCCGATCAACTGCAATCCATGTGCACCGATAACTAAATAGACTGTAGTTAGAAAAACCGCGCTAATTACGAGCACCACGTCACTCCATTAGAATCGATTATGAAAGGCGCGCCAAAATGTGAATTCATATGCATCATAATATGTATGCATGAGATAACATATATCTTTCAAATTAACAAATGTTATCTTTATCGCTATTTTGTAATACTCAATCATATCAAATACTTATTAACATTGTTGTATTAACACTCCATTATTCCTCTACAACACATTAATTCCCGATTATAGCGTTGGCTAAAATTATAACGTGAATAAAAGTTGTCTCTCGCTTTCACAAGTAAGACTGCCAAAAAAGTGTGCTTTTAAAAGTCGTCATGCACAAAGAGATTACATTTAGCAATGCAAACTTCACAACGAATACATATATAATTTTGACCCCTAAAACGCGCCATAATAATGACCGTGTTGCATGGCTATTTAATGATCCAAATATCAACTGAAGATAAGATTTGATGACATTGACTTGTCAGCTACGTAATCTGTCAAAATCAATAAACAGCCACCAGAGACACCGACTGTGGCTGCCCCACAGTAAACAAGTCACTGGCAAGATTGTACTTTCCGAATGATATGGTTTTATGCAACTTAATTAATTTCAAGATGAAGGTGAAAATGTTATTGGAAAATCAGCGGCAGCGTCAGACTGAACCGCTGGAACGAACCGTACTGAAAATAACTTAATTTAATGCAATAAGGAATAATTATATCAGTGTTATATTGATCCGTGCGACACCCCTGACTGACTCGCATCGCCGCTTTTACGGTTATGCTAATAGTAAATATGCAAAAGCACCAATAACATATAACGTGTTACAAGATACAATGATACGGAGATACCAAGATACAGTGACACAGTGATAGGGTGATACAGTGATACGAACATCTCAAATTTCCTTTCTTTTAAGCGGACGCGAAATACAGGTTTCAGTATGGGTCCGGCTTGAGCTCTTGCAACCGTGGCGTGACGCTAATTTAACGCTATTATCTTTCAGCATGACTTCTTTGTCTGACTATTTTGTTATTTAATTTTAACTTTTGAACGTTACACATTTAACATTGAATCACTTTATCGCCCTTGTCGAAGAAACGTTTTTGCAACACAAATACGAAATTAACGCAACTAGATTTAGGGACCGACCGTTTGAAAATTGATGGCGGGGGGGGGGGAGGGGGGAGCGGCGGTTTTTTTTGCTCGAAATTTATTTTACGACTTTTCAGTTGCTGCAATATTTTTTTTCTGGCATCAGAACCTTGCACGATTTTTTTTTAAGTTTCACCGTTGCTTGATTTTTTTCTGGGTGATATTGGCTCGCTCGATTATTTTTCTGTGCAAATTCGGCTTGCTCGTTTTTGTTTTGTTTCGTTTGTTGTTGTTGTTGTTTTGTTTTGTTTTGTTTTCTGTTTTTTTTTTGGGGGGGGGGGACAAAGCCAAAGCGAACACCTATAAATAACAAAGGAAGGGTGCAGAAATCAAAGGCATTAAATGCTACGATTTGCAGGAGTCTGAAAGTTCCTGAAACAGCACGGCAAATAGCGAGATCGTCGTGTTGGTTTCAAGCGATTCAGAGTGGTAGGCATTTATAGATTGTGCTCAAAAATTTCGAAAAAATTGCTCAAAAAAAAGAGTTAAAAGTTGCTCAAAAAGTTGCCCAAAAAGGAGAAAAGTTGCCAGTTCAATAATTCAAGAAGTTGCTTTACAATATAAACCGCTTTATTGAAGTAAAAGCTTTAAACAACACTTTGTAAAGTTTTTTTTACACTATGTACAACGTTTAACTTGCCAATGAGTACATTTAACCGAGATGCTTGTGTATTGTTCAGTTATTACTGCCTTTTGGCATTATTGTACCTCAAAATTTCGAACCGCTGACCATAAAGAGCGTGTACAGTTTGCGAACAGCCGCTGACCACATGGAGGTAATCGAGGGCACATAATAAACTGCTTTCTTTTTGTAAGGATTGTTCAGGGTGTTTTCTGCCGTATTTACACAGATCTTGTATTTTAAAACTCTAAAATTTTATTTGTGGCTCAATTTTTTTAACAAATTGCTCAAAAGTTGCTCAAAACTCTTACAGTTGCGTAAACTTCAAAAAGTTGCTCGAGACTCCAAAAGTTGCCCAAAAGTTGCCGAGCACAATCTATAAATGCCTACTCGGAAGTCGCACTCACTTATGAATATGAATATTCAATGTCTCTTGGGGTCTTATTTTGGTAGCTCGGTAGTCGCGTTCACTTATGAATATGAAATGAAGTCAGTGGCTCGGTGGCTCGGAAATCACTGCCGAGCCGCCGAGCCAGTGGCTCTTCAGGACATATCGAGAAATGGCCCTGTATTATGTAATGTAGCCCTGCTGGAGCATTTAGCCCTGTTTTTGGAAGACATAAGGCCAACCGGCAGCTACAAAATGCAGACTGGAAAATGAAGACTGCAGACTGGAAAATGAAGACTGGTAAAAGCAGACCGGAAACCGATGCAGATTCAAAAATGCAGACCAGACAAAATCAATAAGAAACATCTATCGGTCTGTAACAGGGCGACTCTGCAAGGCTTTAGATGACTTAGATCCTTTTTGTTTTTGGTTATATACACGTCTTATGCGGGGTCTTGCTTTTTTCTTGACTGCCGGCGCGAGCCACGCCGTGTATGCGAGCCATGCCGAATCTGAGCTTTTCATGACAATATTTCCTTAATAACAGAAATGAAAAGCTATGTATTCCGAGCTATTTTGAATTATTTACTTACTTTTTAATTACGTTCGTATTTAGCCGGGTCCTGTCTTTGTTAAACTGATTCAGTCCCATCTTCTGTCCACCATTTTAAATTTATTGTTATGCACAGGAACTCCGATTACATATACATTTGGGTTTCCTGTTTGGTAAAGCGGACACCCTTGGGAATCAGAAAACGTGTCCGTAACTGGAACTGTCCGCTTATGGGAATAGTTGTCGTAAGCGGACACTTGTGGAATATGGGATGTGTCCGCTTACGGGAGCTACGATAAAGACCCTGGGGGGTACTCAGAAGATTTTCGGCTAGGGGTGTGCCGCGGAGACCTCAAAACCCTGACCCTATCCCAGCCCTAAAAATGCAGTTTACCATACCCTATCCCAGACTTGAAGCAAAAAATATATACCCTATCCCAGACATGATCTTGTGATGTTTACGCAGCATGACATTAGATACATGTATGAAAGAGTCCAGATCCCGAACAGTTTTTAATTACAATTACACTAGGAAAGCCGTTGTGTTGTTTTAATATGGTATTGTAAGCTGTAGTGCAGTGGCCAATAGAGCGCTAAGTATGGCATCAACGACAAGTATATTAAAATCAATACCCTTTCCAAGACCAAAATCGTAAAAAGGATACCCTATCCCAGACCTCGGCAGCTCAAAAACCATACCCTATCCCACGGCACATGTACCTGTATAGCCCATATAAGGGATTACACCCCCCCCCCCCCCCCCCAGGAATAAAGCTGCAGGGATATGATGTCGTCATCATTGTGAGCTCATGTCGGTACATAAATCTGTACACACAAGAATTAGGAGAAATATTTGCAAATGGAAGACGGCTTCATTGCGCTTAAAGCCCACCAAATTATCATTGACGCGTGCAACGGCTTGAGACTTGTCGCTCGTTTCCTTGCCATCAGAGAAGTCTGCAACTTCTTAGCAAGTTCCATCGCACCTTGTACAGAATTAACTTCTGGAACTCTCAGAGGCTGGTCAAAGTCCTTGGTGGTATATTTATACAATACACAAGATTATTTGGATGACAGTTTACTTTACAGCGCTGTAATTGCTCTATTACTGTATCAAGTAAACCGATAAAGCGAATTGCGGAAAAGTTCTAAGCTAACACCGGTGTGAAGTTGATTGATTGAAACATGATACTCATAATCGTTCTAGTAATGGCATTATTCTGCCGGGGTGTCTACTTTATACGGATTGGGCGAGTTTGTTGTTGGATAATGGTGACTGGCTGCGCGGCAACAGATCTCACGGTGACCATACTGTTAAATGCAATACCTATGGCCGGTTTTTTTGAGGTCATAGATCAGTCCTTGAAACGTGGATAAGTGTTATTTCTTATGTCCTTGGGTATTCTCTGCTATTTTGGGCTAGTTTGGATCGGTTTTAGAGCGCTTTTGATTTTCGAGATCTCTCTCTATAATGAAATTATAAGAAAAGGACACTCGAGGTACATTTATTGCAAAATTTTATTTCATTACCTTTATTTTACCACGATAAGAAATCAATACAAACTCTATTAGTGAGATGACAAGGAAAATTTCTGGAGAACACGGTGACTCTAGCGCGCTATCACGCAATCAATCTTGCGCGAGTGATCACGTAATCTACCGTAGGATTTGTAAGAGCCACAAATCGTGGCTCTGTCTCCAGAATAGAAGTCTAAAATGAAAAAGGCAAGGTCTCGGGCGTGGATATAGCGATTGATAGGGGCCTTATGTCTGTTGATTACAGTAAATATCTAAAGTGATTAACTATTCCTAAACATTTGTCGAAGAATATTTGGGTTGCTTGCTTTAGAACTATTCTGGTCTGGACCTGTTCTTCACAAATCGATTTTGAGTATTGTTCAATTCAGACATGTGAGGCTGGGTTACCTAGGCCGGTGCGAGCATCCCAATCCCCTGATCTGCCTGAACAATTAAAAATAGAGCGTAACTTGCCAATAAGACTATCAACGGTGCCGGCCGCTAACCGCATAGGACAGTGACATACGGACCGTCTGCCCGGCCTACCGAAATACGAACAAGAGTCTATGACTGTGAATTGTTGTTTTTCCCTTACAGTCTTTCCAAACAAGAAATCAAACAATATCTTTAGGCGAAGCAGAACATATTGTTTTTGGGGGTTCACAAGCACTTAAAAGAACTGAGAGAATTATTTCTCAAAGCTGGACTTCTGCTTCTCGTAGGCATAGGCTTTGGAGAACCTTGGTGTAGTAAGTTGCTGAATCCTGGCATCGATTGACCCGATGTCAATTTGAAATCGTTGTGCTGGTGGCTCTACGCCTTCGTTGTATTGCTTGGCTCCGCATTGCTGGCAAAATACGAAACAGTCATCATTGGGGTAGAAACATGTCTCACAGGCAACAGCTGGTCGCCATATACGAGGGACAGCCTATGCATGAAAGTGAATGGTTGCGTTAAACTGCGGAGGGCGCACAAAGGTATTCGAGCTAGAATGGCCGGGCAGTACAATTGTAATTGTGTATATGCCGCGGACTGAGTGGCTAAGAAGCGTAGAAGTGGACCAACTAGGATAATAGCCCACTTTCGCGATATGCTTTACTTGTCACGCACAAAGGTTTTAGTACGAGGCTCCGTGCTAAATTAAATGTGTTCTTTTCTCTGTGAAAAGATTTAATTAAATTTAGCACGGAGCCTCGTATTAAACCTTTGTGCGTGACAAGTAAAGCATTTCGCGGAAGTGGGCTATTGGCGGGAAAACATAGGCGTTACCCGATGAACGAAGGGCTTGGGAGAAAACATTAACACCACTTGAGGCAGGAGTGGCCCATGGTGTAAAATGTCGAAGAGGACGCCCAGCAACTCCCAGAGGGGTGTTCGAGTCAAGTGCCATAAGATCCACACTGTGGGGTCCCCAAAGGCCTTTCAGTCGTAGCCCAAATTCGGGCAGGGTTTTCTCTTGATGGAACGTAGCGAAGAGTAAGTATCATGTTAAACTTGAGTGTTAGAGCGAAGAGTCGTTTGATAACTTCCGTAAAGTTTTTGCTTTTTCCGCCCTTCAAAACTACAACTTATGATGAACCTAAGGACTGTGTGTGGTTTAAAGCCCAGCCAATGGGGATAAATAAACTGAACAGCATTATGAAAGATATGTGCAAAGCCGCTGGAATTTCCCCCAAAACAAACCAGTCGGGCCGTAAAACAATGGTCCAAAAACTGCAAGATAGTGGAGTTCCAGCTAACCAAATAGTATAAATCGCAGAACACTGACAAAAACATTCAGTCTATCAACAATTATAGCAGCCTTGGAGAGCGACAGCAAGAGAATATTTTCAAATATTATTTCAACCTCAGCCGGCGTTGCACCTTTCCACTTATACCAACTAGATACAAGCTCATCCACAACTTCCGTGAATGAAAACCAGCTTCAAACAATTATGTTTTATGGCAACACAATAACAGGAGGAACCTTTAATATCAAACATGGCCTCGTCACAAAGCGCTAGTGTAAGCCCGGGTAGTGACCAACCGAAGCACGAGTTTCACCGAGTTATGCATATCGAGTCACTGAGTGGAAGCAGCCAAGAAAATCAGTAAAAGGCCGTATAAACAAACATCAGTTCAAACATAAAACTGCATTTTTTTAATTTATAGCTTTACTTCTGCTAGTTTAAGAAGTATCTTTACAGATATAGAGATATTCCTTTAGAAAAGGGAAAAGGATACCTTGTTTTGAAATTGGAAGTGTTAATAAGTGACATTATAATTATATTAGAAGGTGCAAGTGGTGCTTTTCAGTTATTAACAAATTAAGCTAAATTAAATTGTTTTTGAAAAGTTTGGTATTTCATCGATGTTTATATATTAAACAGTTCGAAGACTCACTGGTAAGATATTTCATCAACACTCGAAGAAAAAATCCGTATCTCCGCGCGGCCATGTAATGTCCTCAATCTTTCATAAATAAAATGAAATTAAGTTGAAAGAAGAGAAGGATGGATTTACGGTTCTCAAATTTTCTAGAAAACGTGATCTAAGTCATCAAAACTATCAGTCTTACAAATAAATAAGTAATGCAACTCGTTGCCAATTACATTTTCTTTACAAACATTGCATACTCTATTTTCTCGTGGGGTTGCCTGTTTGTTGCCCCATTTCAGACCACGTGCCGGATAGTTCTCCAGAAGATTCAGTGTTTTGTTTTCCAATTATAGAAAATGGTTAATTTCCTCTTGGGATACAAAAAAACGAATTACTCAAGGGAAAAGTCACGTGGTCTGAAATGGGACAACAAACAGGCAAGCTGAAAGGGTCCATTGGTAAAGAGTGCGCTGATATTTTTAGCTTAGTAACAGTTTTCCAGTCGGTGATGATTCCTAAATGTTTTTCAAAACCATTACTGAATATAACTCTAGCTTTGATCTCTTGCTTCATTATATATTTCATCTCTCTCTTCTTTCCATTTATTTATATATTGTTTTTCTAGAGCAGAATTAAGAGATTTAGGTGATTCTTGAGGATTTGCAGATTCAAGAGTTTCAATTCGTTCTAAAATATTTTTTGAAAACTGTGTTTCTTGTGTTTCGTTGACTTTTTATATTCGTTTTTTTTAGTATATAATTTACCCCTTACAAAGGGGCATGTTGGAAATTGAAGTATGAGTTTACTGACTCGAATCAATTCTTTCTTCACAGCTCGTTTAACTTTAATTTTGTTGTTGTCTCTATATTCCTGTTATTTTTCTTAATTCGACATGAAGTTTTTTGCAATATCCGGTGATAATAGTACCAAAACTTTCAACAACATTATCAATATCGTGATTTTTTCAACCGAATAATTCGTCTCGAATGTTTCTGACATTTCCTTTGATTTAAGAGACGCCATGAAATTGTTTTGGGCTTCAGCATCCCATACAAAGGAAGTAGGAGGGTTATTGAACTTGACACGGTTTTCGGTTTGCAACCTAAGATTTGTGAGCTTAACCTGAGTGGCATGAATTATAACAAGGTGGGTTTACTGTAAACAAGAGCCCATCTGGGCTTTCACTCGGGCCACATGAGAACACTTTCATTTGAATCCTCTTAGTAATAACCGAAGGGAAGAATTATTAGCTGAATTTAGCAGTCTTTAGGAGTGGCCGGTGTGCGCGGTGACATTCATTCTCTGCTCCCCTAGTATATATATATATGTAATTTAATAGTTTTGTTTTTCACGTGTATGTAAGTTGACCTCTACTTATTCATGTAACGCACGCTTACAATTTAGTCTGCTGTTCTGCAGGTTCAGAGTACTAATAGATGAGTGTCTCAAATGTATGTTTATATTTGTCCCATATTATAAGTTGTATCCTGTCCACCTATGATGGAGCTTAATCCCTATATTTCTCTACTGTTCTTTCTACCCTGCGTCTCTTTATCGCAGCTCGCTGATCGCGTCCATATTGGTATTGTTGAATTAAAGATTATTAACTGAAATGCCTGTTGGTTATCTCTATTTAAAAGCTTTTACCCTACTTCCCAAAACTGCAGTCTGCTCCAGTCATTATATCACAGAACTATAAAGGGAACTTTTGGAAGCCTTTAATTTCTCTTAACAAAACCTCGGCCGTGAGAGGATTCTGGTTTACCTTGAGAGTTGAATATTGCTTCGCTCATCATAAATTATTCTGTGCTGAGTCAGTTTATTTCTCCGGGGTATTTCTGGCTTCGTGTTGGCGAGCGACAGTGTCGGCTCTCACAGTTCTGGAGTTCAGATGTCTTCAGACTTCGATAGAGGAGAGAAACCCATAACTGCTCAGCCACAGTATATATATATTTGCTAGTAAATCGCTATATTTCGCTATAAATCAGCTATTCAGTATACCTGTATAGTATAACGTGCAGAGGTCTCGATACGAGATCGGCAAACCAACCAAAAATACGGTCAAAATTATTTTAGTGTTGGTCTACAGATCACGGTGTTTGCACTGGTATGTATTAAATGTGGCATAAAACCTACGAAATGTACCTCAAACAAGAATACCGTCGGAGGTCACGAGGTCAATTAATGCATAATTTAACGCATGCGCAGAAATTTTGTTGCACCGAACAAAAACAAAAAGGGCCTGCAGATTTAGACTCGTCCTGCCACAGGCAGCCCGAGTAAAAAGACTATGAAAGGGAAACGATTGACACAAACTATGGCATAATCAATTGTGTTTGACCCACGCGGTGTAAAACATGTAAATTGGCCTGACAAGTCACCTTTGGTCCTTCCGTTAAGTATAATTAAACTCGTATACCTAACAGGTATTGAACGCTTCTCCGCTCAGTTAAGGAAGTGTATTAGAAGAGAACCTACAGTAGCACTTTGGCAGGAAAAATATATTACTGGGTGATAAAAATGCAAAGTGTTAGATGAATATATTTTGTAGTTTTGGGGCTATCGTGCGACTGAATCCTGTTTGAGTTGTCCCGATTTATTTTCATTTTATCCCGACATATCAACGATCGCCCGGTAAATTCCCTGAGTCACAAAAAACTGCTGTTCTCTCCAGTGAAGTTTAAACACCGGAAATCAACTGTAATCGAGAATGTAATTGTGAAAGCTAATTTTGTTTTGGACCGGCGGCTTGACTTTATCGAAGACCAATAGAAGAAAATTATTTGCTGCTCACCATCTTGATAGCAGGAGAGATCTTGCTCTTTGCAAACTGATAGTTAACACGTACAGAGTTCGCCTACACGTCAACAAAAGGATCGCATGCACAGAAATGCATCGTTGAAAGTTAGCTTCGTAATTCCACCTCGTGTAATGTCACATGACGATCAGATCCATGCAAAGCATTGTGGTAAACAAGAAATCAAGATTTGGACCCGCTTACAGATTAGAACTGCTGCCTTGCTCGCTCGCTACGGCAGAAATTAAAACCGACACAAACCTCAATCATTGAACTTCCAAAAGGTGTTATGCGATTGCCACGGTTATACCGAGGTGAAACTGAGCAAGACAGTGAGCCGTCATGCCGCCCGCTAACAGAGATTCTCTCTCTCTTCTCTCCTCGCAGTCCCCGCGGTTCGCTGATCATCGCTTCGCGCGCGCCTCTATTAAAGAAACGGAGAAAACCTCTGGAACCAGAGTACAAACTATCACACATCCACTTTAACAAATTAAGGTATTCGTTTACCTGTAACCAATATTCGTAGCCAATCCTTGCAGTATTCAAACTCAAATCCGTGCCCTAAACTCGCAATTTCGCCGATCAACTGCAATCCATGTGCACCGATAACTAAATAGACTGTAGTTAGAAAAACCGCGCTAATTACGAGCACCACGTCACTCCATTAGAATCGATTATGAAAGGCGCGCCAAAATGTGAATTCATATGCATCATAATCTGTATGCATGAGATAACATATATCTTTCAAATTAACAAATGTTATCTTTATCGCTATTTTGTAATACTCAATCATATCAAATACTTATTAACATTGTTGTAATAACACTCCATTATTCCTCTACAACACATTAATTCCCTATTATAGCGTTGGCTAAAATTATAATGTGAATAAAAGTTGTCTCTCGCTTTCACAAGTAAGACTGCCAAAAAAGTGTGCTTTTAAAAGTCGTCATGCACAAAGAGATTACATTTAGCAATGCAAACTTCACAACGAATACATATATAATTTTGACCCCTAAAACGCGCCATAATAATGGCCGTGTTGCATGGCTATTTAATGATTACCAAATATCAACTAAAGATAAGATTTAATGACATTGACTTGTCAACTACGTAATCTGTCAAAATCAATAAACAGCCACCAGAGACATCGACTGTGGCTGCCCCACAGTAAACAAGTCACTGGCAAGATTGTACTTTCCGAATGATCAGTATGGTTTTATGCAACTTAATTAACAACCCTTCAAGATGAAGGTGAAAATGTTATTGGAAAATCAGCGGCAGCGTCAGACTGAACCGCTGGAACGAACCTTACTAAAAATAACTTAATTGAATGCAATAAGGAATATATCAGTGTTATATTGATCCGTGCGACACCCCTGACTGACTCGCATCGCCGCTTTTACGGTTATGCTAATAGTAAATATGCAAAAGCACCAATAACATATGGCTTGGTATATAACGTGTTACAAGATACAATGATACGGAGATACCAAGATACAGTGACACAGTGATACGGTGATACAGTGATACGAACATCTCAAATTTCCTTTCTTTTAAGCGGACGCGAAATGGCCCCGCTAAATACAGGTTTCAGTATGAAACGGACTGTTGTATGGGTCACTTGAGCTCTTGCAACCGTGGCGTGACGCTAATTTAACGCTATTATCTTTCAGCATGTCTGACTATTTTGTTATTACTCGGGCTGCCTGTGGCAGCGCCGAGTCTGAAAATGCAAGTGGTTATTATTTTTATTATTTTTATTTCATGTCAGACGGCTTCTGCGCATGCGTTAAAGGTCAAATTCGAACCAATCAGATTGCACTGTGCTGGTCACGCAAACAAAGGTTAGATTTCCTCAGGCGCGCTCAGATAAGAAAATTCAAAGCTCAGACTAGGCGAGACAAGGAGATATCAATTTCAAATAGTCATTGTCAGAAATCTATTCCATCGTGGGCAATGATGCAATACAACCTAAATTTGGGTCAGGTCCATGTTTTACGACAGAATAACCAGAGTCTTTCTACTGGATTCGGAGAGCTCGAGACATTATACAAGTCTGCTAATATGGGGAAAACTGAAACAAAAAATGAACTTTGACGGCAGAAACCCTCATATTTGAGCCAAGCGGAATATTTACATGATCCGCTAAGATTTTTACAAATCTAATCAGTTAAGCAGATGTACGCAGTGTATGCCAACTGAAATGCTGTGCTCGTTTTGTGGTTACGGCTCAGTGGGGCAACTACCCGAACAAGAAGCATGAACTGCCAGCAAAGAGAGAGGAAAACTGAAAGAGGAAATCCTTGTGAGAAATCGACGTACATA